>JABXJD010000003.1:5205000-5805000 GCA_013375575.1 Percina caprodes | reverse complement strand
GCCGAGCTAGTGCCCAGAAAGGTTAAGTCATTACGTATGCCACAGTATCCCCACTAATGCTTCACAGGTAGATCCGTATATGTCAGAGTATAGTCTTTTCATTGCAACACTAGTAGAAATGTCAGTACATGGATACCTCCTCTTCCTCTGAAGGGACTTTGGACTTTCTAAAAGCACGTTTGTCTCTTACATTGGACAAGCTCCAATAACCCTGCTTCTGCCAGACTATGGAAAGCTCTCAACAGGGACGAGTCTGTGGGGAAAAGAAGGAACACCTACTCACCTTGAAACCCCACTAAGTGCTCAAGACTTTTGTTGTTTAGGAGGAATGAAGTGGGTCGTCACCCCAAATGTTGTTGGTTCACACAGTGTTGTGCTGGGTCTTGCGGATAAGTTTTCTGGTGGGAAAAGTTCATTGTGGAAAGAATACGTTTCAATCTGGTTGCACAATTAAAGAGTGAAACTAGATGAAAGAATACAAGAGAAAAAGAAAGCATCCAGAAAAGAGATAATGGTTCTAATGGTAGATACAGTAGTTAATAATAACTCAATAAAAGGAAGGCCATCAATTATAAAAATATAATTGATGGCCCTGCCTTTTTATTGAGTTTCAGAGCCTAAATGTCAATCTTAACTATTCTATTGGTGTGAAAGATGACAGGCAAGATGAATCAAGATTAATTTCTGTACAGGCGTAAAACAGCTTATATTATACAGTACCTGCACCATTTTATCAAGATAGTGACAGTTGGCTGCTATCCAGTAAGTGCAAGCAACCCAATTTCATAACAGCATTGCTCTGAACTCCCAGATACTGTTGTCCCCTTCTTCTCTATTTCAAGCTGTTGTATAGACTGCCAATGAATGGCGGGAGGAGGGGCTGTGATTCAGTGTTGCCCTTTTAATTTATAGCATAATTCTTTCTTACAGTTGTAGAGTCTCAGATAGCTGTCATTTGTGAGAATGCTTTATTAGAGCTGTTGTCATGCTGTTGGTTCTGGCCTAGGGGACATACTGAATAGATAAGAACTCCTTCTCCTCTTCCAGCTTCTCTCCTGCTCCTTTTTATCGCTGCAGCTCTCTCCTTTCCACTTCTTAGTCTTTCTGTGTGTAACCAAAGGTTTGACTGTCAGGTGGAAGTTCTAGACATTTTGGAATCTTTCAGGGAGGCGATGGAGGTTCTGACAGCAGCACATAATCTTTTGCCTGCTGCGGTTTTACTCTTGTTGCATTTTGTCTGATTCAAATGTGGGCCATTGTTTGTGTGCAAGATTGTTTTCTGGTTTATAGAAAGCTATTGGTTAGATGGCGAGAGAAAAAAATGTTTTGGGTGGAGATGTTACGTTACCGTTTTTTCTTCCCTATACCGATTTTGATACCTGAACTTACATATCAGTTGATACCAAGTACCGATCTGATACAGTGCATAAAAAACAAAACATTTAGATAAGTATGTTATTTTTGTCACAGCTTTATCTATCTATAAATTCTGTGGGTGGGTGTTATGCGCATCTATAGAACCTTTCGATTGATGGAGTCTGATGGATTTCAAACTTGACAATGTCTTGCTACAGGCACAAGTAAGTGCAGTGCCAAGTTAAGCATTGTTTGAATAACAAATGCAAAAGATACCATTTACATATACTGTATATTGGTAAAAGAAGAACACATTGGCTTTTGTTGCTCTAGCCACTGGCCACTCCCCCCCCCTCACACTGCACACAGCGCAGGACCAGAGACGGAGAGGGTCGAAGAAAGCAGCTAGAATGTGAAATACACCTCAGACCCACAAAGATGTGCAAAGTAGCACTACTTTGGACTGTCTTTGACTTTGATAAAACAAATGACAATTCTCGAATTTAAGGACGTTTCAGAACCCCACACATGCACAGCACAACCAGCTACAGACAACAAGTGGCAGACAGTGTGTGACGCCACTTAAAGGCAGGCTACCAGACACTGTTTTTGAGTCACATTGTTATCTGTGTCATTGTGATATTTTGTGATAACATTTGGAATCCGCGACATTCTCTGTCAGTTAAATCAGTAAGTTAGTGGTAGAGTATACATTATAATTGCATATGAAGTTGTTTGGGGTCCTTCTGTAATTAATTTAGGGGTACAATTTTTGGTTTTGATGAATTCTACAAGCAGCAATACCACAGGCCAAGGAATCGGCCCGTTCCAAACAGACACATTTTCAACACTCACTGCACTAGTACTACTAATCCTGAATGGATTAGTAGTACTAGTGCAATGAATGATTGGTGTATGGCCTGGCTCAGGTTAAACCATTTGGAAAACAGGACCAAATACATCCAAAGAATGAATGCCATAGAACTTTCTTTTGTTATCTAGTTTGACCGTCATAACCAAAAAAAAACAAATTATTTTTAGTAGTAGTTTTATCCGATAGCCGATTCACACATTTTAGGCAGCTTCAAAAGCATTATCTATACTGGTATCCAAACGACTCTAGTTTTAGGGAGTGAGTATTACAATTTGATACAATGTCATGACTTGTCAGGATGTCTTAATGTAACCTTAAATCGGTCATAAAAAATAATGTGCAAAAAATAAATCATTGTTTGATTATTTTTTTATATTTCACTTCAGTAGTAATTGCATGGTATACAGCAGGGTTTTAGCTGATGGTATTATAATACTGACTAATGTGATTAGCTGGTGATTTGCTTTAGTTTACCGCCGTCAATATGTACACAACATATCCTACTGATCCTGCGAGCCTTATGTTCTTGGGCAGATTGTTCCAAAGTCAAGGGTCCCTTAAAGCAAAAGCACGCTCACCTTTAGTTTTAAGACTTGACTCTGGAAATTCTAAAAGGGTTCTCTCTAATATAACCAATATAAGCTGCTCTGTCTAGAATACAAAACGTACATGCAGGCTGAAATTCAACCGTGCGGTTTTGTTGGGATAAAACTATAAGCAGAAAATTGTCATCCTGTATGAACAGCCGACCGGACGTGACATGGGGGCCGTGGCAGTATTGATGATTCCCTTTTTTAAGTCGATATTCAAGATTGTGACTTAATTTGAAATCGTGACAGCCTTATCTGGAGATGGTTTGTAATATAAGGAAAGAGGACTGTACGACCTTCTTGACGTGGGGATGGAATGTTAAATCTGACTCAAATACAACTCCCAAGTTTTTGGCGGTTAGCTTCATATTGGCAGACAGGGTACCAAGGTTACTCTAAATGAGACGTGCAGGATTTGGTGGATTGAACAGTATGATTTCTTATTTTCAGTTATTGAGTTGAAGAAACTTTTGTGACATCCAACATCATCATTAAGACATCATCATTTAAAACAGCAGCTAGGCTTTCTGGGTCGTATGGTCTCAAAGGAAGGCATATTTGTGTGTCATCCGCATAAGTGAAAAGAGACATTTTAACGCTGGATGATATGGCCTAGTGGAAGCATGTAGATTACAACTAAAATCTGGCCTAAAATCAAACCCTTGAGTAATTATCTATGTAGACCAAATAGGTTATTTCTAAAAGGTAAGAGTGAAATCAGCATAGTGCAGTATCATTGATGCCAACCCAGGATTTTAGGAGGTTAATTAAAATAGTATGGTCTACTGTGTGGAAGGCTGCACTTAGGTCTAAAAGAATTAAAATTATTAAAGGTTAAAGGTAATTAAAGGTCATTATTTATCTTCAGGGGGACCATTTCTGTGAAACGAGCTCTGAAACCAGACCGAAACTTTTCAGATTTGTTGTTATGACGCATAAAAGCTAAAAGTTGGGTTGAAATCCTTTCTCTAAAATTTTGATAAAGAAATTAGTCCAAAATTGAACAGAAGGGTCACTGTTGGTTTCTTTAAAAGAGGTTGGACTACATTATGTTTCAAGAAGAAAGGGAGCTTGCTGTGGGGCTATTAATGATTATTATGAATACTGGGCCCAACCGTATCAACAACCTCTTTGAGAAATTTAGCTGGAATAAAATCAAGGCTGCAGGTAGTGTGTTACATCCGGGATATTATATCAGGAAAAAACAGTTATACTGGATAAAATTGCTAAAATAAGTAATACTGTAAACGTGAATATGTATCTACTCACAGAACTGTGAACCACACTGTATAAAGGTCTCCACTTCACACATGCCAGTTGGATCACAAATGGCTCTAATGATACAGGCTATGGAATGTAAATGACATTACATACCTTCATAAACAGAATTGTGGATAACAGTCCCATAGCAACTAGCTCTTTCCTGCCACCCTTTTTAATGTGGGTAAATGCATAACATAGAATAAACGTATATGTCCTCTGACATTGTCAACACATGTAATGCAAATTCAACTTCAAATTCAAACTCTATTTGATGAGCCTGGAATTAAACCTCCAAATTTAAACATCGACCTTTACTTCCAAGTATACAAGCGCCACTGCTTTTGTCAACATGTGTAATTCCTAGCCTTGGATGCCGACACAATCACTTTGAATTATAAATCAATGAGCATGTATTAGTGAAAAATCCCCCAGCACTTGGGGCTTTGCCTATGATGGAAGAATGAAAAGAAGGGAAACAGGGGCACCTCAGGGGACGCCAGGCTGTCCAACTCTGGGTCTGCTGGTCACAGCCTGGAGCTCATCCATACAGATACATAGGCACAGGAGGCTTATATAGCATTGGCTTTGAAAAAAGCTTGTTTCTTTCTGTCTGTGTCTGTGTGAGCATGCTTTGATTAGCTATTGAGAGCTCTGGCTGTCTGACCCGCATGTCCAAAAGAAAAATAACAAACACAAAAACGTCACAATCTCTGTGCAGAAGCGGGGGTGGGTTTTGCCTCTGCATGTTTAGCTGACTCTGCGGACGCATGTGTTCACCTATGTATAGCCTGCTGCTCATTGACTGCAGTTCACTTTTGCGTTATTTTGCCACAACCAACGACACATTTGCTGGATATACCAACCAAACTCTTCCTGACTTACTTGGAGTCAACAAGCACGAGCGGGTAGCCTACAGGAACAGCCAACATTTGTGTAGGTTTGCCATAAGAACTTTTACTACTAATAATGTTAATGCCTCTTATAAAGTAACTACACTAATAAGCCTCTTTCAGGTGTGTTTCTGAATGCCATCTTGCTTTACGTTTGAACGCGGTTCACCGGGACATTCATTGTGCCAAAGAGGTTCACTCAATGAAGCCAACAAGCCAAGTTACCTCTCTGAGCTAGTAAGTGCTAACTACTGTAGCCATTAGTAATAAAACAAAAACGTGGAGGCTCCAAAATTGGAACCATCGTGAACTAAGACAACCCAGTTTGTTGTTACACTAAAAAAAAAAGGCCAGCTTTAATGCAGTCACAGCATTTCGCTAAGATGAAATTTCCTCTACACCAAATGAGGAGTATATTAGATATTTTAAAACAAAATTGAGCATATTGTATGAGTTTTCTGTAAGCTGTAAATTCCCCACCTTTAAGCTCAAGTCAAAAGATAAGGTCATCTCGGAGCCTTGCAGGCAAAGCCTCTCTTCTACCGAGCATCTGCCTCCTTTCTTACTCAGACCTACTCTGGATCCAGTTTAGATGCCTGTACCCGTGGTCGACATCTTCACCGAGTGGAAGTCGTAGTGGAATGATTTTACCCCAGAGATCAGCATTAACTCAAGGAACACTCACTCTGACTCTGAAAAAATAAATAAAAATGAGTGCTCAACTTCGGGCCCTGGCAAACAGCGTCTTCCTTTTGCTTTTCACTAACTGGGAATGTTGGTATCAGAAGTAGGCCTACATAAAATGTGATTTGATTTTTTTCTGAAGTATAGCTATTAATACAGTACAGGTCCTGCATTCAAATGTTTACTTATAGAATAGAGTGAAAGAGAAGCATTATCCACACAACGTACTTGAATTTACTTCCTGTCTGTTTTCAGCTCTCATTTAATGCTGGATAGTTTCATGAACGATAATGAATATTTTAATTGTTATATTTTTTGATTCAAATCTGAATCCGCAATGCAACCAGCAACCTTTTCATTGTGATTGGAAAGTGTAGTAGTAGAAAATGTTTTCCTAAGAAGTAGTACACAGTTTGTTAGTAGTGTACAGTTGGGATACATATATTTGCTTTTGGGGGTCTTTTGTATTTGGTTTACAATGAGTTAGAATAGTTACATATTTAATATTCTTAATAGGTAAACATCATAATAAATCTATAGCTAATTGGGACTTGGTGGATTTTGCCTGTGAACCAGAGTATTTTGGTGGTACATTACTTCTGACTGTGATTAGCCACGTCTCGGGTATGTGACACTGCTATGTTATGGCAGGTGTATAGCTCAGGACCATAGGAAGCACAATGTTGAGTGTTTGGATGTTGTTTAGATGAGCGCTTCTCAGACAAGCTGCAGTTGCACAGGCCCGTACCGAACAGGCATGCTTTGAACGAGGCACCGTACTAGTCTACAAAACAAGAGAGAAATACATCACATAAATCTTTTTTTTGCAGAGAAAGCTCAAGTTACTGCTGCAAAGCTCCTTTTAAAATGTAGCACATGTTTGTTTACAGTGAAATTGTCTTATGCTGTATGTAAAATATAAAAAAATATATATATTTGGAAAGAAAAGTAGCAATATACTGTTTCATTATTTCCAATATGAACTGTATTATTAGTATGTAGTACACAATATCATAAAGTGGTAGACTATGACAATGTTAAACTTATTTACGATGTGTACCCTAAAGGTATTCCACAAACACCCACATGGACCAACACACAAGCATAAACACTTAGACACATAGACATTTGAATCATTTACATACTATGAACATGTTAAGATGCAATATTTCTAGAAGCACTCAACAGAAAATAATGGGATTATTGTACATGACTGCATCTGGAAGCCTGTTTAACATGTTTGTAAGTTAAGAGAGGGAAACAGTTTAGCTTGTTTCAGCTAATTAGCAACTTAATGACCTGAGACACTAAAATGCTCTAAATGCTCAAACAAAATCCCCACATTTATTGTTATATTTTGTAATTTTTATGGATACACAGAAACAGAATGACCACATACTGTAAATGTTCCACATGAGGTAAACTCATAGGCAGATTGCATTTGATGATCACACAGTTACTTATTTGCCCTGTGGGAAGAAAAGTGACTAACAGCTTACTGCAGGAGTTTATGCAGAAGATTTGAGAGACTTGAGAGGTTTTGAAAGAACTTTCTTTGCCCATACAAATGATGACATGGCCACTTGTATACAGTGGGATTGAGGAGTACATTATCTTGACAATTACTGTTCTGTTAGGGGATGAAAGTCTGCTACCATGCTGTTTCGTGTCCATTGCCTTTGGTCCACAGGGTTTCCCATATACTCAACGACCCTGGTTTTCTCTCTTCCGGTGCAATGCTCATCTATTCCCATTACTGTTTGTGACTCACTACTTTCAACTGTCGGGAGAAAAAAAGTGCATAAATAATGTATTCCTTGGGTGTATCCACCCCCAGATCAATGGTAATACAAAGACCATCTACAAAGACAGTTGGCTCAAGGCCATATTTGATCACTTCCACTGCGCACAATCACTGCTCCCTTTTTTGTCAGCCCACTGAGACTCAATTATTTCCAAGTGTTTGCAAGCTATTGTTGAAAGAACACAGTGAATATATAAAGTTGGTGAAAAGACGAAAAATCTTTGATACATGAAAATAGCAGATGGATGGTAATAGTGAACTGTTAAACAGAGAGAAAGGAGAAAAGAAAATGATGTGATGCAGCATCCTATCCCTTATAGGGATACTGGGAAAAGAGTTATAAACATGACAGCAGACCAGCGTCTACTGTGTTTGAGAAAAAGAACAAATTACATCGGGTTTGTCTTGATCATGTGAAAGCAACTGAGCAGGTCATAACATTTAACCCTTCAGTAGGAAATGGAGTACAATAGAAATGGCCCCTAGGGAGACCCCAAACGGTGTTTGGCGGGCTAATCGACTTTAACACCGAAAACATTGCTCAGTGTTTTTCCGAAGGTGAACCAGAGTGGGTAATATAAAGGACAACAACCATCTCACTGCTTTGAGGAATGAAGTCAGAAACGTCCAAAGGATCCAGAGGGTATTTAAGGTCATTAATGAATAAACTAAAGAAGCTAATGTGCAGCTTTGTGATCTTAGCGTTTGAAATGAAACAGATAATCAGGCTATTAAGAAAATAATAGTATAGATAGCATAGCATAGATTCATAATAACAAACACTTGTTTTTTTTTATTTCTGAAAAAGAGTAGGATGAAGTAAACACTTATTCAGTCCCACCCCTTCTCCATAAATCATTGTTAATTGATTTACAACTTTTCTAAGAATTTTTTATTTTTAAATTTTTCCAAATATTTAACTTTTACTTACCAAGTATCTTAAATACTATTTACTTCTCATATATTCATTTCAATTGTATATCATGTTTTGCATTTATTTTTTCTCATATCCCTTGCTGGGTTTGTTCATTCCTATCCCAGATGGCTGGGCGCAATGCCTAAGAGTTTCACCATGAAAAAAATATATATTTTTCATTTCCTACAGTGGAAAATCTTCACTCCTTCTGCAAGAATGGATGGTACATCCGATTGGCACTGTACCACCACTCTGGCTGTGCCATGGATAATGAGTATTTGAAGGGCAAGGCCTCACTAAATTTAGATCAAAGGTCTGCTGCACTCTATAGGCATCAAACGGTGGACAGAAGTCATGCTTCAGCATGGGTAGTGCCATGCCTGTTCAGCTACTCGTATGTCATACCACTGGTAATGACTGGATCTTCTTGAGACGTCTTTTGATGTGCCTATCTTGGTTTAATCGGTCTAATTGAAATTCCAGACAATATTCGAGGGGTCAAAACTGTTTAGCTAATTAGCAACTGTTGCATTACTGATTCTGCAATCATCGATCAGTATTCTTTGAATAGTGGCACAGGACAAATACTCCACCTGCTACAAGAGTCCTTAGTCACACTTGAGGTTGTTTTTTTTTTAACTTCGGGTACCTCCACCTGCTACATGTCACACCAAGCTTGTGCTGAAACTGGGCAGTAACTGTTTTTTACCTAAACTGAACTTTGCAGTGATTTCTGCATGCAGAATAAGGAGGAAAATATATCCTGGGGCGTGAAAATGTCAAACTAGAAATTAGTTGTTATTGTGTAAAAGTGTTCTAAGACCAAGACTAGTCTCGAGTACTACAACACTGGCTCTCAGCTATATAAAAGTACAACAATAAAACAAAAGACTTGTTGAAATGGTGATAGCTAAAGATAACAAATAAAGAGAGTCAGAATCACATAATAAATGCATGTTCTTCATTTGATAAATAATAGCAAAAGATTTAGTTGAAAATTGTATATCAACGCAGTTTGGTAATTTGATCATTCACATAAAAACAGATAAGATCTTAACTTTGAAAGGTTAGGAGAAGCAACTGTAATCTTTAAGTAGTGTATACAAAACTAAAATTTAAAGAAAAAAATATTGTTTCTGAAGTTGAAATAATGCCTACTGTGATTTAGAATTAAAAATCTTTTATAATTATCACTTTGGTTTATCATCCACTCAATTTACACCTCACTGTAAACCACTGACAAAACCATCTTTATACTCATTGAAAATGTGGCACAGATCAGTCAGTTGATGATCAAGAGTCTGGCTCCTATTATCGAAAATGTGATTAGAAAAGCCTGTGTCGTTGGCAGAAACTGTCTCCTCTTGCCACTGCTTTCTGATGAAGACGAGTTAACACATTAGTAATGGAGTTAACCTTTCAGCATGTTGTATTGGCAGTGTGTCATGTAATCCACACCACCCATTGAATATGAGTGGGTCATTGTCTTTTATTCCTCCTAAAAAGGAAAATGTGGATTACATGCTATTAAGAGGTGATGAATTGACTCACCATCTGGTTTAGCAAGTCAAGCAAAGTAAAAATGGCCATTTGCAGCATGTATGAGGAAAAGGGATAAATGGGAAAAAGGGTCCAGTTTGTTTTTAATCCTGATTTCTTGATCAAGCATGATGGAAAGCCACCAGCCTGAGTAGTACAGTACATTTCACTGGAAATGTAATGCTTCACAAGTTATGTTTATTGGAAAATATTCAAAATGAGTCCTTGTTGACACTGAGCTCAGGTAACCTTGTGTGTACTACTTTTATATGGGAGGGGGGGTGAGCTTTCATTAGATTTTAAGTAGGTCACTGTCTGTGCAGGAGCAGGATCCAATAGATTATATGCCTGCTAGCAAGATGTGCACCCAGAAGACTAGGCTAGGTCTTGGATGTAGACCACAACCTTTACGTTATATCATATTGAAAACATTAATCTAGGCAGTGTTATTATCCTTTTTCTGGAAATTCTTGTGACTTTGCTTGTTGTGTTTGCTATGGGCAAACAATGAGGAACACATTTGTAGTTTGGTTGTCATTTTGTTTAAATAAATCAGGCTTATACAGTTTTTATTGCGTTTGTGGGACTGGAAATTGTTGATAGTTAGTATTGAGATTGTTTAAACTAAAGTATTGTTACTTATGATATGTTGGTACAGGTCTTTATGGTAATTTCCATGTTTGTGTGCAAATGGTTTATCAAATATTTTTTTGCATATTTTCTTCTGCAGTCTGCAATATGCATATGTACTTTTGGGCGCTTATGTTTACTATTCTCCCCCACTGTCATCTGTCATTATACACTGACTTCAAGTCTTTCTCCCTGAGATAAGATCTTCCATGTAAGATCTCTTTCACATATAACATCTATGACATTGTTAAAGCTACTGCAGAACAAAGACATTCAAAGTATTTTTCTCATTATGGATGTGCATGCTCCAACACAACCCTATCTTCTGATTTCTGCCCCCCCCCCATTGTGTTTATTGAATTTCCGTTTGCTAATCACATCAAGTTATACAATGTACAACAAGTATACAGAACCCAGCAAACATATTTGCTGACCTCTACTTTTAACGTAGCCTTTAAATTTCCCTTTACATTAAGTGAGATGCATGAAACTGTAATCTGCTGCAGGTTCTTCCTGGGAGTTGAAGATTTACAGCTGCTTTGTGTAGAGTTGGAATTCTTTTAGGAGACTACCCGAGTGTAATGGCCAAAGGTTTGAAGGTTGATATCTGGTATACTCTCTGTGCCTTTTGAAAATGAACATTTAACTCCATGAAGAATTACTTCCATTTTATCTTAACCAGCACACTCCAAGAAAGAAGTTATAATCACACTGATATTGAGTGAAAGTCAGTACTTTGTGTGTGTCTATACTCACTTATTCCTGTATTATAACAAGGAGCTTGAGCTTTTCCCTGTAGGGTTGATCATCAATCTATTGCAAAACATACACACATTTACATATACATTCACATCTTTGGGAAGTTTTCATTTAATATGAACTGCATATCAATAAACTGTAAGAGGGAAACATCCTAACCAGGGTGTTCCCTGCGTATTTAGAATGCTCAGGTGCAGATGATGTTGTGCTCTCATTTGCATATTGGTGAAGTCATTTAAAACTTAGTGGTTGTCAGCTGCAGCAAGGGAGCACTAAAGCAAAACTTGGAGGAGCGTGACTAAAGTGTAACTAAAATGAGAATAGCTGGTCCACTTTAGGTCCGTCCGCCCACCTGAAGTTGGTAAGCCTGTGCGGAGTTTTTGCTAGCTCCGTGGCGAACACCCTTCACTTCAAACAGCAATTAGGAAGCAAGACACAGCAACTTAGCTTGGAGTTTAGCATTTATTTCCCCATTCCCTGTAGGAAAACAATGGCACAGCAATCACAGGATCATGTGGAGGCGGCTTACGCTGTATAATGGCAGGGAAAACCTTGCTAACGTGGGGAGAACATACACAAGGACAGCAGCAAGACAGAGGTATGCGCATGTCTCTTGGCCGTGGCTTGGTAGTGTTGCATTTCCTCCGACTCGTTTCCTGTTTCTTCTTCTCCATAAACAACATGGAATCAAGGAGAGGGTTAACTTCAGATGTCCCACCGTGGTCAGAAAGCACAGGGGAGATGCTTTTGTGTCTCTCACTATGACTCTAGTTTCGCTCTGAAGCTAATCGTCACCACTCTCTCACTTCTCCCTTTACCACACACACCCCACACACACACACACACACACACATGTTGGCTCGAAGCACACACCAGCGCAAAAGTATAAACACCAGGATACTTACGTAGGCTATGGCGAAAGCTCTGCGTGGAGCCTCCGCAGAAGCATAAAACGGCCTTTAGTCCAAAGAGCCTTTGTTGGCGTCCGTGTCCCTAACCCTTGAAAGCGAGAACTTTGATCTCTTAGCTGCTCTAGGAGGTGGTGACATTTGGCTCGCTTTGAACTTTTGATGCCGTTTTCTGTTTCTGGAATTAGATGTAGATAGAAAAAAATTTAAAATAGTGTATCTTAAGCTTGTTAAGACTTGACTGTAATGGTATCAATGCACTGCATCACACGAATATGATATTTAACAAGAATGTACTAATAAAATAACTTAGTTTATGAAACTACTAACTAACTGAATTGATTTTTATTGACGTTACCTTGCAAGTGTGTTTTGGCAGACAATGCAATTTGAAAGTTTCCTTTTTTAATGTAGAATGATAGTTGATGAGCAGGACATTAAATGAAATCCAAAACATAAATGTTGCTCTAAGTAATGCAACACTTGTGAGCAGTGGACGTGTAAGAAATGAACTCAATATTTGGCAACGGAGCTTTTTTAAAATGAGTTAATTCAATACACTTTTTGTCAAATTAAGCAAATATCTCGTCATGGTCATCTAGCTCTCTATTTTCTGTGTGCGCTGAAAAAAATCCGGTGTTCCTACACAGCCTTAGCTGTGTAAATGAAACAGACAGATGTGCACGAGCCACGCAACACTAATCCAGCCAATCAGCAACAGGCAGAGCATGCAACAAAGGAGTTATCAACAAGAAGAGTTGGCAGAGAAACGGCAAAAGAGGAAAAGAACTTAAGAAGAGAACTTAAAAATAAGTTTTGTGACAGGAAAAGACCGGAAGAGCCTTGTTAACATTTAAACGCTGCAGAAACCTCCGTGATTTCTAACTGATGGGGGCTCTTTTCCTTATTATAGACAAGTTAGTAATAACGTTAGCTTTGTAGTTTCACTGTTTGTCTATCGTGAGCTAATTTAACGTTTAGTCAGCAGAGACACTAGAGCCGCCTACACATGATCTGTGGCAATACAGCAAGGTTGGACGCAGAGCAAATGGGCAAAGCGCAGTGCAGGAACGTTCTGGAATTGGTTGCACCTTGAAAGGTCAGCGGCAACAAGGTCAAAGTTGCAATCATTTAAACTTCAAGTTTGCGATGATTCAATACCAGTTTTTTGCGCTCCGATTCTGATACCTGAACCTGCATATTGGCCGATGCTGAGGACTAGTAATTGTATTTGTTTGGCAGTTGAGTTCAAATCTCAAAATCGTATGCGAGGCATCGCTAACTGCACTTTTAATAAGCTGTTTAAATGTTGCAATGCTTTTTCCAAGAGAAAGCCCCTTCATGCTGATTTGTAATTTCACTTCATATAATCAGGAAAATACTTTGTACTACCAGACTGCAATATCTCTGCATCAATGAGCCTAAGTATTTCCTACATTGATTATAGAAACAGGAAAAGGATAATTTGATTTGTTGATGAAAGGGCAATATTTAAAATGGATGGGTAGAGAGAGTGCCTGTTTGTTTCCCTCGGACTGGTCATCTGAGCTGAGTTCTGAGCTGTGGTTATTTACCAGAATTGAATCCTCTAATGTAACCATTTCCTTATCTTTAGAAATGGCCCGACATTAAGAAGCTGCTAAGTGCTTGTGGAGTCGATCATGATGTTAGAGATATAATAAATACTTAGAAGAACTTTGCAACTAGTCTACTTATACAGTGCAGTATGTAGTATAAATGTATCAGAAGCAGTGTAGGTGTGTCACTATTGTTGACATTACAGACTTCACACCAACAGACTAATGTGAGGCGGTTGCCTTGTCTCAAGCTCCTCTTCAACTTATTTTTCTTGTTTTTATTCTTTTTATATTTTGTTGTATTTGTAACTTATTTTTGACTTGTTTGCAACATGCACACCCTTGACACTAAACTTGAGTATTTTGTTTATTGTGGGGATGGAAAATAAGTTGTCCAATGTTTTGTGCAAAACTTCCTGTTACAATGTTTATACAAAAACACCTAAAAAACAAACCAATACAGCAAATGATTAAGAAACCAAACAAAATTTATATTTTCTATAATTTAAATAAAAGCGATAAACATCACACATCTCTTGTAATGTGCTCGAAAATGCTTTTAGGACCATAGTAAAACTATTTTGAGGCGCTAAATTCAGCTTTTCTTTGTTTTGCAATTTATTTGGCATGCACAGTGGCTGCTATTAAGGACATGTTGTGGGTGATGACTTCCTTCAGCCTTTTAGCCTTTTGCCTAAGTACTAGGAATGCTAACTGGGAATAATCTCTTACTTAAGATGAAAGGTGTCTAAGCATAGCAATTGGCCAACACATAGTTAGCCATGAGGAGCAGAATTATTTGTTAATTTATGGATTTTGGACACTTGCCCTTACTTCTGTTCTTAGTAATTACCCCTTAGATCCCAAATCTCACCTTTTTGTTTTTCTTCAGTGTTGAGCAACAGTGTTTAATGACTTTGTCTCATGACTGGATATCAAGATATCAAACCTTAATAAGGTTTTATAATAGTCAGATGCAACTTTACATCAGCGATTCAAATATTTTTTAATAATTCACTAACCCTAAATTTCATTAGATATGAAGTAGGCATTTAGATTGATAACCAGCACATACTTTTTTAATATATGCTTATGTCATAGTATTGATATAGGATGGTATCTTAGTATCTTAATCACTGTAATCTGACTGCTATTTCTACACGTACAATGCTTTTTTGTTTTGCCAACTTTAAAACAAACAAACCAACATCTTCATCAGAGGAGCAGGGAGATAAAGAGGATTGTGTGAAAGGCTTGTGGCAGCACCACACACATGCCAACTTCGACAAACCTGGCCTGTTGTGAGGTAAGCTAAAGACCTGTGCGTGGGCAAGAGTATGTTATACAAGCCACAGATATAATTACTTGAATTTTTGATTTTTTTTCTTCTCTCCACATTTTCTGATGTATTGCTACCGCAGCTGTAACATCTCAGGCTTTACTGATTGGCTCTTAAATGGAATGTTATTAAAATGCTACTGCAATGCCACTGAACACCCCAAACAGTTGAGCTGAGGCCCCCGATGGTAAGCTGTAACCAGTGTTGAGCCAGACAGCTGTTTCTGCATTGCAAACAGGGTGTTAATGAGTAGAATAGATTGCAGATTAGGATCACCACACCGTGACGTGTTGTTTCTTCACCTGAAACTGCCATGCATCACCTCCAGTAATGATTGCTCAATTTAAATCCACTGTCATGGAGTAAGCTATAAATATATTGTAATATGATGTTTACACGAGCATGTCCTCTCCTCTTGGTTCAACATATAATCATGAGTAGATATTGCTCACAGCTGCACAGTATATCAGTAGGCTTCTCTAAAGCCAAGTACAAATTCAAGTTGCTCATGTCAAGGCACACAAATAATACAGATCTCAAATGCTTGCTATTCTAAATCCATTGCCTTTTGATTTTTTTTACAGTTAGACACATTTTGTTTTTCAAAGACAATACCTCATTTGGCATATGCAGAAACTGCATTAAATAGATAACACCACATTTCTTTTAATAAAAAGATTCAAAGCTATTTTACAATATCGGCAATAGTATGATAATTCCAGTCCAAGCACATATTTTATGTCAAAACTTTCTCTTTGTGTTTCTCACCTGTATACACATACAGCACGCACAGCTGGTGGTGCACTGTTGTCCTTTACAAGTTATCAGCCTATTTATCATGAACAGACTATAAATATTAAGATATAAATAGTGGTAAGTTAGCTCTCACCCAGGATTAGTCAGCCAAAAAACACAGACAAAATCTATGAATCAATCCAATCATATCAATCCAAAACACAAAGGGAAAACCTGCTGGCATGACTGCTGTTGCATGTATGTGTAAAGCAGGAGGAAGGACAGAATGATTTTACTGCAGAGTGGTGCATGTGTGAGGTAGCAAGACTAGGACAAAATTATTTGTCTGCATGTTAATCATTATATTTTTTGGTTAACAGTCATGTTAAGATGATATGTTCTAATCTGAACCCGCAAAATGGTAAGTCTGAAGGCGGCTGGTCAAGTCGTGTCTAGGCTTTGGCTGAGTTGCAGACCTCTGGATGCACATACAGTACATTGTAGTGTGCAACGATCACATCGTAATTACACAGGATTGCATTGCATCACCACATCAGACCAGCTGTTTTTGATCATCATTATTACTTATTTGCTAAACTTTAAATTTATTTTCTTCTGTTGAGGTCTTATAGGAAGGCGTGTCTTTATACTGCTGCTATGCCATCATCTTAATTCTGCTCTTGTTGCTAACACTCTTATAGTACATAGGCATGAGACATTCTTGAATTGCCAACGGCATGAATATGACGGAGCAATTTTGCTTTCCATAGCCAAAGGGATGTTTAGCCTGCTGATTAGCATCTTTATTATCCTGACTGTGGTCTTAGGTTTTACACGATTGGGTGAACGAAGTGGCCATGTAAAAGGTGCCTGGCGTGCACTCAGTCATACAAACAAGCTAATACATGTCAAGAGTACAAAAACAACAGAGCCTATCTAATTAGCAACAGTGCAACAGAGCAACAACTCAATAAATGCCTTCTGTTAGACTGGACAGCAGTTACAGCCAGAAACCTAATGATTCATTGAGTGAGTGATTTTTGGAGTTTGAGTCTTTGGCAGTTGGGACTCGTTAAACCTTTATTGCGGAGGCATCTTAGACACATAATGCAAAGTTCAGAACATGAGTTACCGTAACTGAAAGTATTAAAGATCCACTCCAGCCTCCAAAGATTTAACTTTACAGAATAACTAATCAGGTTGCAACCGCTAGCTTGTGCTGTGCATGGCATAAGTAAAAAAGGGAAAATATATTTTTAGGTTATTCAGTGGATGCTGCATTTAAGCTCTTTGAGGATATTGTTTCCAGCCCTGCTTATCTGTACGTTTAAAATGCTTTAGAAAGAATATGACATTGGCATGGCTTGAGATGTTAAATATAATCACATTTATTTCTTATTGTCACCATGTTTGCTTCTCAGACATTATTCCTTGAAGACCTCACTCTCATCCTCATCCTTTATCATGAGCTTCTGCTCACCTCTTTATCTTAGGCTAACAGGCACTGAAACATTAGGAACCAAAGGCTTCTCAGTCATTGAGGCTTGTAAGATGTAAACATTAATGTGGTTCTCGTTGGCTGAGCTGTAGCATTAGCTAGCTCAGGACAGGTGAGCTAGCAGTAATAGTAATTATAAAATAATCTCTACAACCAACAATAGTTTCAACATTAACTGCTCTTAACAATGTCTGTGCATTATTTTAAGTAACCAGGTTATGAATTCTGGAAATTTTTGTTGAGTTTTTCAAATGTATTTTTTCCCGCTTTTAGCACCACAACCCTGGTGCCATCTATTGCCATTGCATTTCAGAGATGGCAGACATTGTAATGGGAAAATAAAATTTAAGCATGATTTCCTTATATATATATATATATATAGACTGATGATCTTTAAATCTAAACTTCAACATTTGAAGGTTGGAGTCTAGTTATGTCCTTGGGGCAACTAAGATAAACTATCACTGGAGACTTTAAGGAATGGGGCACAGAAGGAGAAAGACGTCAAAAGTGACTCCAACAGGTCTATGTGGTTAGATTAACTGTTTTCTATGATTAGGCTTTTCTTCAAAAAAAGGTGTTCCCACCCCTTGGGGATGATTTATAAACTGAGGGTTTGCTTCACTTCTTTGCTAGACACTCCCACATTGCCTTGCTGTCTTTATGAAACTGTTTCTGCCTTATTATTGCAAGTATAATAAATACACCGAAACCAACTTGGTTCACTTCACAACTGTCTTTATTTTTGTTTCACCCATTCTCTTTGAAAATTCACTCTTCCTGTACAGAAACTTCCACAACATCTCCACTGTCTATCTCCAACACTGGGAAATAATATGCATTTTTGATTTTGGCTTGAACAAACCCTTTTTTTCAAAGCAACATGTGTAGTATAGCAACAGTTGAAAGCAAGCAAAAGTGGAGTGTCATTGAACCTTTATTACAATAGATTTGAAACAGGGTAAGTTGTAGTATACTGAAGAACTGTTCTTTGTATGTGTATTTTCACACATTTTCCATGATCTGCTCTACAATATACCTTTTTCTCGTGAAAGATGGCTATTCCAACCTGGGTATGACATATAAATGAGGTGAGCTAAGGCATGGATACATTTTAAAATATGAGGAGAAATAATAGTCCCCAAGAAAACTATTAATCAATTAATCCTTTTTTAATAATACTACACTTTGAAAGGAAAAACTGATAGCCTCCTAGAGAATGAGAAACACATGTCACTGTATGAGCCCACACACTTAATTATCACTTCATCCTCAAATAAAAGTGTTTATTTAATCAGGCTGGAAGAATAGGCAAGATGCTGTGCAGGAGATGTGGCATGGCAGAGGTGACAGAAGGCGTCCTGTCTCTGACAAGGCCTTTCTATAATCTCTTGGCTGTCATTGGGCAGCTTGGCTGTGGGCATAGTATAGCTCCAGGCTACTTCTTCAGTACTCATGCTACTCCTGCAGTTCTGCATCCCATAAATAACAAGGGGCAGACGGAGGCAAAGACAATGAGCAAGTGAGGACAATGTGGCAGGAAAGCTAAGAGCCTGAATAAGAAACAGACAGTTGGTTGTCCTGAAGACAAAAAGAGCCAAACGGTGATTTGTTGTTTAGAACAGAGACAGACTGGAGATGAATAGTAGCATGACATTGGGAGAACAAAAAAGGAAAACACTGCAGTAGAGAGATAAGCTTCCTTCTATAAAGGTATGGTAAAAAATTCGACAAGATGCTCTTTTTTACCCTGAGAAAGAATTTAAGCAAATTTATTTGCATCATTCTTGCCTATTTATGTGGTTACATTGCAGAGGAAACTACTGAAAAGTAGCAACATTTCTATGCAGTAAGCAATACACCTTATTACATAATAGAAAACATTAATTAATTCCAAGAATGACATGGTAAAGAATAGAAGTCAAATAATGCTTATGCAAACTGTTAATACATAGCCATCAAAATATGCAGTGCACTGTGGACTATCCAGAACTATTATAAATGTAAATGGCATAACGTCCCACCAGGGTAAAGTATGTTTAACTAATTTACACTCAGTGCTGTAGGACATTCCAGTGTGTTAATGTTATTTTATATATTCTGTTGACATTTAAATTATAAATGAGTGTGCTAGTAAATACGGAAAACAAACAGTAATGTAGCAGATGAGAGAAAAATGTTTGTACAATATAAGTGAATACAAGAACCAGTTATGTTACATTCTGTATCTATGCACATATGTCTTCTCTCCCGATGGCTGACTTATAGCAGTTTGTCTTCATATGTTTGCATTTGGTGTTGAGAAGTTTAGCTTTAAATTATTACATTATTAATGTGTTATGTGGCGCGTTCATTGGTCACCCTTCAAACTAGTTCAACCAAATCCCTAAATCAACCAGGGCTACTGTGTTCATTATGTAAATAACGGTCACTCTTAGGTGCAAGAGGGAATGGGACCACTGGGAACGTTGGAGAGAGGGCCAGCTGCTGAGTGTGCATGGTGGGATAGAACCTTTTGGCTGACATGTTTTATTCATTCAAATATGTACACAGGGAGCATTAGGAGCATGCATGCATAGCACTGCTACCTCTATACAGCAAACACAAGGACATCACTAGTGTTGTTTGGGTCAGTGAACAAACGGGTTGAGTATGATAGCTAAAGCAGCCACACCGAGCGCAAATGACATTCAACCACGGTACAAGCCTAATAAAACGCATTTCAAGAATGTTTAAATGCAATATTCCTGTTTGAGAAAACATGTTGTTTTATTGTGACATTTTTCACTGTTAACAATTTACATTTAGTAATTTAGATGGTATGTTGCCTTAACAGATGGTTTTGTGATATTTCATATTGTACAAAGGATTAACTTTGATTAACAAAGGGTCCACTAGATTTGATTTAGATTACTGCTTTGTCATTTTCAACAACATGCCTCTCAGTAATTGGAGGAAGTGTTGACACTATTCTTTTATGCAGTGACATTTAAAATGTGGTTGGGAAGGAAAGTCACAGTGCATACAAGGTACTGTGTGTGATGATGCTAACTTCTGCACACTAGCAGTAATTAGATGCAGGCTGACAGAGAATGTAGTGGATCTTCTATGAATATTATACCGAAGATCACTTGTTAAAAGGTTTGATATAATTCGCGTTTAGCCATTAGGTACTGCAATATACGGCTATAGTCTTAATTAGCTAAGGACTTGCAAAGACATTGACAAGTGACAGTAAAAAAGTCTCAAAATAATAAGTTTAGCTTCAATTATCACACAGACATCCTAGTTGAGAGCCAATATCATGTGAGATATTATAGTACAGAACTCTCTGTGGCTTGTTAAGAGTATTTCATTGTTTAGAGAATTTCTAGATTTTAAAGAATAATCATGGGAGATGCTGACTTGACATCTGGGAGCAACTGACCAAGTCAGTTGATGGTTATGGATATATATATAAGTTTTGAGAAAGGCATTGATAACCATCCTTAGATTGCTGTTCCCTTTATTCCTTGATCTCTTTAGCCTTCCACTAGTGGAATTCTAGCCATCCTCAACGTCTACTGTTAATGATTTGGTTGTCAGTGGCGTCCTCAAATGTCTGCTCAGACAACTGGAATCAGAATGCTGCCCTGTAAAGATCAGGGACAGCAGTCACAGATGCTTCTGCACAGAATTTTGCTCATGAGTGAGGATTACTTTCCAATTTATATGTTTTTGAGAACTGCAGTCCCTTCATTGGAACTGGACATGATCTCACATGCACTGTGGCATCATCAATTTGAGCGTATTGGGTCGAAGAGGCATCTTTTGGCTCAAGGATTTCTACCAGATGTCACTTCTGAGATTCTGTATATGTGTCACTTTAAAGTGACTGGGGATTCCCACATGAAGCGATAGGGGTGATCCACTTTCCTATCTATTTCTTCCAAAAGTCTTAGTCTGAGTTCTATTTAACCTAGTCAGCTAGGGTAGGAGGTTGAGCAGCTTAGGTCTAATTGTGCCCAGTCAGGGCCATGTACATACAACACAATCAGGATTTGAGGCAAACTGATCAGCTGTTCATTTTTTAAAATCCAATCATTTGGACAGGGCCTTGTCAAACCAAGGCCATCCATTTCATTGGCTTTATGGCAAGGAACCTTTCTTGCTGACATTTGTGGGACAACCACATGGTCATCTCAGTCATTTCATAGACTCTTGGACTTGAATCAGTCCCTTGTTAAATGTGTGTGTCCTGCTGTTGACATGGCCCCCGCTTATGGTTTGATTCTTTACCATTTCATTTGTCTCCCTTTGCCTGATTATCGATTTGATTTCACAGGTGTGGCCTTCACATTTGGTGGGCTCTCACCTGTTTTTGTCTTGCATTTGCATGTACACGCAGGTGAGACGATGCACATTCCTGCCAATTGTTTCACACTTTTGATCAATGTTCTAAAGTGCAATAAGCCAACAAAGGCAAAAAGTAGACCGCTTGCAAGTAAACATAGATGTTAACTATGCACGCTTTAAAATATTTTAAAAATTGGCAAGTATTATTGATGAGTAAAACTCAATTTTAAACATGTTTTGTTTGTTGTTTTGTGTGTTTATAAGAAATCTCCACATAAGCTGTCATTTTACCACTCCTTTTGCCTTTGTGTCTTGGGACACCTTCCCCTGCTTGATTGATAATTTGCAAATAGATGATTGATTGTGACCATTCCACAATAAAATTTGTTAAGACCTAAAGAAATCATTGCATTTCCTAATGAAGACATTAAAAACTTGTATTATCCAATTCATAAGCATACAACCTTCTTTAAGGCATGGGATAAAAAAGGGAGACTAACTTTTATGAAAATTCTTTTAAAAAATGTGAAACGGTCAAAATGGAATCCAGTACGGACTTGCTGCCACAAACAAGGAATCTTGTTTCTTTCTGCACCTTTTTTATGCACTGATTTGATAGTGAGAGAGAGATTTAATAGTTGTTCTTTAGGTGGTTGATGTTGGACGGTGACGGCAATTGGCTATTAGTCATTCATCAGAATCGGTAACTGATGGGATTACATTCAACTGGAATTGCACCTTATACAATTTCATGTGACAAATAAAAGTGATTGAGCTGAAACAGGGACTCGACGCTCAGGACATTTGCACCCATGTAGTATGTGCCCTAGTCAGCTATGGGTTTCCCCCTACAACGAGTTTTTGAAGACGATACTTTATGGAAGCAGTGGAAAAGAAACACTTACACAAAAATGTTCACATACTTCAACGTATACCACATTACCATGAATAGCAACTATAGTGGCTGTGTTTGCAACCTCAAAATAAGTGCATGTATATTCAAAGTGTGATGTCTTATTCAAATTTCCAACCATTTTCTAGCATGCAACCCAGTTATACAAGTACCCACAGCATTGCCACTCATGTCAAGCAAAATTAATGAGAATCACTGAAAAGTGCAATAAAATTATATAATTATGTTAAATTTCTCTAAATAAATCTAATGGGAAGGTGCGAGTTGAAACATTTATGTGTTTATTATTTGTTTCTGCCCTCAGCAATGAGCAGGAACAAAGGTATAATTTTAGAAACATTTTCATCATAATTTATTTTTATGGAAAATACAGTTGACTGTCATTGTTCAGAGCAATTTCCCTGCCCAATCTAAAAGCCATCTGATGCTCAACAGGGCAAAAACTAAGTAGTGTTAACCAGCCAAGGCAATTCACTCTAGTTCACTATCGTTTCACATAAAGCAGCATACTACAGTAAATGGTTACTACAGAAATTGTACATACAGTATGTAAATTAAAAACTTATTTGAAATTAAATAACAGTGAGGTTAAAGTGAAATGCTAAAAATTCATGGCAGTCACTTTGAGCAATGCACTGAAAAACAAACCAACTTGCTATGTGAAACAATCTGGCAACTCTATGGCAAGCTCTTATAACACTTATCAAGTGTTTTGAGCTGTGAGCAATTACTATGTAAAAGAGTAGGGACACAGTTGAAGTGTTGAATTATTTGAGAATCTTATGTGTAAATGTGTAAATGGATGGATAACGCAATCATATAAACTTTGTCAGAAAAAGAAAAGTATAGGCCGTGAAACACAGACCTTTTTATAATACTGTATGTATTTATGGTGTGATGATTTCAGATAAATTGTCTGTTTCCCTTACATTGAGAAAATGTACCTTATTCTTTTGTTTGACACATAACTGAATTACGTCTAAATGAATGAGTATAATGGAAATGCTGTTAGGAAATTATTATAATTTGTTTGGACTGTTGCACAAGCATTTTCATAAGTAATATACAATGTAGATGATGGATGTGATGCATTTTTCGGGACAATGTAGTTTTCCTTTGAGATAAAGTCCAAGAAATCTCATTAAAATGAAAGATCTTCACAAAAGCAAATGGGAAACAGAATCATTTACAGTGTTTTTCACAGCGTATGATGATTTTGATTAGACTTTATGCTTCGGTGGCTATACAGATCTGTTGTGTATTAATATTGCAATGGCACTATTGCCATTTCAACATAGCCTCTTTTCACACATTTACTTGGATAATACATAAGCTGAATGATCATCTTCTGCAGTACATCCAATCATAAAGGATACGAAATTGATATTAAATGCAAACATTACAAAATTCTCAACTACTTGCTTCAGTTGGTAACACATTACTATGTACAAAGAATCATGGATATAATCACTGAAGTAAAAGTCCAACACCCCAACTTATAGTTGTAAATTGGAAAAATGGTTATCATTTTCCCTTTGACTTATAATACAGGAAATCAGAATGAACTATTAACATTTTAAATACGTAGCAATTTCATATCCAAGGAATTGATTGACCATGTTCTATTATTCTATATTTATTTTTAAACCAATTTCCTCTTTGTATGTGTGCGTACCCTTAACTCTCCACACTCCACCTTTTTGTCCATATTTTGCCGAGCTGAGGTCAATCACTGCCAACATTACAACAGCCCTAGCCACCGGAAGCCTCCCAATTTAAAGTTCACTTTAGTTCTTCAGAAAACTATCTAGCATCCATACTACCACTCTGCTTGTATGCAATCAGGAATCCAAAAGCAGTATCAGTGCTGGTAAAATAATCAATCTTTTACAAATCTAACTGTTAGAACAATGCTACAAGTCATAGAAATAGCAAACAAACAGAAAAACAAAAACTAAAATTATATTCTAATGCCCTCCTGTGCATATTTCAAAATAATAAAAACATTATCTGATAAATAAAACAAGTTAAAATGCAAACTATCAGTTCTTTTTATAAAGGTCCTTAAACAAATATAAAATGGGTTTAACATGTTCTGTAACCTGTAATCCTGACAAAGCATGATGGTGTCCACTCTGTGTCTCCTGTGCATAACGTACCCTAGATTTTAGAGAGGTCTGAGAAAGAGGAAAACGATGAACATAACCCATTGAAAACAATGACGTGTTTCTGTCTGGAGTGTGTTTAACTTTATCTGATTCATCCTTATCACCCAGTTGTTGTCCTCCTGTATTTATGCCAATTTTGTTGGACAAAGTCATGATTATAAACTATAAAGGACTAATTCTGTACAACCCAGAATTTTTTTTTTTTTTTTTTAACATTACCTCTCGTAAAGGCTATATGCAGTCATTTGACTTATTTTACACAAAATGGGATTAGTTACGCAGTCTTACTTAACTTTTTATAAATAAAATGCTTAATGTGTTGCAGTGTTTTATTTTTTTATGTTAGCAGCAGTTCACAGTTGACAATTTAAGTGTGGGTGCCTGCTTTCTGGGGTCTGGGAGTCCTCGCTACCTATGAGAGTCGCACTGATGCACCATTAGGAAACAATGAGATACATTTTTGGGTTGGGTACTACTGCCTTTACATCCACATAAACTGGTTAGATCTACAAAAACAATAAAAAGACTGCATGCTGCTTACATATGTTTTCAGGTTGTTTATATAATGCTAAGTGAGACATCACCATTTTTTTATTGATCATAAAGTTGTGTGATAAAATAAACAAAATCTAATAACAGCTGTACTGTGTGTTTGCAGATACATTCCTAGAAGTTCAGTGACCATCAGTTTGCATCATGGCACATCATGAGCACATAGCAGAAGAAAGCTGGATCCACTGTGAAAATAAAGAAGGTATAAGCTTGAGATAAAGGGATGTCATCCCTCAAACCATCGCTTCCCGCAACAGTTATGTCTATAACAATAAACAATGTTTAATATTTCCCTGACTTTTGCATCAAAATTCAGGGAATTCAAGTGTTGAACTAAGCAGCCGACAAGTCTGGAGCGACAAGCCACAAATCAGTGAAATGCAACGGCACAGTAGCTGTGACTTATGCTATGTTGCGTCACAAATGCGATGCAACCGTGTCAAAGGTGTCATTCTCACTCTAGGGTGGGACACTTAAATGTTACCACTGTATCAGAGTTTTCAGGGATATAACCATTTCCCTTCAGCAGGGTGCAATTCTTTCCACTATCGGTCTCTGCT
Organism: Percina caprodes; assembly: GCA_013375575.1. Lineage (NCBI taxonomy): Eukaryota > Metazoa > Chordata > Actinopteri > Perciformes > Percidae > Percina > Percina caprodes. Next base: position 5,779,110 of record JABXJD010000003.1, on the reverse strand, counting down.
GTGGCATTTAAAAACCTTGACTGAATCCTGTGTTCTCTTTGTGTTCTGAAGTCTTTATACTGTGGCCTACATACTGATTCCTGAGATTTAAAGCCTCCCAAAAGAATGCTGCAAAGGTCCCAGAGGGAAATGTGACACTGTTTACAAGACTGCTCTAGATATTTTATTGAACAACTATTATCTCAATCAGGGTTGAAGATAAAAAATGATCAGCGCATGATGCCTTAGAAATTATGAGGCCAACTATTGCATACTGTTTTAATGTGAACGTCTGCATTAAAAAGAAAAAAAAACAAAAAAAGTTATTTATCTGATCTTGGGGCAGTCAAGTCTAGTTTCTGAACTGAAGTTTTGTTGCCAAAGTGTGCAACACATGAGCTACAACATGAAGACACACAGCTCGCATCTACATAATTGATAATAAGTCAGTTGTTTTTAGGATAAGTCTTGTAATTGAACATCTGCAAGTGCATACATCTGGATGTAAAGAAATAACTTGTGTCACAAATCAGTCATTATACACTCTTGATGAACTTGCTTTAGCACGTTTGGGTTCTCGTCTTGGTAGCTTTGTCATAGAGCTGTTCATGTTTGCAAATAATTTAATAAAGAGAGATAAAAAAAACAAAACATGGGTTCCATTTTAAGTTGTACATCCACACAGGGTTTTCTAGCTCGAGGTGCAGACTGTAGTATTTCATTATTTCAGCTCCTTACATGTTCATAGTGGAACTCTCACTAGTTTTCTTTGAAATTAGTCTTAACTATATATCCATCTCTTCGTTGTCTTGGTAAAATGAGGCCAAGACAAAACAGGACTTTGATCTCTCTGCCTGCGAGGCTCCGAAATTGAAATGAAACTGTATTGCATTGTCTCAGTACCAAATGTTTGGCATGATGGAACACAATACTAATTCTAACTGAGGTTGGCCTGCATCTGCTGGTTTCAAAGCTGCTGGTGATTTTTGTCTCCCAAAAGAGTTGCAAGCACTCCCTCACAGAGCCAAACAGCTTTCAGGCTCATTAATTATTTAGCGCCTATTGCCTTCAGGAAACTCCCGAGAAATTAGGATGATGAATGCAATCAGGAGACATAAAATATATATTTTTAAATCAATATTTTTTCTAGTACTTTTAATATCTCTTGATGTGGAGTTGGAAGGCAAAGATTGATTAAAATGCTGCAACATCATCAGAATGTTGTGCAGAACTCCATATCGGCACAAAAAAATGCACAATCGCAAAAGGCATTTTGGTAGTTAAGGGAGGCCTTTGAAAGGATTATGATAGGTACTCTGTTAATAGTGTTAAATGTTTCCTCCATTCTCACATACCGTCTGTACTGAGTCCTTTTATTATGAATAAGCATGAATGTTTTTAGCCTGATAACTAATTCAACATGCAGCCAAACAAGAACATTGTTTTTGTCTCTCATTGAAATTTTATCTCTCATTGAAATTTTATTAGAGGACTAAAGGATGTGTTTTAATGGACTATATGGATAACATTGAAACAGTAAATAACCTTTTAGAGTGCAGTTTAAAATATTCCTTCCGGGGTATGACTGCTGTGTACAATAGGGGATTTTTTTCATATTGTGTTTACTACACAATAAAAGAGAGTGTCTGAAATGAGAAGGATCAATGAGAAAGTAGCATGAGGGTTGTAAGTGTGTGTAGCATATCACACCCTTTGTGGTCTTGCTAAAGGGAAGAAAGCAAGAATGATAGCATAATGTGTCCCTCAACCCCCAACGGTGTAACAGGGTGCAGTCAAAAGTAAAGTTGAAAAAGTTGTTCCTTTAATATACTGGTATTTACTTCAAATTGACCAGAGACCAATGTAATGACACAAAAGAAAGAGCTAGAGAGTGATGTGCTTGTAGGTGTACAGGCACATATAGCCATGTGTGAGCCCATCGATGATTTAGCAGTTCCCAGCATGTTGTCTTCAGGTAGGAGCTAATATGTGCAGTGGGTTGCTAAGTGTGTGTGTTTGTGTGTGTTTTCCTGTTTGTGTTTTTTTGTACTTGTGTGTGTTTGGCAGCATTTCATTTAATAGCGAGTGTTCTGCTGACTTTGCCATACTCAATATTTTATCCCAGCGTTATCTCACCCCTGCTCTTCTTCTTTTTCACCTTCTCATATCACCCTTACTCCAACCAAATCCCTTCCCATGACAGTGCTATTCTTCTCTCTTTGTTGAAAGCCAAAATTATCATGCAGATCCAGATAAAAAAACTAATTTGCCACAAGTATGTGATTCAAACAGACAGGATAATGGATGGAGTGTGAAGACTACAACCAATAGTAAGCCTGAATTAAATCATTAAGAGTCTCCATGTAAAAAAAAAAAAAAAAAAAACTGTTATGGTTGTTGGACTTTTCCTGTCATCCACATTTCTGCTGACTAATACCTTGCAGGAAAACCCTGCCAGAAATCTCATAATTTCAAAAACATTCCTGTCAGAATAGCAGAGATGCAGTGAATGGCAGATTGAGGTTTTTCCTGCACTTATTTTCCCTTCACTTCAAATCCAATCTCACCAAATATGATAGACCTAATAGTAAAAATATGAAAGTTAAAGTTCCAATATGTAATTACTTTTATAAATCCAAAAATGACCCCAATGCGTCATCAGATATTAAGGAAACATGCTGAGTTGAAATACTATCTTTTCTGACAACAGTGCTAATGCCAGTCATTTCTCCTTTTGAAATTTCCGTTCCATGAAAGAATTTCTGTTTGTATTTTTTGCCTGTGTGTTATCAACTGCCCAGTTTGACAGCCAGGCCGGGTTGCCAGATATGACATTACCTGTAAAAACATAAACCCAGCGCGCTACAGCTGTAAACATCAAACAAACATGATCAACGGAGATAGATTCTACCCAACCTTAAAAGAAAAAAAAAAAAAGGCAACAGTGAAGTGACCAGAGACATAACAAACCCCAGGCAAATATCGAAGATGTATTTGAAAGACGGAGACTTAGAGCCCCATAAGGGCGCCAAGTTGGCTAATTTCCTCCTGAACAGGTAAGCGTTAGCTTCAGGCTAATTTATCACGGCTACAAGAGACGGACATTTTGTCATTTCAACATTTTTGTACTCAAATTGAATTAAATAGCTAGAGTATCCGAGTTGGTTACTAGCTAAAACAGTAAACAGTAAAATGATTCCAACTGGTTCTGGCTAACGCCGCCATGCTAACCCTGCTAATTGCTAGCTAACGTTACATAACCAGGCCAGTGGGCTGCGGCTGTTACCGCTGTATAGCCTGTTCAGTGGCCGTAGCCAACAACGGTAAGTTATTTTTAGCTAAGAGACCCCCTCTCTTGTGCTGTAAATTGAGAAGAGAGGACTGAGTTTGCAGTGTGTTTAGCGATTGTTGCCGTACAGTAATTCTGAAACAAAGTGTGTTCAGTAGGGTGGAGAGGATGGCTAGGTAATGTTACTTTTAGCGGTTCCTACTGTAGCTAATTCAAAGCCGAGGAAGTGTGCCTGTCCATCGGCTACAGAGGATGGTGAGGTTCTCTGACAGGCAAAAAGTGTGCCTGTCAGTTGGGTACAGAGCTCCGTGTGAGCACGGGCTTTTATGACTGTCATATTGCCAGCATCTAACGTTAGCTACCCCGCTGTGCTGTGAAGTAATCAATGGCTATGTGAGACAAGCGTCCAGCAACATTGTTGTGGATGCTGCGGTCTCAGCCTGGCAACCTTCGTGCACTTTGGGGAGGAGGGGGCGGGGGAGACGACGCAAGTATTTACAATTTTAAACACTAGCTGTCAGTATTACATATTGCACCTTTAATAATTTGAATGTTAAGCATTTAGAAAACAGCGCACAAACCATTAGCTACATTGGTAGTAGATTTTTAAAACAGTTTTTCCCCAACAAAAAGTAAATATTCCACAGTGAGCATAACTTGTGTTAACATTAAAATTGACAGATGGAAGTTTTGAATGCTGCTACACAGAGGCATATTTCCAGTGTTTCAAGTGCTTGAGGTTGACAGCAGTAGAAGCCATCCAGTGCTGCTGCTAGTCATCCTATGGGGAAAACAACTGGCAAAGCAATTCAATTGAAATGACAACAAGTGCTTTTTGTGTTGTTTGACAGTCTGGGTACATGTGTACACTGGATGTGTACAAAATATCCATGAGACTCGCCTATTTCATGAAGTTGATTGACATAATTACAAACTGGGTGGGCAATATGATACTTTTTTTTTTAAGGTATGTCATTTCATATAATCTTTTTTTTTTTTTTCGCTAATCCAGTGAATGAAATACCTGACAAATTCTAGGTATAGCATCACATTGATGAATTTCAATCATGCATTCCTGCTCATTCTTGTCAGCAATGATTTAACGCAACAACAATACAGCAAAATATGTATTGACAAATCTCAATTTTCTTATATCACCCAACCCTAACTAAAGTTGAAGGCATTTTCATTCACCTAGATATAGAAATCACAAATCAGAGGAATAACTGGGGTGTGGCTTGTGCTACTCAATATTAGGAATACATATTTATCTTAAAGTTGGAGCTACAGTATGTTTCATGGGTCTATATACCAGCCTGTATTGAATCATAGTTTAATGTTTTTAATGCCTTTTATGGGGTGATGCAGGATTTTAACCAGTGTTAGTTACTAGTTACTTCTTCCAAAAAATAACTAAATTAGATACTCAGTTACAAATTATTAAAGTAACTAGTTACTTCAGAAAGTAACTAATGCGTTACTTTCAAGTAAATTTTTAAATGCTCAAATGTGACCCCACCTCCACCCCTCTTTAATTGAACTTAAAATACATGTGCATGTTAAATTATACATGATAAATCTGAATATTATAATGAAATGGACACTTAATACAATACATTATTAACAGAAACTGTACACACAGCTAAACTCTTTTAATGTTGCTGTGGGACAGAGTGAGACTAGCCTCCAATCAGATGTCATGTACATAGATCGATATAATAACATAGATGTTTTGGAACTTTTGATCTTTATTGTCCCTCAACAGGCCACAACTGGCAAAATTAAATAATGCTTGTTAAGCACTAAAGCAAAAAGAAATAACAAATATATACACTCTCTCTTTGTAGTGCAAATTACGTAAGTGGCCTGATGTTTATACTTTTGCGGTGATGTGTGCGTCGAGTCAGCGTGTGTGTGTGTGTGTGTGTGTGTGTGTGTGTGTGTGTGTGTGTGTGTGTGTGTGTGTGTGTGTGTGAGATAGAGAGAGAGGGAGAAGTGAGAAAGTGAAAGCGATTGACTTTGGAGTAAGTAGCCACTCTAGAGTCATAGTGCCTTACCCCCCCCCACACCCCCCTCCTGATTTCATAATGCCATACATGACTCTTGTTGACTGACTCGCTTGAGTTGTTCTACGTGTGTCCGACTAAGCGTGCTTATGACACCCGCTCAACTCTGCCTCTGATTGGCTTACCATGACATTTTTCTCAACCTCAGCCAATCGACAGCATTTATGTGCTTGTCTCGTGCACAGCCCACTAACCAAGGAAGAAAAAAATTCTTTGGCTCTCGGCTCAAAGATCTAGTTGGTCGAATTAAAAAAAAAAAAAGTTTCAATTATAGTAATGCGTCGCATTTTTAGGCTGTAATGAAATTATTAAGATGGGAAGAGTAATCGATTACTCTTCACTGAAAAAAGTAATTTCATAACGCCGTTATTCCCATCACTGATTTTAACCCATAATATAGCAAAATCCAAATTTGCTAGCTTATGATACCGTACTGTGTTAATAATGTTCTCTTTCCCTTTTAATATACAGAAAAGCATGGATGGGATTTATATAAAGTCTATGATTTACATCTATGTTTTAGGCATTTATCCAATGTGAGGAAGAGTACAATGAGTGGATCACTCAAGCTTCCTGCATGCTGACATTCCAAATTACTGATACGTCTGTCTTGTGAATTAACATAAGTCATTCATATTGCGTGTTCTAACAGAAGTCTTCCCTTTTTGTGTTTCAGACTGAATCTGTGTAGGCACCTATCCGCTATCCTGGCAGGAAGCAGACATGTTCTTTGCCTCCGTTTCAGTATGGTAAGCTAATACTTTGTGTCTCTATTAGCATGATAAATTTGTTCCTCAGGGAAAAACAGCAGGGCTTCATGCATGGCTTGTTATAGACTTTGGTAACCACGTGTTGGCTATGCATATTCTTAGTGCTATGAAAAGACACAGGTCAAGTATTGCCAGACGTTACCTGCTTAAAAGACAAACTGTGCTGAAATAAGATGTATTGAAATGAATGCAAAATGATTGAAAGAGCTTTTGGCATCCTTGCACTATGTCAAATTCACTCTTAAAGATGGTAGCTATATACAAACTCAGCTGCCGGTGTATTGATAGTGGTTAAGTCCGTGGGTGGCTTTTTAAAATAGGCCAGCAGAACACACTGTTCTTTTCACATACAGCTTCTTTGAATATGTCGACCAGTAGAGCAGATAAAAAAATAGCATTGCTTTTGACATCTCTTTGGCAAATCAGTATTATAAAAAAATAACAAATGAATGTTAGCATTGAGGCTCTGATTGACTACTCTTGAAGGTTCTCAATCATTACAAATGTATTTACAAATGTTTGTAGGATTATCATTGCATACTAGTAAGTTTACCTCTAAGGTAGGGTTGCCTTAGTTAAATATTTAGTTTAATATCTACAGGGCTCAGCAATGAAAAAAAAAAAAAATGAAATGTCTCAAAATGGAGGCTCAAACTATTGCAGCCCTGGGGCTAAACATGGGTAAACAAGGGTTAGTCAGGGTGATTGCAGCCCAGGGGCTCAAACCCAGAATCATTAAAGCAGTTATCTTGTACCAATCCCTGTCCTTGTGCTTAACATGATAAGAGCAGCGTACAGCTCCATGCCAACTACTGTGCCCATTCAGCATTTCCAAATTGTACTGGCAAGGTTAGAGGGGAGGACATGGCACAGTGGAACAGAAAGCAATGAAGCATGATGTAGCTAATTATTGCAGTATCTCTTGAAAATTATCTTTTTTTAATTTTTAAATAATTTATGTGGTTACTACTTATATTGTTTTTTTATTAACGATATGAGCAGGTTGTTTTATTTTAATTTTTAATCCAACCAATCAAACTCAAGGTGGAATTCTAGCCTGAGGTTTATTGGGATCTAGTAAAAACCTGATGGCTCTGGGGAGGGTGATGAAATGGATGCAGACATCGCTGTTACTAGCCTGCAGTTACTGATATTGTGATGACAGTAAAAATGATCTATACCAACTGTAGCTTTTTTTAGACAGCTTGTGAGTCTTGAAGACAAATGAAATGCTGAGTATGGAACACAGATTGGAGGTGCAAACAGTAATTTATCTTTCACCTTTAAAAGAAAAACACATTTGAAATATTTGTGCTCTTGCTATATCTTGGACATGGTAAGATTATATTGGTGCAAGGCAAAATCAGAGAGTAAAAGTGGGTTTTTATCTTGTTCAACTAAAGACTTTTTATGAATTACACCCCACAATAAATTAAAGAATCTTAAGACTGAAAGATCTACAATGTGGCAAATGATACAAAAGCTAATACACATTTTTGTTTTTGTAATTTTAAGTATCCTTTCATGTAATTATTCATCCTGTGTCAGCATACTGTTTTTTTGTTTTTTTTTACTGGGGATGTGATGTCGCATTTATTAATGAAGAGACCTAATTAATGGAAAATAAAGCAAACTTTGCTGTACAGGCTCATGCTATTAATCTGCTAGTAGCTCAAAGTGTCACTTGATAAATAAATAATGTGGTTCTTTGAATTCTATTTTTGTACTGACCTCAAGTTCATTTTCAGAGATACTGACTAAGGCATAGTTCAGTTTATGTTCAGATTGTCACTTTAGGGCCAAAGTTGTTTTTTTTATGTCAATGTAGATAATGAAAAATAAAATAAATGGAATTCTGTGCATAAACGTATACAATTGGGACAAATAACTATTTGATTGAAGTGAAACCCGTTGACATTTGAGGATCGTATTTAAAAGATTTCTGTGGCTAAGGTAAATTCACTTGCCCAGATACTAATACCTCCACAATTTCCTATAGCATACAATTCTCTATTTAGTTGATGTAAAAATTGGCCTGCAATTCTCCTTTAACAGGATTCCGCAAATTGATACAGCCACAGATGAAATCTAATATACCAATATACCCTGCTTCCAGACCATTTTATCACTGCCCACATCTCCGATCTCCAGTGATTCAAGTTGGTCTGGGGTTGTGCCCATTGACAGCCAATACTGCCAGGTAAAAGAATCATTAACCAATCAGTAGCTTTGTAGGTGGGATTGAAGGTGCTTTCAGACAGTGAATGCTTGCGACTGTGGCTGCCGCTGGAATCATTGGTGTTTTTTGTTTTGAATTGGCAGCAGCAGGGTACATTGCCTCTGCCGGTTACCTCAGATCCTGCCAGTCTGTGCACCGCAGGCAGCTGCCACCCACCAACTGTGATCTCATCACGCAGCTAAATTGAGCACGTTGTAGCTTAAAATAGAAGAATTGGTTAGCAATATGACACAATTAAAAATCCAAGTTTCGCTAACTCGTAGGCCCAATAAACGTTGTTTATTGTCCCAGATTGCATACTCAGATGTTGAAGCTGACATTTTTCCAATAACATTGATCTGTTTGTTTGTTGATAAAGAGGTGTATAATTCAGGGATTTAGGATAAACTACAATCAGCTCCTGTATTGCTCCCTCGCAGGTGTTTTTGTGGTTGATGTTGAACAATCCGAAACTCTAAATGCTTTGGCAATTAGCTGTGCATGTTCACGAAAGCGGCAGCCGCCTTCTTTCTCTTTGTTGCTGCTGCCTCTGCTGACCTCAGGTGCACTGCTGCAGCCGTTATATCGGCTTTTTAATAAACGCACCAATGCCTTAAAAATAGTCTTTAAAATCATTGAAAGCGTTTTCTTTTAAACAGCGTTAGGGGGCTTTCACACCTGCCTTTAGTTCGGTTGAATGGCACTAGAGTTTGTTTTCCCCTTGGTGCGTTTAGTTTGGGCTGGTGTGAAAGCAGCAATCGGTTTCAGATGCACACCAAAAGCGGACCAAACAAGCGTACCGAGACCTGCTTAATGAGGTGGTCTCGGTACGCTTTTAATTGTACTCTGGAGCGGTTCGTTTGTGGTGAGAACATGATCCGACCTCGAACCGTACCAGCTACTATACTGTATGTGTACTCAGCAAGTCTAATGTCTCCTGTCGTCAGGTGTGCTTTGCAATCTGCGATGCTGCAGAACATGCAAACTGTAGCATCTTGTAGTGTTTCTCTCACAGAAAAAGACTGACTGCTCGCAGTCACTCGCATTTCAGTAGTCAAACCAGCGGCAAAGTTGAAGATAGCTAAGCGAAGGCTCAGCTAAGCGAAGGCTCTGTGACAGTTTCTGATTATTATAAAAGAAATGAGCTGGTTTGACCATGGAGATTCAAGATTGAGCAATTGAGGTCTTTATTTGACAGGACAGCTGAAGACATGAAAGGGGGAATGACTTGCAGCAAAGGGCAGTAGGTTGGAGTCAAACCCGGGCCCACTGTGTCGAGGAGAGTTTATATTTGGGTGCCTACTCTACCAACTGAGCTATATGGGCGCCCAGATGCGAGAAATATTGACTAGTCCAGAACACAGGACGTTTTCCTGTATTTACTTTCTGGCTTCTGCCCCAGACACTTCTGACCAATAAGCGGAGTGAACGTTCTTGTGTGATATGTAATGACACATTTTGGTACGCGTGGATGTTTCGAGGTGTGAAACCAAATCAAACCAAGGGGAAATCGCTCCAAGGATACAAACTCATCACTGATTGGGACCAAAGCAAACGAAACTATAGGTGCAAAAACACCCAAAACATTAACAGATCACCTGTTGAAACGCGTCTTTATCAAACATAGGTGTGATGTTAAATGCGGTGTTTGTTTGGGTTTTGTAGTGTTTATGCTTGAATAAAACTTTAATTTATATGAACCTGACTTCAAAGCTGAGAGCCAGAAGCCCTGGAGTTAAGAGGTACTGTTCTTAATTGTTAATCCTGTTTTATGGATTTGCATGCTGAACACCTGCATTATAGTGTAAACAAATAGAATAATACACCAAGGTCAAACAAGTCTTATACATTTGTAGTTGCTCTTGCTATTGAAGCACATGGTTGAAACAATTCAATAAAATTATGCTGAATATACTGCATGTCAAGCCGCCTTTTGCATTAATGAAAAATAAATCATAAATAACACATCAAGATGCTGCTAATTGGAAAATTAATTAATTAATCTCTTTTGCTACTCTGATTTAGCACAGTTCAACTAGCATTCAACAAGCAATATTTAAGATCAACTTTTGGACACATCTGGCTCATTGCTTTGGCTTTCGGGGTTAATATGAGCACTGTCACTGTATTTACAATCTAGACCCCATACCTTGCTTGGCCTGTCCCTGTCTAGAAAATAGTTGTCTTACGTTTCCTACAGCATTTTACTTTGGTGTCCCTGTTGGTTCATGTTGCACGATGCAACTTGTTTTTCTGTCTCTCGATTGGCACACACGCCTTTGTGCACTCAATCCTACATTTTTCTTTGATATCGGTTTAATGAAGCCCTGGGCACAAGCAGAAAGGCAGCAGCAAGATACAGACAGGGCTGCCTGATGTTGTAATCCTTCCTAAGAAAACCAGTTTTTTATCAGAGTGCTGTACACAATACAAAAAAGTCTTCAAAGGAACCTTCATAGTTTAGTTTTCCTCAAATGATCAAATGGCTACATTTGCAAAATGCACATTCCCACAGAGACACAAAAAATAAGAATACACACATTTTATGTTATCTTTAACATTGTTTAATACATGTAAAGATCTGGGAGCCTACTTCCAACACTGATAACATCTGTTTGATGCCTACCTGCTCATGCAAACTTGCCGGTTGCGTTATAGCCTCTCTCTCAACACATCATCATCACTTTCCAGCCTCAGTCTCACTAAGGGCACAGCAGCAGCTGTAGAGCATAAGTTCTTCCGGTAAGCTGGCAGTCAGCAGCATCGTGCCATGGGGTGAGAAGGTTGCAGAGCATGAAAGGATGCATTAGACAGGATGAAGATCAACCGACAACCTGAATAGGTTTAGACTTTACATTAACCACCTAGCTGTGAGCAGCAGTTAAAGACAATTGATTGGCTAGAAATGGAGACAAATGATGAGAAAATGAATGTCAATAGATGCCAAGCTCAGAGATATCCTTTCTACTATACTCACCTTTTAAGAAGTAGTGAATGTCTGCCTTTTTGATTTCCTGTTGGGTTAATCTGATTGTCAGTTTGTTTGTACGTCATCACCAGCCACCTGATAAGTGTTTGCCAAAATGGATTCAACAAATTGAAGTGTAGTTTGTTGAGAGCAAGTTGGAGCCATTGACAGTTGTTCTCAGCAGTAACTTAGGAGTGAAATGTGCAAGAGAAGTGATTATCGATCCCATCGATCTGACACGGCAAAATTTACGGCACACGCTTGCTGCTGTTTTCTCTCAGATGTTAGAGCTGCTGGTGCTTCAGTGTCACACTGCTATTGACAGCAAGTAGCAGAACCTGTTGGGTTAGACGTCAATGTGCAGATAGCAACGTATACATTTGAGCTTAAGTGATAACGGAGGGGAGCCACATTGTGACAACGTTGGGATGTTGTGACAACATAATCAATCATTGCAGAGAGTTGCAGCTGATACAGAGATGATGCATTCTTTGTGCAAACTTTTGAAATCACCCACTGAGACACATTCAACTGTGTTTCTGTTATCTGTCTGTCTGTCATCTGAGAAAAATATAAAGTCTTTTCATCAGATTGTGACAGACTAGCCTAATCTTTGCATCCTATTGTTTTCATACACATCAATTTTAGTTAGAATTGGAAATTGATAGATTGTAGGCCATTTGTCATTTGTAGTCTGTGATACTTTCATAACTGACTAGTTTTGCTATCTCCAAGTCCCCCCCCCGTCTTTTTAATGCCAGTTGATTTGTATTCCCCGTACATTTGTCGTTGCCAAGGCAATACTGTAAGGAAGGTCTGACAGCCAGGATGGAATGGCTGACATTTGATTGACAGTGCAATGTTTGAGCAGAGAGACAGGGGAATTATCTGAATATTCAACATAAGGATTAATCCTTCTCCCCATGTACTACTGAATATCTTAAGCTGTGGACAGGCGAGAGAAAACAATTGTTAAACATTATTTGGAAGTTTGTGTTAATTGAAGCACATTGTTGAGTATCCGTCAATGATGCTGACAGACATTTATTTTGAATAGTGGGCAAAGTGAATACTGTTCCTCACACACAATTGGCTCAACCAGCAAACAACTCAAAGCTTAGAACTTGTCTTAATGGTGAGAAAGCTACCTGTTCAAACTCTGTAGTTGATGCTAGCATGAAACTTGATGAATATCGATTAAAATGGAAACTACTATTTCTGGTTGTTGTTAACACTAATTGCAACTAAAAGAAACATTCACTTAATTTAGAAAGAGTAGTTCACCTGTCTTGCTTATTCCCTGATGCTACCTTTTGGCCCGGCATCTTGTCCAGTTTGATGTTTTAACAAGAGAGAAAGCAGTTCACTCAATTAACTCAACTGCATTGAGCAGCAACACCTTAAATAAGATGTAAGGGCATCTCAGTCAGCCGTCTAACTTCTCAGTCTCTAAAGCCATTGTTCGGTGTCTTATTTCTCAGAGTATTGATGTCTTTAAGTGTGCTTCCCAAGTGTCTGAAGGGAGTGGATCCTATATAGATTGTTTTCAAGGTGTTGGGACATAGCCGACTGGCAGAACTCAACAGTAGACCTATGGTCACAAAAAGTGCTGAAGTGAAAGATTTTGGGAGGAGAAAAATGTTGATTGAATCATATTGTTCTTAGAATGGAAGCATATTGGTTTTTTACTTATATTTACTGAATAACATGCAAAAAAAAAACACAGTACAATTTACCAAATTATGTTTTGTCTCTTAACTGAAGCTAAAACCAAATCAAACTTGATTTAATTTATTTCTTTGTACATTCCCAATCCAAATGGGAAGTTTAACTATTTGCAGCTTTAGGCACCAGTTTTGATCTTTCTTATACAAACAGGTCCTGCAAAACTGCAGGGGAAGAGAATCATTCTACACAAGAAAGGTCACTAATGATACAGGGTATTCTTAAAGAAGATGTGTGGACACAAAACTTGGCTTTGTCCTACCAGAAAGCACCATTTGTAATAAAGTAAAGAAAAAAAGAATACCGGTTACCAGCAAAGAGATGGTTCACTATAACGGCGGGTATAAAAATGGAGAGAAAAAAAATCAATACCCTACTGTTGCTCTGTAACATGGCCATGCAGGGCAGCAAATTGGATAGAGAGTGTAAATGGATAGGAACAAATTGTGTGATGCTGGTCCTTCTTAAAAGCTGAATGTTCCTTTCTACTCAAATTAGCAGTATTTCATCTTTAGACATATACTGGTGTTTCTATTGAATATTACTGCAAGATGGCGTCAATTTCATTGCAAACGTACGAAAACTAGTATGCTTGTCTTTGAGAGGCTGATATATGTATCATCTGTTGAAACTAATGAAATAACGACTCTGATCACAAACCTGCTGCCTTTTTAAGCAAAGAAGCTCATGAGGCTCGTTGAGGCATGAGGTATGAATGCCTTTATTTACTGTATGTCATGTACACGAATACAGTGATATAATTAGGCTTTCTAAAATGAAATCAGATTAATTTGGGAACCACAATGCCTAATCCTTCTATGGAGTGTAAAAATGTCTTTATTTATATCCAATTAAATTGATTGGATTTTCTCTTTTTAGTTAATTCATTATTTTTTTAGTAGTAATTTAACAGAGGCACAGATGTTGGGTTAACTACAACAAGGATGGAGCAAATATGCTACCACCTGGTCAGTCACTCCTACTGGATAGAATTCAAAATGACTACATTCATTAGATGCAGAGACAATCTGGCACAATCTTAGGACAACATAATGGTCTTACCCAACTGGATAAGGACTGGCAGAGATTATAGAAGAGACTAGAAAAGAAGTGCTTGGATAGAGACGCTGGGAGAGTGCTCCGGAGAGTGTAGGCAGCTTGACTGCAGTAATTAGTCAGTGAAGCTCCTAGCGGTTAAGGGGCAGCTGACCACTGGCTTTGCTTGCTTAAAAGAGTGGCAGAGGTTCTTCCCTCTCTCAAATATGACTGTGATTAACATCAGCAATTACCTGCAGAAATTGCACCCTCTTTTTTCTTTTGGACAAAGGGAAATGATTGCCTTTGAGGTGTAGATAGCTTCTATCACATAGGCTTTCTATTTTAAAATTGGCTCATTCCACTGTCTAAAAGTCTATACATTAAGGATCACACATAACCCACATAAAATGTATCATAGTGTTTTTTAAAGTTTATATATATTCACTATTCTTAATCCTCTTACATGCTGTTCTTATTTAATTCAACCAAGGAATGATTACTTAGAAAACACTGACACTACTGGTGCTTTATTTGGTGCTTTTATAAAACAATTTTTAAACAGAAAAACAGTAAAGCAGATGTAAAAAGAGGCAAACCAATCAGGCCAACAAAACAGCCCAAGAGTGTAAGAAAAGATGCATACTAACTAAGACAACTTTTCCATTTGAATATCAGAATCATGCATGAAGAAAAGTCTCTTTTTTTCTACAGTACACATTTAATCCATACACATATCTTACCTAACGTTTGTGAAGCTCTAAACATTAGCTCTCTGATCTCTACATTCATGTCTGCTGTCATTTATGGTTGAGCTAATGAGCTAACCCCTCACACCTTATGAATTTGTTGATGTTTACTTCCACAGAATTGGGAAATGTTAGAGAAAGATAGTAATATGCACATTAATGAGCATGTCACACAGACAGCAGCTAATTACAATGACGCAGATTTGGGGCCTCATTTCATGATACTGTCAGCAGTAACAGCCTCCAGGCCCTATGAGTTCAGTCTGAATTACCATAGAAGTCCCACTAAAAGCGTACGTGTCTGTTAGAGATTAGCGGCAGAAAATCTTTACATTTGTTTTTTTCCCTTTAACTTTGTTCCGAGTGGCATTGCGAGAGCATGTTCCTTTTGAGGTGAGACAAATGGGCTTTTATTGGCTCTTGTGTGGGCTAACCCGAGATTCCTGAGATCTAACCAGTGTGTTGAAAGATCCACTAGTAATGGCATTGTTACCCAAGGTTTTGTTGTTCCTTTAGTGGTCTACATAAGAATATCTTTGCTTGTTCTGAAGACCTCTGAAAAGTAGAAACAGGATTAAGCTCACACATTCACAACAGGTCATATTTATATGAGCTATTATAAAATCATAGACAACACTGTGCGTAGCAGTACATTAATGTGACAGTGCTCACCTCCACGGATTCTAGCCATTGTTGTTGTTAATTTGTTGATAGGCCACACACATTGATCCATGTCATACAGAAATGTAAGTGGTTATGTGGCAATTTATAAATCAGTTGCAAACTTAGTATGTGTTTGTAAAAAATGACCAATGATTTTGTAACAAAATAGTTTTGCTGGTGCTGCCTTGGTAACATATTGTAGTTGCTAACTTTTTTATCACACACTTGTTGCTACCACTAGTAACTCCAAACAGCCAAACAGTGTTGGGCAAGTTACTTCCAAAATTAAGTACATTATAGAGTACTAGTTATTGTCATTTGAGAGTAATTAGTTACATTACATTATTGTTCAATTGTAATTCTTTACAGTACTTTTGTGTTACTTTTGAGTTCCTTTCACCAAAATAACAACACAAGTATGACTTGGCATTTTAACCATAGGATCAAGATGGATGGATGGATGGATGGATGGATGGATGGATGGATGGATGGATGGATGGATGGACTTTATGAATCCCAAATTGGGAAATTACTGTTATAAGCAGCAATTTACAAGTTACCAAGGATGTACACACATACTTCCTCCCACACATACAGAAAATTCAAGAAATATAATATTATAAATAAAATACAATATAAATATACTTAGAGTGATGAAAAAAATAAGTGTAGAATAAAATATAGTGCATATATACACACATACATATATAACAGAATAAAATATGTATAATTTTAAATATGAAGTAACCAGTGTGCAAGTAGCATAATAGTGCAACATTGTAATGTGTGTGCTAAACAGACAGCAGTGAATTGTTTGGCGGAGGAAAACAGAGCTCTGGTAACAACAGACTGGTAGAACATCTCCAACATTCTGCTGGTAATAACAGAACCATAGTGTGTAGAACCATAGACATATAAAGAGTAGACGCCGCATCGAACGCTACTGCCTACTGCCGCTGACGAGCCGTGGGGCCGCCATCTTGGACCGGTCACCCGCTTCACTCAGTGTAATGTGTTTGGCAGGTGCAATGAGCTGTCAGCGCGTTTAATTAATCATCCTCACTGAATACCGAACTGATTTTCACGCGTTTTTTTGCTGCAAAGGTTATACATGGTTAGGCGTATTTTAATATTCATAGTGTGCTTAACAGTAAGAATATTCTGATATGATATAAAGTCACCAGACGTCTGAGACATAATCCCCAAAAAGGGAGAAAAACTGGGACATTTCCAGTTTGACTGTCAATCTGATTGAAAAACCTAATGTTGTGTCTTTAAAAACAGAACAGGGACAGAGGTAGTTTTTTTTCTGTATTTAGCCAGGGACAGATAACCAAAAACGGGGACTGTTAAGTTCAAGAAACAATATGATTATAATATTAGAGTCTACTTGAAGCTTTTTATATTTGTCTCTGTCTCTCACACACACACACACACACACACACACACACACACACACACACACACACACACACACACACACACACTGTACTGCCACGTTGTTCTGCATCAATCGCCTCCCAGACCTTGACATTCACAGAGACACACACACACACACTAGGGTTGCACGAAATTGACAAAATGTGATATTGCAATATCAAAATGAATTCCAATATTTTTTAACATATGTAAAATTACAAAAATAGATTCATAACAAATTAAACAAGTTTTCTTACAACAAAAGGGTTATTTCAACTGAAAGTCATATTGGACTGGTCCAATATGAATAAATAACTAAGGACCATGTCTACAGAACAGGACGTGTTTTACTTCTACTGGTTGGACAGTATAAAATATATAAATAAAGTTAACAGGACAGCTCCACAAAATAAACTAAATATTGTATATTTATTGCGACTTTCGATATATTTGATAAATGACCAGTTGTCTCAGCTCTTATTACATAAGTATTTGGACAGATACACCTCTTTTATGTTGTGTTGACTCTGTACTCAAGCACATTGGTATTGAAATGAGTAACGTGCAAGTCTTATCAAACAAATCCCAACTAAACCAGAGACAATCACAATGTAATAACAACATAAGCATACATCAGTGCTGCTTTTGGACCCCCAGAATAATGTATAGGTCATACGCACTCATATAACGATCTGCTGTGTAACGATATTGCGTTGATATATCTTGCACCCCTAACAAAGCACGCGTACCAGTACTTGTTTAAAGTAGCAGTATGAAATGAAAAGTGGCAGTTTTTATTTAAACTGCACATTTACTTGGTTGAATCTCCCTTAAAAACTCGCAAAACTTAACTTATGTAGCAATTTTAAAAACACAGATACAAAATGCTTTACAGAACCCAGAGTAAAAGAGATAAGATAAAAAAAATCCGCCGATTTGAGCAGGAATATGCTGCACAGTGCTCTGGCATCTTGTATCTTCTGCTGCTAAGTAACAAGTATCACCGGTCCAAGATGGCGGCTGGATTTCTCGCGCTCAGCAGCCAATGCGGCGTCTACTCTTTATATGTGTATGGGTAGAACATCTCCAACATTCTGCTGCACACGTTGAAGGAGCTCAGCTTCCTCAGGAAATAGTCTGCTCATCCCCTTCTTGTAAACAGCAGTGCAGTTGCTTTTCCAGTTCAGGCTGTTGTCAATGTTAACTCCTCTCTGTACTCTTCAACCATGTCCACATCTCCACCCAGAATGCAAAGGGGCTGCAGAGCCGTTCCCCTCCCCTGAAGTCAATCACCATCTCTCTGGTCTTATCCATGTTCAGCAGCAGGTGATTCTTTCCAGCCCACTCTACAAAGTTGTCCACCAGTGCTGTGTACTCTCCCTCCTGTCCACCCCTTATACACTCAACAACTGCAGAGTCATCAAAAAACTTCAGTAGTGGCACCCTCTGCAGGCTCAGGCTCAGGTTGAAGAGCTGGAAAACAACAGACAGCTGACTGGCGCAGGTCTTCTTTCATCTATCCCTGCGGCTTTGCCACTGTGGAGTTGTTTAACTACCTCAGCGACTTCCACCAGGGAAATTGACGCCAATTCCCCATCATCTCCCAGCTCTGCCTCTACCATAGAGCGCAGATTTAGGGCTGGATTTAGGAGTTCCTCAAAGTGCTCCTTCCACCGCCCTATTAGCCCCTCAGTTCCAGTACCTCCTCAGGTCTATAGCATCCCATCCTTACTGTACACAGCTTGGATGAATGAAGCAACAGGTCATCTCTTACTATCCTGTAGTATAGTAGGAATAATACCTTGGCTCAACAAATAATGTAAAGGTTAAATAATTCACTTAAGCTGAGAAGTCAACAAAATATTCCACTATTCCACAAGGATAGGTTGATATATTAACAAAAGCAGAAAGAACAACAGAAAGAAAGAAAGCATTTGAAATGTTTTCCACTCTTCCACAAAGAGGCATATTGAACTAATGTTTAGGCTACAGTTACATTTACATTTTTAATAGCACCAACAGCATTTACAGCATTAATAGCCACCTAAGCAGAGCACTGGTTTCATGTAGTGTCATATACTGCTCTTTCTTACATTAAATAACTTTAATTCATATTGTTTACTCTGGTATCCTCTCCACCTGTCCCTGTAGTCATGGCCTCCTCATTGCAAATTTCATTTTCATTTTCAGCGGGGGACTGGCTTATCTGCTGCTCAGAAGCTACAAAAAAATAATTAAGAGGTAATTTTACTGCATACACAGATTATTTTTTTTCATATTCAGAAAACATAACATTCAAAAACAGTTACAAACAACACACTGGGACATAGGAACGCGTCCAAAGGCAATATTTTAATTCAATTTAATATTATGCTTGCAAATAGGTTGACAACGCTACAATGATATTAGCCAAATAATTATGTTTTTAATGCTAATCATTAGACATAGGCCATAACTCTCTTTACCCATTGCCATTTGTTTGTCCTCTTGAAAAAATAAATCGTAAGCTTGACACATTTGGCAGCATCTTCCTCCAATGCCTTTTTTTCAGCCCCTCCATGGCCTCTTTCTCCCGTCCTTCCTCCCTGATGCGTATTGTTACGGTGGGGCCGGCCCAGCTATCGGTAGCTTATCTGAGAAAACTTTTTGGAAAAAGACAGGCTCACCCAACTCACTCTATTTGTGCGAGAACTTTCTCACATGGTATAACCTATGTAGAGGCTGCGGTGTCCAATTACCCACCCTGTGCCATCATAGATGTTGTCTACATACTCAGTTTGGACTCAGTTGTGCATTAGGGGCTCGGGAGATACACTGTCGTGTGTTGATAGAACATTTAGACCAATTCCCTAAAGCTTCTCACTTTTTGCCAATGAAGCTAGGAGAAATGTAAAATACTGGACAGTGTGAAACATATCAGGTGGAGGTTAACAGTCTTCTTTCTCATTTTTGACATCCATGTGAGCCAAGGAACATTGATATTGTCAAACATTAAATCATGGATTTGATTATTTCAGTAGTTTTTTTTTACGTTTGATCTTTATTGACAAAACATAACTAACTTAAATGCTTGTTTGTTGAAAAGGACAATAGTCCCATCTTAAATGTAAACTTATCATGTCACACAGCAATTAAGGTGGTTTTTAATTTGGAGTGTTGTGTCAGCCCTTTCATTTGGATTGTGTATATATATTTTCAATATTGCGCTAACCTATTTAGGCATTAAGGTACAACTCAGAATTATTTCTGAAATGCGGTGTTCAATGAAGTCAATACTTGAATAAAACATTATATAAAGAGGAGGAATCGGTTGGTTTCTTTCCTATTATAATGAGAACTGGAGCAAAGCACCATTGGCTTTTAGTCATGCTTACTATTGATTTTGAGGGCCATAATTTACTTTTGTCCCAAAGAAAGCTTTTCACCCCATTACGCTCTGCTCATGGCTCTTTGGTCAGAGCCAGTATCGGTCTCCATCATCATTAACACCTGTCTGCTCATTAAATTGAGCTGCCAGATGAAGTGACTGAGATTACATATTCCATCATTGCTCTTCACTTCACCTGTCTAATGATTTGTGTAAAGGTATGATGGTTAGCGTGGTAAAAGGCCAAACAGTACCGGATTGTCACAAGTTGTCACAAATGGAACAAGTGTCAATATGTTGGATTGTTTTGTATCTTCACCTTTGACATCTATTGTAAAGCAGATCCCCTTACTAGTAAATGAGGCCTAACGTTATGTATTCAGTTTATTCTTAAACACGTGATGAGGCACTCGCCTTTGAAACATAAAAAATACCTAGTTCAACTCATTTTGATGCCCTTTAATACATAACATGACTATTTTAAATACTGGACAAAACACTATTTTCAATTGTGTGAGTGCTGACCTCTTTAATATCACAACCAATGCATTAGATGTATTATATACAAAGAAACTAGAGCAATGAACAGTATAAAACTACAAACAATCCTTTACACATATTGGATCCTTTCTCTGGTAAGTATCCAATGGATTTTAAGGTAGCTACGGCTTTGAGTAGTGGTCTCAATCAATACATTGTTTGTGAAGCATCGCTGCCAAAATGGCTTCCGATGAGGAGTAAAGCACTGACACATCAGGAAATAAATCAGTCCTCATCTAGATGGGCTCATTAATTCTTGAGAAAATCTGTGAGAAAAGGTCATGTTGAAGAGATTACCATTTCTCACAGCCAAATCCCCTGCTAAAGAAGTGCAATTCCTTGTTAACATAAAAAAATAAAAGTGGAATGACAATATTTGTGTTTTAAAAAAGATTAAAGAAGAGGTCAAACATGATTGGGACAAAAAAATTAAATTTTACAAACACACAGAGCAGGGATGGGGGACTGTTGAGCTGCATAGAATAATTCAACAGCAAGGTTAGTAAACTGTAAACATTGTTCGATCTGTAGTCTCAACAAGCTGTGTAGGTTTGAGCACGGTTTTGCAGCAGAGTGTGGACACAGTTTCCTTTGTGTGTGCACACTGACATTTGGCACTTTGATTGAATGTGAGTAATTTTAAATATAGCACTAACTTAGCTAGCCAGCTGCAAATTAGTCGTCTTAGTCAATACCAAACATTGACTTGGCAAACAAACGCCTTATAATTACGGACTTTACCGATTAAAGGAACTTTTAACGTGTTAAAAGATGTGTTAAAAGTATTTTTCTTCTTGACCTAAGAATTTGTATGCAATGGTTGCAACAACAAAGCAGAATACCACAACCTGTCTGCAGTTAGCAGTTGCCAGTCAATGATTTAAAAGGTATCTTGACTTGTGGTGCAGTGAAGATTCAATCCCTTATTGATCCTCAACATGTCAAGTTCTTGTCAAGGAGGCCTACACCATTTTCTGATGCAATGCTTTGGCAGAGTAAAGATTACGTCTGAGCAAAACAGACAGTTAATTTTCCAGAAAAAGTTAACCAGCATGGATTGTGTGGTTGTAGAAGTAGTGTTATAGAAGCTATTTTGTTATTTCACCACTGCAAAGTTCACATACAGTATATTGACTTAAAAGCTGAAACAGTGATACAGTAGCTTGCTATTCATTGTGGATGGGACCTGTCGTTGCAGCCCAGGGCTGCCAGCTGTGCTATAGTGAAAGGTGTCCAGTGGCACTGCAAGGGAAAGTTTAAATGGGATAAAATGTATGTAAATGTCCTCTGAACAACGTGAGTGACAACAAGGTGAGAGCCAATTGAGTTTTCATCTCATAGAAACGGAAGCTAGGAGCTGTTTGCCAAGCCGTTCGGCTAGTGGAATGGAGACCACTTCCAGCACAGATACAAGACCACAATTGCAATCAGTCTTGCAATCTTGGGTGTCATTTTTGTATTCACACTGTTTCAGCAATGCGTATCGCAAGGTAAAAAACAAACAAAGCTCTTCTGTACTCAGGAAACAAACTGTGCAACAGGAAATGAACAACCTCCTCGTCTGTAATGTGTTGTACAGTATATGTCAGAAAACATCTGTCCAGTCAGAGCAAAGTTTGTACATTGTGTGCTTAGTGCAACATACCTACAGAGTTCCAGCTCCATGGGAGGCCAGGGCCTGCCTACTGCTTTGTATCTGTATCTGTGAACGCAGAGTTATGGAGGAGATTGAGGTGGATATTTGGGGAATTGCATTAGGTGATCATCTCCTTAATAGTAACCAAGTGCTTTTAGTTGTCTAGAATAACCCATATCTTTACCTTAACCCTAGACCAGAAGACACTTGTTTGATGTGTTTAGAATATTCATATGTGTTGGTTTTAAAGCACTAAAAGACTGTTTTGTCAGTTTAAAGGTATAATATCTCTTATTTATTGAAAGATACACAAATGAAAGAGAGGAGTAAAGATGACACAAAAACATATTCTATCTGGACAGGAGCATCAACATCAGATTGGGAGTGAAAATGAGTAGTAAGGACACACAAAGAATGGAAAGCCATGCTGCAGATGTTTTCCCACATCAAAACCCTTCATCTGATACAGTACACATTTTAACCTCCATCTTTTTCATTATGCATCCAATCACCTTAGGTTCACCACACTCATTTGGCCCCCGTCTCTCACCACACTGAGAGATTCATACCACTACTCCCCCTGTACCTTCCTCTCTGACTATTTTGTGCTTGACGCCAGCGCTGTTGATTAGTTGACTGATGGCAGCGGCTCTCTTCCTCTCTAGGGTCACGCTCAGATCTGCACACATATTTTAAAATTCATGGGTGTATTAATTTTCACCTCAAATGACCAGCCAAAATGGGGGCAAACATATTAAAAAACTTTGGAAAAAGGGTGTGCACCAGTGTGTAAAAAAAAAAAAAATAAATAGTTTCAAGAGGAATCTGTAGCTTTTCTGTTGGGAAACATGACACTACCATACTCCTATTCGGCTTAGGGACCTCCTATTCACACATGGAGCATTTTGTACCTCTTTGGCTCGACAGTAAATACTACTTAAAGTTTTACTAAAATTGTCTTTAACCAAGAAACATATACATTTTTCTTAAAATAATAACACACTGCAATGGGAACTCCCTCCTCTAATGTCCACTTATCAATTGCCTGACACCTGCGTACATATGCCAGCCATTTGTTATAAGCAGATAGCCTGTTGATGCTGTGTCAATGAGACTGTACATACATGAACTGCTATCTACAATAACCATTAATGTCAACCTAGTTGTGGTTACTGCAAGTGCCATATGTCAGTTTACTCAGTTAATGACAAATCGTTTCGGCTGTGCTTTCTAACAAGATGTCATTGTGCTAACCGAGCAGCGTTAGTCTTTACAACAGAGCCGCTTCACTATACTTGTTGGATAATGTTTCATTACGCAGTTCTCTGTTGATTTGTGTTTGTCGCTGTGTGTGTGGTGGAAAATAATGTAAACGGAGAGCAGCATGCAAGAAATGCAATGCGCCATGACGTAGATCCCCTTAAGGCCAGGCTAATGTTGGAAGTCCCCTAGTGGACAGAACGTGTAACAACACTCACATGCCTACAGTGGCATTGACAATGCATAAGCCTGAGCAGTGTAGTAAATATCACAGGCTGCATATGAGCATTACATATTCAAATATTGTTTGAATATTAAAAAAATAACAAATGGAATTTGAATGGTATTATAGAGGAAGACTGACAGCTCTAATGCCTTCCAACTGGCATCACAGATTTTTGTGATTTTGACTGTGTGTGGACTGTGAAACACATGCAGTGATCTCGCCAGTGTCAGCACTCCGAGGCATTAAAAAAATATCACACTGACAAAAAAGTGAGAAATGTCAGATGTAATCTGTGAAAGGTAAAGCACAAATCCAGCAAAACAGCAGGGTATGCAAAGAAGATAACAGAAGTGTGAACTGACTCTTGTATTATAGTTGTTAAGCCACGATTGTTGAGGCCATTAGTGACTGTGATATCAGTGGTATTGAGTTGAATGGAAATGTTTTTATCACTCTTTGGACGTAATTGCTGAAAGGCACTATGGGCTTTTTGTGTGTCAATAGGATAGTAGCTGCACTTCCCATGACCTGGGGTTATAAAACAATCTCAGTTTATTTCTAAAACTTGTTGTTTGGCTGGCAAACGTTCTGTCAAAGGTTTCATTTAACCTGAAATTTTTCTTCCCTGAATCATACCTTAGCTAAGCATTTCTCTGCCACGTGATGCTTCTGTGGAAAAAGGACCTTTATGACATCTTTTGGCAGGACTATGTGTGCTAGACTCACAAATGTGCCCAGCTTCTTTGTAACATTTGAAGTCTCAAATGCATGCATCAATTAGAGTTTGAGTCCAACAGCACAACTATGACAAAGATCTATAATGTAATGTTGCATTGCCTATGTTCTATAAATTCATTAATTAAAGTACAACCAAATTTGGTCTTAGTTTTAGCTTCTTAATATTTCACCGACCGATATCTGTACACTTGAATATAGCTGCTCAAATGTTTTACCCAACCGTGTTGAATAAGTTTTCAAAAAAGAAAGGAAGGCTACATACTGCGAGTATTTCTTACAGGGAGAGAGACTTGAATAGACTTGACATAGATTTCTTGTTGTGTTGTGCTGTCTGGTTGAATATTTTGTATTTTAGTCTATGCCATGGCTTAGTTATGTCTGTATGTGTTGAATGGTTTTTCTTGCCCCAGTTTCCTTTGGCACAAAAGCCTTTGAATAAAAATGTGTTTGCAATAGACTGTCAAATATTAATGAAATATTGTTATATGTCTATAAGGGAAATGTGTAGAAAACGCACAAAAAATAACTGAAAATATGTTTACATTCTAGTAAACCAAAAAATTATTACAATATTATAATTCACATTGAAATCAAACAGTAATAACTAAATATATAGGCCCAGTTCACCTTCCAACTATTGTGTGACAAAGGAGAAAAAAGGACCACAAAAAATACCCACAATGCATATTAGCTGGGCTGAGCTCTCTCAGCCCATCACCTTGCCTGATTCCGTAGCGTCTTTTACAAATTGCAAAGAATGCAGATAATGTCTGACATTTCTAACACTTAAGAGATTTTTCCTGAGATCTGTGATTAATGCCTGAGCAGAGACTGTTTAGACTGCACTTACAAAGGGAATTTATATGGCTTTGATGTTCATATTCAATATCATAGTTTTTGATTTAGCATCTGTTTTTATGGTAGCCCATAGATTGTCTGTCTATAAGAGTTTTCTGTGTTGGAAACAATTATTGCATCTATTTTAGCTGCATATATTTATATTTACATTTATTTTATATTGAGTTCTAATTGTATGTTTATATAATAGGCACATAAAATTTGTTTTTGATTTGTTGTTATTCAGTAGAAGTATTAGCCACAGTAATGCAAAAATACTGTTTACACAGAAAACATGGGAATTCTAAACATATTGGACTCATTGATCTTTGCATGTGTGCCCTTCAACTGTGAAACACATACAGAAAAAAATGTCAATACATATATTTTTTTAATTTACACTTTAGCATCTAAATTTTTTTTTCCCTTTAGATTTAAACAAGACATTAATTAAGAGGAATGTAATCTTGCTTTGCCAGATCATCTTCTACAGCGCTGCATGGGAAGGTCTAGCTAGTCCACATAGCATTCTGGGATGGGAGAAAAACCTGCTCTGGTTTATTGACATTTCTTTAAACCAATCACAATCGTCTTGGGCGGCTCTAAGCTCCGCACTGAGCTGCTGCAAAATAGCCTCGGGAAGGAACTTGTTTAGCCGTCCAACCGAAAACTCAGATGGGACAGAAAGTCTAGCTAGCTGTCTGGATTTACCAGGCAGAGAGCTGAGGAGTAGTTAACCATAGTCCTCATAAATCCACCAGTTTAAAATTCCAACATAAAGAAAGCTAAATGAAACGGTCATCGGTGAAAAAGACATGCATCCAGCAGAATTTTCTGTGGCACCGGAGCAATCCTGGAAGTGAAACGTTGACTAAGAGGAATGAAACAATGAAATATACAGTAGATGACAGTATTAGTTGCATGATGCAGTTGTATTTCATTGCATGATTCAAACTGTTACTCTCATTTGTTGAGGCAAAAGTACAAATACTTAATTCATAGTCCTGAGTCATCTTGTCAGAATTTGTCAGATGAAAGAAACATTCAGCAACTTTAATACAATAATTGTGGGTTCCTGGGGGTACAGTGCTGCACCAATGGCAAGGATTTGCATGAAACATGAAATATATTAGATATGTATGTATGTCCATGGGTCAAACAGATGGGCTGAGTTGAAGCAGACATTTGCTTTTAGATCAAGAATAACTCATCGCACCACTGAGCACACAACTTTCAGTTGCTTGTAGTAAAACACAATAACACACAGAGCTAAAGGACAAATCAGGGTGACACTTAGAGACAGATTTATATGAAAATAACATATTTCTAAATGTCCAGAAACCAGTATGCCATCTGCATCATTGTCACCCATGAAATTAAATTTTCACAAGACTAGCTCTGAGTTGATAGAAAATGCTTCAGGTACAAAAGAAAAAAAGCTACGATTTGATTTCTTTTCACTGTGGTCAGTCATACATTGTTTTGGGACAATGCAATCTTAGTGATATTTAATTTGAACTGTTGTGTTTGTCAACTTTCAGCTGTGTGATCCACAAAGCTAGATGTAGTGTTGTGTTGCTAACCTCACCCTTAATGTATAGAAAGGGGTGATGGCACTGGTTGAATATAATGAACTGGTATGCAAATTCAGAGGCTGGCACTGTGAGGCAGTTGTGGAAAAGGCACAATGATGAGTGACAAAATACTACCCTCTCATCCTCCAACCTTTTTATTTGATACAAAACTCATATCTGTGTTGCTTTTATCTGGACGATATGATTCCATCTTTTTATACATTTTAGCCTAATTACTGACACTAAATTCAAAAAGAGTCAAATCATTAAATCGAGCATCTGCTGTTCTCAGGACTAGATTTACTATAGTTAACAAGTGAAAAACCCCAATACATGTTTTAGGATTACAGCCAGTTTTGCTACCCACATTTTGTGTCAGTGAACTTCCATGGTGGATTGAAAAAGCAAAACCAAATTTAATACTTGTGGATTTATTTTCAACATTTAGCAATGCATACTAGTAATGGTAGTGGCCATGACGCTATATCAAAATACTAGTGCTGTCAAACAATAAAAATATTTAATCGCATTGTCATAGTAAACTCGCAATTAATCACACATTTTTATCTATTCTAAATGTCCCTTGATTTCTTTTTGTCCCATTATTTTTTTTCACTTTTTAATGCTCTTAACATGAAAAGTGGATGGGCTTGCTTTGTGCAAATGTTGATTTTTTTTTTTAAATTGAAAAGAACATTGGCATATAGCCTACTGTAGTGTTCAATTTTGCAAATAACACTCTCACTGTCCATCATTAAAAGGGTGAAAAAAATACTTTGACGAGGGGGCGAAGAGTTCGCAACGACAAAACCCCACATCACTTAGCTCTTTTCAATGGAACCATTTGGCAACTTTTAAAAAGTAAACTTTCCATTCAAAATTTTATTGGCATCCATTTTGATTTCTCAATCCACTCAAAATGTAACGATACTACTTATTGGCCGGCCTGCAAGCCCAAACAAGTGTGTGTGTGGCGTGCCTGTTGTTTTGTTTCTGGTCTAACTAGATCCGGTGTGGTGTTTGGTTTTTCTAATGTTACTAGTTGCTGTAACAGCATGTGTAAAAAAACTACTGCAAGGCCAAAAAGAACGCTAATCTTGCGATAAAAAAATTGACATGTTAAAAATTTGTTTGCGTTAATGGCGTTAATAACGCGTGTAACTGACAGCACTACAAAATACTAAAGGGCATACAATTATGATTTAGTCCATTCTTACTACTGCCTGAGCTGCACCCCATCATGTAATCGTCTTACTCTCAACAAATGTGAATGTGGCCTACTGTAGCAAGGGGTGCAAATTCTAATATTCTAAACTCAAAGTTAGGAATCTTTATTAAAGATGTTATTAATGTTGGTGGAGTTGCCATCAGGCCTGAGAAATGGCATCGGTCTTAATTGCTTCCTTCCAGATTTTCATCATAGTCAAAAAAAATAATCCTTTATCATCTGGAACTTTCTATAGACAATTTAAAAACTGATGCATGTCTACAGCTTGCTGCCTTGTTGGCATGAACAATGAGCATGGACTATGAGCCGAGGTGCTCCACGGGCATCTGTGTGTAGTCAAATATGTCAAATATTTACTTGCTTTTCAGGCCACCACATTTGGAGAAAACAGTTTGTGTCTTTTTGGTTTTGGTAGGTGTTTAACATTCTTCACCAGCAAATCGCTTACTTCAGCTGGAATCAACTGTTTCTAGTTAGCTAGACAGCTCTCTAAACCCTCACATCTACCCGCAGTTAAACAAACGCATGTGGCTGGCTCATGGAAATTGAGACATCCAGGACAATGCAGTGCTATATTTCCACAAGTCTTCTTTCTCTCAATCTGCTACCATGAAATCCTTTTTGATCATGTGCAATCCCTCCTCAATACCTGGCTGCTGACCATTTTCTCCACACAAATGTCCATTTGGCACCAAAAATGCAGCAGACATGATTCTGCTTAACATTTGCGAGCCGGACAAATTGGGCTAAGATACCAGCTGTTTAGCATGGGAAGGCTAATCAGTTTAGCTGAATGCTGAGGATTATGCAGTCAAAGAAGAGTTGTTCTCAACACAATATACTGCAGAGGACAACACATCTGCTGTGGGTTTTCTTATCTGAGCTATTTCCTCTTGTTCATTCTGGAAGCTCGTCTTAGCCTTGTTATTTGCTTGCTGCTGTTTACCACCGGCCTGTTGTGAAGGAAGTGTCCAATTAACTGTGGATTTGGTGGCATGTGCTATCACGTCAGGGTTCCCAGAGTCTCTCGTCATCTGTGAGCTTGTGTGGCAAGGCGTGATGGCTTTAGGCCAGCAGTTTTAAATCACCTCCCGCAGCTAAATGTACTGCATGTCTGCATGCGATAAAAAGAAAGAGATGGAGAGAGTTTTAGATAGACTTAATGTTACAATGTCTGTGAGGCAGTGTGTCTTCTGTATATACCGCGTTTACCATTACAAAATCATAAAATACAAAAAGAATAAAACACAATGCAAATAAATTAGTTTTCCATTCTTTCAATTTTATAGTCATTATGTGACTGCATGTCATGTCATTTTGTTAAAACATAACAATGGAAGCATAAGGCATGCCTATTGTTTACATGTTTTTTAATTCATCTGTGTAATTTTAACAAAAGTAATTGTCTACAATGCAGTGCTTTATTAAAAGCCATCACATATGATCTAAGGAATATGCATGTATTGGTATAACTGATATAGCTCCATGTTGTATTACTATTAATTGGTTATGTGAATTATGATTCAGGCTTGCTACTTTGCATTTAAAATATTGTTTAACAAGTATTTAGCAATGAATAATTCAGCAGATTTGCATGCTTTGACTCCACTTCATTGTTGCCTACAATTGTTAGCCCATACCTGTCCGCCCATAACATTTACCAAAATGTTCAGTCAAGGTGATAAAACGTATTGCACTTAAAGTTTTAAGGCTTCCCAAATGACTTTAAAACAACACAAGATACAAAATTGTATTGGTGTTTAAGTGATTTCAAATGGTTTGAAAGTAAGAGCACTTGTCTACATTCTTTTAATCAATCATCCAAAATGTCTTACTTCAATCTATGTATAGTGATATACTGATTTGTTTGTGGGACGTCTTTGTACAAAGCAGTAGCTCTATAGCAACAACAGCTTCATTTAGCTTAAAAAGTATTTAGTTACATGCACTAATATGTGTAATTGTTTCTTGACAGCAGACTGTGAAATTGATATTAAAAGAACAATTACTTTCAGATTTCTAAGATCATAAGGACTGCAGCACTGTCTGACATGTTCCCATTCAGAACTGGGAGGACTTAAGAAGCCTCTCTGGTTTTTCTAATGGTAGAGCAAGAAACACTTCTTGTATCTTCAGTTTAAAACAAGTGTCTGTTGGTGTTCATCTTGTTCAAATTGTTGATGTTGGGGAGTACTGCAATTGTTAAATTAGGAGAACTGCTTCACTTCAACTTTTGACACTGTTCCATAAACCTTGTGCTCGTCTTGATGGGGTGGGAGCAGGCTCAGTCTTTGGTCTTCTCTCTGCAAAGTGTTCTCGACTGGTCTCATAAAACAATGTCCCAAGGTTGAGAAACTGTTGGAGACAGACTCAGACACAATGTGCTACAAGCAATGATGCAATAAACCTTTGTTTAGGGAAGTACTCACACAGCTACACTGTGGTGGTCACTGAGCTCTCAGCATGGGGCCAAAGACAAGTATTTTTCTCTTCCAGCGTTTTGTAGTCTTTCCAAGGGATGTTTTATTTGACATTGTTACTGCCTCTTGCACATTCTTCTGGCCAAATGTATAGTCCTTAATTCTTTTATATTTAAATGTTGATTCATTTATTATGTTTTTATTTTTTTTATTGTTAATAAGTCTGGCTGTTGAATTTGCCTTAATCTTCTCTTCTCCATCTGTTTGTTTAAAATGCTGACACTTTTCTGACTTTGTTATTGTTTCATCCCAGCTGTGTGCGTATAGATCTGATTACAAAGATGTACCCCTGACCAAAAAGTTTGCGTTATTTCTTTGTGACATTTGAAGGATCTCTGAACTAATAACCTCCATGTTTTTATACTGTCTACGCGATTCACTTTTCATGTTTGTGTAAAAAAGTAGGCGAGCTGAATTTGCTTTTTGTCTTGTTTTATTCTCTTTGAAGAGATGAAAAGGAAGATGGGGGAGGGTTAAGACTTTTTATCAAGCTACTCCAGGCAATATGGATAGGAGGCTTGCAGTGTCTCCACATGCACATGTAGCTGAGTTACACTTGTCTAGTAGAGTGTCAAAATAATGTGATTTCTATCAAGCACTCTACCAGTCAGTTGAAAATCTTATTTTACTCTGTTGGTTATGTCAATTATTTGCATTAAAATGTAAATTACTACAATAATGATATATTGTATGTCAAAATAATTTGAAACACCCAAGATAAATATGTAAAGGTGTTAGTGTCCTCATCTTTGCGATAGCAGACATGTTCAATTTTTTTCTAAAGACACAAAAGAAATCATAAAATTGTACCAAGGCTCTTAGCAGTTCTCACCATAATATTAATAGCTCTATATTTCAGACACTGTAAAGGAAGATGACCATTAAATTCATATCAAAAATGCATGCTGTTATTCAAATTTGTCACCTTACTGCTTAATAAAAAAGCTGACATTTTAAGAGTGAGCTGAATTTGTACAAAATACAAATTTGTCATACCTTTGATCAGTCCCTCCAGGATGTTGCGATCACGCCAATTCAACCATTCCCCGCGACTTTTGTGTGCCCGGCAATTTTGACCAATCACTGCAACTTTTCCGCAAATTTGACCAATAACCAGAGTTTTCCCGCAACTTCAACCAATCCCAGCAGTCCCGCGTTCCAGACTTTGTATCACTATGTGACTCTGAGAGCCAATGACCAAGCAAGAGTGAGAACGGGTTGACGTCACACGTACTTTGCCAAATTAATTTCCTTGTTTCTGATATGAAGACAAGACGCGTGTGTCTCGGATATCCCACATTCACCAACAAAATGTACAGTGAAAGGCCGTGCAGAACATTTCAGACCATCCTGCCAACCTGTATACATTTCACCATCAATGTACGCTGTAACGATTCACTCTGAAGCCGCTGAAAGCTGCTGCTGTATCAATATTGTCGGCTCTCTGCAGCGGGCGGGGCTGCTCAGTTCCCCCCGCGACGCGCACGCACACACACACGCACACACATACACACACACACACACACACACACACACACACACACACACACACGGTGGATGCAGGAAAAACTGGAGATGAAACGTACAGGATGACCTAAATTGAGGACAGCTACTCTCGTTATTGTAAGTGCAATGAAAAGTTAAAGTCCAATAAGTACTTTGTTAAACATCCCAGGATAGGAAATGAACTAACAATGTAAAGATCAACAGGCTACTGACAGACATGTTCAAATTTGATTAATTCAAAAAATTATTTTTTGTCTTCAATCCACCAGCAGTGTTCATTTGCAGCATCCTCAGCCTTATTGGTAAGATTCCTAGGAAAACTCAGCCTAGAGTAATTTTATTCTCCTCAAAACAGGTTTCCTTTTTATTTTTAAAGAACTTTTTTTTTGCAACTTTCTGTCTCCCGCAACTTTATTGCAACAAACATACAAAAAACATTGCGACTTTTAGCGCAATTTTTAACAAAAGCTCCCACAACATCAGGTATTTTGGGCCACAACAATCTATAAAATGCCGCAAAAGTAAAGGAATAACTCCTGTATTCGCTAAACATGCATCCACAAAAATAACCAGTGCTAATGTGTGACTTTAAATTGTGAGTTCAGTCAATGCAGGAACATACTTGGACACAATTTAGTGACTATTGTTTTTAGTGCTCCTTTTTGTGCATGCAATTAAATTGAGCTTTGGATCAATTCAACTTGGCCTAAAAGCTTCTTTTGGCATGTTTTTGTCATCAATTGAATTGGATGCACAGACTTCGACATGCCCTTCATGTTTTGCTACATAATGAAATGGCTGCCGGGGTCTGCGTGCTGAGTAACACTGCTCGAATGATGACTGCAACCCTGTCTTGAGTCTGGCTGAGTTCAGACCCTGAAACCCACTGAATTGAAATGTGAAATAATTCATGGTAGAGGATGTCTTGTCATAAGTCCAACAGGGAAATGGCGGGGTACTACTACATTAGCATACGGAAACAAGTTTATTGCACACAACTTATGTAGCCTGCAGGGCTAAACTGAGAGGCAAAAAATACACAACAGAAAGCAAATTAAAAATCCAGTTTTACCGATATAGATGAACTAAAAATACTTTAAAGCTTGACAATTTCACCTGTTCAACTTTAAAAAAAGCAGGACATTCACAGCTTTGGGTATTTACGTAACAAGGACAAAAAGACAGTGAATAAGCATTGAAGTGATTTGAGCTTTTTTGACAATGTGGCCTTTTGTTCCTGGCGAGGGCAGTTGCTAGATGGAATTGATCTGACTTTAGAGCCCAACCATTTATCTTGGTCAGTAATGTCTGATCTGTGGCTGTCAAGTGGAGACAGGCTGCTTAAAGAAATAAACTGCTTGAAGAGCTAGTCACGGGTCTACTTTACCTCTCTGTCATGGTGGAAACATTTCCTTTACTACTTATGTATTTGTTTCTGGTGCAGCGTGGAGCCCTCCCGTCTCTCGTGTCCCCCTTCTGGGTGGTGCCGCCCCTAAGCTTTGACTTTTTAAAATAAAAGCTAGAAAGCTTTGACTTTTAAAAATAAAAGCTTGCTTCTGGGCCGCTATGTCTTTGTACTTTGGTGTTTTGCATGTTTTTGAACTGAACAGTATGTCAATCATGCTAATGGATATTATTTTGAGTGTATGGCTGCAGCCTGGAGGCTTTAATTCCGAGGTCCGAAAGGCGCATCACTAAAGTATAGGCCTCCTCAAGCGTTGTGAGTATACAACAACGGTTACCAACAAAATAAGTGATCATCAATCTGTATTCATATTGTGTAGAAATTCACTCTTGAAATACTAAAAAACAAAAAAACAAGATTCCTACTGTAGTCCCTGTTTAGTCAGCCAGCCGATTTGACATATAGCTTTGTAGAGACGGTGGGATTTATCAAACTGAATTAATCCCACCTGCACATAAACTGCTAACTCCATCGTGTTGTAACTGCTGACAAAAATAATTGTATTCATTAGCATGATTGCCATACTGTTTAGTTCAAAAACATCCAAAACACCAAAGTACGAAGACATAACGGACCAGATGCAAGCTTTTATTTTGAAAAGTCAAAACCCGGGGATGGCACCATCACGGAGGGCATAAGACAGGAGGTCTCCAGGCTGCAGCCATACCCAACTAAATGGGATAGTAGAACGACAGAAAAATAGCCCACAACTTTATTAATAATACATTGGTTGTTTATCATTTTTCAAGCAAACATGGTCAACAAATATTCTCAACTAATTCTCAATTGTGAGAATTTGCTTCATTTCTTTCTAATATTTAATGGTTGACTGAATATTTTAAAATTGTTTACCGTTGGTCAAACAAAATAAGCTATTTGATGATATTACCTGAAAGGGAATTGTGATGGACATTTTTCACTATTTCTATCAATCAATTAATCTAGAATATAATTGGCAGATTAAAAGGTAATGAAAGTAAATGCTGTAAAAATGTTTTAAAAGGGTTACAGTTTCTATGATCATGTTCCAATGTGTTTTGGGGTCCTATTGAAGAAAACTTCTCAGCCAAAAT
Source organism: Percina caprodes (assembly GCA_013375575.1). Taxonomy (NCBI): domain Eukaryota; kingdom Metazoa; phylum Chordata; class Actinopteri; order Perciformes; family Percidae; genus Percina; species Percina caprodes. Next base: position 5,744,299 of record JABXJD010000003.1, on the reverse strand, counting down.
AATTTTCAATGAACTTGTATTGCAATTATAATATATTTAGCAGGCAAATTTATCTTAATTTTCAATCAATTTAAGCGTAAATATTCTAGTATTGTAGGTTACAAGATCAAATGGGGGAAAATAAATAAGTAAATGCTCCATTACTTTCCTTCAGCGGCAACAGAAGGTTGTTTGGTCCTGCAGCCATATTTTCCTTGGAGATTTTCGCTTTAGTTCACCTCTCTCCAAGGAACCCCCTGAAAAAAAAAATATAAAGATTCCATTGGCACAGTTGCAGCTAAGCACTGTCACTCCAATTTGGAAGGATGTTAGCTGATCCTTTTGACCGTGTCTTCCACTACCTGGGCCATTTCTAAGCCACAGATGATAATCCCCAAGTGGCCCTCATTAAGTATTTGCTCCAATTAAGCCACACTCATTTTGCCGCAGCACAATTGCTCTGTACCACGGCGAACAAATCCTTCAACAGTGGATTAGGTTGATTAGTGGGTGGGATAAACTAGCAGCATTGGTAAATCAGTAGAAGAGGTGAGCATTTCTTAGGTGTCAGCAGCTACTGCTCACTGCATCAAACAATTTGAGTTCAAGGAAACTATATTGCATGTGAAATTATACAAATTTTGAGCAACAGTAGATATGGCCTATTTAAGTGGCTCACATGTGGCTTAGCAAGTGGAATCACTGAGCAAGCCGGTACTGCTGATATAGTGAGTAAATTCCTGCTGGCATTAAGGCTTTTAAGACATAAATTTTTTCTTATCCTCATCCTTTTATAATCTGTAATGAATCCAGCTGCAGTATGGGTGAGTGGCTGGATATGTTTTTTTGATAAAAATCTATTGGCTTGTAATATTGACATTACTATAAAATGTCACACTAATATCAATGGCGTTATATGTGAAAGAGTGAAGGTATGTGCAGTGTGTAGTAATGAAAAAACAACGAACTGACACACAAACGCAAAAACTAACAATACGTTAAGATAATATATTTACATAATAAAGAAAAGGAAAAAGTGCACATAGTTCAGCACAAAGAATATTCATAGGTTTTACTAGTATAATCTTCAACAGAACTAATCCTTAATTTGCAGATTTGAAAGTCCAGTGAGCTCAAAGCTATTGCCCCACTCAGCAATGTGCATTATGAAATACAAGTTTCTGCCTTGTCATGTGTTTTGAGTTGCCTAGTTGCCGAACTCTTCAAGTCAAAGGAATGGATTTTATTGATGAGCTATCAAAGCCCAGTAAACACATAATTTTGAAGCATGAATGGTGCTAGCATATTGACTCCACGGCGTCAATAACGGATGAACGCTGATGAGGTGATGGCCAGTGGATCTGAATGCCTGTGCGCTTACTGAAATACCTTTCAGCAATCATATGCGTTAAATTCTACCCATCATATACCCCATCACAGTGCTACCTTTAAAGGTCCCATGACAAGGTGCTCTTTGGATACTTTTAGATAGGCCTTAGTGGTCCCCTAATAGCATATCTGAAGTCTCTTTCCCAAAAGTTAGCCTTGACCAACTGCCACTTTGCTCGTTTGAAAGCTATGATGTCTCTCACCATTTCTAGCCACTGGGGACCAAAGGCAGGCTGGGGGAATGCATATTAATGATTAAAAAAAAACTCATGAAGTGAAATTCTCAGCATATTAGGCTTTTACTATCATTGCCATGTATTTTGATGGATCACTGAACCTTGGCTTTATAAACCGTGGTGTTTTCTTTTTTTTCTGTCTAAGGAAATTATATTCTTGAACACATATTTACAATAATAGCACACTATCACTATCACGATCATTATCACTACAACTTAGATGCATTGACTTGTTTATGCACCGTTTACTTTTTGAGTAGTTTTGGCATCCTAAGTGTACTTTTACAGACCATGAGTGCAGCCCGTTGGGAAGATATACTGAGTGACAAGAACAAGTAAAACGTTGTTTCACATATGCTGTGGATACTTTGCAATCAGTTACCAGTTTAATTCCAGCTGCTTTACGGTCGACTGAACATGCTGCCCTTTCCCGCTCAATGAACAAGGCTGTCAACCCAGAGAACCACAGTGAGCACCGGCAGATTAACCAAGCAGTACTGTTTAATGGAAATGAGTGTAATAATGTTTGCTCAAAAATTATCTTAGTTCTCACTACGATCTTCTGTGAAATAAAGAGGCTTAAAATATCTTAAAAGTTGTTGGGTTTAAAGTGTTGCCTTTAAGCTGTTGCTTGTGTGCATTTCAACAATGTGTCAGTCAGTCAGTAAGGGAAATCCAAGTCTGCACCAATAAGTTAAATGGCATGAGCCCTGCAAGTGCTACTCCCTTGTCTTCCCCGACTCAAATTATGGTGTAATGAGCCATTCTCTGGCAGCTGTTAAGGCAGAGAAATGATCAAGTTGACCAAGCTAGGCAAATTCTTTGCTTGCTTGGTTTGCTTGGATTCTGTGCATATGTCATTCAGGTCTTTTCTTGCCTGCTATCGTGGTGTGCTTTAGCTATAATAATGTTCTTCCTTGGACTGACATTTCTTCAAGGATGTTTATCCTGGATCACTAGGCATTTGTACTGGCTTACTCGTAAGCTCACTCTCCATGTCTGCTCTGATTTGTGTTTCTTTGTTTTCTTTCAGACCCTGGAGTAAGTGACCTGTGAATAGAGTTTCACTGGAAGTTTTCTTAAGGACTTCCTTGCTTCTGGAACAGTGTATGAACATCTGACATTAGGAAGCCCAGCCGGTACGTTCAAATTAATTTATCTTCTTGTAATTAGAGATGATGTTGCCTTTTTATTTCAGTCAGGTTTAGACTTAAAGGTCAGTTTTGAATTTTGAGAAATTTAAATGAATATAGCCAAAAAATCCACACCAACCATGGCATTCTAATTCCAGCATGTGCACGTACAGTGGGGCTCGAACGTTTGCGAACCCCAGGTAAAAATTTGTATTAATGTGCAAAAAGAAGTCAAGAAAAGATGGAACAATTTCCAAAAGGCATCAAATGATGATTTGTTTTGTTATTTTGAAAGCGTAAATGATGGAAATAAAATCTAAATTTGTGTGACATGTCTAATCTGTCATTTGATGCCTTGTGGAGAGTTTTCCATCTTTTCTCGGCTTCTTTATGCACATTAATAAAAAATTTTACTTGGGGTACCCAAACTTTCGAGCCCCACTATATGCACACAAACTGCATATGACATCATTTATGTATAACTTATCTAAACATAATTGAAAGGTTGTTTTCAAGATAGCACTAGGACAATGTAAATTAAATCTATGCAAGGCATAGAAAAACAAAACTAAAGAGAGTGTCCCTGTGAGTCACAGCTGAATTAACTGCCATAGTTTTAAATGAAAAATATGATGCGTGGCTGATTGCTAACCAGCCATGAGAAGCTATTGACTCGATTTGACTCTGCTGGAAAGGCAGAGAGTCTGGTGGAGCATTAACACTAGAAGCACATTGATGGCCCTTTGAGAGAGTCTGTGTCGGTACCTGTGTTGCAACTGGCCGAGCAGCTCTACTAAGAGAGGCTCTCCAGTGTGGGTGTCTGTAGGGGAGTGTTACAATAGCTGCTACACGCTACAAGCAGAAGTAGACTTATACACACAATACACATTTTTTTGTTGTAAAATCCAACTGTATTATCATCATATATCAACACAAATCCATGTGAATATGTGTACAGGGAATATAAAATAACAGTGTGTTGTTCCGTCTAAAACTACTTTTGCTTTGAGACACCGAAAGTGCGTCACTAAGCGAAGTTCAGCCTTGATCTTAGAACTGTGACCTTTTAATCCCACAGTTTTCCTGCCTAAACAGCAAGGCATGTGTATTTAAAAATGGAAATTCAACTAGTTTCATTACATTGGGCCATCTGTTGTTGAATAGATGCTTACGTCCCATGACAGTGAAAGCCCAATTACCCCTAGTTTATAATATATCACAGATAATGAACACATTTGTTATCTTCTTTCACTGAAATCAGATCTTCAGCATGGCACGGCCTGGAATTTATTTAACACGTGTAGTAAAACGTTTGAGATATTTGTACAGTAACTATGCAATTAATATAGTGAGCACTGTGGAGTAATATATATATATATATATATATATATATATATATATATATATATATATATATATATATATATATATATATATATATATATGTTAAATGTCAGGTTTCTCTTCATGGTTATACTCTGCACCACCATGTCTTCATTTTTGGAAAAGGCACTGCAGCAGATCAAAACAGGAAATAAGAGGCACATCCAGAATGGTAAGATATTGCTTGCTCCATGGGCATGCCTGTCTTACCTTAGTAGTTATATGCTGTAAAGAAAAATAAATAGGACAAAGGGGAAAAAAAAAAATAGTTTACCTAACTGAATCACCGGCCCCAACGTCACATCCCAAAGCTTAGAAGCCTCAAAGTGACATTTTCTTCCCAAAGGGCACAGATGACACATAATGACAAGGAGGGTGTCAGACACATTTTGCCAACATGCCGGGCCTCAGATGCCAATGCTGCTTGTTTGTGCTCATACATAATGGGTCCCGTTAATTTTTTTCTCCATTTGCTTTTCATGTCAATTTTTTCAACAAATGCACCCAGGGAAAATGTGGGAAGAAAGACCGGGACCGGTTAAAAATTAATGTGATCATGTCGGGAAAGGGAATGTGCTGAACGACATGTGGAAAGAAAATGTGTCTCGCTGAACTCCCTTGCTGCCGTAAGGCATAACACAATTAGACTTTAGAGTGTTTTTTCCCTCTCCCTCTGCCCATCTGATTTCTGCTCTTGCTAGGCTATTCTCTTTCATCTGCTTTATTCTTCTGTATTGTCATAATGTAGCAGACCCTGAGTGCTCTCACAGATCACTGGTACAGCTTATCAGTGAAGTGGTGCCGCTTCAAATTGGGTCCCTTAATTTTGTCTCTCTACATTCATTCTCAGGATTACACTTTCAGGGGAAAAGGCTGCAGTAGTGGAGAGGACAGATAAACATACTCTAGGTAGAAAAATCTAGAGTAGTACATGGAAATCTCATGTAGAGTTTAGGAACTGAGAGAAGTAAGAAGAGTACTGTATGCAGTTCTAAATGTTAAAGCAGCCCTCTGCTTTTGGAAATGACTTCCCTCATCAATCCTTAGCAGATACGTGGTGGGAAAAAAATTTAACCCATTCTGGAACTATTAGTTAAAGCTCATTTTACATACAGTTTGACAAAAAAACAACAGATTATTAGCAAAGGCAGTACATTGCAACTGTAGTTTAAGTAATACGATTTACACAAATTAAACAAATGATGGTCACTGTGACGAAGTGGGTTTGCTCACCACTTGTCCCATACAGGTCATTAGTTATAGTAAGTAGACACGCAGTTATTGTTAGTTTAGTTCCATTTTATTAGGTTGCAAGTTTAAACATGGTTTAAAGGTTTCCCTGTGTTGATACTTACAATTGTTTGTTCCTTTGTTCAGTTCCACCATGCAGGACAATTGTTTGGGGAGGGGCCTGCCTAAGCATTTCCTGTTTTATAGGAAAAGGGTGTGTCGGTACACGATCCGTCCTACCTGCACAATCCGTTCTGTGCATGTGCAATATGTTTGCGCGCGCAGATGATAATCATGATGTACGAGGATTTACCAGGGATTTACAGCACTGCACGATCTGTTCCACAGTAGCGGTCTGCTGTTAGCCTCCACCGGAAAGCTAACAGCGTTAGTTTAGCTAACAGCTTATTCGGCTAACCGCTAGCTGACAGATAGCTGACAGCTTGGTTCAGCCTAAAATAACATTACTCAAACTAAATAGTGGGGAAAGCAGCTACAGCTAAATTAAGACTTTACAGTAATAATAAAGACAAGTATTGAGTTATTGTATTTTAAATGAGCACAAGTAGAACTGATGTAGCAGCTGTTATATATTTAAACGGTTATTTTAACTTTTGAGGGTCTTTTACATGCTGTCTCGGCTAGCGGTTAGCCAAATTAGCTGTTAGCTAAACTAACGTTAGCTTTCCGGTGGCGGTGAACGGACTTTCTTTAACTGTCTATGGGAACAGATCCGCGTTCATCATGATATCATCTGCGTATGCGCAAACATATTGCACATGCGCAGAACGGATCGTGTACCGACAGGGTGGTCAGGGATGACATCACCGGGCCAAACCAAGTAGAGGGGTTTCTTGTGTATAGGAATGTTTATTTTGGTTGTTTTTGGTTATTATATAAAAAATGTATGAATAACCCTGACCTGTTTTGTAGCCAGTAGGATAGGAGGGGACTGGTAACCAAGTTACATAGGTTAAGAGATTGTTAGGTAGTAATGTTATGGAGTAGATCAACCTGCTTTAGGATGGGATGGACTGAAGCAGTGGGGTGTGAATTGACAACCCTATATAAATGGTAGGATTTGTCCTCCCAAGGAAACAGGGAGGTGAGGCTGTGCTGCTAGGAACACATGCCTGTTGTTAGCGCTACTACTAGTTGAACGGGTAATTGTTTTGATTATTTAATTATCCATGTACTGCAGACCACTGGAAATAAATTATTATCTCTGGAAACATACAATGTCTGAGTCTGCCTACCTACCACCATCCTAGCCACTCTTGCCAACCTACCACAGTCACCCATTTTTAAGGAAACTTTGTTTTCACCAACCTTAACTGAACATGGTGAGTGTCAAAAACCTGAAAATGTTGTGTCCATGTCTTTCTGTTTCATCACGTAAGTCTCAAACTTATAATCCACTTCACAGAGTCAGTACTTATTTCACTTAATAGTTTATAGCTCTTCCATGTAGATGCATGAAACAAATTATATTTGGTCAAATTCAGAAATATAGTATTTGACCAACAAAAGGAGGTAGGAATAAGACAATTCATGCTACATACATACTAATATAAAACACAAACACAAAGTGTCGTATGTACTGTATGCTTCAAAGTAGCAGTGCAAGATGTAACCAGAGAGATCAACATATTCTGAATGTTCAGCAAGAAAAATGGTATACAGTACAGCTGCAGCTGTGAAGGGAGTCCAACAGAGCCTTGTGTACCGAACCAGTGTCCCTGTTTTACTGGATTTACTGGCAATGCTTGCCTACAGCATTAGGATATTTTCCGACAATATGTTGTTAAATGCTGAGCAGCTGTCTTGAAATTCACATTTCAAACTGTTTTTAGGCATTACTCATGGATGTGACAGTTGAAACAATATTCATATGGGGCGGCACTTTACTGGAACAAATGTAAAGGCATGATTAAGCCATTAAGGCCACATCTGCCAGCCTAATTCCTTTTTAATATGCAGAGAACTCTGCTGTATATTGCTACAGTGGATGTGACATTTTAATTAGGCAAGGGCTGTAAAAAATGTTTACCACGATGGAGCTACTGCTCAAATCACTGTGGAGAATAGTAAACAGTGGCCCGCACCGGCTACCAATGTCAAACCAGCACACCCCAGAAATCCCACAGACCTCCATACTTTCATTCTTTTCCATCTGTTCTAGTTGATTATAAGGCTTTCATTCCAGTAAAACCTGTATAATTGTATGGACTACTTTGACAGATGAGCTTGTTACACCAGTACATTTAAATTTATTTTTAAGACTTTTTCCCATGCTAAATCCCTCTTGAGGTTTTCTTTTATTAATACTGTTGTTGACATAAACACTAGGGCTGAAAATAGAACTCTCAGATTATGTAGACACACAAAATGACAACAAGCACAGACAGAAACAAAGAATGATGGTGGTAAATACTGTATACATGTCTAACTAAATTATTTCTGGTTTGCATGGATAATTCCATATTTATTCCATGAGAAAAGCTTATAACTTATGATGGGATTGATGAGAGAAGAATTTACTCTAGGATGAATTTGACTCATCTGTATTATTTATGTCCCATCAAAAGACGAAAGAGGAAGAGATGAGCCTGTTAAATTAAGTAAAATGAAGTACATCAGAATATCTGTGTATTATTTATCATTACTTTAAAAGCAATATAGATATATGGATTGTTTAGCCCGCTATTATACATTATAACAGACAGTATATTTTTAAACTCAAAGGTGTCGTATACATCAGTTATATTCATCTGTGTCAAGAGCATCAGTCATCATCAGAGAGTTGCTGGTTTGAATCTCAGGAACTGCTACTATACTAATACATTATGTGAACTGCATATTTTGTAGGAGGAACTAATGTCTGCCTGTACTGAGCTACGCTCCAGAACATATACTATACTGTAACTGGGACAAAAGGATTTTGAAGCACGGAATTGATGCAACACAGATAATATATAAATCCTTCTGTAATGTTTCACAGTCAGTCATTATATCTTAACACTCTAGTGTAGCTTCAGAACTCTAAGATGTTAGAGTATAAAGCATATTTAGTTTCATATTTACTAGTTGAAGTTAAGTGAATGTGATATTTCATGATGGTAGGGTTCATGAATATGTATGTGCAGCTGAGGGTTCAGTTAACAGCAAACTCTCTGCACAGCTTTCACGCTTGGCACCGCCTTAGCACATGACTTTGGATTATGATAATACATTATTATGTCATTGTAATGATACAAATTATCCTGTGACATTCAACAGAATTTCTTGAATTGGTATGAAGAAATGTGTGCCGGAATGATGGGGAAAAAAAATAGATACAATTTAGTCAGCAAAAGCACTAAGCGTTGGTAGCATGCAAATATAATCAACTGGGGGATTTTAGGATTGTGTAAAGCATTCTAGGCACATCCTTGTCAAAGTACAGTTTGACTAGTATCGTGAGAGGGATGTGGCAAACAAATAGACGGGTGAGAACTGTCTCAGCTGAACGCAGAGAAAAGCAGTCAGCACTGTGGACAGCTCCGCTCTGTGTTGTGTTCTCTTTAGTAGCTCGGACAGCTCTCCGGGGATCTGATCGCAGTCATCCACAGTTCATCTACAGTTTACCTACTGAACAAAAACCTGCGTATTTCTGTTCTTTTTCTGTACTTCACCTCACATGTTCACTGTACTTATTATTGTTTTAGAAACTGGCCATTTCAGATGAACTACAATTCTAAGTAATCTGAAGGCTGCTTTATGAACAAGATGAATGGGTCTGTTAGCAAAACCTGCTTTATTGATTTAGCTGTTTTTCTGGAATCATGAACTCACTATTATGTGAGGTAACCATGGTAACCTATTACTTAACTGTTCCAAAACCTGTTAAGTTCTGGCAAGTGTTCAATTAGTCTGGAGATATTTTCCAGTAGGAGTCTAAATTGCGGTTTTAAATTAAACTGAAAAATCTAATGATCTGTAGATTTAATTAATTAATAGGAAAATGTCTGTAGTGTATGTCCTGAGTTTAAAGTAGCTACTATTAATTATGCTACATTGAACAAACACTATTAAGACAAAGGGGTTTTGCCTTTTTTACTCACGTTTTAATATTGAACGCATAAAGACGCATTTTACACAATAGCAAAAATAGTTATTATTGAAATAAGCAATGTATGTTTAGGATATACCAGCCACATTTAACCACTCACTTAAATGTTATATAAAAGTGCACTAGCTATGTATATTTTTTAATAAATATCAATTATGGAGAATAGGTTTTGCAGGTCTAATAAAAGTAAAAGATGAAACTCAACCAAAAAATACTTAACTCTCTATATAAGAGGTGACGTTGCCCCCAGCAACAAGCTGACACTTTAGGTTGATGTAACCTTTTCATGCCACAGCTATAAACAGGGTTTCTAACAAAATAAGCGAGTTAAAAGAAAAACAATAGAAAAGATATTGTAAAAATTAAAGCTGCAAGCTCTTCTGCACGCGTCAGGGTTACTGCCGAACTCCGCTCTTTGCAACGGTGCATTTGCGCTGCACTCGGACACAAAAAATTGAAACAATGAAAAGGGAACTCCCTGCTGAGTTCAGTGATACCTCACACAAAACTCTACGTCATACAGTTCATTAGAACTGTGAAAGGAGGCGTGGCCAAAGCATAGGGGTCGGGGCAAACCTTTACCAATAAAAAGGAAGTCTCTGCTGAGTTGATTGAAACCTCACATGAGACGCTACCTTAAACAGGTCGCCAGTTATGAAAGGGGTGTGGCTTAAAGTTATATATTGTCAGTTTTAGAAAATAAATCCATTTTAAAATATCTTTTGCCATTCCTAAGCTTTTTAAAGGGAATGTATTTCAGTTTTTTCAGCCAATAATAAATTTCCTACCTTCAGATGCTTTTGTCTTGCAGAAAACGGACTGCTTTTTTTTCCCACTAACAAGACACATTATTTTGAAGTCAGTCATTAGATGTCTTAATTGTGCAGCTAATTTACCTTGTTAAATTGGGACCTCTGTTGCTTCTCCCCTCTCTTTGCAGTGTTGCTTACTTTTTGTCAACAAATACGAGTTCTGTAGAATAGTACTACTTTTGTTACAACTGTTATAATTACAACATTATCATAATAGCCTTTTGGAATCAAACTAATAAGGAACCCTTTCAGATTTATGGTGGCAATTTGGTTTATGTTGGCAATAGAAAGTGGAATTACATCAGCTGAATCCTAAAAGCTAAAAATGCAAAATCCTTTGAAAAAAAGTGAAGTGAATGGATCTTTGTTAGTAATGGTCAAAAAATCTCCAGCAACTGTAAAGGCTGTATTGTATCCAAAACACAGTGATCTGCTGGTCTGATTATTAGTGTTAGGCTTCAAGTTAATGTCTCCTTCCTCTATTTAGGTCCTTATTACTGCACTTCAGTCATCACATAACCAGAACAACTGTGGTTCTTTGGTTTCACCTATTGAGATTTGACATCCAGAGCAGCCCTACCCCTGAAACTGTTTGTGTTACTAAGATTCAAATCTTCCTCAAGGCCCTTCAGTGTAGAATTATTTACTGTATGTATGTAGGGCTTAATATATATCCATCATACATCTGGTCTTCAGAAAGCATTCAGACTAATGACCAGACCATTCAGTGAAAATCACCTATCCTGTCTGTATGAAGCACATCTAATAATTTTACAAAGTAAACTCTGATCTATATTCCCCCCTGCACATGTATGTTTATGGATGCTGAAAATGGTGGATCAGAGTTTCCATCCTCCTTTGACTGTAACACTTCAAGGCATCAATCCCTTCTGTCCTGATCTTCACTACAGAAAGCTGTTTTCACACCTGCTGTTATTTTGTGGCTAAATCTGATTCGCGCACACAGTTTTTCCTCTCTTCTCTTTTCATTGTTTGATCTACCTTTGAATTTCAGATGCTCTTAACCTGCCTTTTTAATGGAAAATCAGTGTATTTCGTCTCCTCCTACCATGTTCCCATGAATGACTGGAGTACCAAAAATACCTTTCATTGCCTGCCTCTAATAATTATATGAATCCATTACTTTACTTGTTCTATACTGGTTTCTTCATTAAGGATGCCATTGCTGCTGGAGTTTGAGCTTTAAAGCAATGATTATGGTTACCTGGCACTTTTTTATTTGTATAGGTTTGTATGGAAATTTTTAAAACAGGTCAAGTTAGGCTGATCCTGTATTTCTATGCCACTACAACTAATAAGTACTGCCACACTGTCAACAATAAATGTAGAGATATTTGGTTAGGTAGGTAGGTAGGTAGGTAGGTAGGTAGGTAGGTAGGTAGGTAGGTAGGTAGGTAGGTAGGTAGGTAGGTAGGTAGGTAGGTAGGTAGGTAGGTAGGTAGGTAGATAGATAGATAGATCCCAAGAAAAATGGGAAATTACGGTGTTACAGCAGCACACGTACATCAGTCACACAACACTGAATATAAATATAAATGAGATACTAGGAAAAATATACATACATACAATATACATTATGACTTTGGTTAAGACAGTGCAGCACATATAGTACCTAGTTGTCTATACTGTACATTTTACAGCATTTAGACCGAAAACAAATATTTGGTAACACGCATGACACATGGACCCTAACATTACCATAACTTGTCATGAACAAACCGAATTAAGAAAGAAACATTGTCATGAACCTTTATGACATGTTTATGTTTATGACATGTTCATGACAGTGTCACTCTTATGTAGATACTGTACCTTCAAGTAAAGTGTAACCATATATTTAAGTATATAGTTATAGTTGTACTAGAGCTAAAACAATTTTTCCATGTTTCAAGTATAAGACAGACCAACAATCAATTTACAATCATTTTGATAATTGAATAACCACATTTTAGGCAAAATGCCCCAAATCAGTGATTCCCGTTTCTCAAATGGGAATGTTTTCTGGTTTTGTAGTCCTCTGTGGTAAAAAGAATATGGGTTTTGTGCTGTTGGTTGGACTAAGCTAGCAATCTTGGGATCTTGGAAACTGTGATGGGCATTTGTCACTATTTTGATAAACTAAATGATACATTTAGAATATAAAATCAAATGAATTACTAATGATAAAATGAGTCTTATCTTCGGCAGATGGAGTGGCACAGATGATTTGGCCTCTTTTGATGTTTTTGCTTTGAAATCTCAAATACCTGGCATTTAACCAAACATGATCCAACTAGCTGTGTTTGCAATTGTGATTACGGTGATTTTGTATTTTATGAGGTGTTTACATTATTTTATGTGCCTCCAGCATCAATGTACTGTAGCTAATGGGGATATGCATCAGATGGCAGGCCGATAAACTCTGGACTTTATAACCTTCATATTTGTTACTTCAGTCAGTGCTTGCTGTAGTATAATACTGCATGCTTCTATCCCTTTCTGTGGCCTTTTCACCGCGGGTTAATCAGAGCACTGCAGTAGACAAATGGTGAAGATGAGCGTTCAATCTGTAATAATTCTGACTCTTTTGAACGCCCCTTTAGCGAGGGCTTATTTCTTAAACTGTCTGCTCAATAACTCAATTCTACTCTTATCTTGGGCACAAGGAAGCGATTTACAGTGAGGTGGGAGAGCTTTCTCTCATTTGCTGTTGGATGTATCCCACAGGCTGTGAAGACTGTAAAGAATAATGGAGGACCCCCATCATTGATGTCTTTGATAGATTACCATGGAGATGGGCGTTAATAACATGGCACAGTATGTGACAATGGATGGTTTATTGATAGGTGCTACAGAGGCATATGCAACACAAGGTGGTGGTGACAAATTGTTCCACAGATAGGACCACATAGATAGCTTGTGAATGGAAGAGATGGGTCTATGTGCTACATTGATTTTCTTTATACTTTTCCTATAAAAACAATCCTGTTCTGAATTCAACAATTACTAGAATAAAGGAAAGTAAGTATAGGAGTAGAACATTGCTTTGATGTCAATACTAGCTTCTTATACAATCTAAATGTTCCTGATTTTTGCTTATTCTGTGGATAGTATCTTGAAGCTGCAGTAGATAACATTGATGGAATAGCTAATTCAGAAGTAATTGAAGTATGTCAAAATGTTTACTGGCAAAAGTCAAATGGGATAATATTTCTCGATCCTGGAAGTGGTGCTGGTCTCATTGTCTAAATAGAATGTGTTGAAACCCATCTGTGCATTGAGACTGCTGAGATGGAAGGCATTTGACTTTGAAGCAATCTTAGGTGGGTTGATGGCACTGCTTATGAAATACTGCTAGCTATACAATACACTGTTATTTCCTCATGCATAGCAACATACAGTGCTGCTCATAAGTATAGGAACCCCTCCTTAAGTTGACTAAAAAGAGGAATAAAATAAAAAAATCTTTTGGAAATTGATCGTATTGCCTTAATTAAAAAAATTAGAAAAATCCAATTTTCTTTGTGAATGAATAATGTATCCTAAATCATCATCACATGATGTGGGGTTATTTTGTATGGTGTATGTGTCACATACCCATGTATGGTGAAGGGTATGTGATGATGTGGGGTTATTTTAATTCCAAAGGCCAAGGGAATTTGTCAGGATGCATAGTATCCTGATCCATGAAATAACTGGCCTTTAATATTTAATATCTGCCTGCTTCTATGGGAATTTAACATAGGGGGTTGTATACTTGCCCCCTGTATTTTAAGGAGGAACATTTATTTATTTACGATACATTATTCATTCACAAAGAAATTTGATGCTCTTAAAGGTTGGATTTTCCCTCATTGATTAATTAAGGCATTAAGATAAATTTCCAAAAGATGAATTTTTTTTATTCCTCTTTTTTGTTAACTTAAGCAGTGGTTCCTATACTCATGAGCAGCACTGTAGGTTCAGCACAGTCTAAACAGTTTGGACTATAAATTCCTCAGCAATGTGTTTTACAAGCCTGGTGAATGCTTGCGAGCACCACCTATTGTGAATAATTTGGTTGAGGTTTGGTCTTTCACATTAAAGTTAATTGTTCCTAATACTTCTGTCTTAAAATGAAGCAAAACCCATTCAGCACCTCTTGCCAATCTTGTCTTTGTGTGGCAAACTACGCCAAGCTTTGCTGTCTTTCCTTTTCTGTAATTATCTTACAAGCCCTATGATTTATCCTCTGACCCCTTCAAGGGCTCCCACCTTTAGTGATGGGAACCACTGCTCTAGGCCATTATGACATCCATCCTGTGGTTCTCCAGGTTCCATTTTGAAAAACATCAAAGACATTTTCTTATCCAGAGTTCCATGGATACTACTTTTCATCTTACTTGCAGTATATTGTATGTTAGAGCCACCAGAAATTCCAACATCCAAATCCACCAATCAAATAATAACAATATTGATAAAATGATGCATTTTGTCAAAAGATGATATTCATTTGCCATGTTAATATGTTATTATATAGAAAAAATATTTTTTGGACATCTTTTGTTATGAATATTGTATAATACTCAATTAACTAATTGTATACAGAATTTTTTTTTTAGCTCAATTTAGCTCAAGAGATTTCTGCTCAAGAAGATACAAAGCACCACTTCAACAACAGGACACAATGATGTGATCAGGTATTCTTGGGGGGAAAAAAAGAACATTTTTACACTAATCCATCCTGACGGCAGATATTCGTGCTCCTGTTTCCCTCAGTTTTTTATTTAAGTTTTTCTGTGCCTCGTCCTGTTCTCAATTTATTCCTCCAGTTACTTACTTATTTATTTCCTCAATTTTTTCTGCATTTATAGGTCTGGAATTTGTATGAGACACATTATTTGCATTAGTGGCTGTGCAGAATAAAAATTTAACTCCATTATCTTGCGGGTCTAGTTCACCCTTGTTTGTTCCCTGCCCTTTATTGCTTTTGCTCCCTATTTGACATTATTTGGCCAACTTGTTTGTTGTCATACCCAGTTTGTTCCTTCTGTGTTTGCCTGCTTTTGTATTTGTCTTAATGTTTACAGAGCAAAGATGTATTTTTTCCTCACTTGTTTGCTATTGCTGTTTAGTGAGGAAGCTTTTCTTCTGCATTTGTAGCGACAAAACCAGAAAGAAAAGATGTGCCCATGTTCAGCTGCTCATTTTATATGGAGCTCCATTGAGTGCCTCATATTAACTCATAGCTCTTCTATTGAGGGGGAAACAATTACCGCAAAACATGTGCAGTATATTGTAATTAAATACAATAGTTAGTCACTAAATACTTTTGATAAACTTACATATTTCAGATTAAATTGAATAGTGTGACTGTTAATTCACCCTTTAAGATTTATGGTAGTAGATGTATAATTGCAGCATAATACAAGGTGTATCAGTTGCATTAAAATACTGTGGGGAAAATAAAAATAAAATGTTCTCAAAGCCAACTGTGAAATTTTCATATTAAACCAAAAAATTCACATTGATAGAAAAATGAGAAAAGCAGAAAATCCTCACAATAAACTTGCGTACATTTGGCATTTTCACTCAAATGGCAATATGACAAGACTGAAACCGTGCAATAAGAAATTTGACAGTGCAATACTGTAAATACATTTACTATTTTAATATTTATTCTTTTTACTTATATTTATTGTTTGTTTATCTGTTTCTTCTACTTTTCCTCCTATCCTTTGCTCCTGCAACAGTGTTAATTTCCCCTTGAACTTTCTTGAATCTTGAATATATATCTCAGTACATATGCACAGTCCACAAATACATGTTTATGACATGATGATATGGGATATTTTGTACGCCACCAGTTTTCAAAGTCCAAACTACACAAAAGGCCATAATGATTCCTATTTAGTTGTTTATAATGTCCCAGCCCCCTGTGGAGTCACAAAGGTTAAGAACATACTAAGCAAAATGTTGGTGTGCAGCAAATAAAACCAGACAGGGCTTGTCCTACTCTGAACCAGCAAAGAGGTCATGTTTATATAAAAACCTCCATGTGGGGAGGGGTGGGGCATCACATTAACACAGAAATGCCAGGCCTCTCTGGTAATAAGAGAAAGCACTGAGGTAGCAAAGACCAGTCTGACATCCACCATACGGCCCCGACCTTTGACTTTATGCAATCTTTTCATGTCCAAGCAAACATTATCTGGGGAAATCATGTCAAGTATTTCCACATGAGAATAGTTGTGGTTTGAACACTGGGGAAAAACGGGGCCCTTCATTTCTTTTAATCTCAGCCTTGCCTCATTTTCTAACCTCTCATTCCCTCTTTTGCTCATCCCTCCCCCTTTCTCGTGACTTCTCTTCTTCTCCCTCTCCTTCCCTCTTTCTTTTTCTATCTCTCTCCCCCCGTGTCTGCGCTGTGGCACACAGGACCTGTCCAGTAGTTTGTAGAGAGCATTGTGGTAACTTTGTGTGGCAGTTGCTGAGGACAATGGCCGCTGGGTGTTTTGTGATGTAATGATCCCTGCCATCGCCTCTCACCCCCCTCCGGTCAGTTTGGAGGAATATGGGATGGAAGGTAACTGGCCAAGTACAAACATGCATAAGGAAGAGCAGTGTAGGGAAACAGCATTCAAACAGAGCCAAGCTTGGGACTGGATAATTGCCAGCTCAAATATGGTGGAAGAAAATTAGCCAGTCAAGTGAAGTACACAGACTCTCCCTTTCCTCACCAACTACTGCTAAGGTGCACTTGGACAAAGCACCCAGCCTCCAGATCTCCGGTGAAGCTGCTCAGTGGTGAGCTGCAGAAGATGGTGGCTGCTCTGTGAAGCACTCATGTG
This sequence comes from Percina caprodes, assembly GCA_013375575.1. NCBI lineage: Eukaryota > Metazoa > Chordata > Actinopteri > Perciformes > Percidae > Percina > Percina caprodes. Next base: position 5,727,196 of record JABXJD010000003.1, on the reverse strand, counting down.
TGAATGTGTTTAACCAGAAGAGAGAATTAGATGGCCGCACCATTTCAGCATTACTTTTGTCTATAGATAGAAAGCCAAACACGTTCACTAGTTCTGACTTCTTAAATGTTGTTCTATAACTTCTTAAATCTATTTGTGTTATGGTATGTCTGTCAACTTGGGCTTTGGTACGTTTTTTTTTACTTTTTTAATTTATTGATACTCAAAATAATCAGCAGTCTTTGCATACATAGTTAAATGGGAGAGATTCATGGCCTCATTGATATGTAAGCAGAACTTGATCTAGGCTATATTGCCAGTAAGGTATTAGACAAGGGGTGCTCAGCTTTTATTCTTTTTCCAGTTTGCACACGTGTGTGCAATGCTCTCATTTCTTTCCTGCAGATGTCATTGTTTCCTTGAAGCAGTGGTAAACAGCCCCACTTTAATTGCAAAAGCGTTACGCAAACATACCATGGCATGAATGGGAACAGCAGTAAACAAGTGTGAAAGCAGACCACTGAGGTTAGAGGGGGACAATTGACCTCAAGTTCAGACATAAACAAACACTGTATGAAAACAGTCGTATTATCTGTGGGTTGTTTGTGGTCTAGGATTCCGCTTTGTCTCAGTGACTTCCAGTTGCCTAGTAGCCTATAGCTATTGATTCAAGTTGTGGCTCTATTGTGTCTGTAATCCAGCATGTCTGCTATCATCTGCTCAAGATATTGCAGATAGGTAGTGAAGGTGGAAGTGTGTTTAGGATTCGGACTGGCTCTTCTCAGCACAGCCAGAGGTTCATTGAACTGCCAAGACAATGAAAGCTTTTGAAAATGCATAATTGGAATTGAAAAGCCATAAAAACCAATGGTGCAATTCATATGTTTGTAAGTGGTCAGTGTACACATGCTTACAAAAATGTGTAGATTGTTAATCATTCATATCTTACCATCATATCTCTTCAACTCACAGCTGACTTTAGTGATACACCAACAACTAATCTATAATTAGGATTGCAGTAGATGTGATAGAACGGCATAAAAGTTGTGCTAATTCAGCTGTGTTTAGTTCCGATGTTGAGACGGCAGTTAGAGTCCTAAGGGACCGTCTACAAACTACAACACAAAGAGATTAAACAAAAATATGTAAGCTATCAAATTAATGATTATATAAGGTAGTGTCTCCAAAATTACCTCAATTATAACTTGTCTCCTGCTAGTTGTATTACAGCACTTACTTTAAAAAAAATAAACATATGCTTATTTTTGAAAATATGTTTGTATCTCTTTTTGGTGTTGCAGTTTGTAAATGGCCCTGAAGCACTCCTTGCAGTATCAACACAAGAACTAAACAGAGGTGAATTAGCAGAACCTTCATGCATTTCTGTCACATCTACTGCCGTCAGATTCACTGTGTTCCCGCGGAAGGAATCACTTCACATGTGAAGGCACGTTTAATGACATTTTGAACATGTTTAGAGGCTAAAAACAAGTTTAAAACTTGCCCTGTTTAAGCCTGTTGGGTGCTAACTCTAGCAGGAGGATAACACGGTGAAGGCAGCACCGATTGGCTTTGTTTTTCTCTCTACTGACAGCACTCTACATTTAGAAACAACAGACCTGCATGTTGAAATTGAACAGAATTATCCTTTAAAGCCACAAGTTCCATATAAATATTACTTTGGCTCTTCAAAAATGGCACCCAGTTGACAGAATAGGAAGCCACAATAGACCAAATTTGTTTTGACTGGAATGGATTTTGAAAAAACTAAACTTCAATCTGTAGTATACAAAGTAATCATCCAGTAACATGACAACAATGCTTTGTGAATTGAACAAACATGGCAGTTGTCTCTGGAGGACACAGTGGACCTACATATTCCAATCAAAATCTGTTCAAACCAAAACACAACTAAAAGGAGGGAAATTGTCAGTAATTAAAATGTACATCAGAAGTTCTTGTTGAAAATACACCACAGGCTTCTCTTCCATCTGTTAATTACTCTGAGTGGCTTGTTAAGTGAGTGCCTTAGCAATATGTTCATTTCAAATACATTCAGCTGATGAGCATCTTCAATGATGAGATTTAGATGTGTTTGTGTTAAAGCTAAATTTGATACATTACTTCAAATATTTCCTGTTCTTTTTCTTTCTTTAACTACTTTGCACGAGAAGCACTGCCACAAATGTATACTAAAGTCAGGCAGAGCCTTGCTGACCGGCTCGCTAACGTCACCCATTTTGCGTTGACCAGTGATATGTGGTAGACGTGTGAGCCTTACATGAGCATGACAGTTCACTTCATTCAAGACAAGGAGATGAAAACAGCTTGTCTCCAAACAAGTTATTTCCCCCAGGATCACACCGGTGAGCATATAGCTGAAGCCCTGCAGGACGCAATTGCAAACTGGAAACTCCAAGAAAAGCATCTGGTTGCTATAACGAGAGCAACATTGTCAAAGCAGTTGAGCTGAACGAGTGGCTGAGGATGCAGTGCTATGGTCACAGACTACACTTGGCTATTGGTGAGTGCAGTGTTGAAAGGAGTATTCAGATGTTTTACTTAAATGTTAGTTTTTCCTTATTTTCCTTTTGTGTCTGTCTGCAACTTTGTGTTTCATGCTGCTGTCTTGAACAGCTGAGCATTTAATCATGAACCAGTTGAAGAAACCTGTTTATTATTTATTCATTTGATTTTGCAACTGTTCACTAAAATAGCCGGTTTCAGTAAAACTACTTGTGACATGTCATTTGGCTTTCACTGAACGTTTGCTCTCACTTTGCGGAAAAAAATATCGGGATGTATATCATATTGATATTCAGCCTAAATATATCGGGATATGACTTTTGGTCCATATCACCAGTACTGTTCTGGGGTAATCTTTCTGATTTTCAAACATCTTTCATGTTCCTTAGAAAGAATCATTCAGTGTTACAGTAATATACATACGCTTTTTTTGTTCAGTCACTCACTCAACAAAGAGCCTAATTTATGCCAACTCTGGGAGCTTTCTAAAGTCTGTGGTGAGGTGAGCCTAGAGAACAGAACTGAAGACAACAGCAGTTCCCAGGTATCTGCACTAATAAAAGTTCAAGCTGAGAATACAACTTTTCAAAATCTAATTCAGCTTCAAATATTTAAATATATTTGGAATAAACCTGGTTTGTTAGATACTTATCCAGTATGTGTCACCACTTTGAATAACAAACCTTGGAGGACTTATTTTGAATTGCAAAGTGTTAGGCTGAGGATATTAGGGTCAGAACACAGTGGAGAGCTTTGCCTTTAAGCCCCAGCATCTGCAAATCAGCTCAAATGACTGTGCTCAGGTTATACAACCGTTCATTACAATGTTGAACCTGAAGCCAGTGGTGTGTTTTCCCATGAAGAATGCCATCACAATGAATTCTGATTGCAATGATTCACCCTAAAAATTTGTTGTTTCTCTTCTTGCCAGACATTTGCTTCCAGTAACAAAAGCATGTCTATGTACTTTTATCTGGCTATCCCTTGCTTAAGTTGAATGACCCAAACATTCCCCTCTACACTGAAAAAGGATTTGATCACTGCTGCCAAGCACAGTCAAGATGTGAGGTGGAAAGGTTTTGCGAGGAGTGGGAGAGATCCGTGTGCAAGCTGAGTCTGCCTGTGATGTGTGTATTAGGCCTATGCAAATGGAGGCATTGCCACATTCCAGAAATTAGTGAAGTACATGGAGGCAGTGTTATGATGCAATATAAGAATTCTGAACAAAAATGCTTTGTTTCATTGACTTAATGATATACTGTCAGCACTGTGCGAAGGTTTTCATTTTAATTCTTACTTATGAATTTGGTCATTTAATTACTGTTTATTACTGAGCATCATTCAAAGCCTAATATACCATTCAATTGTAATCAGTTGGCTCTATGATGTTGTATTCTTTATCAACTGATATCTTAAGTTCTATATAATATTTTAAGTATCATTGGCATTCTAGTGATAATGATTTGGAAGGTGTGTGTATATATTAAATACATGGAAATAATAATGGGCTTAATATTAAATGAATCATAATAAAACATACGTTTAGGTCAACTAGTTTAGTGAGACTTCACTCTTCCTCTCTTGCGGCTTCCTTAAGACTAAGGAGTTCAATAGCACCTTTCTATAAAAGGGTCATATGTATTTTGGTGAATTTAAATAATTAAATGACACCTTAGCTGTGGCTTTTCACACAATTCCCACAATCTTCACAGCATAGGAGAACTATTCTGTACATCATCTTGACAAAAGCACTTTGGCATTTGCACCCGTTTTAAGTTTTTTTTTTTTCCTTCCATCTATGTTCCCTTCTTCCTTCAACTGTCTGTTCCACTGTCAGGGACCCCTAGAGGGGTTGAGTCATACAACAGCCTAAGCTCACCTTCACATCAACCATCTTTATGTTTCATGGCAATCCACTACTTGTTGAGATAAATAGCTTGCTGTTCCATGGTGAAAACCAGCAATCATTAGAGGCCACTTTTAAATAGTTTCATGCAAATGTCAGATGTAGAATACTAAACCTTGTCTGTCTGTCTGTAATTTGAGCACACTCCTTTTTGTATATATGCAGTGCACTGTAATAGAAACAATTGAGGGGACTTAATTTTTATCCAGGTGAGAATGTTATTAAAATATGTTAAATCAATGGTATTTTTTCAGGTTAATTTCTAAATTGATTTATCTATTTTCTGTATGGATTACTGCTGTTTGACATGAGCAGTGGCCAAGAATCTTACCACCACAGCAGGAAAGACTATAATACAAGCATCACATTTATTATCTCATTGTTTGCTATAAATAAATCACATTGACAAGGTTGTTCCAGTGTTCTGAATACTGGTTGCTGACATTCTACACATTGTCTCTATGTAATTCCTTTGACATTTCAACATTGTTGCCTTTTAGTTTTTGGTGCTGCCAATCTGAGAGTCTTAGCACAATTTGAAACTACCAAAGCTACAACTGTTACTACTGGGTGTGTGACGAGACACCCAGTTCACGAGATGAGACACGAGATTAGGTTCACAAGATCGAGACAAGAACAGATTTTAACACTATTTAAAAAAATAAATAAATGAAAAAATAAGACTGAAAAATGAGTCTTTTATTTATTTGAAAGTCACAAAATGACAAATAAGCACTGAAAGGTTTTGCCACTAACTCAAATGACCAGTTACACTGTTACTTATTCCATATGTATGGTGGAGAGATAGGAGTCTCTTTACTCAGAACCAAGGTTACGGCGTAACCAAGTGTTTTCTGGCAATAGTTGAGTTGTTTTGTACTTGAATTTGCCATTGTACAGTAGACCAAGAGAAATATAGCTTATTTTATGGTTTAACAGTGATTACATTCTAAAGGACAAATAAATTACCATCAAACACCCAGCAGAAATTTTTGTGAAGACAGATGCTCTTTTCTCTTCCTCTTTATTCATTGCAGCACTAAACAAGGAAGTAGTCTACTCTAGTATTGATTAATGACCATTATAGGACAAAGGGAGAACATTTCTCTTTGTTTAAAATCATTAAAAGTAAACTTATGTTTTGTTGTCCGCTTTCTGACTCATTTTAAAAAGGACAGAGAAAGAGAGTGGTCTCTGAGAGACAACACCACATTGAACTGCACTGTGTGTCTCGGCCAAGAGAGCATCGGTACTTTCTAATGTTGTAATGCTAGGTTTTACAGGCAGCTTTTTTCTTCCGCTATTGCTCTGCAAACGTAAACTCAGAGTCAACTTTGGAGAACAGGCAGGGGGTCTTTGATGCTAATTTTGAGGTTAAAGTACAACTCAATTGTCATACTGGATGCATATTGTATACTGATATCGCAAGGCACTTTTTACTCAACGAAAAAACTTTTAATCTAGTGGAACAAGATCTCGTCACACCTCTAGATACTATATATATATATATATATATACAGTATATATAAACTATATATATATATAAATAAAATATTGTAGAATATTCTTCATATTGTGTACTGATATCGCAAGGCACTTTTTACTCAACGAAAAAACTTTTAATTAGGTTTAATCTCGTGGAACAAGATCTCGTCACACCTCTAGATACTACTGAAGGACACCCCCGCAACCTTAGATATCTACCATAAAACATAAGCACTGGATAGACCGATGGGGTTGCAGTCATGAGGGATGTGACTGTTAGACATGAAATATGCACTCTGTCATATGAAGTCTCTTAGGGAAATTGATGATACCAACCTACCAAAATACTTTGTATTTATTCTATTCATTATCGTATATAGCTATTGTATGAAGCTATTGTAAATCATTGCGGCCTATCACTGAAATATCTACTTGCGTCACTTTTTCTTCCTCTTCTACAGTATCTCCTTATCTCTCTCTCTCTCTCTCTCTCTCTCTCTGCCCCTTTTAGTCTTTATCTTTCACATGCACACATGTGCATGCAACATCAAACGTGCAGTGTTATCATATGAGTCAGAGCCCCTTCCAGGATCTGGGGCAGCATGTATACACGCTAGCTGTAAATAGACAGTTGCTTTCTGGAGATTAACGGCAACTAGAGCAGTTAACCAGATCTAATTGTCATTTAAAACAAAGAGCTTTAACTATGCTGAACCCACATTCCATGAACTTTAAGCCAAGAGTCGGCTGGCTTGAAGTGTTTGAAACTGTACAGTGACAGCATTGAGCATAGTGAGATTTTGTGCCACATCAAGTGCGTTAATGTACTGCTATCTGCCCACCACAGGATTTGAGCATTGTGCTGCTGTAATGGAAAGTTGTGCTACTCAGTGCCTTTTGCAATTTTGGTGCTTTAGTCTGTTGAGTCTTCGAAAACCCACTGTCTTGTTCTTTAAACAGCTAGTTTTCAACATGACTAATGTGGGTTATGTATTAGAGATGTATACTATCCTCCACATACCAGATATATATAACGTGTAATATAATGTTTTCAAGTTTTAATGTTTTCAGGTTGTATGATTCATAAAACAAATTTACAAACTCATTATACAAAGCAAATAGGCAGTGTTTGTAAAGTATCTGCATAACCATCTTTGTGACTTAGTTGTATATAGTAAACTAGTACTTCATTTAAAAAGCAAATTATCAAGCGTAAAGGTGTTTGGATACTCTGGGACCAATTAGCCAAGTAAAGCTGCCACATCCTTGATGAAATATATTGTCATTTGCATTAGTCATTATGCGTTGGCATTGTTATTTAGGGATTAGCTTCCTTTTTGGTACACTCTTATATGTTGCTTATAGCATGCTTCATCAACTGAATCAATACATCTAGACCCATGGGGTGACTGTTAAGCCTTTTCTTGACATTGTTGTACAGCACTGACTAGTGTTCACCTGCACCACTATCAAATTGCAATGTTCATTTGACAAAAATGGCTAATAATGATAAATGTTTGTCTCGCCAGTATTTAGGATGATTAGGGATTGCAGATTTTATATCTTCTGATAAATGACCTAAATTAGACACATAACAGGAGTCATGAAGCTGTGGTTTTAAAAAGAAAAAAGCTTGCACAGGGGGTTTTAATCTTGGGCCTTGTGTGGGGCATTGAGGTCGTATGCTGCTCGTCTGATGTGCTTTCTTAATTACCCTTATTGAATTCATTATTTATTTGCTCTGTTGAACCTGCTTAACCTTGCTGCCCTTCAGCAAAAAAAATGATTTAGAAGGCAATAGGGAGTTAGCAGAGACCTCTACCTGTGGGAGGACGTTCAAGTTCACCTCACTTCTTTAAAAAGTCATCAAGTGGAATTAATCAAATTTCAAAATATGAACTAGAAGATATAAATTATGTCATATGATCAACATAATGTAAATGCTTAACATTTCATAAAGGTCACTCAGACAGATTAATAGGTAAAAGATTGGCTGAAGTGTTATTTAAAAAATGAATAGCCAATGTATTTCCAATTGACTTACTAATTTGATTTGACACCGCTATATACTGCTCTATTGGGGTCGAATTATAAGCAAAAAAAGTATGCAGAGGCTCACGGTAGCATGCAATGATGTAATGAGGCTGCTGCTTGGTGTCCCTAGGTGGCATAGTGCCAGTCACTTGTTTGTGTCCACTAGAGTGGCAACCTGTGAAACACTCTTAAGACAACTGATGTTTCATCTATACCAGTCAGAAAACTATATAATTGAAGCCTTAGTCAGTCCTCTGAAAAGCTGTTATAGATACACTAATAGTTTAAGACGCCATTGGTGTAATAGCCTGTATATCCTATAGGCGAATATGGAATTATTTTGTATGTTTGCATCTCCTTTTTATACTGTATGATGTGTAATATGGACCTATGTCTACAATAAAGCTCTATTATTTTATTCTTTCTACATACTGATTGGCAAAATATAAAGTCAATGTTCCCTGACAGTCATGTCATCATGTCTCCATTGAGGTGCTGCCTTGACATTAATGTCGTGCAGAGTGCTGGTACATGTCTAAACAACTCATCACACAATTCATACATTGAAGACAAGCTACATGGTTTTGGCAAAATCCCATTAAAATCTGATTGATGAAAAACTCTCAATTGGAATAAATTATCTAGTCATTAGTTCAAGGTCCTTTAGAACTGTCTTCAATAAACAGTACATCATTCTGATTCATATGAAGGTTAACGTCACTTGTATTAATATGATTTATTTATATTAAGATGATCCCACTTTGCTGTGAGGTTAAAACATGTTCCTGTACAAAGGCTGCCAGAGGCAATAACTTAAAGATAAGTGAAATAAAATGTGGTCAATACATTTCCAAAGAATACATATAAATGAACTTGTGTACAGTCTGGGGCATGTTTTCTTAATATTTACCATTAACATATAGTAAAGTATTTGCAAAATTTACAAAGCATCTATATCTTACAAAGAATTTAAAACATTGATTCTATAAGGTCCATATTCAGCTTTTGCTGGGCAATTTGATAGCTGTATTCTGTTCTTTTGTGTTCTCTGTGGTAATTACATAAGTGCTATTTGTACATGGGTAATTTTATATAAAGTTTCACTTTTTTTGCTAGTTTTGACACAGCTTGTAGCCACTTTAAATCTTTGTACCTCTGATCCTAGTTTCTACTTGTGTTGTTGGTTCCCATAAATAAATACAAAAAAAACTGATATCCTGCTGCTCTTGTCTCTCTGTGGCTGCATGTCTGTATGCACCCTAATGTCTGCCAAAATGTTGCTAGATTTGTTGTTAGGCTCCCTTTTTAAATTGATCCTCTTTACAAAAAGTTGCTGGGTTGGTTTCAAAAACCTTTGTCAGCCAGTCAGTTAAAGACATTTACGCTTATAAACTACAGTCTGTAAAAAAACAAAAAACAAACTCATGATTGGATTAAGATGTCCTTCATCAGTTTTGCTGTGTCTCAATATCAGAGTTTCTTCCTCAATTATTTAAGTGGGATTTTTAGCTCCGATAACTCTTATTTCACCCAAACTAGGGATGGTAGAATGACATTGAGTTGCCAAAAAGCGGGAGGAAATGTGAAAGTGCTTTGAGTTATAACCCATGAACATGGAACACCTATCAGCTCCACTCCATTGGGCAAATGTGTCTGTTTACTCCAAGTCCTTGAAGGGCTGTGCTTTTGAGTTTGCCAACAATGCATCTCATGGTCACAGTTGCCTTCTGTTGCCATGGTATTGCAGGCAGAACTTGCTTCATAGTAATGATCATTTCTGCACACCTTTAGAATCCAACTCACTCTTTGCAAAATGCACCGAGAAAGAGCGAGTGAAACAGCATGCATCAATTTGTGTGTCTGTCTTTATCATGGATCTAAGGAGGCATAGCACAGCAGTTTCATGATATTGCAAAAAAGAGGGAAAAAACAATACAATTTGCTAGATTCCCATACCCAAAGGCCTAGCATGATTATTTATTAATGTGTTGGTCCTGCTCCTTCATAGATGCTTTGTGAATGATTCATGAGTTAATTTATACAGTAAATAACAAAAGGTGAAACAGTCTGTCCATACATCAGGAGCTTTGCCAAATACTGCACAACCCCTGTTGCTAACCTTTGCATGGTGTACAGTATTTACTCAAAGGATTCATGAAGCATTTGAACAGACCTTCATCAAACTTCAAATTCTGACGTTTCTTGAAAGTTGTCATCTAATTTGAGGCAACATTGCCTTTTTTCTGTGTACATCATACATTTAAAGGCACATTTGTAAAAATAAATAACCCACGAAAACTACCCTTTATATTGTGTGGAAAGGACTTTGATGGAGTTTCAATCTTCAACTTGTCATTAGTACTGACTAATTCTGTGGCAAATGAGTGGGGCATGCCATGAAATGCAAGCAAAATATATCCAGATCAAACTGAATTATGAACTAGCCCTGGAAAATTGGGGTCAGTGGAGGATCTCTTTGATTTTTAGCAAGTGTGTGTCCATCTAACTGAGGTCTGATTAAAAATTCAAATTCAATGAAAGTAGTGCAGCACCAAACATTGTATGATCATGTGAGAAAAGCCAGTAAATTCAGGCTGTTGTGTAGATGAAAGGATTATGTCTTATCACGTTTATTTTTGTGTTAAAGTCAAAGGAAGAAGATGAGCAGGTGTATTAAGTTAGTTTAATTTGTCTTTTAACCTTGTTTCCAATCCACATAGTACCCTGAAACATATTTCAAATCTGCCAGACAGGTTTGCCATTTTCCTTGGAAATATTACTCACCTTGGATGTTCAATAATATGCATAGCCCTGTCAATTATTTTGTTATAATAATACAACAATGCAAGATTATAGGAAAGGGTCAATTAAAGATACCACTCTGCACCTACAAGTATTATATGAACAACCATGTAGGTCATTTTCTGTTGAAGCAGGTTTAACAGCATTACAATGGGATTAGTTTAGCTAGCTGTGTGGATTTCACCTGCAGAGGTCTGAGGAACAGTTAACCATAGTCCTCAGAAATCTACCAGAGTTTAAAATGCCAACACAAAAAAAACCCTAGTTAATGGATATCTTGCCTAAATGAGGGACATCCGGTGGAATTTTAGGCGGCACAGGAGCAATCCCGGAAGTGGAACGCAGTATACTACATTTTAATGAATAACTGTTTAGACTGTTCTCCAAGGCACTATGATTCTGTAGCTCATTATTTTCTACTTTGAACATTTGAGATTTTAGCCTTTAATTTGAGATACTTCAACATATCACTTTTTTTTTAATTGACCAGTGGTTAGATAAAAAAAAAAATTGTGACCTATTAAAATGTATTTATTTGTTTTTGGTAAATGCATGGACATATTTAAAAACATAACAATTATTGCACCAGCACCAGGTAGATAGTAGATATTTGCACTAATGTAGTATTAAATGGTTTGCATTTGTTAAGGACAATAACTGTGTTTGTTTATTTGCCATTTCTAAAGTCACTCAGATAATTATGTGTATGAAGACCCATAATTGAGCAACAACTAGTTTGGAGTGGACTGTTTGAGGGAGGACAGTTCCAGCAAAGAGATGTTTATTTTATTATTTTTCCTTCAAGCACTCTGTAAACGGGACGTCATGTGGTTCCACACAGGAGGTCTAGAACAATCAGTGCTTATGACCTCACCTCAAAGAAAAACAAGCAGTGAGCACATCCATAACAACCCTTTGGCATCCTAGTGTGTGAAACAACAGCCAACCACTAGTCATCTGCCTGTTTTTCAAATAATCAGTAAAGAGTGGACACAGGCATAACTTTGTCACCCACCCATTCTTCACAGTGAACCCCCTTTTAAAAAGGAAAAGGGAAAAAGTCGCCAAAATGGTTTCCACTTGTACATCTAGTTAACTGGGAGGCATTGTGTCACTATTCATTTGTAATCATTGTGTATGTCCACATGAGTAATGAGAGAGAATTACAACAGGTGAGGAGCTCCCTCACTGTTGCAGATAATAAACGTGCAGCTCGACATCTCTGATTACAAACCATTAAATGGCAATGGCGGCACTTTAGTCAATTGCATCCATCATTACAAGAGAGCATGAATTCCTTTCTGAGTATGAGAGAGCTAAAGATACCTTGGCTCCTACATCAAAATTATACAGTTCATAATGAATGGAGTCAGCATATATAAGCTGTATCCAATTAAATACAAACAAGCAGTTTCAGTTTCAGTTTCAGTTTCAGTTAAACAACTAATTGATTAGAGATCCTAATCTGTTGATGCTGCCTGTACATTTGTGTTACTTTTAGACTCCATAAGACTTCTTGACATGTGTTGTTTTGCAATAGGAAGATCTAATAAGCAATATTATTTGAAGTCAAGAAAAAGTCTCAAGACATAAAGATGAAGCTAGTACTGTATGGGAAAATTACTGGGAAAAAACAGGTATTTTTCTTGTTCTTCTTTTGAAAATAGCCAGGTTTTGAATCTTACACTGCAATGGAGAGATGACAACATACACTGGTCCATAATAGTTTTTACCAAAATACACAGCAGAGTAAACATTTTGATGTATTATGGATACTCATCATGCCAATATGTTATACTTAATTTCAAGAAAATGATGATTAAAACTTTGTCACCTTAATGAGATGGTTTTTAATTGTATGAAACCAACTCAGATTCAGACTCACTGTATATTAATCAGATGATTAAAATTAATTTTACAGTAGCAATGATTGTAATGCAACAAAAAACAAAAGTGGTCCGGCATAATCAATGTGCTGCCAGATTACTCTTTGCTCAGTTAGATTGCTGAGAACAAAACACATTTCAATTTTCCAAATACATCGATGGAGATTAAATAATATTTCAGCAATCACAATTCATGGCATGCATTAAAAACTGTTACATAATAGTGTTGAATTAACACACATGGAGATACATAGCGCCAGATCATTGGAAATAATCCCACTAGAAAACCTCCTTGAAAAACAAAGAGCTCTATAAAAGAAATATAAAGGTTCTGTGACTCATTGATGCAAAACATTGGGGTACCACTTGTCAATCATGTCACAAAAATGTGCGCCGTTGGTGAGGTGAGGTTCTTCATATGGAAATATCTATCAACAACCATAAGCTACTTTTGTTTTGCAGCAGTCTCAAAGCTCTGAAGCCGTTTTCCAGCAATTATGCAGGACGCAGTTGCCACCTTATGCTTTTCTGACCACTAAATGCATCGCTTTGTTTATTCAGGTGAAAATGTTTAACATTTGTTGCCCAATTTCAACTGAATCGTGTCCAGATGTTAGAGCCCAGATGTACTGGCGTATGCTTTTGGAGCAGACTTCTCAAACCACATTCAAAGGCATTTACAAGCAACACTAGCGCTACCAAGATATGTACTAATGTGTACGCATCTTTGTTTGCCTCACACAATAGCTATTGTGATGGCAAAACCATACAATGCTGCCAAAGTATGTGTGTGGTATCCCAGATACTATATCATCATGAAATATGTATTCAAATCAGAAAAGCCAGCTGTTTTCCTGTCCTATTTAACTGCACTTGTGGTTTCTCTTGAATCCTTAAAGCAAGAACTTCTCTGCCTGTGCTCGCTGGCATGAGAGATAATTGAATAATCTGTATGTATTTGTGATTAATCACACGGGCAGCAGATATATATGGCGTGGCACTTAGCAGATCTGTCTTCTGATTGGAATGTCCCAAGTTTGAACCAAAATATAGCCATCTCTTGTGAAATGCCCTTGAGCAAAAGACTGAATCATAACCAGCACCAGGTGTCCTGCTTCTGAGAGCTCGTCTAGCAAATTGCATATATTTGTGTCTTGGAGCGAAGGAAGACATTTTAAGTACCTTGTTTTGGTATTATGATTGAATTGTTCTGAAATGCCTCAGAAAAACAATCATAGCTTTTCTATTCACAAAATGCTATACACGGCACTGTAGTAAACAGTCATTTATTCCTTTAGGCGGTATGGTATGAATATGCCTTTGGCTTACGGTATATGTGCTTTAAATGTAATACAGGTATGGCTACTTGCATAGAAATATATGCCTGCAGCTGTGTTCATGTTAAACATCAAAGCAGTAGGTGAAATGATAAAAAAAAAGATTATAAAAGGGGTGACTGGCACAGCGATTGATTCAAGGGCATACGCTTTTTTCAATGTATTAATAGTCAATGCTTTTCATGTAAAAACAGTATGTATGCACGTAACAGGAATGTGGAGATGGCGTTATGCAATATGCCTCTCAGTCTCCTTTTCACGCAGTTATTTTTTAGGTCAGATTTCAAACAAAGGCATTTTTGTCAAACGCCTCTCGTGGTTGACACAGTAATGAGACATTTAACAATTTTGTATTCCTGTTGATGTGTTCTGTGATTACTTTGTCTTTGTGCTCACATTTCTTTGGAAGTGAAAGTAATATTGAGATTAATGTATGTAAAGTTTGCCACAACACATACGTGTCTAACACATACAGTTGAAGCCTTGGAAGCTATGAGGGCACTTTGGTTTCCTTATTAGAAATATCTCTACTTGAAATCTGTGTCAGCATGCTCTTAGAAAGGTGGAGTTACTCTCTCAAATCCTTTGACATTTAATGGGACTAAAAACCTACTGGTTGGTTAGTGTTTTGATTCTGTCTTGAATTTGCTATTTAACTGAAACATAATATATATTCAGGGATTTCCTATATACTGTATACAACATACGCTACTCTCCATCCTTCAACCCTGGCCTCAGATAAAAAAACAACAACTTTTAATTGAAAAAAGGAAGTAACTTAAGGAAGAGCAACATAAATAAACATACTGTACGTAAAACTATCTTTTTTTCTACAGGGACCTTCCTCTCAAAGTGTGAAAGGTTCCTGTAGGAAAAGCAAGGTTTACAGTACATCTTGACGTTTTCCCTTCATTTAAAAGATATGCCTTTGTCTCAGAATGATCGATTGTCAAAAAAAGACTAAACTCCTGTATTATTTTCAAGACGCATTAGTTGTGACCTAAACCCATGGCTCTTAGGTGACATAATGAGAACACAATGTCAGCGTTTATAGTATGTCCTCATCAGTGACAAATTAACTGATACTTTCCCCATTAACATTGAGATGAACCTGATGGATTGATTAGTCGTCATGTACCCTGTGTAATGTGTCTGCCTCCAACCTGCTATCTGCCAGGAAAATGAAATCAGAACTAAGGCATGTGACAATTTATTTTGTGAGGAGAAAAAAAGGAAAGAGGCCTTTATGAAAGAGTCCTTAGAGCTACATGTGACCTGTGTAGAGAAAGGGGCTTGATAGAAAGAGGGAGTAAGCGTGGGGACCTGTGGGAGCATCTATTTTGCTACGAACAAATGTCAAATGTGAACTTCATGAAAACCATACCATTAAAACCATTTCCATCATAAATGTGGAGAATTCATCTCTGGGGAAAAAAGGTTGTTTTTGTTTTTAATTTGCAGGATTATTGAAATTGTTGAAAAAGTGAGTCTGAGAATGTACGCCTTAGATCAGAATTAACACAGACACCTTTTTTTTTTTCAAAGTGAGGAATCAATGGAACGGGAGTGGAGAGGCAATCTCTTCTCAGATACCCATGTCTCCCTTCATGTCTTTTTTCCCACATTGTCAGAGGCTACTGTAGCTGTGACCCCCTGGAGCCAGAGGGTCAAATACAAGGAGCTGGGAAGCGGACTCCTAATCTTAGCCATGCAGGCTCCAATTACTCAGACAGAAATGGAAAGGGCTGTTTTCAAACCATTAAAAGCAAGACTGCATGAAATAAAGGACATAAGATTTATTTTATGGCAGTTTGGGAATAACGTTTCACTTTCGTCTGTTTCTCTGATGTTGCGATTACCCAACATAAAATGACACTGACAAATAACATTAAATATCACCATAAGGTCCCAGTCCCTTGACCATGATTGGCATAACTAGCATTGCCAGACCTTGCATCTTTTATTTCAAGTATTTTACCTGTTATTCTAGCAGGTGTATGAAAATGAATCAGGATACAAATAAGTATATTTATATTTATCCAGAATTCGTAGAAAAGAAACATAAAATAGAAAGATTAACAACAAAAATTCTGAACTGATATTCCTATTGCAGATTGATTAATTTCACTGACATGTAATTCAGATTTTTTTTTTGGTTGCCAAAAGCAGAAGGAAGTGTTTTTGCCAGGTGTAGATGTGCCTCTTTGGGAGTTTTGTAGATGTGTTTTTCCCCCTCCAGTATCACCAGTAGTCTGGACGGGTATAGCAGGCTAAAGCGTATATTTGAGCATATTAATGAGATGATTCAAATTAATTTTACAGTAGCAATGATTGTAATGCAACAAAAAACAAAAATGGTCCGGCATAATCAATGTGCTGCCAGATTACTCTTTGCTCAGTTAGATTGCGGAGAACCAAACACATTTCAATTTTCCAAATACATTGGTGAAGGAGATATTCATGGCATGCATTAAAAACTGTTACATAATAGTGTTGAATTAACACACATGGCGATACATAGCGCCAGATCATTGGAAATAATCCCACTAGAAAACCTCCTTGAAAAACAAAGAGCTCTATAAAAGAAATATAAAGGTTCTGTGACTCATTGATGCAAAACATTGGGGTACCACTTGTCAATCATGTCACAAAAATGTGCGCCGTTGGTGAGGTGAGGTTCTTCATATGGAAACATCTATCAACAACCATAAGCTACTTTTGTTTAACAGCAATCTCAAAGCTCTGAAGCCGTTTTCCAGCAATTATGCAGGACGCAGTTGCCACCTTATGCTTTTCTGACCACTAAATGCATCGCTTTGTTTATTCAGGTGAAAACATTTAACATTTGTTCCCCAATTTCAACTGAATCGTGCCCAGATGTTAGAGCCCAGATGTACTGGCGTATGTTTTTGGAGCAGACTTCTCAAACCACATTATAACTCTAACGGTGTATGGTCTTGGTGGCTCCGTTGGGCCAGGTCAGGGTCGCAGGGCTCTTTGCCGTCGCTCCGCTTCTCGCACCCTGTCCGTTCCGTCCAAATCCAAAACGTAGCCGAGGATCATTGCCATTTCCTTAGCAGGGTCGGTGAACTCCAACAGGCTCTAGTTAAGGGCCACAAACATCAAGGATGCAGACTGATCATAAAATTTGTTTGCCATTACTGGTGTATTATAAAGACGCATACTCGTTTTTTAACGTGTATTTCAGTCCCTCCAGTATTTTGCAATGTCTCGATCACACAAATTTACACAAATTCAACCAATAACCGCAATTTTTCCACAAATCTGACCAATAACTGGAGTTTCCCGCAACTTAAACCAATCCCAGCAATCCCACGTGCCAGACTTTGTATCACTATGTGACTCTGAGAGCCAATGGCCAAGCAGGACTGAGAACAGGTTGATGTCACACGTACGTCGCCAAATTAATTTTCTTTTTCTGATATAAAGACAAGACACTCGAATATCTCACATTCACCAACAAAATGTACTGCAAAAGACCGCACAAACCATTTCAGACCGTCCTGACAACCTGCATACATTAAAACATTAATGTATGCTGTAGCGATTTTTCACTCTGAAGCCGCTGAAAGCTGCTGCTGTTCTAATCCTGTCGGCTCTCTGGAGCGGGGGGGCCGCTGAGTTCCCCTGCGTGCGCGCGCACACACGGATGCAGGAAAAACCAGAGATGAGACGTACAGGATGACCTAAATTGAAGATAGCTACGCTCGTTATTGTAAGTGCAATGAAAAGTTAAAGTCCAATAAGTACTTTATCAAACCGTATGAATGTGTCCCAGGCCAGGATAGGAAATTAACTAACATGGTAACAATCAACAGGCCACTGACAGACATGTTCAAATTTGATTCATTCAATTAATTATTATTTTTTGTCTTAAATCCACCAGCCATTTGCATTTGCAGCATCCTCAGCCTTATTGGTAAGGTTACTTGGAAAACTCAGCCTAGAGTTTCCTTTTTATTTTTGGTGTGTATATTCATGCAAAGTCATGTTGGTTGAAGAACATTTTAATGTGTCCGTTCATAAGATTTACAAGTTAGTACAAGTCAGAGTGATTCCTCTATTGTGTTTCTCAGAATTTGACCACCGTAATATGTCTGTGATTTCTGTGTAACTGTGAAACTCAAAATGACTACAACAAATAATTATTCTCCCAGTAGAAACAATGTTAGGTGCAAGAGTTAATTATTGTTAAATATTTTCATTGCTACTTTTATTGTGCTGTATTATGCAGACCCAGTTGATACATACTGTGTCATACTTTGGAATTGTAAATAACTAGTGAGTGTTTCAACTTCAACATGATGCATTCTGATTGGCCCAAAACAATAAAATATGTATGATTTCTTTTGCATCTGCAAATAAATGTGTTTGCAGCATATTCTGAATCTTAAGTCTATGATTCAACTCTCTTTAATAGAATATTTATAGGACGATCATGCATACTCTGCAAATTATGGATACTATAGTGTGTCTGTGGTCAAGGCAGTGAGTAAACAAATGGAAACCGTTGCAATATGAGTTTTAGAATTGACTTTCTTAAAATATAGTGGTTACGGCACATAACACATGGACCTATGCGTACCAGGTTAGATTTTCTGTCTGTCCAGAACTGCTGCATGTCATTCCCCTCCTCTCTTTTACAGAGCTCCGGCGGTGACATGGAGTCAAAAGAAACTCTTTCCCCACATTTCCTGTCTTTTTCCATTATCACTTTCAAATAAAGGCATAACATACCTACAACATTTTTTTGGAAAAAGAAAGAAATGTGAATAAATGAGAAATCAGAAAAAAAATATTAGATTTTTAGTTTATACTACCTATTATTGATTACATTAACATCAGAACACCTCTGACTCTGACTGATCTGAAGCCACAATCTACAAGGCAATTTTACTGGGTTCAAATGTGTTTATTTCAGTTATCCTTCCTACTTGAAATAGTTTTTGGTTCCATCTAGATATTAATATCCACTCAGACATAATGGATAACTGCAATATTCCTTTTTCTTTGTCCTTTGTAGTTTCACAAAAGTTGGATGCAGAATATTTAAATACAAAGCTCCTTCAGATTGTAATAATCTTCCTGTTTTTCTGAGAGCTATTACCACTTATCACTGCTTCAGGAAATCTTTATTTTCTCATCTTAAAACAACCCTATTTATGCACTTAATTTGTGTGTTTACAATTTTCTGGGGGGTTTATTGTGCTGAAGACGAAATGGTTCAATTTCTTTTTATTCTGATGTAATTGATTTATTATACGGGTTATTGTATGCAATTTTCTTGTATGACACCTGACAGTGTGGATCAGAGAGGGTGTGCAATCTGCATTTGTATTAGTATGTTGTGTAATGCTGTTTTGTTTTGTATGTATTTTATAATTTTGTATTTGTGTTTATAGTAAGCCCTCGGAAATAAGATGCTACTTCTAAAGGGACTTTCCTCCAATAAATTCAAA
Organism: Percina caprodes; assembly: GCA_013375575.1. Taxonomy (NCBI): domain Eukaryota; kingdom Metazoa; phylum Chordata; class Actinopteri; order Perciformes; family Percidae; genus Percina; species Percina caprodes. The sequence goes on along the minus strand of JABXJD010000003.1, from coordinate 5,707,761 downwards.
TGGAGATGTGAATGTAACTTACACTAGATGCTGCAGTCTCCACTTAATTTATGTGACAGTAATTGACAGCTAATTTGATATTAGCAGGAGTCACTAGGAGTTTTCTCATGTCACCTGCATAACTGCATTATCACAAGCAGGACTTTATTATACAATTGTTAGATACAGGTTATTATTATCTTAGATTAAAAATAGTTTTGTAATTGTACATGGGTTATGCTTTGCCACTTAGACACTATTCTTCTAAGTGCAACAACCTAAAATCGTAAGATTACCAATATCACACACAGATTGTTGTATGAAGTGTAAAGATTAAAACATGACAAGTTGTCTGATGATAAGACACATAATGATCAAGACCTGCTTAAAACCTGATAAGGAAATGGAGAATTTTTTTTTATTATTATTATTCTAACAAAGAAGGGATGATTTGATGATTAGTAGCAGAGGTGGAAATGAGAGAATGCAGTGTGAATAAGGAGGAAATGGGAGGGTGAGAACATGAAGTGTCCTTCTCTGTTCCATTTTTTTATAAAGAACAGAGATGAGTTTCAGCTTACACCAGAAAACGTTTTCTATTCATGCAGATCAGCGGACTTGGGCAAAGCTGATTGAGCTGAAACTAAACTGACATTATCTTGGTGCCAACTTATTGACAGTCTAATGTGCAGCAATATTTTCCTCACCCATTCATTTTCAGACTCTCTCATTATGTTATGGCAAATGCACCGTAAGAACTTTGCTCTTTGTCTACTATTCAATTATAAGTGTCAGTTTTCCCCCCATATTTATTTACATTTGAGATTATTTAACTTTTCAGGCTCCCTTATTGCTAACTTTATATGGGATGATTTCAAAGTTCCAATTCCAATTTGGAGTGAAATCACAATCGTGGTTTGCTTACGCCACAGCAACCATTATGTGTGAGGCAGTCTTTATACTGTCTCATCCTATTAGTTAAAACAAAATCAACCCCAGAGAAGTATCATAAATATTTTACCTGAGCAACATTGATATTCTTGGAGTCTTATGTGTGATGCTGCATGATACTCAGAAACATCCTCATGAGTTTACAGAATCTTATAATATATGTAAGAATGATTGAACTATTATTCAAGATATGTGAAACTGTCAAACTTAATGTCTTATATATAGTGGGCATAAAAGTACACAATACTCACTGTTGGATTACCAGATTCAGTGTTGCCTTACATATTCTTTTATGTATTTATTTTTTTGTCCAGGGTCAAGTATGGTCTGTTATGCACTTGAATCCATACTATCTAATTTTAACAACCACAATATAATTGTATAGAGGGGCTATGTGCAGAAAGTGGAGGATTGTTTCCGCTTGTGTTCCAGTTACTCAAGTGTTAGTGCATTATGATTCACCAAATGGATGAACGCCTGTTTGCTGGGTGTAAATGTGAGCCCTAGTTGATATGAGTGATGGCAAATAGATGCATGATAATGAAGTGGAGAGGCGATACGGACATGGTATTCTTTTGAGCGAATCTCAACCATTACGCATCTCTGCCCAAGCAGAAGTACACTGCTTAATGGGTTCATTTCATCATGGCCAAAAAGCTTTAATTGGGTGACCAATTAAAGCTGGATGGATGAGTTGTACTGGAAAGAATATAGGTGGTATCTGAGGTGGACGGGTAAGTGCTATTTGTGTGTGTCTCAGTCTGTGTTGTAAAGAGAGTAGAGGCTTGAGAGAGATTATGTTAATAGGACCCATTAGATCAACAAATTAGTAAAAGTAATAGTACACAACAAAGTGTCTGCCTTTGTAAAGATACTAGAGACTTAAAATATGAGAATGTGATTGGCAGAGAGGCTGGATGTGGGTGCTTAGCTTTCAGAGAGACAAATATACAGAGCAGCAGCCCACACATATTGCAGTGATGGGTGGATGAGGAGCAAACTTGCTAATGGAAATTGTTTTATGCATATTATAACCCCTAAGTCTATCAAGATGTTCATCTGCCATATATTTCTCCATATCAGCACCTACAAGGAAAATAATGACTTGCAAATATATACCAACTATCAGAGCATCACCTTTGTTTTTAATTATAAAGCAGTGCTGTATTTGGAGGGCTTTTAACATAACCACAATGTTTCATTTTAGAGTTTTGGAAATCGTATATGACAGAAATCACTCAGTGTTGCTATTTAAGTCAGTGGAAATACAGGTGTTCCTATCTCACAGGATATTCAGACAATGGGGCTTTTTATTTTTTATTTATTTGTTACAGCTCCTTTTGGTTCAGAATAATTGAAATGCCACATCACCGTGACAATAGGTATTCATAAATGTTTTTCTAGTCAATTGTTTTGGAGATAAAGAAGGAATAATTATGTTTTTCCATTTTCATAAGTGAGACTATTATCACGGCAGATGTTGAGGAGGAGTGTTAAACTGTGTATTTACCCGCAACCTATTACTTTAATGATGATAAATCGTCCCCAGTGACACTGGTTGATCTATTTCTATCTATTCAAACTAAAACGTGCAGTCTCATGCATTTAAATGTCCAACTGGCATAAATGGACTTTCAACAATTCCACGAATGGCAAAGCCTAACAAATCTTCTATATAGCTAAGCTGCAAAATTCAAACAATTTAGTTAGGTAGCAAATTTGCCCATTTTCTATGCTCTTTCTGGCTGGGACAGCCATGGACATTTATACAACATATTAGTGAATGGGAAGCATTGAAGGAGTACTGCAATCTGTGTTTTTTAGTATAAATATATGTGTATATTAAAGAATTTATGGCAAAATACCCGTCCAAATGGACCATTGTCTTTGACTCGTACCCTTTTGCTGTCCAGTAAGAGCAAGTGCAAGCCACAATACATCAATCATAAGTTAATATAATTCAAATTGTTGTTTCTTTAAAGATATTTAAATAAATGTGTACTGCCATGACAATTGATCTCCCTACCTGCTTAAGGGTATATAGCCTATATTATTCTTTATTCTATTTAAATATATATTTATAGATTTTAAATTTAACACATTGTACATGGTTTTATTTTCATTTTAATGTCAGTTGCTCTGCAGCCAGCCACAGAATGTGTAGAAATTCAAACAAAATGTGGCAGCAATAGAAAGTAAGGTTGTTTTTACTATTTAGGCTTTAATAACATTTTTTAAGCTCTTTTTTTATTACAGATATCTGACACCAGTGAAATTGGCTTTGCACATACGTTATTACATACTGTACATATTAATTTTTGTGTAAATTACACACTCAAAACAAATCTAACTGCACATGCCAGATTGTGCACGCATGCCATTGTTTAAGCTCACTTTTTAGAGGTTCTACACAAAGTGTGTGCAGAGTCTATGGTCAAAACATACAATGGATTGTTGTATTTGTTGTGTTTGTTTGTTACTTTTATGTGCACGGTTGTGTTTTCTCGCCGCAGGATGACATCTCTCCAATAGACATTTTAAAATGAAAGTTAATGGTGTCATTTCCATGTGATTTCTTTTTATTTGGTGATGTTGTTCATTGGGGCTTGATGTACCTTTGTATCTGAATGTCAAGCCTCAAGGGACAACTGTACCAAACACAGAACAAGAAGGACCTCACAACCTTGCATACACCTGAGACAAATTTACATTGGGTCTGTTCGTTGTGTCGATGTAGAACATGACATTTCTGAGGCTCCTGTTAGATAAAGTTCCAGTATTCTTTGCCTATGGCTGCATGCTGTTTTGTGTACAGTTTGTTGTGAAATTGTTTTTCTTAAAGTTACCTGGTTCAGAATAAATTCACAATGGCCCTCATTCATCAACCTAACAGAAATCATCTTACAACACGTGTGATTAATGAAACGTTCGTATCACAATTGGAGCATAAGAATGGTCGCACATTGATAAATGCAGTGGTTGGAAATGATCGTAATTTAAATATCACGTCCCAATATATTCTCGGTTTTGAGGACCCCCTATAATTTACAACATGGCGAGACATAATCCGGCTAAGAAGCGACATTTTCAGAGGTGGAGATTGAAACCCTGATATGTCTGTGTGTATAATATTTGGCAGCCTGAAAACTGGTATAGAAGGTTGTAGAACTTGTAAAACTTTAATAATCCGCCCCCCCCCACCCGTGCTGGACCACCACCCTGATCCTGTCTCTTGACAGCAGAGAGGCTGGAAAAAAGAGTACGAATCATGTCGGTCAATGGCAGAAAGAAATCGTTCACTTGTGGCCATTAACAACACTTTTAAAGACAAACGAAAACCTGAAGAATAAATAACAAATGTTTGGTCATGTTTCCTGAATGGAATATCATTGCCAAACGTGACACTATACTTTTTCAAAGCAAGGAATATTATCTTGCCTCCTTCGTACAGCCCCCAGTTGGGGCTGTGCTGGACACTGCTCTCTGGGCATCGGGTCATCTGGCTCCATCTGCCCTCTATCTGATAGAGCGCTCCACCGTGGCCTGTGTGTGTAGGCTATGTGTGCACTGTTGCTCGGCTCAGGTCTTATAAAGGAGCCAGATCTGCCATTGTTGATAAGTGATCAACTGATGACTTCTCCTACTCCTGTTACATGCTGACCAGACGTGGGATTTTTCTGCGCTCACGTTCAAATTGATAAATGCTTTGCGTAGAAATTGGCGCCAATATGCGTGTAATGTAACAACAACATAGTGCAAACATTTAATTTCCCCTTTGAGGGATTAAGATGGGGCTTTCTTTCTTTCTTTCTTTCTTTCTTTCTTTCTTTCTTTCTTTCTTTCTTTCTTTCTTTATTTCTTTATTTCTTTCTTTCTTTCTTTCTTTCTTTCTTTCTCTTCTGAAAACAACTTTAGACAATGGCAAAAATACAATAATTTTGTGGCTGGACCAAAGGTGAAGTAAAGTTATGTAAAATATAACTAACTTGTTTGTTGTATGCAATTTACATGCATGCAGTGCATGTGATGATAGCATTGACATGTTGCAGTGTGTAATTACAGTACATGATAAAGAGACTCAAACAGACACCTGCTATGCTCAGCTTGGCAAAAAACATTTGCCCAGGTGTTCCTAGTGTCTCTCTTTGTCTCTCTTACCTTCCTCTGTGTGTGTGTGTGTGTGTGTGTGTGTGTGTGTGTGTGTGTGTGTGTGTGTGTGTGAATGCATAGGAAACAGCATGTGTGTGCATTTCTGTGCTCTAGCTATCCCAGTGGTGCCTTGCACCGTTTTTGCCTACGAGCTAGCGACCTATTTTTCTCGCTGTTGAATGAAGTAGACTTTTGAACAAAGAGAGAGGCAGAGAGGGACGGGGAAGGAGGGGTGCAGATCATTTCCTCTGCTTTTATTCAGGCTTGTGGATTAATTACCCTGTACCTAAACCTGATCCTGTGCTGTGAGCGAGACACTTTGGCATCACCCTAATCAATAATGCATTTTTTTGTCTCTCCATTTAATTTGCACGCAGGCCCCACACGCTGGCATTACCATCTCCCTGGAAAAGTGCAGTAGACACCTGATACCCAAAGTGCAGCACTCCACCCCCACCCCTATGCCATACTCCATGACACCCCCCTCCCCTCTCTGTTGTTCACTGACAAATTGATTCTCTCCTAATGTTCTGTAAGGGGGTAAAATCTCAATCCTCAGGAGCAGCGTAATAAGATACACGGCATGTAGGATTAGTTCATGTGTTTGTACTAATTTGTTCCTGTTTTGGTTTAAATTGTAACACACCATTTCTATGTAAGGTTATTTAGCAATTTAGAGACAGCTCAGGTTTAAGGAGCAAAGTGTGACTGCAACTCCTCAGAGTGGTAGCATTGTTAGCACGGTGCTACATTTGCAGTCGTCGAACAAGAGTAGCTGTTGTAGCAAGGTCAAAACTAACGGTGGAGACGGGTAAGTCATTTGATCTTGTGTTATTTATCTGCAGTTTGTTTGTGTGTGTTTGTTCCTGCATTGAAAGGAGAGCCGTATGTCGGGACCTTAGACTCTTGATTTGTTAAGCTTGTGGTTTTCTTGAGTACCTATTTGAGTAGCCACTCTCTAATGTTGACCAGGCGTTTCCAGACTTTCACTTTCAGGATGTCTTAGGATATTAGTTGTGGCAATCTGTGAGTACTATGAGTAGTTATTTTTGAGCCATAAAGTGTGAGTTCATGAGAGATTAGTATTATGCACTGGCAGAAAAAAGTAGGCTACTACCAGTTGTGATATTTGGTTTGTTTCATTTAGTTAATTGATAATGCAGTTTTTTAATGTGGAAAGTTATTTTATTTTCATGTTTAGAATATCAGGACTAATTGGGTCAAAAATGTCACCAAATCCTACTTGACCTAGACATGGTATCTGTTAAATGTGCCATTTTTTTAGGAAACATCTTAAATGCATTTCCTTCCTCATAAAACATTTTCAGAATTTGTTTTAAATTTTACAAATCCTGCTTTGTGGGCGTCCATGTTTGCTAGCTAGCATTGTTAGTTGCCATATTACAGCTACCAAATGTTGATCAGCAGAATAGCATTAAACCAACAGCAGAATGTTGGCCCACATGCACATGTGTTCTTCCTTATGCATCCCTGTGTTAATGCATGGAACAAAAAAGGGGTGGAGCTCTTGTTTAAAACATTGCTCCATAGAATTCCTAGTGATCAAAAATTGCACAGAATACCTTCAACTTATGTAATATTTCAAATCATTTTAGTGCAACTAAATGCAATTGTTTTAGATCAATATATGCAAATGTTTGCTCACATTGTAATCAGATATTTGCGGTAAGATTAATCTTGTTCATGCAAAATCTTCCTAGTCAAGTTACAATGCCGACAGAGTTAGAAAGGATAATAAAGGCAGTGACAGTAATTGCACAGTTGTTTTATTTTCTTTGTTCTTACACTGTCGCTAAGAGGCTGTGAAATGTTGCGAAATCTAGTGAGAAAGTCGCCAAGTTGGCAACACCCTCAACATTACTGCTGCAGCTTCCTGATTTCCCAAACTATGGAGCAAAATCACAGACTGTGCGTGTGTTAATCGTGCGTTAAAAAAATGAGTAGCTTTAAAAGGATTTTTTTTAAACTTGTTATTAACGCATTTTTTGATGCAATTTTGACAGCTCTAATTTATATGTATGTGTTTTTTATGTGTTTTTTTTACCTACTGTACACCCAATTGCCCTTTGGGGACACAAATAAAGTTAAGGTTGAACTGACTGTATTTTTAGCATGTATGTATTACAATTTCAGGTCAGATCCAAAGCATATTTAATTTAAATTTCTGTTTCTTTATGTCAAGAAGTCCCAGCAAAATGAATGTTACTGAAAGCAGTATGATCTGTGTGACTCCCTCTGTCCATTGTCAGGAATGAGAATAGTGATGCAGCGGACCAAGCGAAGCTGTTGCTATCGTACAGTACATGTAGAATCTCATAGGGAATTGGTGACGAGTGGGGGAGCCGTCTCTGACATGCATTAGAATATGTCTTTACATAATAAATTAGACTTTTCATCTGTCAGGGCACAATCCTGTAACTGGTGGGCATGCAGTGTTAACAAACAGAAAAACAATGCATAATCCATGAGCAGGCCATGAACTTTGTGGGAATCCATGTCCTAAATAGTATATACCCTATTGTAACAAAACAAAAACATAGCAGCTGATCGTTTGTAGTCACAATTTCACAAGACCTGATTTATCATGTATGCTGCCCATAGTGTCCTGTGAATTGTTCCTTTGCACAGCATGTGGTCCTTTTATACCATGTTTGTTCAGTGCTTGTAATATTGCTGCATTTCTGCCACAAAGACACAGTACTGAACTGTACATTTATTGCACTGGTTAGATTATTCTGATTTGTCAGCACTCACATTTGGGCTACCTTTGTAGTGATCCTGACTCCCATCATGAGTGCACTTAGTCCTTAGTGCTAGGACAATGCTGAGCCAATTAACCAGCTGCCTGACTTCTGGCAATGCAGTGAACAAATAAACTCCCGTTTCCACTACCTTACCTCTTGTACTACGGCATCTCATCTCAGTTAAGTGCAATGGAATATGATTTTAATCTATTATTATGTTTCACTCTTGTATTGTGTGGCAGAAGCTTAAAATTAATTTCTTATTAAATCAACATTAACCTCATGACACCATTTGCTGCCGAATAACACCACTGTGGCAGAGAAGGAAGGAGAAGGATATTAGATGGCATTTTCTTTCTTTCGCCCCCTGCCATTTCCATGTTGTCTTTATTGTAAAGAGAGGAGGTGGGTGTAAATATACTTGCGAAGCACATCTATGTGTTTGCTCATTATATTACTGTAGAACACATTGATTGTTTTCAAACCAAATCAGTCACTCACTGTAATTTACATTTAGTTTGAGTTTTCAACTTGGCAGTATCTGTATTTGTATACAGAAATGTGACCAGTCAGTTACGTGTGTGTGTGTGTGTGTGTGTGTGTGTGTGTGTGTGTGTGTGTGTGTGTGTGTGTGTGTGTGTGTGTGTGTGTGTGTGTGTGTGTGTGTGTGTGCGCGTGTGCGTGTGTTTTGTATGCATCGTCCAATAATCTCTCATAGTTCCTAATGTTGTGGGCTTGTTATCTGTTGCATGGGTTTAAAATAAATATTAAATAACGTTTTTTTAACATGTTTAGAGCTGTTATGATGAAATGTTTTGACTGAACTTTCTGTATGGAGCTTTCTTATTAAGATACCATTTGAGATCATATCAATGTAATGTGCGCTGCTGCAATACTGTCCTGTAGGTTATAATAAAAAAATCAAAGTGACAACGGTGTACACATTGTAACAGGCAGCTCAAATTAATGCAATGCGATACATTACTAATACATTACTGATACATTACTAATGATCCGCTGATCTGTATGGTACACATCATCTTCTTGCTGTTTACTATGAACTAAACACTATTATGACAAATAAAGCAGGATGGAATGAGTAAGTTGATTGCAGCAAAAAAAATAGTTAGAGGTTTAACATCCTATTCAGGAAAAAAATTAAATTAGCACCAGTGTTTTTATTGTCACACTGGAGTTGTATGTATTCTTCTAAAATAATAACAGCAAATGGTAGTTCGATGCATGAACCCAGGTGTTTTAAAGCAAAATTTATTAGCAAATTAATTTGCACAGGAGAATCAACACATGGATTCTACCATTTTGGAAAACAGGGTTGATTAGATTACTTTACCATTTTGTTTTTGCTTTATGAGCTTATATCTCTTAAACTTAACTTTTAAACTACACATGGTCTGACCAGTGACAAAGGATCTTTGAAAATGTGAGCCATCCACATAACTGCACATACTTGCAGCGTACAAGTAACTGAGTCATGGTCCTACCACCCTTTTAGTTCACTTAACAAAGTTAGGGATTTTCCACTAGTCTGTTGACAGCAAAACAGAAAGCCATTTTAGTGATATAGTATATGCAGGCTAAGGAAAACACAGAGGTCGTTTTACCTTGGATAGGAAGCTACAGCCATGACTGGAAACGACACATTATTGTTACCTGCTTGCACCTCCTCTGTATATGTCTCCATTTCAGACAGAACTAGCCGTGTATTCTAGACAGTTGTATTGTTTAAAAAAAACATTGCTGTTAAATCATATTTATGTGTGGGGCTGTGTGTTGTGTTCTTGAAAACAAAGCTGGTATATCCTTTCTGTTTTGTTTAAAAAAAAAAAAAAAAAAGCCATTTTCAGCCAGACGTAAGATCATAAAGCCAGCGACCAGGGAGACAGTAATGTACCCTTGTAACTCAATCTGTAAGCAGGTCGCTGAATGGAGAAATGTAGTGTCTTTGGCTCGCACCATTCCCTCATTCCCCAGTTGTGACCTTTTTTTAGCTCCCTTCCGCTTAGGGACTGCACTGATCCCGGAGCAGTCATTTGAGCAAGAGGAGAACAGTAAAGAGATAGCAGCATAATGTGTTGCTTTCATTTACTGCCATAGCATAGCAGTGTAAGAGGTTGTAGGCAGAGTCTTTCAATAGATTATACTTCCCCTCGTGTTTGTTCTTCAAGCAAGATAATAGCCCTTAAACGACTGAAATCAGCTTTCTTATAGGTCATCAAATAGTTAGTTTTGCCATCTGAAAAATAGAATGTAATGTTTTGTGCAATAGCACAGTATTTATTTATTGAACATGGCCCTTAAATCTCTGGCCTTTATTACTCACCTGTTCATACAGATTTAGCCAAACTGCGATATTGTACAGTGGTGTGAAAAAGTGTTTGCCCCCTTCCTCATTTCCTGTTCCTTTGCATGTTTGTCACACTTAAGTGTTTCGGAACATCAAACCAATTTAAACAATAGTCAAGGACAACACAAGTAAACACAAAATGCAATTTGTAAATGAAGGTGTTTATTATTAAAGGTGAAAAAAAATCCAAACCATCATGGCCCTGTGTGAAAAAGTGATTGCCCCCTAAACCTAATAACTGGTTGGGCCACCCTTAGCAGCAACAACTGCAACCAAGCGTTTGCGATAATGTGCAATGAGGCTTTTACAGCGTCCTGGAGGAATTTTGGCCCACTCATCTTTGCAGAATTGTCCTAATTCAGTTACATTAGAGGGTTTTCGAGCATGAAGCTTTTTAAGGTCATACCACAACATCTCAATAGGATTCAGGTCAGGACTTTGGCTAGGCCACTCCAAAGTCTTCATTTTGTTTTTCTTCAGCCATTCGGTGGTGGACTTGCTGGTGTGTTTAGGATCATTGTCCTGCTGCAGAACCCAAGTTCGTTTCAGCTTGAGTACACGAACAGATGGTCGGACATTCTCCTTCAGGATCTCTTGGTAGACAGCAGAATTCATAGTTCCTTTTATCACGGCAAGTCTTCCAGGTCCTGAAGCAGCAAAACAGCCCCAGACCATCACACTACCACCACCATATTTTACTGTTGGTATAATGTTCTTTTTATGAAATGCAGTGTTCCTTCTACGCCAGATATACTTGGACACACACCTTCCATAGAGTTCCACTTTTGTCTCATCGGTCCACAGAATGTTGTCCCAAAAGTCTTGGGGATCATCAAGATGTGTTGTGGAGAAATTGAGACGAGCTTTGATGTTCTTTTTGCTCAGCAGTGGTTTTCTCCTTGGAACTCTGCCATGCAGGCCATTTTTGCCCAGTCTTTTCCTGATGGTGGAGGCATGAACGCTGACCTTAACTGAGGCAAGTGAGGCCTGCAGTTCTTTGGACGTTGTTGTGGGGTCTTTTGTGACCTCTTGGATGAGTCGCCGCGCTCTTGGGGTAATTTGGGCGGCCGGCCACTCCTGGGAAGGTTCACCACTGTTCCATGTCTTCGCCATTTGTGGATAATGGCTCTCACTGTGGTTCGCTGGATTCCCAAAGCTTTGGAAATGGCTTTATAACCCTTTCCAGACTGATAGCTCTCAATTACTTTCTTTCTCAATTGTTCCTGAATTTCTTTGGGTCTCGGCATGATGTGTAGCTTTTAAGGATCTTCTGGTGGACCTTACTGTGTCAAGCAGCTCCTATTTAAGTGATGCCTTGATTGTGAACAGGTGTGGCAATAATCAGGCCTGGGTGTGGCTAGAGAAATTGAACTCAGGTGTGGACAACCACAGTTATAGTATGTTTTAACAAGGGGGGCAATCACTTTTTCACACAGGGCCATGATGGTTTGGATTTTTTTTCACCTTTAATAATAAACACCTTCATTTACAAATTGCATTTTGTGTTTACTTGTGTTGTCCTTGACTATTGTTTAAATTGGTTTGATGTTCCGAAACACTTAAGTGTGACAAACATGCAAAGGAACAGGAAATGAGGAAGGGGGCAAACACTTTTTCACACCACTGTATATATATTTTAACATTCTTTTATTGGGTCTTTTCCCTTTATATCATAGTGACAGAAAAAGGTCGGAGAGAGATTGGGGATGACACGCAGCAAAGGGCCACAGGTCGTACTCGAACCCGGGCTGCTGCTCTACATCTCAGCCTACATGACTACATGGGTGCACACTCTTACTGGGTGTGCTAGAGGTCGCCCCAGATTTAGCCAAATTTGAACAATGCCTTGAGCACTGTAGGAAATCTTTTTTAAGATCAACACACAATGCAACATAGTGGCTTGTGAATATTGTAGCCCTCAAAGTCACTAACAAAATAAATAAGTTAGAAAAAAAATACATCCACCTCAATTTGACTCATTACATGCATACATAAAGAGGGATTGCAGTTCTTGGGCCGCTCAATCATAAAGGCACCAATCTTCCCTTCCACCAGGGATAATTGCTTCAGACATATTCTCTGACCTATCCCAGGCCTTAACAAGCATAACAGTCAAACGCTGGAGCTCTTCAAAGTTCATCAATGAAGGATAGATTATATTCCACACATTGATGGTAAAATAATGTCAGTATGGACAGATAGAACACAGTGATTTCTAAAATTACAATACAACCTGCCTCCATGAATAACAAGGGGATAATGGGTTTTGGGTTGTGCGTGTGACAGAGAGATACAAATTAAATTATTAAATTGTCTTTCTTTATATTTCACATTGTTTTTCATTACAGTTTTAACATTCTGTCTTGCCCTCTTCCTACATTTTTGACAAGAACACTGTGTGTCTGTTTTTCCAGTGTCACATATTTCAGCCATGTACTGTAGGTGCGTTGATGGAGGGATGAGTGACACAGTCTGCAAGGTATTTTTTGAGATTGGATGTGGCATGACTTTCCCTGACACTAATAAGAACCCTACTTTGAAGTTGTGTCATTTGTTAAAATAAGCTGATGGCAGAAAAACAAACATCAGTGTAGCATCTGCAATTGCCCTGCTTGTCTTTGACATACTACAATTAAAGCTCTGTAAAACCTGCAGGCTTGGGCACTGAAATATATCATGTTCATACATATAAATGTATAAACATGCTTGTCATTTGCATACATAATATGAAATATGCAAATTGAAACATGTTTACATATTTCTTTCTAATAGCTTGGACTTGGCCTAAATAATAAGCCTGTGGAGACAATGAGTGGCACATTTGTGGGTGGAAATGTGCATAACAGGGAGCAAAAACAATATATGTCTACTGTGGTGTGTTCAGCGGTACACATAAATCAAATTAAGCATTTCTATTGATTGTCAGTTCCTTGGATTCTCTTGTTTGGGAATGAGAAGGGGAGTCTTCCTCTATTGGCTGACTTGGCTCATTGTTCACCATAGACTAATAAAGAGCTTTACTGGTGCTATTATGCATTCTCTGTGGCTAGTGACAGACTGATGACAAGCCTTAAAGATGGAAGCCATTTCACGTATCAAACATTCAAACAAACTATAACAGATGGAGGGGGGCTTACTCACAATGATTTGCTGTACCAGACATAAACCTGCATGTTATATAATTTTAAATAGCTTGCATACCAGTTTGTTTGGTTTAATTTATATTGCAAACAGGTTTATCATAAATATGTTTTGGTACAGAGCATACATATTGAATCGTAAGAGCATTGTGTTACTGTAGTGCAGGGGTGTCAAACTCATTTTTACCCCGGGCCACGTCAGCATTATGGTTGTCCCCAAAGGGCCAGCTGTAACTACAAAACTGTATGAAAGTAGCTACTTCTTAACATATTGTCAAATAACTGTCTCTGCATTTAATTATTTATTCAAGTGTACAAATGCATTCACATAAATGCAAAAATATATGTTAGCACATTGCTCTGTGTTATGGTAACATAAATCCCTTCAATTTATCAGGTTAAGAGACCCACATTACTCCATCAATCAAAGACCAAACTTTTGGAGTACATAAAAAGTATCATCAAATACAAGTTATTACATCAACTTTGTTCAAATCTTTTTTTCACAGAGGTAGAACATGTGTGACAGATTTAGGATTTACAAAAGCAAATGGCTGCAGACAAACTTGCAGAGGGCATACTGTATGAGAGATGGTTTTGGTTACAGTAAACACTTGGCTGCATGGACACATACACCTGTAAACACAGAGATTCATTGCTTAATATACAAAGTAGTATATGTAATTTACTCAAAATAACAATAAGGGTTGTCTTGGTTCACAAGTACTGTATATTGGTCAAGTTCTGAGGGTAGTTGATGAGGTGATGCTGTTTGACCTCAACACACTAAAGATCTTTTCTCACCGTAGTACACTATATTCCACAGCATCCTCATCCATTGATCATGTTCAACACAAAACAAAATGCAAGCTCAACCATTACATTTATCACACTGTACTTATTCTTGGTTGAAATAAATTTTTGTTATATTTTTAATTCAGGTTTTTAAAAATGATTACCCATTTGTTTTCTGGCTGGATGTCTGATATTGTTTTCCTGCAGTCAGTCCTTCAATAACTGGCTTTCGGCCTTGTGCTGTGGCAATGCGTAAAACAGCGTGGAGGTTGTCATTGGTGATGCGTGATCTATGCTTGGTCTTGTTTAGATTAATTATTGAAAACATCTGTTCGCACAGGTAGGTGCTCCTAAACATAGACAGAACACGGGCAGCATGAAATCGGAGCTGTGGCATCAAAGCAGGGGGCAGTAGACGGTAAAAGTCTTTGATTGCAGCATCCTGGAACTTTGCTCTCAGGCCACTATTGCTTTGAAGCTCTATTAACTCCATCTGAAGGAGATGGGGCACACTGTCGACGTCAGCTGTGAAAGGATTGGCAAAGACTGAGTGCTGGGTTTTAAAGTCAAAGTAGTGCGAATCAAATTAATGAATTAACCGGTTCACTTTGGTAGCCAACCGAGCACATAAAAAAGCACCGGAGACTGAGGCGAAGGTGCTCTGACAGACAGGAAAGTGGGCAAGATTGTTCTGTTCCAGTTGGGACTTCCATAGGTGCAGTTTACGCTGGAAAGCTGTGATCATGTCGGACATCTGCGTGATGACTTGTGTCCCTGCAGCCTCTAATTCATTTGGGCGAGATGCTCCGCTATGTCACACAACATAACAAAGTCACACAGCCTGTTTGGATCTGACAGTTCAGGCAAGGCTTTCCTTTACTTTGCATGAAAGAGCTATTTCTTTCCTAAGCTTCAAAAAATCATTTGATGACCGCACTTCTACCCAGCCACCTTACTTACTCTGAGCACACCTCCTTCAAAAGCAGTTGGAACTGGTGGTGATTGAAGTTCACTGTTTCCATGGCTGTGGTCATTACATCATCCAGTTCCAGAATGTTTGCAGTTTCTTGGTGGATAATGCAATGATAAGTTATCAGTTTTTTTGCATTTTGTCCTTCTCTAATCCAACCAAGCCTGCTTTTTATCCACACATTGCAGGTACGCAATTGGCGCAGTTAGTCCCACTAACTTTCCCCAGGGTAATTTAGTTTTACTTACAGACTTCTTCACCGCCTCAAAAATGTCCTTCCCCTTTTTCATCCCATGCTACATCCAAGACCACCTCATTAACAGTGGAGTCTGCCTTTACGTCTCTTATAAAAATGTAGAGTTGCGCTGTACCCGTATTGTCTGTGCTTTTGTCAACAGCTAATGAAAAAGCTTGGTAACTGTGTCTCTTTGGCCAGCTGTGTTGTCAGATTGTCATACCCTTAGCATGGTCAACTTCAAACGTGCTCCCTCTGAAAAACATATGGCAGCTTGGGTGATTTCTTCAGCCACAATAAAGCTAGCTTTCACGGCTGCATCAATTTGCAAATCAGTCTGCCTACTTCTTGGACAATTTGATGTTTTTCTTGGAGGCTAGAGTTAGCTTACTTAGCTCCGTGTTTGGTGTCAAAATGGCGACGTAAATTGTATTCCTTCATCACCGACACTCCCTCGTAACACAGAAGACATACCGGTTTTTCAATGCCTTTTGAGCTTGTGCGGGTCTCATAAAATGAAGTGGCAGGCCGTATTCGGCCCACAGGCCTTGAGTTTGACACGTGCTGTAGTGTGTTACATCATCCTTTGTCTGTTGTACTAAAGTTTGGCTTTATTGTTAAAAAGTAATATAAATGGAACAGCTGAGATGAAAATTCTCTTAATGTATTGCAGATTTGTCTTTATGTTGCAGAGAGTTTACAGTGTAAATATGTATTTTTATATTTAGACTCTAACTCTACATAGTACCTCCTTTGAACCCAAGTTTGGGGTATGTGAGTCAAGGTTTGATCTGTTGAAGCAGCTTCCGCAGCCTTTTGATTTACTGAATCATCAAAACTAAGACTTTGTGAAATCAAGGGAGCCAGGTGGTGAGTGCAGCTTCTTCGCCGAAAAGCTGCAGGTTCATGTCAGTGTCCTTGAGGACGACACTAAGCTCTACCTGCACACCCACAGACAGATTCTCAATATAAGTTTAATGGAGTGTAATGAGAATTCTTAGCTCACTTTGACCCTCTCTACAGAGAGCAGAAACCAAGCCTGCAGATAAAACCGTGACCTTTCTGCTTCTTTCCACAGTAGATAATTAGCCAATTGCTTCCCTTTAATCATAACCTCTTACAAGCTTAAGAAAAAGGAAAATTGAGTCCGACTGTTGCCATCGGATCAAGGATTTTGTGCTCTCTTCTTCTCTGTCATCATGTCCATGCATCCTCACTGTCATGTGTGATTGAAAATGCTTGGTCTGGATTGTTCAATTGTTTTTGTCAGAAAAAAAAGAGGAAATGTTTCTTTAAATCAGTTTTAGTAATATGATATGAAGATTACGCTTAACATATTGCATAATCTATACATGTACTGCATTTGTAGACCAATCAGCCTTAAGTATCTCTTGGCCTGTATAGCTACTTGAGCTTACCTTGTGTCCACAGATTGTCAGCATAGTGTGCTAGCTGCTTCATTATCAGGGGTTTAGAGATGATGATAAAATCCTCCCAGTGCTGGCAGATTCTCTTAAAATTGCCGAGTATGCATAATAATGCACTGATTATTGTACTAAATACTGTATTACACATACAGTATTTGTATTTGTGTGTGAATGTGAAAGTGTATGTGAATTTACCTGCAGATACAGAGAGAGAAAGAGATGCAGACTGGCAGGCAGGTACGTTGAGAGAAAGACAGAGAGATTTTTTCCACTATGTGCAATTTCAGAACACTTACGTGATTCTCAATCCCAGCATGCCTCAGCCTGCCACTGCCATGACAGATGCTCCAAAATTGAATATAGATTTCAGTGAGTAAGGCAGGCGTGCCTGATGAATCTCAATTTGCTGCTGTCCGTATTTCATAGTCACCACTATGGAAAGCTCAAGGGGAGAAAGTGAGAGGACTTTGGCTGCACCTGCCAAACTGTCAGTTGGCTAGTGTCAAATGATGATTGGTACTTCATAAAAGCCCATATTTATCCCACACTAATTCATTCCCTACATCATTTTATCACCAAAATGTACATCCATGAGTGGGGGAAAGAAATAGAGATAAAAATGCATGCTTTATTTCTTAAGAGAAAAAGAAGCCTACACGATGACCATTGCTCAGCAATAGAAGATAGTAGAAATGGTGTACAGCAGCTTGAGGGTTGAACAAATATAGAGCGCTTCCCCAAGGGGGGTGGAGGTGCCTTGACTGCTGTGTACCTGTCAGTCTATTTATAGTTTGCTTTGAAGTACTTATGAAATGACACTGGGTGCTAGTGTTTTGCAACGGAATGCTCTTGTGGAGCATTTCTGCCTTTCAAAATGAAGACTATTTGATCACTTGTCTATGCTAGAGCTTTCACTGTTGTATCTTAAATTTAAATTAACATACCTCGGTTTTTGTATACAATCCAGATAATAAGCACAGGGAAAAAGAACATGAAAAAACGTGAAACATGAAACCACCATGCAGTAGTCTGTAATGCAAAACTTTAGTATAGCAGCAGTAAGTGTTTTCCATCTAATAAAATAATAATTTAATAAATTGTCTTTGTAATTAGAAGCTAGTGTACCAGACAGAAGTCTATCCCATTCTATTAGGAAAAAAATGACCACCTTACTGACCACCGCGTGGATGCTACAGAGGCAGTAAGTGCTGCTGTACATTAGTAATACAAGCAAGCCAGTGCAGTGTCAAATTCTGGTAAAGCAGTAAACTGTTATATGGATGGAAAAAGCAAAAGAAATACCTATGGAAACCACATCTTCAATTTGAATTACTTTCAAAAAGCATTTTACAAATTTAATTGTTTTATCCATGACAAAGACATAATAATGAAAAATAATAATACACTGCAGAGTTAATTAACATTTCACACATAGTTTTATCAAAACTTTAATTGTGCCATTAGGTGTAAATGTGTGTAATTACCATTATACTTATTTGTATAATCTATCATTTAATCAACAATAATTAAACATGGAACCAATCTACAATAATTAAGCTTGCATAATAGAAGCTCCATACATCACAAATTTACCTATCCTAAACACAGTCCAGTCACCCGATCCTGCCTGTATACTTACAAAGAGAAGGCAAAGTCAAACACACAAACATATGTTGATGTGTATGTTAACAGATGTTGACTTTGTGCGATATCTCCAGTTTCATTTGCGAGATCTTGACTACAAACGATAAATGTATTTAGACAACCAAGGAGATGTAATCATGTCACGCTGCTAGCTAGATACTAGCTAGCTACTAAGGTTAGCCTGCAGTCATTGACATCAACTGTCAACAACAATGTCCATTGTAACACTTCACTGTGGCATGTATTAATTAGTAATGCTTATAAAAATAAAACCAAGGAGATGTAATCATGTTGTGCTACTACCTAGCTTGATACTTGCGATTAGCTAGCGCGATACGCGCAAAATCTCGCAAAACAAAGTCGAGATCTCGCAAATGAAACTGGAAATATCGCAAAAAAAATAAATAATCAAGATCTCGCAAGTGTCCGTCCCCAGTAGGCCTACATGTATTTCTGTTTATTTATTTATTTTCTCATGTTTTTTTCCCCTCCATGTCTCCTCCGGGGCTCTGTACTATTGTAACAGGAGGGTATTTGTGATATATGTTAAAGTTTTATATGAATCAACATAGACTTAAACTGGTTAGGTGTACTAGCTGTATGTATAGTAAGACTATAATCATCTGAGCAATAATTTCGATCCTTGAGGGCAATGGGCACAAGGATATTTGTTGTATCTGTCTGAGCATCAAACTAGCTTTAAAACATTACTCCTTACAACTCCTCACTCCCTTGTATCGTTTATGATGCTGGGATTTAATCTAGTCTTCCAAAGTGAATGTATCGCACATATGCTCAAAATGCCATGAAAAATGCAGTTAAGCAGCAGGAATTTAAATTTATGGAAATAAACATAACCTATAACACAAAATGCTGCTCCTAAACCACTGTTTCTACTGTGCACTCTGGTGCTGTAGCTTCTTTTCTTTATACAGTAACTGCTATTGTACATGACAGACTTTTTACTCTTTTAAAAACAACCCTTTGGAGTGAATTGCATGATGCCACCAGGGGGTGCGGAAGGAGACAGCAGAGCTTTCTAGTGTAATTAGAGTAGACATGTTACATGTGTCTATATGTGTTACCGCATCTCATTAAGGCACGGTATTGGCCACTGAGCCAGCTAAGAGGAACGGATAGAGAGCATGTGGTGGTGTAGTTTCCTTCACCACAAATGCAGCCGCTCTGCTATTTCTTTTCCTCTCAGGACTCTTTCTGAGGCCCCTGGAGCCAAGGCCAGTCACAATGGTTCCACTTGACGCAAAGGCCCTTAAGGAGCCCACAGTTGAAATGAACACCACAGACACAATATACACTCAATGTGTGTGCAATAAATACATGTACATAGCCTATAATATCAAGCAGATGCACCCTTACAACAAATTGGAAATATATGGAAGAAAATGAAATCTAAGATTAGCAATAGTTGTGGGAACATGAAAACATGCATACTTGCATACAGATGACTCATAACACATTTAATTATTTACTTCAGTGTAGAGCCTTTTGCTGCTTTTTTTCTGGCAGAGCAGCTCTCTAACACACACTAAGAGGCCAAACCTAACTTTAATAATTTTACCCACAAAGTTGTGAAAATAGTCCTTTTAACACAATAACACAACATAAAATGCATGTCTTTAAAGAGATATAATTGAGCAAATACCTTTACATTTTACTTATATCCATAAGTCCATTTGATACTCTTTAACATTGCTTATATACTTTCTTGGTTATTTCTATGGCTGTGAGTCATCAGATATTGCTTCAGTCTGAAGGTGTCATTAGATGTTTTTGAATTATAAGATTTGATTGTGTTAGGGCAAATTTAAATCATGTCTTAGATTTGTTGCACCTTGAATTGCTGCTTGTGTTGACACATTGCTACTAAATTGTAATGCCAGATTATAGATAACAGGCCTGTAAAAATTCCACGAATCCTTGAAACTACCCATCAAAGATTGATGTGAAGAGGTTTACCCAGAGGGCAGTTTGTTTTACTGAACATCCTGATTTCATTTGAAAGCTCTGAGTTCTTGAGCAGTCCAGTCCATGTTAGTTAAAATAACATGTATAAATCACAAAATACACAAGTTTCAGCAAATGATAATTGAAAAATTGAATAGCCTATAGGCATGTCTCTTTACTGTTTGTGCTTTCATATGGTGAATATTGTGATGTTATTGCCTTTTTTGGGTTACTGTTTTCACACTGCTTTCACTCTTAAGTGCGTTGGAGAGTACCATGCCTTTAAAGGGTGGGGACTAACTGTTTTTAGCACAATGAATGATAGGTAAATAAAGACTGAAAATAACAACAATCAAGCCTTTAAAAGTCCATTAATTACCCAGTTAAAGATTAGGAAATGCCCTGATTTATTTGCCTTGTTGACTGCCATCGGCCTATTGGCAAGTAAAATGACATTTACAGATGGCAGTGACCAATGTTTATCTGTTGGGTTGCATCAGTTTCAATTGTTGTCTTTAGAGCTGTAACAAATTCCAAATTTTGCTGTACAATTAATTGTGTATAAATAATTGCAATTAACAATGTATTTACATATAACAAATTTAAGTTGTCAATGAATCTCGGGATACATCTTTTGTTATAGTAGGCCTACAGTTGTGTGACCCAGATAAGCAGGTACACAGCCTATGAAGTAAACCATGCCTCTTTACTATCATAAAACATAAATTCGACAATAGAAGATGTATCCCCATTAATAATAAACAAAGCATTAATCATTAACAGAAAACAGAGCATGTTCAACTCGAAACATCAACAGCCCAGGATGTTTGGAGTTAATATTGCAACAAGCCGCTGCTAGCATACCTTTAGTTCAACAGTCCAACCAATAATATAATTACAGTTTGGCACATCCAAACAATTACCATCAACAGTCATGCCCCTTAGGACCTTAACAAATGTTAACAAGTTATTTACAAATAAGAAAACTAAAAGCCCAAATACCTGGGGAACTGTAGCATAATGTTAATAAATGATGGCAATTTCCACTGCAGCGTTGTCGTATACCATAATAGTACTAATTTAACAAAGTACAATAATAGATTAAACACAGCAGACAGCCTAACTACCTTACTAAAACACACATGAAGGTGCTTTGGTTGATTTTTAACAAACAAAAGCTGAAGGGTGGTCAGTTTTTGCATCTCACATCTTGTACGAAAAGAGCAGCAACAAGGCAGAAATATGTATCCTTATGAAGAAAAACATGCATCCTACTAAAGAGTACTGCATTAGGTACCACTTATGACCTCATAAGGAGCAAGATTCCAGATCGGCCCATCTGAGCTTTCATTTTCTCAAAGGCAGAGCAGGATACCCAGGGCTCGGTTTACACCTATCACTGGGGAGCCATAGGCAGGCTGTGGGAACTCATATTAATGATTAAAAACCTCATAAAGTGAATGTTTTTGAAAAAAAAAATACATTTTGTAAGTACCAAAACATTCTTCTCATTGAATAGGTAGATGTATAGCAGCTAAACAGCAGTTGTTGGTTGTTGTTTTTTTAAAGAATCTTTTTCATGTGAAAGAAGGTTATATTAAAGGTTGTTTCATAAATGTGTATGATTGAATTTGTGCTCATTCAAAGATAGTAAACCATTAGTTACGCCGGGCTACCTTCCATCAATAATTGATGACTAGAAGTAGACATTGCTGATTGGTTATTGATTTTGCAAGACAACATTTAGGCTTCCAAAAATGGATGCAATGATTCCCTGATCACATTGACTGTGTGGAGGGCTCATTGATTTAATGTTAGCAAAGCTACTTGCCTACTACTTAGCTTACAGAAAGACTCAAAAAATCCATCTTTTTACTCACTCCCTGATGGCTGGAATGGCAGATGTGAGAAGTCGGAAGTTTCCTCCAATAGAAAAACAACAGCTCTGTTCCTCACAAGAGCAAGAAACAGAAACATGGCTGTTATTGTAAGATTTTCTAAGTAAGGATTTGAAGAACACCTCAAGTAAGTTTAAGTGAAAGCTGAAGTTAAAGTTGCAAGTGATTCTGTCATGTCATTTCTTTAACGTTTTTTCAGCCAAGGACCCCTTAACTGAAAGAGAGACGGATCAACAAACCCCCTGCTACATACTGTATATTGTATAAAATTAGGCTGCATATTAAATTGTAGCTACAAAAACCTTTTATGGATACCTTTTGAGTGCATAAAACGCAATTAAAATAATAATTGTTGGCATGACTTAATGAATAATGATTTAATGTTAAACATATATGTGGAACAGTGAATCCTTAGGATTACCTGTATCTGTGGATGGCTAACTTAGTGACTACCTTACCCACAAGACAGTACGCCTATCATTAATGGGCTTTTCCACAAATAGGCTGATTTAGGCTGGCTAATTTGCTAATATTCAATCAGGAACACTCTCATCATAAATTTAACCATTTATTGCAACAAATGGAAATCCAGTTGTGCATGGCACTGATGGCTCCACTCCACGCAGAAACCCCCCTGGGTATAAAAGAATGAGACAAAAGAAAGACATACAAAACCATTTTAAACCTTTGAGTCACGTTAGGACTCTGAACTAGGAAGGTGGAGGCTGAGATGGTGGAGACAAAAAGTTGCCAACAGCAGTAGTGAGGTGAGCAGAGCAAGTGTAGCAGGGACCAGTAAGTAGGGAGTCATATTTATAAGGACCACCTTGATGTGAGAATGCCTGTGATTGGTGTGTGTTTGAAAGGAATGATAATTCAATCAGCGGCATATGACTTCCATGTCCTGCATGAACTAACGCTAAGCTTAATATGTGCTGGTTTCATGTTAAGGCATTTTAATTTTTTTTTAAACTTTTGCAATAATTTGGTGGCCCCCATGCAGCAACTCTGAGGACCCCCTGTTAAAGATCTTTGTCCTAGACTGTTCTAATCTTTATTGTAAGCTGATTATTGCAGATTTTGTAATTAAAAAGTACCCATTTTATTAATTGTATGTTTGACAATAATACATGTCCATGTCCTTTAACACTGAATCCATATTAGAAACACAAACAGGTTAAATAACAAGAGGCCAATGGATTTAAATCTTCATAAATAAAGCACTTCCATGGCAACATGTGAAACCTTCCCTATGGGGACGAGTGGGAGTGATGGATGTTATTGGCTCACATTAACTTCCAGGAGTCCTTCACTCTCACATCTTCAATTCCCTTGCTTTTATACCTTCAATGGAGCAGACCAACGTCTTCATTGGCATAATAATGTGATTAATTGCTTTCTTGTCATTGGGCCCACTGAGTTTTACACTGTAAAGAAGTATAAATCAGGCATGTATTTACAAGCAATCAAATGTTCATGATCGAAAGAAACATATAAATTATGCTCAGCTGTGCAAATTAATTGCTTCTGCTTTATTAGCTGTGTTTCATTAGTTGAAAGGAAAGACATTTGGATTAGGAGGATGACTTGTTTTTTTAAATTTTTCTCATTTTCATAAAATACATAAAAACATCTTAGTAAATGCAATAAACATCACATTGTATATGACTACATTTTTTCCTTTTCTGTTGCAATGATATAACACTTTCAGATGGATTTTCCTTGCTGAAAGTCCTGTGTTTTTCAGATTCCCTATGCAGGTTAACATCCGTGTTTCAGAGGCTGCAACAAATGAGCTTAAAAGCATTTAAAACTTACATTCAAAGTCCATGGTTTTTGACTACTAAGATGGTTTAACATAAATAAAATCAGATTTCAATAATTTTGACAAGTCTAATTTTAAATGTCACCATCAAGGGACACAGGCATAACTTTAAATAGAAGTGTGTGTGTCTATAGGGAAAATATTAATATATATAAAACATACTGCATACTACAGTAAAATGATTTTTAAACAACATTATGAAACTAAAATAGAATTGTATAACAGTGTTCATCTTCAAGGATACCTATGAGATTCCCACGTCTTGCTGTTAATGAAAACCTTTTTTTTTTAATCTTGTCTCTTTTTCAGCTGATCAGTGAAATGGGAAGAGAGAAAAAAACATACCACTTCCCAATCTGTCCCCCACCATACTACAAAATAAAGTACCAATTATCTGGGTTTGGACTATGGTAGTTAAAAACAAATGCTGATGAAGCTCTGATGTTTATAACAGCATCCAGGTGTCCTTGCATATTAAGACGCTTTATGATCACATAATTAAGGAGACACACTATTGTCTTGATTGGTGTGCATCTTGATTCCAGGTGGCAAATGGTGGGCTAATAGGTTCTTACAATTCAAAGCCAAGCTTGTGGCAGGCAGGGGAAATCGTGGCAGTTATTACAATATCCAACATCTAAGATGATATTTAGTCTCATATCACGATGCCGATATAATATCGACATATTGCCCAACTTTAAGCCAAAGTATGACAGATTGTCAATGAAAAGTTATTAAATCACATTATATGCAATGATACTGCATTTCAACGTGAACTACGATCAACTTTATTTTCTAAGCACAGTAAATACACATGATAGAGACATACCGCTATGCAATGTTGAAACAGTGATATCCTGTACATAGAGTACTTAGTTTTGAGAAAATGGGCCTCACACAGTGCAAGGGACAGGGCAAGTAATTATAAAAATGTAAATAGGACTAAGCATCTACAGTCATGCTAGTGGGCTCTGTGAGGCTGTACTTAGACGCAGCGGTGCTTTGAGCTAAATACAAATGTCAAGAAGCATTGTGACCTGATGATGGTGCTGCTGATAAAAAGTCAGGGGATCGCTTAGACGTCTATAGGGTCATCACAATCATTTGAATTCATATGCTGGGCCCATAAATGCCTGTACAACATTTCATGGCAATCCATCCAATTGTTGACATTGCCATCAGCTATCTGGCCATGTCTAGCGTGGCTAACAATCATTGCCAAGATTGAGTTTATAGTGTGTATCATTTGTCTAATATTGTCATATTAAGCTTATTGGGGCAGCTACGTCAACATATATTAATTCATTTTCCAATCTGCAGTGTCATTTGGCTCATCTGTAATATCAAGGGCAGACACAAAGGAGATTATTATGAATTCAGCAAAATCCCCCTTTTACAGCTCATCAATATTCTGTGGCCAGTGTGAAGTACTGAGTTCAAGCTTAACGAGGGGATCAAATGGATAAAGGATCAAAAAACAGAACAGCTATTTTCCTTGAACTCTTAATGGCATACTTATAGCACATGGTGTCAAGAATAATTTTAACAGGAGTGTCCTTAGTCAAAGTTTTTTTTTGCATCTCTGCCTTTGGAATTGGAGGAGATAACTGTCTCCTCTTCTCTCTCTCTCTCTCTCTCTCTCTCTCTCTCTCTCTCTCATTGTCGCATTACCAACTCAGGCACGCCTTTTGCATAATCACCATCCTCTGTGTTTCCTCCTGCAGTCTGGATAAGGGGACTCATTATAGTAGAGAGTAGCAGGCAGGGGCCAGTGTGCATTGCGTAGGTCACACTGTTTGCTAAGGACTCAGAAAAGATCAGGAACTTCTGCTAAAAGAAATCTTACCATGGATACAGCACAATACTGACACTGTAAGCCTTGCTTAGGTTTAAATAAAACAGATTAGACATACTATACCATGTGATTTAATTAATGTGGTTAAAAAAAACTCAGCATACACCAAAGCTGCTGATGTCCTGTCACTGTTTCTGCTATCGATTCCTTGTCTCTTCTATGAGCTTCTAATTTTCAAGAATTGTGTTTTAAAGATGTCTGAAGTTGTGATTTTTATGTTTTGATTCTCGTTGTGGCTTTTAATCTTACCTGTATTTTTTTCTTTTATTTCTACTTTTTCCCCTCTCCCATTCTTCTAGATAAAAGACCGAAAATAGGGACGACCACTGCAAACGTACAGAAAAAAGAATAGGCCATGGCTGAGGGGATGATTGCTTCTGAAAGTGGTAAGCAGACATTTACAGTGTCTTAGCTGTTTTGTTCCAGACTTTTGTGTTCATTTTGGCCGATTTCATTACTTTTGTGTCAGTTCTGGTGCCTTTGTGGTAGAGAGAAATGGACAAATAACATAAGCGTTAAAAAAAAGCCCTCGCTGTGGTCTTTATTTGGTCAGGGTGATATGATTATGTTCACTCACAGTGTTACTCACTACCTGCAACCGTCTTGAACTTCAGTGTGTGGCTTTTACCCAACCATTTCTGTATTTTCTTATTTGTGCAACACACTTTTTGTATTTTATTTGTGGTCATTGCAGACAGTGAGAAAAGTCTTAATATAACTACAGTCCTCCAAGGACACTTTTTAAACACAACAGTAAGCCAATGGAATTCATTATAAAAGGCTTTGTTGAGAATTTCATCCAGATTACACCTTTAGCTTTGTGACACTAAACCTGTTCAAGTATTCCTGCTTCACTGGCTTAATATGCGCCGTGTCACTAAATTGCAATCAGTGTGTTTACATGCACAGCAGTAACCGGTGTTAGTGAGTAACCGGGTTATGCCAGTTCTCCCCTTATACATGAGCTGGGAGGAATGGCAGGAGTAACTCTAGCACCGGTATATTAGGTGGCGCTCAGCCAACATACAATTGGCTTTTTCTTCCAGTTTACCTATGTCAGCATTACACCGAGCAGCAACAACTTTATGTTTCATTTACACATTCTTGTCACAGTGTAGGACCGTAACAGTGTTCACGCCAGACAACTGAAAACTTGTTCGGCTGATTATAATGTCATCTGTAACTAGTGTCGGATGGAATTAGCAAGCCAACTTTGTTAGCTAGCTAACTAACCATAACGTTAGCCAGCGGCCGCTGCTCAGGTTGCTCGGTCTTTCCACGTTTTTGCTGACACATTGACAGCCCTATAGATGGATAATCTGTTTAGCCATCTACTGGAGTTCGCTGCTGTTTCGGCGGAGTGTTAAAACAGACGGAAAGCAGGCTCTTTCTGCTGATGGCCCGCTATTTCGTACATCGGGTTTTTTTGTATTTTGTCATTGCAAAGACAACTCCTCGCAGCGCTGACTGATTAGTTCCTGTTCAAAAACCACTCAAGCAGAGTGGGGAGGGGCAGTTGAAGCATGCGCAGACACTTAAACCGATCATAGCACAGTAAAGGTATACACATGCAGGGTTCCCCCGGTTACTGAAGGAGGTCTCTACATCTGTTAACTGGGTTATAAGATCTCTGAATTTTGAGGGTAAGGTGTTAAATGGCAATTGAGAAATCGGGGTACTGCCTTAACCCAAATATAATCAGCTTTTTAAATTTTTTGACTGTTTGGTCAGTGTCCCCTGTTGCAGCGTCTCTGACTGCTGACACACACATCATTGTCGAATAAAGCCTTGACTCCTCATTAATGCAGCCAGGACACGCAGGTCAAGACAGCATGAAGTGTGTCATCTAAGGGAAAGGGTTCACAATATCACCTTGGATTTTTTTTGTTGCACCTGGATCATCCTTTAAATTTCCAATGAGTGTTATGAAGTCAGCTTCTAAAGAAAGCCCTATGAGTCATAAATCATTTAAGATTATGGATTGAAAATTCGGCAAGTGCTGTGTATTTCTCTTCATGTGCTGCTTTCAGTATATAATGGGAAGTCATTCTGAAGGAATCTGTGATTATTATGTACTACATGTATCATATAATTGAGTTTGACATTTATCCTTTAAGTTAAACAGACATTTAGTCACATTCACTACACAGTTTTACTGTATATTATTAGCATTTTAAGATTATGTGTGGCAGAGATGCATTCTTGTATTCTCAACCAAGGAACATCACTTATATTATCTGTGCCAGTGCATTATGGTAAATTACAGGTTGTACAAAACGTGATATCACCTGCTATTTTCACAAAATAACCTGATCCTGTCAACCTAATTGAAAGCTGATCCCTCACTAATTTCAGTTCTTAATGTCTCTTCAGATATCAAGGGATAAGGAATGGTGGTTGAAGGAAGCAAGCCATTACAGATAGATTTTAAACCCTGATAACATCAGGACATGCATTATACAAAGGTGGTTGCAACTGAATATTCTAATTGTGGTTTTCCTGCACACCTACAGAACAATATAGCTTACTCCTTAACCAGCAAACACTAAAGATGGTCTGGTTGCTGCCAGACAGAGACTAAATTGTTCTTCTAATGCAGTAATTTAGTTTGGCAGTATATATTGACTGTGGCTATATATATGCTCTTAAATGCATGAAAGACAGTGTTGCCAGTCTTATATGTCACATATGATATAATTAAAATGGTCTTGATGACATCCGCACTGAGCATTACACTGTTCAACAGAACAGTGCATTTCCTTCAAGCATGTTTGTTTTGCCAGGCATGTTGAGTAGAGATCCATGTTATCTAAAGCCAACTCCAGCATTCATGCATCAAGCAAAAAATATCATCTTGACAAGAGTTTTTATTTCAAGTCAAACTACAGTTGACATCATCTGCCAGTAGCCAAGCTTTTGTAAGATTTGAGATTATATGTGTGCTTATCTAAATTTGTGTATGTTTGCAAAAAGTGCGTGCATATGTGTGCAGGCATCTGTCAGTAGTGCACACATACTTGTGTGTACGTCTGTATGCTCAAACTTGAGTCTACGCATGACTGTGTAGGCAAGTGTATCTGCATCTGTGTTTGGCGGAGGGAAAGAGATAGAAAAGCAACAGAGGTGTTGTGCAAAGAGACGGGAGGCTGCAGACAGATAGTGTCTTTCCTTCAGTATCACCATTAAATCTTAATCTCCTGGCCCCTCATGGGAGGAGCCAGCCGAGCATGGGATTGTGTTTTGCATCTAAATCAAGATGTTGTGTTCCTTCAAAGAGGGCTTTATTAAGACAAAGTTTGATGCATCTGTTCTCAACTTCACATACGTCTGGGTGCACAGGCTGATCATCCAGCTGCTGTTGTTTGTACTAAAGTCTTGTTAAATCCAATGACCTTGTAAACTGTAACATCTCTAATCCATTCAAAAGAAAGGGGGAAAACAAAACTCAGAAGGGAGAATAGTTAAATTATTAACCATTGTGTGGAAGCTTCAGCAGGTTGCATCAAGAGGCTATGTTTTCGTGGCAGTCATTACCACAAGCTAAATCCAGAGGTTGTAATTACATATTGAGATTTTTCTTTTCTTTTTTCTTAATTCTCAAATGAAGAAAATATTGATTCTTGGACTAATATTGTCTTTTCCTTCTTAAGTATTGAAACTGTAGTTAAAACCCTGTTTCATGACAGCATAATAAAGATTTTAAGCAGTGGACATTTTTTGAAAACGGGCAATTGTGTTCAACCCTGTCACTTTGGCTGGTAACATTACAGTGAATGAAAAATGAATGGACCGATTTTTATTGAATAATCTTATTTAATAACATCACCTTTATTAAACCTATGAAATTAATCTGCAGGAACCCAACCCTAGGTAGGTGTTGTGTTTAAACCATAGAAATTGAATGAAAGCGGGATGGACATTCCCATTCAAATCAACATAGCATATGCACACATAGTTCCAATGTAGCCATTTTCATATGTATAGTTGCCATTGCAAAGAACTGTGACCATTTTAGCTGGCTACATTGAATTAAGGTCTCTATAAACCGATTTGTGGCAAGTGTAATTAAGTGTTAGTGTAATCACTAAGGTGAGTTGATGGGTTAAAGGAGAATTGTGGTCGATTTCGACACGTAGCTCTGTTGTTTGGAAATTTGGAGTGTTGTCAGTAACAAGAAAAAGGAAAACAATCGGTGCTGCCTACACCGTGTTATCCTCCTGCTAGAGTTAGCACCCAATAAACTTAAACAGGGCTTTAAACATATTTTAGCCTCTAAACATGTTCAAAATGTCATTAAAAGTGCCTACCCATGCGCAGTGATTCCTTCCAAGAGAACACAGTGAATCTGACTGCAGTAGATGTAACAGAAAGGCATAGTTGTGTTAATCCATACCTCTGTCTATTTCCTGTTTTCCGGTGAAGTCCACACTAGTTTGAGCCAGCAGCGCTGCAGTTCAAGAGTTCAAGAGGTGTTGCGCATGCACATAGGTAACTAAGCAACTTGGACTTTTGCTGTAGCCGGCCGCTCTGCTCTCCTGGCTCCACTGTGGTGTCAAGTTACAGCCTGTTTCTTCATAGTCATTACTAAAAACATAACAACGGCAAATCGTTTTTTTGTGGAAAAAATACATTTAGGAATATTGGATTGTATGAGTTCGACAATTGACTAGTGTGGACTTCACCGGAAAACAGGAAATAAACAGCTGTACGGATTAAAACAACATTTATGTCTTTCTGTCACATCTACTACAGTCAAATTCCCGTGTTCACTCAGAAGGAATCAGTGCAGATGGGTAGGAACTTTTAATGACATTTTGAACATGTTGGGCATGTCCGGCTAAAAACACGTTTAAAACTTGCCCTGTTTAAGCCTGTTGGGTGTTAACTCTAGCAGGAGGATAACACAGTGTAGGCAGCACTGATTGGTTTAGTTTTTCTTGCTACTGACAGTACTCCACATTTAAAAACAACAGAGCTACATGTTGAAATAGACCGGAATTCTCCTTTAAGAGGGTTTAATTCTGCAGTAACATTAGCTATGTATAGTAAACACAGACATCATCACACATCAGTCTGTTGTCAAGTCTGGCAAAAGTTGAGTTGCTCAGAGAAAGTAGAGTTCAAAAGTAAACACACCACCTGGCCCTTATTGCAATGAGGTGTGCTTCTTCCACATGCTCTCTCAGCAGGACATGGCCGTATTTACCCCTCAAAATTGTCACCTGCCACACTTTATTCCTAGTGAAGCTGAAATAAATACACTGACAGAGCTTATAATTATGGTTACGGCAAAAATATCAGTGTTTATATAGAGGGGATATATTTTCTAGTGCTGATATTTTCAGATAGAGGACATGATTTGTTTTTTTTTTATTTGTTGTTTTTCTCCAATGAAGTGCTACATTTTCCCCCAACATCAATTCGATATGGTATTATTAGATCTGGCTGCTCACTTTGAGATATGACAGGGAAAAATAATCTCTCTGAAAGAGGTAGGCTCTGACAGCACACTGAGACGTAACAAAAAGCCTGGCTGCTGTTTTAAAGGGAGAAGACAGTAAGAAGACTGGTTTGGAGAGGAAAGCCTGCTCGCTGTAGATAGAAGACAGGGATAAACCAGCAAGGATGCTAAATTCACTGCACTGTACCTAGTCCCGATTAATCATGGATATTTTTTTCACGGGTTTCCTTTCCTGTCGTTTAAAGGCTTGATTCTAGGACGAATGTAATTTAGTAAAGCATGCAGGGGAGATGATATCTAGGAAATAAGAGAAATCTATAAGTGCTGGAATTTGCCATTGTTTTAT
Source organism: Percina caprodes (assembly GCA_013375575.1). Classification (NCBI taxonomy): domain Eukaryota; kingdom Metazoa; phylum Chordata; class Actinopteri; order Perciformes; family Percidae; genus Percina; species Percina caprodes. Next base: position 5,675,991 of record JABXJD010000003.1, on the reverse strand, counting down.
TTCATAATTCTTGTGTCTGAGTAGATATTTTTTTGATAATAATTAAAAGATATATATATATATATATATATATATATATATATATATATATATATATATATATATATATATATATATATATATATATATATATATATATATATTTCTTTTCTATATTTTATTATGAGGTGGAGAGTTGGTCTTTTTGGATGCATTTTTTATTTTAGCAAGACATTCATGGGAATGGAAAACACATAGCATTCATCTTGGGTATTATAATTGCTGTGTTGCCCACATGCCTCATTATTCTTGGTAATAGAGTTGTATCTTCACAGAGTTTATTAATTCATCATTATTTTCCCAACCCGTCTTTACAAACATCATTTCTAGTCTGTCAATTGCCAAATTATGCTGTATTGTTGTTGTGTGGAACTGCATTATATTAAGTTCTATCTAGTATTTTGTGATTTGAATTTTTGAATAATTTGGGAGTTGGGACACAATAACATGAATACTGAATTACATACCACAGAACAGGTTTCTATGACATCAGTTCTCTTAACTTGCTACTTGGTACATACAGTATAATGGAAAGCTAGGGTTCATTCTCATAGAGACAGAGCACATTTAAGTCCTGCCCCCATTGGAGAGGGAAACAACTTTTCACTCTCCATTGACTTGTATTGTGTTAAGGTAGCTTCTTGTCAATTCTGTCTGCTCGCAAACAACAGAAAAATGCCTAAAAGTTACTGTGTGTAGTCATGATCATGGGCGGAGCTAAGCGCCAGACAGAGCCACGGTGCCGCTGCAAAATAGCCTTGGGAAGGAACTTGTTTTGGTGGAACACGTGTAGGTTCAAAAGTTGTTTTTATCTTGCAACAGTAAACTCAGAAAGGACAAATAGTCTAGCTAGCTTTCTGTAATTAACCTGCAGAGATCTGAGGAGCAGTTAACCATAGTCCTCACAAATCGACGGGAGTTTATAATGCCAACACAAAGAAAGTGCAAGGTGGCGGACATCTATGGTGGAGCAATCCCGGAAGTGGAAAGTTGTGGATATAGACTATTTTTAGGCTAACTACAGTATGTGCTATTTGTAAGTTGAGATAAAGCATTTTGCACACAGTGTGCAACTTGTGTTCTAGTGAAATATGTATAAATCAGAGAGCTATGCAGTATAATGTTTGCAAGTGCTTGCTAATATGAACATAGCTAACATTAAGTTACTATTAGCTAACTTGTCCTCTCTGGTAGACTCTGCTTAAATTAGATGTTTTTAGCTAACTAGAGGTACTTTAACGTTTCAGCCCTTAGTTGCATATTGTGGCGCTGATTGGTTTCCCCTGTGGTGGGTGTGGATTCAGAGTTTACATGATGAGCTCTGTCTCTATGTGAATTCCATCTCCCCTTAACAAAATAGATACCCATCAGACTTAAATATGGTGAGGCTTTACAGTATTCTCTCAGTTCTCATCAGGCTACCTCAGGTGTTCGACAAATGCCCTAATGCCAATAAATGTTATGCCACCGGTATTTTTAGAGACGGTGTCACATCTTACAGAGGGCTGATATGTCCTTTTTGAAAGAAACTCATCATCTCTTATTGTTTAGTATGGCTAACCTTTCATTATCCACTGACACTGTCCTCAAAATGCTATTATGGGCTGATTAGGGAAATGCCAGCAGTGATCAGAATTTCTGGCAATGATTAGAGAATATTCACCCCTTTTGTTGCTGTCAAGAATGATCAAGAGTAGACAAGGTTTGCTAAGTGAGTGAACGTGACTGGGAGCGCCATCATCATCATCTCTGTAACACGGCAGCTCTTATCTCTAACATATTAATGCATTGTCATCCCCTGTGCCCTACTTAGACCAGATGGGCCTCATTCAGGTCTTCCACAAAAACATAGACGTGAAGGGATCTTAAATGTCAGTCTCAATATCACCAAAGCCATAATTAAGAATGAGCTAGCAAGAGGACATGTACTTTCCTGGTTAGACTGGTTAGGTTGTGTTGTATCCGGAAGATCACAGTTTGAATTACAAAAACCTCTGAGTCCTGCACCAGAAGGAAATGCAAAAAGTCAGATTTGGATTTTAGTGCATCATCATACTAAAAGGAGTCATTACATTATATAAAATGAGTGCAAGTCACAGCAAGTAGGCACTGCTACTGGGTGCAATCCTCGGTCGGGGCAGGACCTTTATTTGCATTACAACTGGAGTTGGTCCCCTGGCGCCGAACTATGGCTGCCCATTGCTCCTACTTAGTTAGGATTGGTTAAATGCAGAGGATACAAATTAATTAATTTGATTTAATTAATTTATACTCTTTATTGAGCCTCAATGGGGAAATTACATGTGTATGTGTAAAATGTAATTGGCAAATAATGGATATATTATATTGTAATGAGCTTGGTTTCTTTGAATGCCAGACCATGAATTATGCAAATAAAGTCCAAAACAATTTTCTTTCTTTGTCCAGACGGACCACAACTGTTATGTGGCCTTTACATATGACAAACATGAAAGTGTCGGGCTTAACATTTACCTTTAGTTGTTTGTCTACACAACATATAATCTGTAATTCACAATTTGTTTTGTGTTTTGGAGTCGTATGTTTCACAGCTACATCTGCAGAACTTGAATAGCAGAGGGCTTTCAGCACACTTAGGGAAACACTGTGATCATTAAGCCTAAGCTAACTTTTGAATCAACATTCGCATTGAAGTAAAATAGGAGCAAAAATTTTTTATTTTAGTGTGAAAAAAATACATATATATTATATAGTATGTCAATGTGTTGCTCAATTTACCATAACAGCATTTATTGATTTGTAGTTAGTGTGGATGATTTCAAATATAGCCCTGTCAGACATTTGCCATTATATTTTAGGTATTAGACATAAACAGGCATCCTCCATCTGGCCATTTTAATTATGAATAGTTTTTCTATTGATTTTCTCAAAAATGTACAATATCACAATTTATATAGATTTTGCAATACATGACCAGACCCCTCACTTTTACTTACACGAGACTGGAATGATCTGTTAGTTTACTTTCAGAAATGTATTTACAATTTTGATAATCATGTTACTAATCCTTCAAGATCATAGCTTATTAAATGTGATTAATTAAATAAATTAATATATCAACTGATGAAATGATAACTATATATCAATCACTGATAGATTTATTAATAACATAATCATTAGTTGCGACCCATTTTATAGCAGACTCACGTTACAGCTAGTACTTTTCTTTTTCATTCCAGGTTATTTATGTATTTGGACATTGTTTGCACACAAACCATGTTGGCACTGACTAAGATTATCAGTCAATTTGTGCTGCATCTGCACAGCCTCTATAAATGCAAGCTGATATGCAGAAGGAACTGGAGGCTTGTAGGGAGATGGCAGGGGGAACTAACCTTTGACGATACCAGAGGTGAATAAAAGAGGGCAGAAAGCAGGTGTTTATTATATCTTCCCATTCAAGGCTTTGTCCTTTCACTTAGCCCACAATTATTGCAAACTGTAATAACAGAGTGCATTGTGGTAAATCAAAGGCTACACTCCCTGTGGCTTTCCTCCCCTTGTGTTTGTTTGTTGTTTTCCATACAGGAAAAGCAAGGCTTCTAATTATGTCTTGAAGGGGGAGAATGAGGCGTCTTAGTCCGCCAATTGTGAGCGGCTATCACAAGCTGAACTTCAATGTTTAATTTATGTGTGCTCCATTATTTATGAATGCCGTGATCTGTGTGTATATGGGGCTTTATGCAAACTTTGAGTCGGTGCAGTGTTTGTGAGTTTTGGACAAAGAAAGAAATAAGAACTATAAAATGTGAATATGAGTATTGAGTGCATAGCCAGCTGAAATAAAGTAGGGTCAGTGTAACTTTGGTCTGGTTGACAGTCTGTATGTGTTCCTCTGTCTCCTTTTCCATCCTCCCTTACTGAATTACACAATCACTGCACCTGACATATTTCACACATATACATTCATATTTACAAACACATGCATATGCTTAACCTACAGTGAAAGGATATTTTGTTTATATTCTTGGGTGTCCAACATTAAAACATTAAAGACAGTAACCATGTTGTGTTGAAGGCAAATAGAGAATTCTAAATGAGGAAAGTCAACCCTTGTCAGCTTTGTGAATTGTATGTACACACATACATTCTTTCTTTCTCCCTTTCTCCCAACATACAGTACATCCTCTAAGACATCTCTACAAACAATATCAGCAGCTGATGATGAGGATCAGGGCTGAGAAGATGTTTTAAGTAATACCACCCATGACACTGCTGCCTACAATGGCCAAAAGGACAGTTTTTATGTTCCTTCCACCTCAACCTTTAATGTGCAGCGATGCGGTTGTAACCTGTGAATAGTATGCACTAGGCAGAACCAACTGGGGGCTAAATCAATGTAAAGGCTAAAAAATGACTTGGATCAGCAGGTGTGCCTGGGAAAGATAGCTTGGATTTGAAGAAGTGGAAATGCAGCGAAAATAAATATTTCATAGTACATTTTCTCACAACACAGTTAAAAAGGAGTGGGGATAGAGATCAATGGCAGTAAGGGATTTGGCTATGTACAGATACAGTTACTGAGAGGGCAATTCAACTTCAAATCTGTATGGAGTACTGGCTTTCGGTCATAGGAGAATCTGAAATGCTTTGTTTTTCATACCATACTGTGAACTAATTCTGCTAGTAGAACAATTGTTTGTTTAAAAAACTTAAAAGTTACTGAATACATATTATGGGGGCCACATATTACTATGCTCAAGAAGAGAAGGAAATGCTGTTTGCGGCCAAGCCTTTTTTAAAGCTTACAGGCCCAAATGTAACATGACATAGTCATAACATATTTGATATTAGTTAGTCCATTCATCCCACCACTGCCAATTAGCTGTCATCATTCAGTTAACTAGTTTGTGTGGCAAAATGGGCAGAATGAAACAAAGAAGATCATAAGCATATCACAACACTTAGTCTGTGTTACGCAACTGTTGACCCCAGAACACCTACAGTCAAACAAAATCATCAGAGCTGAGCATGTGTTAAGATGGAATAGTGAAGCAATAATGCAGATTAAAGTTGCCATGCTTGGAACGCATATATAATGCTGACAATTTACATTTACATCAGCACCTCAGAAAACATGGGCATGTTATTTTTTAATAGGATATATTTAAAAGAATACACATCTTAGGGTTTTTTTTAACCAGCAAAATAGATTCCCATTGTAACTCTTATGTAAAGAAGCCCTGCACCGGTAAATACAGTACACTGTGGCTGGCTGGAAATGCTGATAGGTAAATGGCCAATGGAGCAAAGGCAATGAAACAAACAAGACTATGTCATGCAGGAAATTAGACTGAGAGGAGCAATACTGCACCTAACAAGCTTACAGCACTTTGAATAAGGGGATTGAGAGGGGCTGTTTCCTGGGCAGGAGCACTGGACCATCAACCTTCAGTCTCACATATGGCCCCTGTCCAAGAATCACACACACACAACAAGGTGAGAGAAGGCACTTAAGGGCCTCTGCTTCACTGGAGCTGCTCAGTATCCAACAGAAAAAAACTGTAGTTGTACTGGATACCAAACATCCTAGATGAGAATGTATGTGACTGGGTTTTTTAATGGGAGCATTCCTAAAAAGAGCATTTAGCAGGTAGTACTCTTCTCGCTGAGGTGTAGCAACTCCAACTAAACGGTGAGCTAAATTCTATATAAAAAAGCTATAATTCATCCTGAATTCTTTGTATGCCGATTTATTTTCTTCACATTGTGCTGAATCCATACATATGAGATGAGGGACGAGAGAGTGAAACTAGGAAACAAACAGCAAAATACTGTAATTAGCTAAGCCACCTAGTTTTCATGAACATTACTTTTACAGCAAGAAATCAATATGCCTAAAAGTGAACTTAAAACAAAGATTATACACATACAAGCACTCCTTCTGCTAGAAAGTCAATGGGCTGGATGCATTTTCCCTGGCTCAGTGACTTTTGTAACGCGTTTTTAATGTTGTGAATTCTAACGTGCTTTCCTACTTTCGGTTGTAGCTCAATAAACAAACGTCAAAATAATAGTCTGCATGAAAGTGAAAGTATACCAAATTAAATGCATACAAATGCTATACTTATATTTAAACTTAAATTCCTGAAGGGCTGAGCAGTAGTTTGTACCTGTTACCATATTGCCACCACCACATCCTCACAATTTTTGTCCTTGGATGTTATTCAGAAGATGATCAGAGCTCATGTTCTGCAGGGAGTAATTCATCTAGCTTGACCACACCTAAGGTATATAAGCCATATCAGTAAATCAGGAAACTAAAAGTAGGGCTATTTCGTAAGAAAGGAAGGAAACGGAAAGGTAAACTCAGCAAATTCTCACATTTAAGGAGTCAGAACAATTCATGTTTGGCATTTTGATAATAATTTCAATAACTTCAAGAATTACATATGCAATTATTAAAATTGTTACCAATAAATATTCTGTAGATTGACTAAATTATTCAATCAATACTCATTTCAACTCCAATCCTTTCGTCTGGGTGATGTCACACATACCACGTTTTTTCCACAGTCAATGGGCTGCAGTAGTAGATACATTTAAATTACAGTTGCAACCAAATCTGTTTCACGGGCACTGACATGAAGAATGAGAATGGTTATGAAACCTATTAATGGACAACTACTTTCTCTAGGCAGGAATGCTTAAAAGAAGCCTGGTCAACCAGTAACCTAAGGCTAGATGGCTTGATCCTTATCAGTGACGGAAGAGTGCAGTTTACAACCGGAAGACATTGCATCTATGAGACGTAGTGCCCTTGAGCAAGTGACTAAACCCCCACAACTGCTCCAGGAGCATAGCACTCTGGCTGACCCTGTGCTTTGATCCCTCTGATGAAATGCATATCCATTTGCATGTATAACCTGGGAAGGCTGTGCAGAGAGATTGATCCTTGAACTACAATAAAGACAGAATTGATGAATACATTGTGGTGAAATGAGCCAACACACACTTCAATCTCTGCAGCTTCTAAGGGTTCTCAACTGCTTCCAAATACGGGCACCGTACCTACATAGCCTGGGTAAATAAGACAATATTGGTACAATGTAATATAGCTTATTTAAAACAAGGGAAAGAACATCTTTCTTTCACCACCCTATTTTACATCACGGGTCCTCTTCCGTTTTCGATGGACTTCGTGCTTAGCCATTTTCAGGAAAATATATGATGCAGTTAGCACATAAGACTACATTTTATGTGTTCAATTGGGAGTCAGAGTGGTGTAGAGTGATGGGGCTCAGTGTGGGAGTGGACTTCATTTTAACGCCTGACTGAAGGTGAAACTGACCTCTCGTGTGGGCCGGAAAGGACAGTTAAACTCCAAGCAGTGTAGCATAAGCATACACAGCAAGTTCAGTGGCTCTAAGGGGTCATTACTCCAAGGAGATGGACTCGGAACACTGCCAGGGAGAGCCAAATATCAGTTTGTTGGTACAGGTGATTATGGTTTACTCTACCATACAAATCATATAGTGCACTCATCCTATACTATATTTAGTTTGCTGTCAAGTCAAATTACAGAAAACTTTGTATCTTACTCTGAAAGGCATACACCAGGAGTTTTTTTGTTTGTTTTTATAATAGATGGATAAATGGATGGATAGACAGGTGGGCAGACAGACAGACAGACATTTTTGGCAGCGAAGGGTAATGAAATCCATATAATAAATAGTTGGTCAGCCATTACCCTTAATGAAAAAGAAAAATGTAACAAAATAATCCTCTTTGGCAATAAACAGGAACAAATGTGGCATTTAAAAACTAGGCAGTAAATAAAAGAAGGCAAAGCATGCTGGGATGCAGAGGAGTGTGAAGAAATTGGCCATTTGTCAGCTTGGATAAGGTCACTATGTAACTTGCAAACAGCACAGTAATTGACTGCAGTAGGGATGTTATAGCTAATAGTGGTACAAATGAAAAGCCAGGGAACTTATAAGGATGTTCCATGCTTATCTTATTTCCAAACAAATGAACATCATCACCAGTGCCATCATCATAATTAAGACATTGCAAATGGCAGGAGAGGTGTCAAAAGGCCAAATGAACTCCCCTGCTTTGAGTCCATGTACATGCTGTTAAGTGTTGGAGAGAAGGCGATTAAGAGTTAATTACAGTGCATGGAAAGTGAACATGAGAGGGTAATACAATATTAGTATTTATGGGACAATAGTCACTATGTTTCTGGTCTGAGCCACAGCTAAAAGGTGAAATTTGTGGCATCCTGCTGGCATGTGGTGTATATAGGCATAGCTGCGAGTCTTCTTAATTAAGTTTGCAATGCTTGGATGAATGCATTTAAGAAACACACTAATTGCTTTTATACATACTTATTTTATATTGAGGAATACATGGTGAGTACCTGACTTTAGTAAAACAAGTGCATTGTAATCAAATAGTAATGGCCGACACATTACGATTAAATACATTTCAGAAAGTGACGTTGAGCTTATTTATATTCATCCAAACTGTGTTTGCATACCGTAGTATATGAGCGGTTGTCACCATTGCTTTCTCAAACATATAGGGGTACAATAATGAGATGTGTCAGAAAGCAGGAGGGTTGTTTGATGGGACAAACATCCCTGCACAATGAAGATTACTAATTATTCTCACATACTGTAAAGGAATTATTACCTGCTGTGCATGGCCCTCCTGGCAAGCAACACATTAAAGCCACACACAGCTTAGAGCTATCTTAAAGTGGAGGAAGACATTGATTTCTGATTTTCTGTCTACAGAATTTGTATTGTATTGCCAACTTTTGTTGAACATTGTAAGTACTGTCTCTGAGCTATAGTGTGTCATATTCAGATAATTTGTATTAATGTTATTAATATTTTTAAATACAACGAGTATACATGTTGTGATGGGGAAAATAGTTGGTTTTACAGTACATTTGATCCAGGAAATTTAAATGAATTTGAAAGTACATGCAGCAGATTAAAGTAGCCATCAATTTACTTTGATGTTTACCTTCAAAAGTACATCAACACTCAACAAAACTGTCACTGCCTATTAAATATTGACTGAGACTCAACAAACTATTAAAACCATACATTCTAATATTTGTGGTATTTCTCCTAATGCATTCATCCAAGCATTGCTGACTTAATTAAGACAGTTAACCATGGTCATGCCTATATGCCACGTGTCAGTAAGATGCAACCTAACCTTTTAGCTGTGGTGTAGTCCAGAAACACTGCCTGACAGCCCATTACTAATTACCTTCTTATATTAGCTTAAAGTCCATATACTGTGATTAACTCTTAATGGCTTCACCAATGAAAACATACATCTACTTTACAAATGGCTTTGTAGTTCTTTTTGTCCTCTTTTAGTTTAGCCATGCAGGCACTAGTGGTTAGAATCATGGGGGTTTTAATGACGTAATATCTACACAGTAGCATCACTAGCAGAAACACATTTTTTATATCCAGCATATAAAAACTATCACAAACTTTTAAGATTCATTTTGGACCATTTTGGCTTTTCTGAGCCATAAGAAAAACTGATGACACCAGTGATGTTTTTACAGATATGGGTTCTGGAGGGAATGGAAGACCATATAGGTCTTTCTGACTTACTACTATATGCCCATATACTCCACACCATTCACCACCACCACCAAACATATTCAAGTGGACACAGATTAAGCCAGAATAAAGCAAAGCTCTTGATCGAATACATAATGAATGCAGACCCCCAATTTACCTACCGAGTGTACATGCCCCAGGGATGTATTAGGAAGAAAGGTGACTTTCCTGCTGCGCCCAGCGGTGCCCTGCTGTGCCATGCTACATACTGTAATGCCCTACAGCGCCCTGCTATGACATGAACTACTACTACTACAATTTTTTAGTCACTGTTCCATTTTCTTTGTTGTGATTGTTATTGCCACTATGCATCACATCCCCAACCGGCCCCGTCAGACACCGCCTGGGTCTGACTGAGGTTTCATCCTGAAAGGGGAGTTTTTCCTTGCCACTGTGCATGGTCGCACTGTCACACCATGCTTGCTCTTTGGGGAATTGTTGGGGCTTTATAAATTATAGAGTGTGGTCTGGAAGTATCTTGAGATAACTTTTGTTATGATTTGATACTATAAATAAAATTGAATTAAATTCTGTATTGTCTTTGCATGTCTCGTTGTTTAGGTGTCCATTTTACTCCATCATGAAAAATGAAAGCCCAAAGAGATGAATTGTTCTTGCCTATTTTTGTCAGTCCTGCTGTTGGGATTGTGTTGTCAGTCTTGTCAAGACTGCAGCTGTCAAACCAAGCTTCTATTTAATACTGTTACTTAAACCATTCTTGGCTGCACTCTTGTCGCCCTCAAGGTCTTAATAACTAGCTTTAGTCACTACTGAGAAGGATGGATGGCAGGGGTGCCAGGCAGACGACTCTCTATGGCACCCTTATCTTTCAAGTTGTCTTTCCCAGTCTTGTTTTAATTAGATTAAAAGTTCTGTGCACCTCTGGGGAGGAACTACAAGCCTGGGTCCCTGCCTAAGCCATTGTGTGCAGAATTTTTTTTATGCTCAAAGGCTGCCAAGAATTCCCTGTTTCCCTGCTGGTGTGCTTAGGTTGCTCAAACTGTGCTTGGGTCAAACACCATGCAAACATGTTGGCATTTCATTGGCAATGTTTTAAGGTGACTCAATGGCGAAAATGTGTTTATAAAGCAGCAGGCTTACCCTTGTTTGACTTTAACTTTAGCAGAGTGTCTTTTTCCCCACATTGTTTAACTATCATTAACTTGTTGGCTTATGCACCTGTCCAACGTTTTCTTTTTCTTACCCACCTACTTCATTGCATGTAATAAATAATCTGATTAAGCATGAAGATTGAATGTAATTTGCAAGCTTGAGTAAGTTCAGAGTCCAAGAAAGCACCTATCACACATCACTGTGAGCAAATAAGTGCAAGTCATGAAATATCTTGTCCAGATCAGTGTTTATTGTTGTTTGGCTGCTTATCAGCTGGCAGATGTAAGCTAAGTATCCGGAGGGTTTCAAAGCTGTAAGAAACTTTACATACCATGAACTCAATATGTTTTCTAAATCTGTCAATCTGCATGCATTTTGATGCTTAGAATATTGATATTTGCCAAGCAGTTGGACAGGTATGTTTCATGTAGTACAGCATTATAGCTTAAAAAGACTTCTCCTTTAAATGTTTTCCATGTCTTTGTTTCTTAAAGAGGGGGAGATGTTTAAGCTCCTTAATCGAAAATAAAATTTTGCTTACTAAGTAAATTTACCATATTATCATATCACACTTCACTAACCAAACCTGGTTCCTGCAACATTGTTCTACAAGGTACGCTCACATCAAATGCTTTTATCTTTTTTACGGAATTACAATATTTGAAATAGTCATTGCAGTATTTTTATAATAACTGCTTTTTATACTTATAAATCTCATTAAGAAAAGCAATGATGCAACAAAGAATCTGAGATGCCTTAATTTCACATGTGAGCACTCCATGAAACATTCTAGCTGGTGAAGCGTGTTTTTATGGGCCTTGAACATAATAAAGATAATGTTGATGATATGGCAATGTACTTTTGCTGGAATTGCATTTAATTGAATGCAGGAAGGGGTTACTAGCAATTACACTGGGTGAAAGTAATAACTCAACAAATAGAAATGGTATTTTAAGATAAGCAGAGAAGTGTCCAATGAATTCTCTTAGGCCAGCAGGGGTGAATGGAGATGGAGGGGCTCCAACATGCTTTAACATCCAACCTGATGATTAATATCTTGATAATTCGGCCTACCTGCTCCCGCTCAGATATTTTGCTGACAGCGGAAAGACGTGTGTGCCAGTTAAAGTAGTTTGAACGAAGCCGGTGCCAAAGCAATATTTTATTTTATTTATCTTACTTCTCCTGCTATTCATTGCTGCTATTCATTACCCCTGTGACAGCCCATGCCATGGCGTACGTTGATGTGTGGGGAAACAGGTTGTAAAGTGCAGGGGAATGTTCCAAGCCAGACATTTCCATTTATTGCAAAGAGAAATCCTATTACATTGGAGGTAAGGGAAGGGGAGGGATATAACAATAACATGTTTCTTGTTCTGCTCGATTGATTCAGGAATAATTATTTGTTCCTCTAGAGATTCTCATTGTCTAAGTAAGCCACTTGCCGCACATGTAACATTTCAGCTGCATAACATTATTCAGCAAAGTCTAAAGTGATCCACATCAAAGTGGAAGAATTGGGTTTCATTGGATTGGACATTTCATGGAAGTGAGTGAGCATTTTCTGAACAGAAGCAGCAGATCTTTCCTTATCTTCACACACATCTTCAGTATAGTGGCCATGGTTATTAGGCATTATCCTGATTTTTAGTTTTTTTAGTTTTTATTTTGTGATTCTCACTGAACCTGAAAATGTAAGCAGTAATGAGCAATTTAAGTCTGCATTTCAATGTCTATGCACGCTGTTGATGAAATAAGAAAACTTTTTAAAAGCCAATACCAAAGAGCTTGAGATAAATGAACCTGCTCAGTTGTTTTGAAGGAAACATCAATTTATCCCGGCTGTTGCTGTTTCTTATGCAATGCAGTTGATTAAATTCTGACCTTCATCACTCTGTTATTAAACATTGATTTATTGGAAAATAATCAATGTTTGCCAGTTGCTCAACAATCTCTCTCTGGCAGCTGCACAGGGAACCATTACAAACTTGTATAGTCGATAATTACTCCAAACCATTTGCATAAATGTAAAGTGCGCTCATTCCCTCTTGTATTACTGACCTGTTAGTAAAACCTGACCTCTGGTCAGAGATTAAACAATGCTCACAAATGTGCCTTTTTCCTTCTTGTGACAAAGAGGACAGGATAATGAGTTCTTGGGGAAAGGCTTTTTGGCACTGTCAAGTGAAATCCCTTTCCCTGAAAATGAAGGCTTTTGGCACCACATCTCAGTGTCTCTAACTCTAACTATATTCACGGGGGAGAAAATGGAAAATGGGGAAAGATGCCAGACTTGACCTCGTGCTGTGTCATTGCGACCGCTTGTTGTTTATCTTTGTGTATTCGGCAGGATTGAGTGCATTGTTTACAAGATTATCAGGCATCCACATGGACCAGCTATGAATGCAAACTGTGATAATGTTTCTGTCCAGCCAAAATGGAAGTGTAAAACCCTAACAGATTACCAGTGACTATGGCCATGCCACAGAGAGACACCAAGTAACACCAAGCTAGCAGCAAAGCAAATTCAGCTCTCCCACCATAAAATAAGTAATTTTAACTCAGTATTCACATCAAAATTGCAACAATTAGTAAGCTTTACGAAAAACATTAATTTCCAGTCAACTGCAACCAATATCACAGTGAGAATTCGTCATTTTGTTTTACACAACATTCACTGACAAAAGATAAAATAGTTTGCAAAAACCTTCAAGTAGATTTCTTTCTTTTTTGTTGTGCAAATAGATAATGTGGACCAAACATGTTACAATGCTCTACTGTAGACAGTGGAAAGAAAAAAAAGAGGCTGAAAGATGACACATACAGTACATAGGAGGATACAGTTCGAGAGAGACAGGAAATGTGACCAGTCGACAGTGCTGTTGTGTATTTCACATGTATCTGCGTTGTTTATTTATATCTGCAGTTCAAACATGCGAGTGAGCATGGATGAGAGACATACAGAGAAATGGACAGATAAGGCCGTGGATACTGCCTTGCTTTGAACAAAGATGTGGCTCTTTGCAGACGGCTTGTAAAAGCTGCAGAGGATGAGTCAGAGAGCAGTCCCCTAACAGGAGCCCTTGTTGTTCGGAGTCCAGTCTGGTTTCATCTTGTCAGGCTTGCTCAGGGCAAGTTCAAAAAAAAAAAAATGCTGCAGAGGAAGTCCTCCATGTTCTCATCTTGACATTTTCCTCTCCATTAAATTGCCTTGAGGTTCCACAATAATTTCCTGCACCAAGATAAAGTAATCTATGTTAAGTAAACTAACACCCAAATGACAAATTATCCTGCGTCTAGGATTTATTTTATTCATTCATATTCATTTGCATTATTTTACAAAACATACTGACACACTGTACATCAATGCTTCTTGTTTTTACACATAGATATGCATACAGTTGCACTGCAGCTACTCTATGTCCATGACGCTCTACTTCCGTGATAGGTCCATTGCCGCCAAAATTCCACCGGATAGCACTCTTTATGGCTGGTTGTCCGTTACCTTCCGCTTTGTTTGTGTTGGAATTTTAAACTCCGGTCGACTAATGAGGACTATGGTTTGCTGCTCCTCAGATCTCTGCAGGTTACATCCAGACAGCTAGCTAGACTATCTGTCCAATCTGAGTTTTCTGTTGCACAACTGAAACAACCTTTTCACGTTCCACTAAGGCTTTTTTTGCAGCGGCACCAGGGCTTTGTGCAAAACAATTGTGATTGGTTTGAATAAACCAGAGCCCAGAGTTTTTCTCCCATTATGTGTGAACTAGCCGGACCCTCCTCAGCAGCGATGTGAAGGAAGGTCTGGCAATGTGAGACTTTACAGCAGCTGACCAGGAGGATTCCAAGTAATTAATGGCCATATGCGTAAAAGGTCTAAAAGAATTTCATTTACATTTTCTATGAAAGCAGTGAAAGGATCAGATGACAACAACAACTTCATCATCTGTTTAGCCCGGAGCCGGAGTTACTGAAGCATGAACAGGGTAAGGCAGACAGAGAGGCAGTGCTTCATTAACCCAGAATTACTACTCTATTAACTGTAGTGTTGAAATACTTGTGCCGAAGCATATTGCTTTTTGTCCAGCATTTTACAATTTTAATATCCTGAAAGTTTATGCAAAACTTTCATTTATCTCATTAAAGTCATTAGAAAAAATCCCAATAGACTACTGACATTCTAAAGATAATGTCAACGATGAATTGCTCAGTTTGAAATTTACTTTGGTAGCAATTTTCCGAGTAAGTTTAATTTCACTTATAGTTAGTAGGTGAACTAATTAATGTCCTCTTTATTTAACACAGTGAGGTTACTTTATCGACATAGCTAGTGTTTAACATGTATCATTGTATGACAAAGTTAAGATAATATTAGTTAAGAGACCATAATCACTTTAAGTTGTTATTAAGCTTAACATATGTTTGGTAGAGACGGACTGTTTCGGCCAAAGGGGATTGTGCAACCAAACTTTTATTCTCCTTTACTCCTTTATTACAATAAAGCACACAATGGAAGTTGCTGCTTTGGAAACTTTAGCATAATGTTTGTTCTTTCTTTTTTTATAATGATTTTAGGAAAGGGGGAAAACTGGGCAAATGGAGAGTCTTGCATATTGACATCTTTAAAACATTCATAAATCCTCCTCAGAAAAGTTTACAAGCTGAAAGAATGTCTGTGCCACAGGGATCTATTGTTGGTCTGCTGTTATTAAGAATACATGTACCATTATTAACACTATTCTTGTCACTTTTATGCTCCTTCTTTGTATATAAAAAAACAAATCCTACAATTCCTATTATTTAAGCTTTGCATAATACTCCCCAAAATCCCTTTTGTTGAATTAAACAAATATATAGAATTTAGTTTGATTGTGCAGTGTGATTTAAAATCCAAAAGTCTGTAGCTGCAACAGATTAACCCTGCACGCTGTAGTATGTTTGTATGCACCTATAGACGTACTGTGACGCAATTTAATTTGTGCTCAAATTCATGCTGCAAGTATCAAATGATGCACACTCAGTATGGTAAACAACTCATTCAGTTATGTATGTATGCATAGGTTGCAATATATCATTACTCATTGGCATAATATAATGTATATACTGTACATATAAATTATATTACTGTTATGATATATTTGGGTATGTAAACAAAAATACATCCAGTACTGCACGTATCCATTTTCAGTGTGCCACCTATGCTTATGCCATATTTAAAATGCACTATAGTATATGAACTAAATGTACAGTATGTATAGCAAGGAATGGATGAATTTCCATCAGATCTGGATCAATTGTGAGGCCCTGCCAAAGCTTCTCAGTACCCATGTGTGTCAAAGATTGCAGGCGGTTAATATTTTAGTGCAGTGGAGCTGCATTTGGCGACAGCCAAGAAGTTGGGTCAGGTTAACAGGGCTGTTGCGTGCCAGTGCCCAAGAGAGTCTTCAATATTTGATTGCCTTTTTCTTCTTCAGCTTCCTCTTCTTTTATAAACTTTAGAATGGATCCCCATATTTGTAGTTCACAAATAATCCTACAGAGATCCCATCTTAAACATGCTCAATCTTATGGTATTCTGTGTTTTAGATATATTGTGCTGAAAGGTTTTATGTCATGCTTTGTTATCGCAGTGGTTGGATAGGTTGGAGCGGTTCCTGAAAGCTGTGTATAATCAACACAGAACAAGAAATAATTGTGTATATTGTGTTACTTTCATCACTATCACTATTATTATTCTATTACTATTATTATACCACTACTATACTATCTACTACTATTTCACTACTATTACATTATTGCTTATAGTATTGCTCCCATGACAGTTGCAGATATACAAAGTATACAATATTAATGTTCTTTTACTATTACATTATTACTTATATTATTGCTCCCATGACAGTTTCAGCTCTACAAAGTTAAGGATTCAGCAGTCAGGTAATGTATTCACAGTAAACTTCAAACAGCATCCTCATTAATACCAACCTTTACTGTCTGATGCTTTAAACCATATGATACCAAAGGGACAAGACACTCAAAAGATGTAATCTCATCCACGGTGGTAAAAACCCAAAGTGACAGCTTAGATCATTTGGCTGACCTTTAAGGCTGTTCAGACATAGCTGCTCCGAATTTGTAGACAACTGTTCGTTTTCAAGAGGGTAGCATCTTTCAGTTAGCTCTCAACAGACCAGCCCACAGGACACTGGAGCCACACATTTGGAACATCTGCAGCGTTATTTAGTTAGCGTTAGAGCTCTAGTTCACTAAGCACCTAGCAAACTAAGAGTTTATAGAGTTCATCTATTTATGGTTGTTTTTAAGCAACTAAATGAAATCAAATAAATAAATCCATGCATGTGTCCTGATTTATTAAACACTTTTTTAATAAAAATGTACGTGCAAATGGTAATACTATGTTCTGAGGCCCATATGCCAAGCCTTGTTAGATGATGAGCTATCACAAGGGGCATCAGTGTCACAGGAAATCTATCAAACGGCTGCGATACAAGTTTGTTTCTTTTTTGTTTAGCTATCTCTGCTGTTGATGTCAAGATGTCATACAATATGATATGCATACCAAGCAGCCTATCTCAGTTTTCCAGTCATTGTGCTATGATTTATTGAGCTGTTAATGCCATAATAAGTTGATCCATTATTCAATAGTTATAGATGTGCCAGGAATGTATTCAGTTCTTCAAATCAGAATAAATACTTGAGGAGGAAAACAATATTTATTATATTTAGAAAAAAGCTCTAATATTACCTTAAATATACAGTCTCTATAAAATAAAAGCCCATAAAGATGGTAGAGGAGTTAGTACAGGATCCTCCCTGGAGTGTAGATTGTGGTAATGGTGGACAGACAGCAGGTGAATGATGGAACCTCATTCTCAGCTAATTCTCACAGGACACTCCAAAGATAATGGTAGTGATGGATTAGGAGGTGCGCCGTGCAATTTATGCTCTGTAAGACAGAATGGCAGGTTCAACAATGCTATTTAGATATCAGCATTCACCAGCCAACTGCGGAAAGAAAGTTGAATTGGTTCAAGTTGGTGGTTCAACACACTCGCATTTCAATAGTATGAATTAACTTTTTTTTTAAGCTCCGACTACATTGGACCGATCAAGGAGGTTGTGGAAAATTCATCAGAGAAAGAAAAAAAAAGATAGCAGAAACTATACTTTTAAAAAGATTTTGCTTATGAGAACATAATAACCGCTAGGAAGAACAGTAATAACTATTTCTTGCTTGATTTTAAAAGTCTGGCATTTACTTCCATTATAAATGAGAAACGGCTGTCCATTGGCTGCAGTTTCACCTCTCTGTAAAGGTTTATATTATTATAATTAAACTTTCTATGGTGTATATTTGGCATGACCACTACTGTAAAAGCTGCATAAATCAAATACATCTTTTTAACATGTACTCCCTGTGCGTGCCACATCGCTTTGGTTCAGGATATCCATAAATAACAAATGTGTGGGTTTGGATTTTAGCATTCATCATTATTATTGGGAGCATATTTCCACAGTTAGAAAATAAATACTGTATATATATATTTACTGCCACCTTTAAAAGCAATGCATGTGAGTACAGAAAATAACCTGCCATCCTCTTAGACTTAGTGGTATGGAACATGTTTATCAGCGGACCTGTCTCATCACAATCCCATCAATTCTCTCCAAAGAGCCATTTGTCCTCGGCATTCTTTGTTGTCCTATCAGAGCAGTGTCACACAGCAAATTGTCTCCCATGATGGAGGTGAAGAAGAAGAAGAAGAAGAACGAAGAAGAAGAAAGTGACAAGAGTGTTGCCCTCAATCGCTATCGATTCACTTGTTTAAACCTTTTGCTCCAGGAGGGTAAGAGTCTAGGGACAGCCGGGGCCGAGGGTTATAGGAAAGAACTGTCACCTACTCTTAATTCAGAGTGATGTCTGTCGCACCGTGGCATCCTTCCTCAATTGTCCAGTTAGTAGGAAATCGAAAAGTGAAAGATCTTGGGGATTCTCGCTAAATTGTCAAACTACTGTCAACTCATCATATCTCTTTTCGGGGGTTCCTGGGGAATATGCTGTTTATTTTTTGCCTTTTATGTTTTTTCATTATACTTAAGCCCTTAAGAATAGTTTTTCTTGGATAAAATATAATCTTATTACTGTCCACTCAGTTACTGGTAACAATACAGGCCAGCACTCTGACAATGTCAATCTGCAACGTGAGTAATCTGGCTCGGGTTAAAGGTTTAAAGCTATTGATTCCTAAACAATGTACCGTATAATGTTTTTTCCTCAAATATTGATACAAATACAACTTAAAGCTCACTACCTGTTATTGTGTTCAAAGTTTATTGACTGAAATAACAAGTGAGAATCTGCACTCCCTACAGAAAGCAGACTATGCAAAATATCCTGTGATGGAGCATGGCCTCCGGTCGATAAAGATGCCTGATAGTTTCTAACATAAGAAGATCAGTGGAACTTTGGAAGTCAATGGCACATTGATTTACAGTATACTGTATATGTCACAACAAGCACTGAAGAACTGTTGTTATGGATTTGAGGTAGTGGTAATTTAGGCAAAAAATAGAGCTTACACACTTGTTTTGATTAACCGAAATTACTCTGCACCTTAAAAGATCAGAATCTTTTGTTTTGATTTGATTTGGAATAGGAGGTTTAACATGTTGTATAGTGTTGCCCAAAAATTATTGACACCCTATGTTAAATTGAGGCCTAATAGCTCTGCAATACAGTCACTTGCTCTCTATTAAAGCACTCACAAATTGCTTTCAGTCCAGTATATCACAACAGGGACAACAGTATTCCATTATTTTGTTTGACTGGTTGTTACAAAAACAGAGAATCAGAATGGTACCCAGCTTCAATGGGATATATTAACATGCAAAATGGCTTCAAAATGGCTTCTTTGAGCTCATTTAAAAGTGTACACATGCCAGTATACAACATCGTTCATCCCTTGTTTAATATCAGCAGGAGAGAAAGTCAGTAACAGCTGGTGTCATATTCTACAAGGAAACCTTTATACTTTTTCCTTCTCATGTCCACTCCTCCTCCTTTGTCCTTGCCTCTCTCTCCCCTACCTATATCTCTCTGTGTCTGTGTCTTTTACTTTCGCTATATCAATATTGTTTGAAAAATATCAAATATTTCATAGCATGCCTGTGGAGGGTTGCCATCAACTTGAGTGGATTCCATCAACTTGGGTTGATTTGCATTTCTTAAACAAGGCAAGTGCTATGCATTATGCAACACTGGCAATGCATTCTGCATACATCCAGTAGTTGAGTACATATTTGAGAATCTAACATTTCATGGATTCGGTTTTTCTAGGTATTTGCTTCCAAACAGAAGTAACAGGGTGTTTCTGTGTATATTTAAACAGAAAGAGCTGAAAAAAAATTACTGCATTAAATATTTTCAGATAACTCTTAATCTCTCTATGCAACACATGGGAGTGATTTCTCACAAAGCCATCAACGATTTTGTGTGTACACGATTTTACATACTATAGTGCACAGTGGACTCTGGTGTCCACCTGGTGTTTCTAGCTCAGCTTGTTTAACCCTTGTTTTGTGTTCATATTTTTGTTACACAGCCACTGTTCCTGGGTCTGGTCAATATGATCAATTCTGTTTTTTTGTGAGAAAACATGGAATTGTAAAAAAGGTGAAAAAATAAATAAATTATAAACATGTTTGATTATATCGGTGCTTATTTCTTAGAACCTAATATAACAGATGAAAGTGATGGAAATGTAACCATTTTTTAACTTTGTTTGGGAATAGCAGGTGCAGAAAGACAGCATAGTTTCATAGCACATACAATTAAATACACTCTGGTCCAGTTGGCCCCGAACACCTCATATGTAATATTTCTGTGTAGGGGGTGAAACATGCAGTCATTGAGAATAAGTTATTTTTTATGTTCTTTAAAGAAAATGAGCCAACGCAAATGAGTTTGAATAAATGAGTTACGAGAGCGAGCGGTAACGGAGAATAGCATATGAGTGTCACTGTGAGGAAAAGAGAGAACAAGTTGATGTAAAGTGAGTTAAAAGTGAACAATAAAACAACAAGCTAGAGCTTCTCAAGACACGGTGGCTTTATCTGTTGTAAATACTGCCAGTAAAGTGAATACCGTTACCCCAAAAAAACATTGGCTTAAACCTTAGTCTACAACATAATATATGTTGCAGCCTGTCTAGCAGCTGAGAAGGCAGAGAGCAGAGTGGGTGACTCGGCAGTTTGCTAACTTGTTGCTCTCTCTACCATAAGCCGCTCTGTTTGAGTCTATGAAACGTGCATGCAGCAGCCTGAAATTCACCTGTGCTGTTTTATTGGGATAAAGCAATAAACAGAAAGACACTCCGCTAACTGCTAGGCTAATGTGCAAAGGTAAACACTGCAGCTGGAACGTTAATGTGTCTACCTCAGCTGAGAACGGAGGAATAACTTAGCATTCCCTACCAAGTATGTTGTTATGTGTCATGGAACATTGTCCTACCCAACTCGCGAAAGGTCGGATTTGCTTCATCTTTTGATAAGTTTTGTTTAGAAAACCTTGAATCCATGTAAGACACATTGTCATCAGACACGATCCATGTCATTAGAATCAATGAATTCATGTCATTAAACACAACGTGGCCGTGCACAACTGCAGGCCAACGTTTTTTTGCGGTGATGACGTTGACGAGCTCAGATCCGTGGTAGGCATCACGTGACCACGGTAACCGTCCCAGCCCTATTCTGCAGTTTAACAGGACTGAAACACATTTAGTCTTTTTTCTAAAAAACTGCTCCTATTGGTCTTACTGTCTGTGTCCAGTATTTTGATTTATGTTCCACAAGCTTCTATCTCACAAAAATATAAGTAGCACCCTGAAATCTAAGTCGGTGCCCCTCAGTAAATCACAGCCTTAGGTCAAATGCTTTAAGACAACCAATTAATTGCCTAACATAAAAAAAAAACTTTAGTATAAAGAGACAATTCAAATACTAGTAGGATCCAGCAGATATATTACTCTAGCTCTACTCATTCAGCACACCCATAAAAATATATTTAATAGCAACTCGTGTTTATGTAAAAAAAAAAAATCACATTCCTAGCTTCCATTGACATGAATCTTCATCCTTCTTCCTCTTTTCAGATCAAATGCCTGGCCATTTAAGAGTAGCAGGGTATTGATGCATAGTTTATCAGCAATCCTGGAACCTATCATGGGCCATGTGACACTCTGCTTCACTGATAGGGCAACTTTCGAACTGTTTCGACTGACCATTCACTCGTCCCCAAAGGCACAGGACAATTATTGGCACAAGCAACTCCACTTTCATCCATTCACTTCCTATCTGACCCTTTCTGTTTTACTCTGTTTCTGTTCATTTAGCTGCTTGCTACAGCAAACGCTTGGCCTATCTCTAATGCGCCCATTCAGTCAATGTACTCTTAGTAGAGAGCAGAGTCCTATGTGTTTTTTACTTATTATTTACTTGACAGAGAAGCATATGCTTTGTACCAAAAATGACCTGTTTATTTCACTATGTACACTATTAAATTCCTAATTGGTGGCCCAGGATGTTGAGCTTATTGCAGTCTCTACTCTACTGTCATCACAGACAGAATGTTCTGTACCCTAAAGCATTGTTGTCTTGGGAACAATAATATACAAGATTCCAGAAAAGTAGATCTTCATTGAATTTCCATCAGCTTTCAATATAACTAGTGAAGAACAGTTGCATATCGACCTTGAGTTCTGTAAAATAGGTTACATATTCTGGGATGTTAAAATTCATCATACATTGTAGTTGAACCATATATAACACATTTTTCTGGATATGGATCTGTGGTGTCAGATAAGACATAACTTCCTTCACATACCACTCGCAATCAGCAACATGATCAGATATGGCAAGTAGTTTAAAAAATATCATAGTGTATTTTTTTGGCTAGGATGGATAACATTCATAGAATCCTCATATGTTGAATTTGTTTGTGGAATATAGAAAATAAGTTGAGAACTGGTAACCAACGGCATAAGATTTAGCTGCTGTATTATGTGCAGTATGTACTCGTATACTTAAAGGTGAACTATTGTGCTTTTCCATATTTTTTTGTCATATCTATAATGTTATAATGTTGGATTTTCATGTTAAATGTGGCCAGAGCTTCAAATAATGAGTTAACAGTACTATGTCCAGGGTCAGGCCAGCTTGCCCAGGGTCAGGCCAGCTCAGCGGCGTCTTTCTCCTGTCGTCTCCCGCTGTCTCTTCTACCTACCCCCCACCCTGTCCCTTCTACCTGCCTGCATGCAGTGCTGCTGCACAATGTGCACACAAGGAGAGAGCACAGAGGGGAGGGGCTGCTGCTCTTCTCTAAAGTCACAGAAGAGAGAGGTGACTGTTTTGGCGGCCACAGGAGAGAAATACCTTTTGTGCTCGCTGGACAATACTGGCCAGAAAGTCACTGTATTTTCTACAGTAAGTCGCCAGATTTGTTGCTAGTCGCTTTTGTGAATAAAAAGTTCCTAAGGGGGTCTGAAAAGTTGCTGACTCTAGCGACAAAGTTGATAAGTTGGCAACACTGATCAGAGCAGACTGTAGTGTTGACGAACTCACCAAAGTGCTGGTTAATTAACCCGACTTGTGTGACTGAACTGGGAGAATTGAGTGCCAAACGTCAAAGAACTGACTCACTCCTGTTTCTTACGTCATTAGCGCCTCCACTCAGGAAATGGGCGTGCCTAGCTTTAACTTTAACTGTCTATGGCAGCACCGTAAACGTTGTTGAAGAGTTTGGATTAGATAAATGGATAGATTGGACACCGCGCACCAGGCTACTGAACGAGGCCGAATGTAACCCTACAACTGCTCGAGTCTAATGTAATCAAGCGGTGTCTTGGTTCTCAGCAAGTTTGAGTTATTAACCAAGTGTTGTTTCTAGTGCATCTTAGACAATGTTGTTCATGGCAAATGGAGAAGTACAGTACATCACATACAAATACAAGTCATGTTATCTTAAGTGTTAGAGAAATGAATGTCGCAGGCAGCATGGTAAGTAGGCTGTCACGAGGAGACCCCTCACCAGGCTACTGAACGAGACCGAATGTAACCGTGCAACTTCTCAAGTCTATGTAATCAAATGGGTGTCTTACTGCTTGTGCATCTTAGATGATTGTGTACATAAATTCATAGGCTACATTACCGATGAATATCACATACAAATACACATCATGTTATCGAGGTAGTTATGTTAAATGTTTGTTACATATTAGGTAGGTAGATCGTAACCATGCTTAATGCATGAGTCTATGTAATCAAACGCGTTTCTAGATTCTCTGCAAGTTTGAGTTATCGACCAATCCCAGAAGCCTTTATGTTTCATGTCTGGAGACGAGCGCTCCAACAGAGCGTCTCAGACAGAGGGTGAATACAGGTGCAGCAGCCATGGGCAGTGTGAGTAAGTGAGTAAAGTGTTTTCCGAACATAGATAGATGTATAGACCTGAACCTGACACCTTTAAAGCAATTTGTCACTTTTTTAGTTGTTATAAGACACACAGCATGCTGTGCAAAGATGTACAAACCTCAGACACATCTTCCTTACCATCAGACCTACATTTCACATTAGTGCTTGATGTGCCTCCTAACACATTCAGTGGTACTATATGAAAATGGTGTCTAACCAATGAGCCTAATGAAATATTTCAGACAAATGATGAAGACAGCATATTATGCATATGAGCAGTGTGACAGCCTCTTTGATTTATTATTCCGATTCAGTCAGATTAAAGAAATGAAAGAGAGGAAAAAAAGTTTGAGAACTTTATTTTTAATTATTCATACAGATTGAATCATTCCTCTCATAATATTGTCACTCTGGAGAAACGTCATTCAAATTTAATAGTGGCGCAAGAGAGAAAGATTTGGCTTAATTCATTGTCTGTAGTATTTAGATAATGTTCTTCCATTTAATACCCTGTTTGTATTCATCCCAGCTGGTGAGGCATGAAGGGCAGTGTTGAAATTTTGTATCAGTGATTCTTCTTAGTGTTTATTTTGTGTTTTATTAATGGTTACCTGTTGTAACCATCATATTCTCATGATTAAATGAGTGACAATATACACTATGAGTGCAAAATATGGAAGGCAATGACATATCTATTCTATGTCATTATCATTATCTTTTTATAATACTGGAAACTTAGTTAGGCAAGACTTACAAGGAGAAGAATATTAATAATGAATGCTGAAAGCATGCTGCCTTAGCACTGAACTTAAAAGGTAATTATCCTCCCTTTCAGATACTTATTCTCTCTAGAATGTTGCCATTCCTCAGATATAAAGTATCACAGTTTGACGTATCATGTGTACAATCTTGTGTAAACTGGTCACATGTAACTTTACTGTACTTCAACCATTCCCATCTAGAATTTTCCAAACCTCATAAAAAAATTGGATTTACATTCTACTTATTTGAAACAGCAAAATGTAATGCGGCTTTTCTTTCAAACATAATGTGGAAACCATTTTTTGAATTAACATATTTGCAAGATTAAAATCACAAAATATATCTAGGAAACATCCACTGGCAGGCGATTTGTATGCCTATTGTACCATGTCGTGACTGAAAAAATGTTGCCAACACACATAATCCATGCAGCAATCAAGACTTCCTCAAAACATATTTGGCAAGTCAGTTGTATTTAAACATAATTTCTAGAAGCCGGGTTGGTTTTTCATGATTAAATTGGGAAAACGTGCCATATAAATCTTAGCATTTAGCTGTGTAACATTCACTAAAGATGAAGGGCACACTAAAGATGAAGAAGATAAGTATAAAGACTGCAGTTATATTTAGAGGGCATAACACTTAGTTTAGTTTTATGTAAATTATTTTTCATTCTTGTTACTTTGGCAAGTATTGCAGTCTTGCTCTTCCTTTACCCTTATTTGATCTTTTGAGTTCTGGCTCCAATAGATGGCACTCACGTCTGGTTCAGCCTAAAGGAAGACAGCCCTTCTCCCCTCTATTTTTATTTTAGGGCAAAAGGGACTTTTATTCTCGCTTCCCCAGGGCTGCAGCACGCTCCCCTGCCAATCAAGAATCAGTGATTGAATTAGTGCCAGGTCTGCTAGCTGGCGCTTCCGCTGAACGACAGACAGATCCAGAGTAGAGATTAGGCGAGTGTGAAGTTCACCCTCCTTCAGAACTCCTCACATGCATCTCTTTCTCCCAAGCTCTCAAAGGCACCTCAGATGAGGAGAGCTCTTGCCTGACAGGCCCTGAATCGTACAGCCTGTGCAGAATGCAAACTAGGCGGATGCCCATCTCTTCCTTCCAAACTCTCTAGGAAAGCAAGAGGAAGAAAAAAACATAGATGCTACATTTAGGATGCAGTAGCAGTTCTCATGCAATTTCTAAAGACCTCTCAGTTAAAATGGGTTTGCAAGATAAGACTGCACACAAGATGTAGCCTACAGCACAAATATGGAGTGGAATTTCATTGCACAGGCTGGCAGATAACAACATGTAACTTTTTTTAATGTGTTGTTTTTTTGTGGTAGTATATGGCATCTGCTATTTTGCTAATCAAAACTGATCATACTATTATGCTGTTAGTTTAGATTGATTAGATAAGGTTGCTGTTGCTCTTTGTTCACAAACAATAGCCTTGTATGTAATGCTGTTCACATGGGAACATCCTGAACATAAAGAAGACTCTTCCTCCACTCCAGCCTAAAGTAGATTTTGCAGATGTTTAAATCCAGCGAGTCCAATAGCATGCAGCCAAGTGTTGTGTACGGATATCATGCTGGGAGAGCACAAGAGAATTGCTTTAGAGAGCAAACCAACAAAACACCCTCTGGCTTGACAAACAATTTAGGGAGCATCGCTTCAATAATCCACAATGCTTTCCTTGTTCATTTCCATTCCTCAAAACAACAGAGGCTTGTCTTAAGTGTCTAATGGTTCAGCAATGATTTAAGAAGAGAAAGCAAGCATGATAAAGATAGTGTGTCTCTGAACTAAAAGGCCTTGTGTAAGCTGTTATGGAAAGAAAGGTGCTTTATTTTACATTCTCTAGCCAGTTTTACAATCCCCATCAAGAGTCCTACACTGGAAGGAAAAAGATAATCATAATTTCAGATCCAATTCAAGCATTTTCTCAAAACTATTTGCATTTCACGTTGCATGAAATGGTAATAGATACTGGCATCTAGGGATGTAACGGTATGAAAATTTCACCTCACGGTTATAGTGACCAAAATTATCACGGTTTTCGGTATTATCGCAGCATTTTTAAAAGTGTGTTCAATATGTTCAGAAAGCACTGATGGACCTACACAAGCTGAAATAGTTTTAGAAAGTTTAACAGTGTTTATTATTTTACAAAAATATAGGCAATAGGTTTGTAAAAACTGTTGAAAACTGGCTACTGAAACACTGGCCGGCTGTAGGGTGTCCGGTAAGAACTTGAACCAGAGATGTCGGACTTTGAGCTCCAGGAAAATTTATTTATTAACTTTAACATCAAGTTAACTATGAAGTTGCATTAGATGTTACATGTGAAGTTGGATGTGGTTCTGAAATATAAGCAAATAATAATGCACATTAATAAGCATCCAACTTACTATGAACATTATTTACCAAAACGAAATAGTATAACCACCAGCATATAACAAGAAACAATACTAAGAATTACATTCATTTCTCTGTAATATTAACATAAATGTATCATATTGCTCAGTAACACAAACCAGACAGTAACACAACTGAGTATAAGCTACATCTATTACAGCACACATATCCATAATGGAGCAAACTGTGTATTACACCTTTATTGGCTAAGCACGTGGCTCCACAGGCTAGTCTGTTTACTGGTGATTGCACCTTGCTAGCAAATTGCCCTAACACAACCTGAATATCAACATGTGGCTGCACACACACAGCAACAGCAATATTATCAAGGAGATAATATCTCTCTCTCCAAATAAATGTCTCTTCGTAACACGGGCTAACCTTCCACATCATAGCACATCGTAACACTTATTGAAGATAAAGAGGCAGTAAAACCTAGGACAGTTTAGCAAACTACAAAATAGTTTTAACTTACGTTCTGGGCTACCACATCACTTCAACAAGTCCAAAAATGGGAAAGGAATGATAACAAAAAGTCTGTTAACAGCATGGATGTATTAAGAGAACAGCTGCTACATTCTGTCCCCTTCTCCCTTCTGTGAAATGAACATTAGAGACTTGATTATCCACAATACTATCTAAGAGTTGCTAAAGCTACCATTCTTAATGGAAACACTCAGCAAGTTTAAGAATGTTCATAGGATGTTCATAGGAATTAATAGCCTTAAGATGTTTTTTAGAAATAAGGATTTTTCATGTTATTGGTTCCTGGATGCAACGCAGTCAGAAAATAAATGGTTGTTAGAAACTATAACAGCAATGTACATGTTTTTTTTTTTTCAAATACTATAGATGTTTTAACTGTAATAGATAAGAAACATTTTAACTGCTGGCCCTTAAAAATACAAGCAAAGGCATCAAAAATCAGCATTATATTTTAATTCCTAATTATTGGCCGGTGTCGATTATTTTTCCTTCTAAAGACTTGGGTGTTTAGTGTCTGTTAATTCCATCAATTAGGGCTGAATATTTAGTCTGTCTAATTAAGCAGGGAAGACCCTCAGCTAGTCATTAATTTGCTGGATGATATTTGGGGGAGCTGTAGTCAAATGCATGAGTAAATAATACAAAGTGTACCCTTGGATATATGGAGTCATTTGTTAGGCAATGTTTTCTATCTGGTGAAAACTGCCCAGGAAGAAATATTCCTCCCCAAATACCACCATGAGTCTGACAAAGAAAATGTGCCAGCTTCTTTTGTAACTTTAATAAAATACAGAAGGATGATAAAGCCTTCCAACACGATGCTTACCATTCTACAATACTAATGATAACACAGACAGCTGTACTGGCAGTGCCATTTAAAAAATGGCGAATGATAATCACATTTCATGCCATCAGCTGTGGGTAATGTGAGATTGGCCACAATCCCATTATCATCATAGTTATTATCGACCACTGCTGTGCAAGCACTACAAACATAGTCTTAGTGACTGCCTAAAAGGAGCAAGATGTAGAGGAGGAAAGAATGTAAGAGTCATAAAAGGATAGGTTTACTGGGGGTGTTAATGAAAGCTTTTTGAGTCTTCTGAATCTAAATCATCAGATATCTCAGGTCACAACATAACTCCAAGACCAAATCAAAGTTAGAAGATTTTGTATTTGCAAAAGAAAGAAAAATTTAGGGCCCTATCTTGCACCCAGCAAGTGTCTTTGCTATTTTAAGACTGACGCAGTTGACAATTTCCCATCCTGCACCCACGTCATAGAAACAGCAAAAGCACCTGCGCCCGTCTTTGCGCCCAAGGGTCTGTTGGTCTTACAGGGAGGTGTGTTCAGGTGAATTATGGGCATATTGCTATCTTATGGCAGCAAAAAGTGATCATGCCATTGACCAACAAAAATCTGGTCTAAAGTCAGTAACACAGCATTTCATTGTTATTTTAAAAGCGCATTAGTAAAATGTGCCTAACGTGCACAGCGCGTGCACACTATGCTTGTTACACACACACACACACAGACACAGGGAAGCACAGCAGCACACACACATGCAAAAAATTAAAAATCAGAATCATAGTGGTTTATTGCATGTTATGCCCAAAAATACACTAAGTACTACCTTTTAAACCATGCAACCCTTTTTTCCACCATCAAACAAGCAAAAGTGGATTTGGACATGCCCTAAACGCACATGTGCCATGCGCTTAATGCTGTGCGCTTAGCTCGTTAAAATAGAGCCCTTAGACTTGAAAATGAAACACCTGTCTACCACTTGGGATGCAATCATATGGAGATACTGAACTTGCAATTTTATTTGATGGGGAGAAGAAACACAAGCAATGTTAAGACCACACCACCACAGAGTCTTGAAACAGACCCTGCCAGACAGACTGCACTTAAGAAAGGGTCTTTTATTATATGTGATGGGTATTTCTAATAATTACCCTGTGTTCGTTAACCAAATCTATCTTCCAGTACTCAACAGAAGACAGGAGACCAAGTGAAATTATTCTTGCAGCATGGGAAGCCTCTGTGTCACCTCTGACACCTCTGAGCAACTTCCAAAATCTTCCCCTGAAAACAGTCTCTTTATTGTATGAGTGAAGCAAGTTACAGTGACAGATTTACAACCATGGGAGTGTCGCTGGTCTAACGTGTGTGCGCTACGTGAAGCAGTTGGATACATTGACAAATTCCTTTAAAGGACATTGTCTGCAGAATATTGCAGAGTCTTCAGTTTATGCCTGAACACACATACAAATAGAAACTAAGATACACACAAACTGAAGTACACACAGAACCTTTTGCACAGAAACTCAGGCCTGAATTTCCACGCTATCAAGGTTTTAACCATATATAGTAGAGAAACGGTTAAGATATGGTGTTAGGCAGTGATTACTCAAATGAAAACATATCCATAACCATATATGAATTGTGCACCACACAAACTGACTGTTTCTAAGCATATCAAGCCTTCTACCATATTCAAAACCATATATGAGTTCACATCACACATCTAGTATTATAAAACATAACAGGCTCCCTAACAATATGATACATCTAACTGCAGTACATATTTATTTCAGAGTGATACACAAAGATCTAGGGTTTAGTCCTTTAGTTTAGACAGAAAATAAGAAGTATGTTCTAATATTATGATGTACTGGCATTGACCGTGGCATTCAACAATTGTTAGAGCTTGTACTGGTTCTGGATTTACTGTTTAAGTCTGAATGCAAACACCATGTGATGTTTTGGGGGAATTAATCTATTTAAAGCAATCCTGTGGTAGGACTATGGTAATAATTGAAAGATGTTAATTAACACTAAACCCCTACTGACCTTCAGTCATTTTAGTACAGTGATGCTTTTGATGTTTCATGTGAGCTCAGGAAAACCTACATCGGTGCCTGCCCTGATTGTGGTAGACTTGCTCAGAGGAGGCCAATAATCTGCTGAACTAATCTGTTTCTGTAAAACAAATAACAATGTTTGTTTACAATAACTCCTAGGTAGAAAACCACTGCATCATGCACATGCAATTTAACTGAGAAAACGGAGGCGAGTTATTTATGGTGTTATTCCAAAGTGTATCTCATTCATCTAAGCATGTTTGATGCGTTCATATCTCATTACTAACAACATTTTCACTGCAGTTTGGTTGGAGACCTATTTTAGCCTACGTCTTGGGCCACAGACTACAGATGACAAATGACAGCTTGACAGCAACGTCTCACTGCCAGCCAGACTGCTGACCACAGAAATAAATTTGCAGATTTTACATATTCTCTGCAATTTAAATCAATTGCTAGTTGTCTTAACGGAAGTGATTGTTGTGTTAGCGTGACATGATGGTGATTTGTTCTATACCTGACATTAGAGGTGGAAAAAAAATCAATGCAGAAAGGTTTTAGCAAATAAGTGTGTTTTTCTGTGTCCAATGTGAAATCTAGTCACTGGTTATTGATTCCAACTTTATTAAGTGGTGATAATATAGACTTACTGTATTTTCAGTGTTGAGCTAAAACCATCAAACAAGAAATCTCTTTTCAGGCAGAGTTTCAGTCATGTACTGCTTTGAGTGCTGAAAGAAATGGTTTTATCCCAGACTAGATGTGTACTTTTGTATGTGTGCACTGTTCTAGGCCTATCCTCCAACAATCAATTTCTTGGAGTACTGGATGCACTTGAGTGATGGGAAAGCAAAAGTAGTGACACTCAGCCATCACGGAATGAGAACATCAAATGATTGCCTCAGAGAAATTGCTGTATCTTCAAATGTCTTTGAGAATATCTCCCATCCATGTCTGCTTTTCCTCTTCATGCTACCCGCCAACACTTAAAGAGTTTCCTTTTGACTTATGTTATCAGTTTGGGGTTCAGTGCGGCGCACAGTCTTGTGAAATGGCTGTTTCGTCCAGCAGGATGCCCACAGTAGAAATTACATTCCTTGAAGATCGTAACCTGAGATACCTGACAACTCTGAAGACCTAAGAACACTAACTCAACTTTAGTAATTTCTTTAGTTGTAAGGAAAATGGATGTCCCTCTTGAGAACCTAAACTAGGTTGATATCTAACTGTTAAATGAATAGAATGGATGAGGCAAAGTGTCTGTAGGGGTTTAGTATTTTTCCCTGTCCCTCAATTTTGACATCCAGTAAACCAGCCTGGGTGTCCTGAATCAAAGGACAAAACCCGAAGGATTCATTCCCCAGAAATAATGGTTTCTAAATTCCCTTCTGTCATGTGAGTGATGGTAATTAGCAATAACAGAGACTAGCCACGGAAGGAACTGAAGTCCTTGAGATCATTTTCGATGGCGGCAAAGCCGAAGGACTCAAATTGGACCCTTATTACTATTTAATTTACACGCCTTTTACCTTGTTCTCTAGTGTTGCCTGGGTAATTAAAGCTCTGTCGTGTTCTCTCTCAAGCCACAGGAGGCTCTTTATTAAAGGCGTTTCTTCAGTCGGGCTAGTGCTGGTGAGGTGGAAATAACTGCAGCCTACTCTTTTTCTCTGATCACACAGACAATCCAAGCTAAATCTTTTGTTTTAAAATTCAACAACGTAGCTGTGTACTGTATTTTATTAGTTTTTGGCGAAGATGTTTTACAAGTGATGAGAGGGCAAAGCACTTGCTATCGTTATTATATTATTAGTGTTTTTCTCATAGTCATCCCACATCGGGGGAAATGATTTGATAAGGAAATAAATGAAGGCATTTATAAGTCATTTAGGGACTGTTCGCTACCACTCCTTCTTTTCAAATGACTTGAACAGGCTGTCATTTGCACAATTTCACAAATAATCACTGGGACCGAAAGGATATTTGAGTCGGGTATGACTGCAGCCTGAAGACCTCCCGTCTCATGCCTCTCATCTCATGCCTACCCGGCTGGTGTCGTCCCCAAGCTTTGATTTTTCAAAATAGAAGCTCGCTTTGACTTTTCCAATAAAAACTTGGGTCTGATCCGCTAGATTTTTATACGTTGGTGTTTTTGATGTTTTTGAACTAAATAGAATAGAATAGAAAAAAAATCACCAGATGTCATAGTTACAACACAATGTTGGAAATCGCACAGTCTAATACAAAGCTACAGTTCAAATTGTCTGGCTGACTTAACAGGGATGGGGGGCCAAAGCTGAGAGCGCTACATGGAAAAATATGCACCAAACAAGCCACTTTTAAATTTTGCTGTTTTCATGAATACAAAAGTTGGAACCCTCCCCTCAATAAAGAATAAAAAGACAGAAAAAGAGACCCTATTTTCCTCCCGTGGTCCATTCCATAGACACCAAACAGTCCCTTCGTGAGAACATATTTTGAGAATGACCATAAACTGATGTCTAGATTAAAATAAATAATTGTATTTTAATGCAAAAAAAGTGCAGGGCATTGTGAGGTAAAGTAAGTAGAGAAATGCGATGATAAGAGGTAGCACCTAGGGACTGCTGATTTTTCCCTAAACTATTTTTATTTTATTTTGTTTTATTTGTTTTCTATGTGGATGTTTATTCAATTGGCCCCAGTACTGTCTTCCTTATTAAGATGCAGGGCCTGCGCACAATGAATGATTGCTGCCACATACATATTCAAAGTAATTTCTAATTAATTGTTATTGTTATAATTGTCTATGATTGGTTTGATTGAATTTGTCACATGCAAGGTGCTTATCACCTGCAAACCCACAAAATAATTACTCCGGCTTATCTTCATGACCTTTGAAGGTGATGTTCTGTGTCATGCTGCATGGCTTGGAATTCCATGAAAAGTAGCTAAGATATTCAATTTAATACTGCCAATAACGAATAGTGATGGAGTCTAGAATGAATATTAGCACAGGGACTTGTGCAAGGCCCTAGCTCTTCACAAGAAGCACAGTGCAGCCTCACCAATCCACCAACCCACATGTACACCTTCACACCGCCTTTACCCAATGTCTCCATTCTCAGTTTTCACACTCCATCGAAAAACTGCCCTCTGAATGATGTATGGGTGAGAACAGGTATACGGATGTAATTTTTCACCCTATCCACACTTCTCTCTCTCCACGTTGGTAGCTGGCTGCCTGACTGGGATGGGGATCCTATCACACTGTGAAATGTGATCCCCAGCATCTATATTTTTGAGACTTGAGAGTATATCCTTATGATGTATGTGCTCCCTGCTGGCCAGAGTTTTTTGAGCAAAGCACAACTGATGCTCCACTGCCATACAGTTGGAAGCCTTTAAATCATTAGATTAGTTTTTTCAAGGCTTTAACCTAAACAAGCACAAATTTGAAATAGCTGCTACCACCTACGTGCATACATCCATGCATTCATTCATTCACACACACACACACACACACACACACACACACACACACACACACACACACACACACACACACACACACTCACAAACACTTTACCTTTATACCAAATATCAGCCTCCTAAGACAAAACTGTGGCCACCAAAGAGTGGAGAATGTTTTGTCGACAGTGTGAGCTATAGAGCTGTTGGCCGCAGCTAAAAAAGTTTTTTTAAAGTAATTTTTTAAAGTTTAGTTAAATTTAGTTTGTAGTGTTTATTTCTATATTGTGTTATAGATTATATCCCTTGAAAAAATCTTCATGCGTTCATCTTTAGAGGGGTGTGCTCCATCTGCAGTCCATCAACAACACTCAACTTGTATTCAAATCCCATAAGAATGGTTAATTAATTTAATTTAAATTTTTTAAATTAATGTTTAACCAGAACTTCATATGTGAACTATGCTGAAAGTGGCACCACTGACAAAAACATTGTATTTCTTTTATACTATCAAATGAAGTGTTAACTCCCAAATTGATAATTGGAACCTGATAGCATCTGTTCTGCCTCTATTTTGTGATGCCAAAACTATGCATTTTCCCTGTGGTGTTAAATTATAATATAAAATTAACTAGGAATGTGGAAGTCTTTGTTCTCTAACACAAATATATATTTGTTGTATTTTTTATTATTTTCTCAGAGGCCTTGATATTATTCTCTCTCATTTTGCTCTCTTGTGCTGCCCTTGATGTAGGTAAGTGTTTTTGTTTCCTTATTATTTATGCTGCTGTGTGTACCTACAGTAGTTATTCATCCACTCCATTTTATCCATTTCAATTGCTTTCGGCAAAGAGCAAGCAGTTCTGCACACCACAAAAATTTGACAGAAAGACTTTGAGACAACCCTACTCCTTGAAATGTCTTTCTCTTGAATGAATGTTTTGGGTCCTAATTCATTCAAAGAAAAATATAAATTATTCTCAATAGATATGTTTAAGAGGGAGAAAACAAAATGCTTTGGGTCCCATTATTACCCACTGCTTTTGATTTCTTTTGTATAGACAGAAATTGCCTCTCCTTACCATTACATTCCTGTATGTGTTTCTTATACTGTGTGTAGAAAAAGTGACTTAAGCATTAAGTCATTAAGCATTAAGCCAGCAGTGTGTAATCGTGGGCATGGGCTATGTGTTGAATGTCAATGGCATTTTAGTTAAACTTTAATGAAAGAACTTCATCCTTCGTGCTTCTTCTCTGGCTTACCGCTGTTTGGAAGGATCGAAGGAACAACTTGGTCTGCTGTTGCCATGGATACTGTTGTATTTGTTCCAAGTGCAGCCACAGTCAGTGTTTGGATGCCTAACAACTCTGGTGCGCTGTTACTAAATAATGGACGTGTGTGTGTGTGTGTGTGTGTGTGTGTGTGTGTGTGTGTGTGTGTGTGTGTGTGTGTGTTTTAAAAGAAGGCTGCTTAGTTTTAATAATGTCAATAATAGTGATTTTAACATCTTAGCATGCTTGAACTCATAAAAGATGTGTGATATATATGAAATATTCTTACAGTTTGCATGGGGAAATCCAACACACACATGCACTTCCTCAGTATAATGTTATATGAATCTGTTTGATTTCCAAAGGATGAAGCTAGTGAGGATTCAGAGTTTCAGGAAAGGAATGACTCACTTGTAACTTAGACGGTTGCTGTAGTGCAGTTTCAGTAGGATTCAGACTACAGCTCAGAGAGGTCATTGGGATTCCACTCGGTTTTGATCTAGGAGGCTGCAGCATGTCCCAGTGTGTTCTAAAGAGAAAGGCGGATGTTGGAGTTGTTCTCATGTTGTTCTATAAGCCATGGTTGAGACCAGGCTTTTCATGGATAGATGACATAACCGTTAGCCTTTTCTTTCTTATCTTGCAATTTCCTCTCATAGTACCTTGTGATCCTTCAGGGCACCACAGAAGCATTCTCTACAATTATGGATTGCTCGTAATTAAAAATTCTTAAGAAATCGACTGCACATAATGTACTCAATCAAATAAAAGCATCTAAAATTGCCTGTAATCTATATGAAATGTATTTATTTTCAAATAGTGGAAATAAGCTTAGGACAGAAATGAGGTTTGAAGTTTACAATGTAGACATCGATGATTACACCCACAGTGAGTATAATACTATCAAAAAGCATCTGTTAGCCGGTAATGAATTCAGACCCTTGCCCCATAACTGTCTATCTAGGCCAAGAAACAGCTTGAAGGACTTACTAGGACTATACCTGAATTTCTGTGGGTTTATCTGAAGCAATGTCTCCCCAAAGCAGGCCTAATCTGGGAGGCTGACCCATACTGCCCCAGGCTAGATCACAATCAGGGCTGAAGCCATGGCTCTCCCACAGTCCCAGCTATACCACTCTTTGATAGTCGAAGGCCCAAATCCTTTAAGTGTCGGGCAAACTTTGAGAGACACCACAGCTCAGGAAAGGAAGCAGGCACTTGCAGGGAGATTACATTCTCTGGGGAAAAGCAATGTCCCACTTTCAGAAAAGGGGGAGAGTACCTTCACTTCGGGCACCACTTGGAGGCTGTTGCAGCAGGTATGAGGACATTCATGGTCCCAAATGGTTTTGTGAATGCAGAGAAGTGGCCTCCATCTTACTTCCTCCTGTCTCATGCATCACACTTGATTGAAGTGATGGAGGCTAGGGGTTATTTCCAGAGGGAGTCCAGTCCACAATGCAAGATGCTGGCTGACACCTTTCATTCAATCAATCAATCAACAATTATTTACATAGCACTTTACAGCAGCCAGCAGGTATCCAAAGTGCTTAACATCAGAAACCAAGAGTAAAAACACATATCATACAATAGAAAGAATAAACATAGACAACAGTAAAATCAGAAAAGGTTACAAAGAAATAGAAGAATGAAAATGTCACCCCACTGCTACGTATTAAAAGACAGACTAAACAGATACGTTTTGAGTTTGGACCTAAAAAGAGATACATCTGTAATGTAAGTGCGAATATCAGAGGGTAACTTGTTGGACCGGTCGTGCTCACGCAAAGTTAAAATTTCAGACAAATACTCCAGGGCCAGACCATTTAAGGCCTTAAAAACAAACAATAAAATCTTAAAATCTATTCTAAAATGCACAGGGAGCCAATGTAGAGTGTAGAGAACGAGAGTGCACGTCTAGGCATATTTGTTAAATGCTTGTCAAATTTCATGCTGCGATCAAAAGTAACACCCAAGTTTTTGACAGTTGACCTAGTGTAAGATGCCAGAGCTTCCAAACTCAAAGCTTGACCATTTTGCTTGCCTGAAGTACTGAAAATAATACTCACATTTTATCTTCATTCAAATTAAGAAAGTTTTCTGAAAGCCACAACTTCATTTCAGTGATACAACTAAGCAAGGAGTTTAGTGCGACACTGTCATTTTCTTTCATAGGCAAATAGATTTGCAAATCAAATCTGCGTAACAATGAAATGACAGGTTGTGCTTTCCTATAATAGCCCATAAAGGCAGAATAAATAAAGAAAACAGAATGGGGCCAAGAATTGAGCCCTGGGGTACCCCACAAGAGAGAGGAGCAGTTACCAATCATGACAGAAAAAATCCTATTTGTCAAATAAGAGCTAAACCATTTAATTGCAGAGCCTCTGATGCCTACACAATGATAAAGGCGAGAGAGGAGGACTGCATGGTCCACTGTGTCAGAAGCCACGGTGAGGTCCAAAAGCACTAAAACAGTAGGATTCCCGGCATCTACAGACAAGGCAATATCATTATGTACTCTCAACATTGCAGATTCAGTTCATAGTACTGTGATGTGATCTAAAACCAGATTTTTTCAAACACAGAGTTCTGTGGCGTGAACAATTTCTAGGGGACAGTTGGTAGGTTTCATGTGTGAGTATTTGTAGGTTATGTTGTGTACAACTTTACTAAGTTATGTCAGTGAAACTTAAGTGCCTCAAACAAAGCTGAGTGTGCAGGGGAAGCAGGTACAAACACTTTAAATTATCTCTGGTGAGTTTCCTGACATATGCAACTCTGTCGATAAAATAACAGAGAAATTTCTCACATGTACTGATTGAAACGTCTGTCGGAGCAGAGGTGCATGGATTTACGACAGTGTTAATAGTATTAAATAACACTCTAGGTTCATGGAAACTGCTAGTTATGACAGAAGAGAGATGGTGCATCTTCGCCACCTTCACAGCCTTCTGACTGTCCCTTAATAGAGCCAGTGATACATGTAAATTGTCCTTCTTCCATCTTCGTTCAGCTTGTCTGCAGTGTTGCCTAAGGGCCCTTGTGGTGTGATCTAGCCAGAGGTTTAATAGATTTAATCCGATGAGGGGCAATAGAGTCTAGGATTTCAGTGCATGTGGAATGGAACACAGAGAGAATGTTATCTAGGGAAGAGGGAGAGACTAGACCATTCTTTACGTAAAATTGTGAGCCCATAAACGCAGAAGCAAACTCTCCAGCTGAAGATGAGGTGATGCAGCTGTGCCTAGAAGCTGAGGAGACAGGCTTAACAGTGGGTGGTGGAACACTGATCTCAAACCTAACGGTGAAGTGATCTGAGAGACCAGTTTGTTATTTCTCCAAGTGACACTGAAAGCCCATAGGAGATGATGAGATCCAAGGTGTGCCCTAGATGATGTGTTTTATTGTGTTTCTCATAGTGCACAACAAGAGTGCATACACAGCCGTACAGACTATGCTTAATGAATGTTTGGTTTTTAAATCCATAGACTGTAAAAGTAGAGGACATAGCATACATTATGTCACCCATTGGTTTGTGGACTGCTGCTTTAAAGCCTCGAGTTTGACAATAAGGGCGTCGCCATCTTGTTTTTTTGGTACCGCCTGTGAGAATTTTGACAAGAGGTTTGAGCTGGGGAGGATGACGCAGCCGAGTCTGTGTTGTTTATGGTTGCAGTGGTATTGCTCTGAGCTAAAGGGGGAAAGTTGCAGATTTTCAAAAGTTCTGAAGCAAGTCATCCTGTAGAGATTTACCGCCAGGTAAACCCGTACCTCGGGTACTGCTGCCATTCATCTGCATTGACGACAGTACAGAAAATTAGCAAACTTTACCTTAAATTAAATTTCCAGCAGTAGCTAGCTAACTTGGTTGGAATAACACTGAACAGGACATTATTTGGCATATATGTTTTCTAATCAAGTTTGTCTATTTTTAGTCCATTATAAATCATGATTTGCATATATTTTTAATCTTTCTTTAATTTCTATTGTTGTACATTTGACCCAGTAGCTCTATGTGTCTATATTCCTGAGATTAACGTCAGATTTTATTTAAAACTGCAGTCGGACAGCTGAAGTTGAATGACATTTCACCAAGTGTTTTCAAGTGTTTTATTACCACAGTGATTTACTGGTGTCTTGGCAACATAAATTAAGACATATCACCATTATATGTTTTAAAACTCTCAGAAATGTAAGCAAGTTGTTACGTTCGATTTAGGCCTTTACATCAGGTTCAGTCCTCATTGGTATTACACACTCAGATTAGTTTTAGATTATATCTTTCTTTTTAAATTTGCCTAAGTTACTCGTTGTCATTTAGTGGAAACATAAGGTAGTACAAAGAGCTTGTGCAAAAGCACTTGAAGGACAATTTCAGAGGGACCCCAGGGGGTAGATGCCTCTGAAGTGGATAAATGTTACATTGCCATCAGGCAACAGTGAAAAAGAGATTTTCCTGGGTGTCAAGGTGGAAGAGATAATGTAAAAGATCATATGATGCATTGCAAACATTCAGAGAAAAAATGGAGAGAGAATGACGCAAAGATAGTGTGGATGGGGGTGCAAAAATGAGAACTATGAAAGATGAAACTAAGAAAGGTGGGAAGGCATGGATTATAGCGACAGTGACAAGCAAATTGTGAAAAGGGAGATGAATGAAAATCATGAATTTGCACACTAAGGCATCGGGATACAAATAGAAAGGAAAGGTTTCCTCCTCCACTGAACCTTCAGGAGGGATATTTCCTCTGTGGCTGGCATTATCTGATGACACCACAGTGCCATTGCAGATGGCAAAGGTAGATTGCAGATGTCAACAAGCTCAATTAAATTGACAGCAGATTAGATTTAATTGATTTGATTATGTGCAAAAGGGGGTTGGACTCCCTTATCTTTTCGGAGAAATTCAATAGATGGTCCAGGAATTAATGATTAATGACGATTCCGATTTTTTTGGGCATACATATCATTGCAGCATCACTGAAGCTATTATTCAAAATGCCTCACTCTTTAGATGGAATATACAGGTTATATCTATTCTGTATAGAGTTGTCAAGCTTCTCCCTAATGTGTTTTATCTTATTTAGATTTAGATTTTGCTGAGAGTGCCTTAAAATAGAAGAGACACATGAGAGGAAGTGCTTTCAGTAGTCTTTCACCGATGTGGGTTTATGTGGTTCATGAGGCAGGGATCTTAACCACAACATCATCTGCGGGCATATTTTTCTCTTTGAATCTGCATCCCCACGCCTTGGGGAAACCGGAAGCAGGACTGTACTGAGAGCCCAGCAGTTTCTTGTGTCTGCTCCCTCTCGTCTTTTCACTCGTCTGAAAGAAGGTCTGAAGTAGGTTAGCACTCAGTGCTTGCACAAGGGAGGAAATTGAAATGCTGAAATAAGGAGTAGCTGGGGAGAAGATGGTGGAGCTATAACCGGGACAAAATTGCACTGCCATGATGAGAAGGAGAGGCATATCTGCTTGGACACAGGGGAGCTCCTTTACTGGCCAATCACTGAGTTGTGTTGCCATCCTTTATTCTTCATTCCAATCTTGGTTTAGTGTCAACACCAGCCTAATGAATACTTTTTTTTTTCTTGTAGTATCCACATCCCCTACAAAATGACATTGCCAAGCTGAGGTACACTGGATTGTGAGTGTAGGGATTTAATACACTCCAGAATGAAATAGGCATCCTCCTGCCTGTCCGTTCTCTGTTCTTATGAGAGATTACTCCAGGGACTTTGATCGAGTAACTAGAATTCAAGCTGCATCTTTGTTGGTTCAGGCCCAGTAAGCAGCTCACAACACATGCAAAAGGCACACACTTGGCTCACCCATGAAAGCACGAAAACACGCTCACACACAACCGTCTTACTGTAGTATGCTCAAGCTAAACTATGTTCTCCCCCTCTTCTCAGCAGTTACTTTATTATAGTGCTCCCTTGTGGCAAATCTTCTGTATTTGCTTTGTCACACTACATTCCTTTCAGCCTACTCTCCTTCAAACACTATATATTGCACAATATTATTTTTTTCCTGGTGATAGTGATAATTCCAATTTTATGCTAAGGTGTATTACACCCACTGCTCAAATTGGATGACAAAAAAGCAATGTACACTTCCTAGGGAATCCACATCTCAAAACACATTTGATCAGCGTTTGAAAGACACATGCCGAGATCTGTTGACAATGATGTTTACACTCTGGCTGTGTAGCAAATAGCTTATTGCTTTATGAGAAAGTGAAAGCGACGTGGGAGAGTAACACAGACCCAAGTCAGTAACTCTTGACGTGTGGAAGTTCCGACTCTTTTAAGTATGTTTTAATGGTTGTCAGTGTACTGAGTATTTCATACAAAGCCAGGTCTCACTGCTGTAAAATATTCTCCCCAGCTGTGTCGCAAACAATCTCGATTTGTCTTGGTCTTGCTGTGGGGCAAACCTCCATATTTGTCAGACCTCCTTTTACTGTTTGTGTATCCACACACACACACACATGAACTTACCAAACACAACACATATAATTTAGCAGGAATCTCATTTTACTGTATGTCAAGTTTATTCAAAGTATTGTATTGTATTTTATGGTCATTACTAATTTAATCACATTTGGTTATTCTCACTGGATCATGTGATATAAATACTGCATTGACTGGCAGTCTGTGTGAACACTTCCTTTACATACCGAGTGCGTAAAAACAACACAAAAATGAGAAAAATTTGCCTGTGAATATTTCTCATAAAAACTGTTCATGCTAGCAACGATGCTAATTTGCGACAGTTTTTCAATGAAAGGTTTGAATATTTGCACCAGCTTATCAACCATGGTTGGTTAGGATGCCTGTGGGGCAGTTTGTTTTCCCTCTTAAGAAGGTGGTAATGCGTTTGAGAGAAATTGTCAGTAGATGCGGTGTGAGCGGACAAGAAAGAGAGAGATCTGAGCAGAGGAGAGTTAAAGTTTAGCGGTGAAGATATCAAGTGAATGTACTGTATAGCAGCAAGAGTATGCAGTATAAGTACATACTTTAAAATTACAATATGTAACTTTCTGCCGCTAGGCGTCTCTCAATCAAAACAATGGATGGTAAACACGGACTTTTGATGATGTTGGGAAGTTGCGTGGAATTATGGGAGTTATAGTTGTCTGCAGTTTTTATTGTTAAACACCAGAATTAGAACGCATCTGTTCACGTACAAGTATACCCATACAAGTTTGTTCACATAACACTTAATAACGTTTGTCATTCTAATAAAATAGCTGCAGTTTCCCCAACATAATTAAGTTTTTCATCTTTGTGATTGCATGCACAAGGTATATTTGTAATAACCTACCTAAAACCTACACTAGACCTACATTTAAAACTTAAAACAATCATATTCTGCAGGAAAGAAAAGAAAGAACTAAATATTTTGTGGACCAGCACATTGGGTAAGTTATCAGAATACATGACCCCATTGGAACTGCTTAATAAAGGAGTTAAACTTCCAAATAATGTTTGGTGTGGGTTTTTTTTTTTCATCCCTTCACACTAGTTTGTACACATGTTTTGTCATTTGGAGTCATCACGGAGAAACCATGCACGGGCAGACAATGTGCAGCAGCGCCCTCTGCGGTCACGGTTTCTGATGGGTCACAGTTTCCGTGCAACACCGGGGCTGTTGTCACCTGTCATTCCGACTGGGGTGAGGCAGACAGACAGGCTAGTTAAATTAGCATTAGATAACTTGTCTATCTATACAGCTAACATTAACATTACTGGGGAAAATATTTGTGGGTTAGCCCTGTGCCGTTATTAGAACAATCATACTAAAAATAACTTTATGAGCGTGTGGAACGATGTTGTAACCTTATAATGTTACTCACCAAGCATTAGATAGCATTAACGTTAGCTACTTGTCAACCAGCACATTGTAGTAACGTTAATCTGGATCGATATTGAAATAATTGCGGTCCGTGCTGTCTTACTGTGTTGCAAAGTGACAGGTAATTAATCACAAAATCATATGATTTATAATTACTATCAAACGGGTCATCTGGGTGCCCATGTTTTGACGGAGGTTACGAATATCTAGAGGGTGAAAGGTTGTATGACGCCACTGACAAGCTACTAAAGGAAGCCTCCCGGGTCAAAAATAAATTAACAGATTTCTCTGCGTTTGAAATCTGGTGGAAACATTTGGGATAGTGTAAGAACACAACTCAAAACCATATATATAACAAAGGTATGGTTGTTTTAAGACATTTTAATGCAGAAATGTTACATGTTGTACCTTTAAGGTTCACAGATGAGCTGGCACACACACCTCCTACATCTCAACAAGTCCTGGTGACCTGATTGGTTTATCCAACTCCTGTTGGTAGGTGGATTTGAAACCGTGATCAAAATAATGTAAACGCTATATTCAAAATCAGTATAAAGGAAACTCTATCTATGCAAAGGTTTTTCCGTGATACAGACAGATCTTGACCAGTCTAAGTACACTGTTGAAGGGATTATGTTATTAATGTTAAACCCTGTGTTTAAGCTCTGGGAAAATCAACAGACTTTACTCTTTAATGCAGCATTGCT
This sequence comes from Percina caprodes, assembly GCA_013375575.1. Classification (NCBI taxonomy): domain Eukaryota; kingdom Metazoa; phylum Chordata; class Actinopteri; order Perciformes; family Percidae; genus Percina; species Percina caprodes. The sequence goes on along the minus strand of JABXJD010000003.1, from coordinate 5,631,897 downwards.
AGAGCCATCCTCTTTGCATCTTTTCACAGTAAAATGCCATATGGGCATGATTAACTAATCAGAATGAGCTCTGCAACACTATAGTCCTATAAAAGGATCCACTTCTCCTGAGCACTTCATCTAACAGACAACTATTAGCGCTATGTGTGCCTTTGTCCCAGGACTCTGTCAGAATCTGACCCAGTCTGATCACCACTGTGCCATGTCAGGGCAGATTTTCAAAGAATTTCCCCTATGGAGTCTAAAGAGGACAGTGGAGGGCACTGGCGATGGTAGATCCAAACTCTGCCCCTTTGCCCCTGTATCTGAACAACCACTGAACTAAGACTAGCTGCTGGGCGATGATAACTACTTTGTCATCTGTATCTGCTACAGCAGTGGTTCTCAAACTTTTTTCAATAAAGTATCACCTAGATTGTATCTGAAATATTTTTTTTTATCCAAGTACCCCCAGAAGAAACATTTTTGGTAGAAAAAAGGCCTAGCTACATAAAGAAACACAATATAGTGCTGTCCCATCACAGTCTGATTTACTAAACAATATTGTAACTGAAAAACACTTAAATGCTACATTTCGAATATTAAGAATCACTAAATGCATTAAATATAATTGTGTATTATGATGTTAGGAATTATGCATGAGTGATATTGTTTTAATTAACATTTTTTAAAGATATCACGTGTCGCGTGCAGTATTTCAAAGTAAGACGTGCCTTCCTCAGCCAGCTGGTGTAAGTGAAAACTGAGAAGCAACTCCAGTGTATTAGAATTTGGATTCCTGAAAAAGTTGTATTGTTGAGCATCCTATGAAGCCATAGTTGCTGCACCTTCTGCTGCTATGCTCCCTCCTGCTGCTTTAGTTGCCTCCGACCCAGTCGCTGCTTGTAATCCATTTTTCCAGACGTTTTGTTGTTTTGCATCAGTTTCACCCACAGGTCCAGTGTGCAAGTCTGATTCTTTCTCTTGTTTGTTTCCCTCATAGTCTTGTTTTTCTCCCTGGTGCTTTTTTTGTTTTTCTCTCTTTTTCTCGTCTTTTTCTTACAGAATACCATGGCCCTTCTTTCCCGCAGTTTTCTAGAACAATATACACTCGTTCTTTTTATGCACCTATTTGCTCTTTTTTTTGATTGCTCTAACTGACACCCACCTGTGGTTACAAGTTTAAGAAATTACCTGTTAGAGGGAGAGAACCTTTTTTAATGGACTCCACACAGAGGACTGACTGTAAGAAGATTAAGCCCCTACCGCTCTACTGACTGAGAGAAGGCTCAGTGCCCTTCCCTACAGGATCATAACACATAAAAGAACTCATCTTCTTTGAGGCCATTTCACTGTTGAACAATATGTTAAGGCCTTTAACCAGTCTTTACACTGTAGACCTTTAGCAGTGTTGTCTGTTTACCGTAACAGTCTCAATGCATGCTGGGTGTTTTATACATCTATACAAGCCTTCTTTCCTATCACATTGTGGGTTTCTATCTACATGTTCTGCTGTTACATCAGAAAAAGTAGACACATAATATATTAAAGTGATCACCGGTGAGAAGGACAGCTACGGCATTCAGGTTATAACCTTGGTGGAGTTAAGAGCTTTAATGGACAGGAGGACAAAGTAATGTTTGAAACAGTGAAGCCTACTTAGGGGAACCTTGTGTTTTCTTTCTGCCAGGAGGAGCTGATACTCAAGGAGAATATGAGTTGGATCTGAGTTGATTTTTTGGGCCTGTCTATCTAGTGTATTTGCAATAGAGATTTTTCTGCAAACACGTTAACCAAAGAAAACATCCTATGGAATACTGTGTTATTCAGCAACTGTTACACCTTGTCTCCAAGACAGCAGCACAACAGCAGCTGTAGTCGCCTGTCAGCGTCTTCCCTGCATTGATTCAGCAACAGCACTGTTGTGCATTCAGAATTGTTTGGTAAATGTTCACAGCCCAAAACACAATGTTCTTCAGCACGTAAGCAGAATAGTGTCGTTTTGAAGACTACAAACAAGATTTGGATTGAAGTTACATGCATACATGCGAGTGAAGCGTAATTAGTTATTTGGTCGTGGTGGAGCACAGCTTGATTGATTAAAACTGATATTTTCACATATCACACATGTTCAAATATGTTCCATTAGATAGACAGGAGACAGAGGAGTGACAATGCAGCAAAAACGTGTAGGGTTAGGGTAAAGTGATAGGCATGAATGATCATTTTGGACTCCATCAGTGGCAGGGTTGAAACCACCACTCTGTGCCTCTGAAGGCATTGCTTGTGGCATTGTGTCACCACTGGGGAATTGTTCCAGAGTGTTGGGACTGACCGTGGGGTGCGGTTTTGCTGACGCAGCAACCACAATGTCTTGATTGTGCTTAAATTGTATTAACCTTTCCACAGAGTCCAGTGTTAGTGGAATTCAGAGCGTAGCTTGGCTCATTGGATTTTAAATCCTCCACGGCAGCATTTAGACCTGTCACTTAATGCATCCCAGCACGATAGGATGATAAGAATCACGTTGAAATGACAGGTGTAACCACAGCTGCAGTGATGTTACATAAAAATAGCCGCTGGTTAAGACCCAGCACACGCAGTGTTTGCTCCGGGGGTGCATGAGAAAACTGTCACTTGCGATGTGCTGCTTTATTTGCAGTGGTCTTTTCATACTTACTGTAGCAAAATGCACATACCTTACACTATGCACACAAAGCTAACAAGCAAAAGCAATAGAGGGTGGACATAAATGCATGCACCATCAGCACCATCATTATTTCCTCAGTCACTAACACAAGCTACAGTCACGCATGCCGATATACTCAACACATACACACACATGATTATTTCCCTTGCTTGCACAGCATGAGACCTTATATTATATGTAAGGCAGAATAAATGAAGCCAGACTTCCAGTATTCACCCTGCTCTCATTGGCAATCTATTCTTACCTAATTATTTGGGGGGGTGGGCTTGAAACCTGCCTTAATTTGCCACTATGCAGTGTGCAATTAATCAAGGCGCATGCTAACTGACAGCCTTAATGGATGCACTCAGCTCCTCAGTGATTGTCTGCTGGCTGCCTGTTCCTTCAGTGCGTAGCCTCAGAACTCAGACAAGCATACCCTTCAAGAGCGGCTACACATACAAGGACGCTTCCACTGAATTGAATGGTGTGGCACAGTGCTGAATGAGTACATTCATCTTTGCTTACCCACACCCACCTCTCAGTTGCACTGTGGTAATAACTGTGTTAGAAATATCAGCCTTTAATTCTTTATGATACAGAAAGGCTTATACTCAACTGAAGCATTTCGCAGCAATTCGGATTGAGTTAAAACAATCCCTGCTTTTCCTTTTGCTGTGTTTTTTCTTTGAGCAGAGGGATGAAGTTTCTGTGATTGTATAAAAGGGGGAAAGCAAGTGACACAGAGACAAAGGCAGGCATGGGTGCTTTTAAGGTCTCGAAATAGTCTTCTGGCACTTAAGGTTTCTACTGCACTCAGATGGAGAGAGAGCGTGGATGTTGCCTGAGGTGTAATGCAATGACAGAGATGTGGCTGCATTTACACCTGAAAAAACCTTTTCTGAGAAAGTCTGCATTCTCCAGAGGTCTGACCTCTACGAAAATGTGATGTAGTGTTCTATAAAGCATTAGTTCCAAACTTTAGGACACAATTCAAGTGCATTACACCTCCAGAAAGACCTTTTCATGTTGTATCTCAGGGTCAAACATTGGGTATATAGGGCTGATAATGGCACTTAAGAACCACAACCACTTAAATTGTACAGTTACTCTTACGTACAATAAATGCAGTGCGTTTTTTTTTAACATGGACAACTGGCTGCATTTTATTTTATATTGGATCACATATGTGTGTTGAATAAAGGACCTTTCAACTGTCTTATAGTTTCTTCCTCCACTCTTACTATGTCTCTGTTGAATCAGGTGGTAAAAATAGTTTGTTATAGTCAATTCAATTCAATATTATTTTATTTATATAGCGCCAAATCACAACAGTTATCTCACTGCGCATTTCATAAAAGAGCAAGTCAAGACCGTAATCTGTGATGTTATTTACAAAAACCCAAAAATTCTCACCATGACCAAGCACTAGGCGACAGAGACAAGGAAAAACTTCCTTTTAAGAGGCAGAAACCTCGAGCTGAACCATGGCTCAGGGTGGGCGGTCATCTGCCTCGTCTGGTTTGGGGTGACGGACAGACAGACAGAGAAGAGACAGACAGACATGGAGAATATTAGCAGAGGGTGTCAAGCAGGAACATAGAGGCCGCAGGTGACTCCAACCATAGATCCAGACTCCACAGTTCCAGCGCCTGAAACACCTGCAGGAAGTGATAGGAGATGAGAGGAGAGGGACGAGAGAGCACAAGACTACGGGAAAGGGAAGAAGTTGAGTTAGTAACATGCATTAATGGGATGAGGTTGCATACAGATGGAGAGAAGGAGGAGGAGAGAGGTGCTCAGGGAAGTCCCCCAGCAGTATAGGCCTATAGCAGCATAACTAAGGGATGGTTCAAGACTCATCTGAGCTAGCCCTAACTATATGCTTTATCAAAGAGGAGAGTCTTAAGCCTACTCTTAAATGTGGAGACAGTGTCTGCCTCCTGAACCCAAACCTGGTTCCACAGGAGAGGAGCCTGAAGGCTTCTCCCATTCTACTTTTGGATACTCTAGGAACCACAAGTAACCCTGTATTCTGGGAGCGCAGTGCTCTTGTAGGGTTGCAAGGTACTATGAGCTCTTTAAGATAAGATGGTGCCTGACCATAAAGAGCTTTGTAGGTGTGAAGAAGGATTTTAAATTCTATTCTGGATTTTACAGGAAGCCAATGCAGAGAAGCTAAAACAGGAGATATGTGATCTCTTTTCCTGGTTCCTGTCAGACCACGTGCTGCAGCATTCTGGACCAGCTGAAGAGACTTTATGGACTTTATCGAGCAGCCTGATAATAAAGAATTGCAGTAATCCAGCCTAGAAGTAACAAATGCATGGACTAGTTTTGCTGCATCATTTTTAAGACAGGATATTCCAGATTTTTGCAATGGATATAATTGAGTATCATCTGCGTAACAATTAAAGTTTATGGAGTGTCTCCTGATAGTATTGCCTAAAGGAAGCATATACAGTATAAAGTGAACAGGATTGGACCGAGTGCATGGAGGATTCATCGTTAACATGTACAAACTGAGGTTGATCTGATAAATAAGACTTAAACCAGCTTAGGGCAGTTTCTTTAATGCCAACTAGATGTTCCAGTGTCTGTAATAGAATATGATGGTCAATGGTATCAAATGCAGCACTAAGATCTAATAACACCAGTACAGAGATAAGTCCTTTGTCTGATGCAATTAGGAGATCATTAGCAATTTTCACAAGTGCTGTCTCTGTGCTATGATGAACTCTAAATCCTGACTGAAAATCCTCAAATAAGCTGTTGCTATGCAGAAAGTCACACAGCTGTTTGGGGACTGCTTTCTCAAGAATTTTAGAGAGAAATGGAAGGTTGGATTTGTAGGTCTATAGTTGGATAAAACATCTGGATTCAGGTTGGGCTTTTTCAGAAGAGGTTTAATTACAGCTACTTTAAAGTGCTGTGGTACATAGCCTGTTGATAAAGACAGATTGGTTATATCTAGTAGAGAAGTGTTGACTAAGGGTAAAACTTCTTTAAGTAGCCTAGTCGGGATGGGGTCTAAGAGACAGGTTGATGAATGAAGAAATAATTTAATTAAATTGATAAAGATCAAGTGAAGCAAAGCAGTCTAAACAAATATCTGGTTTTACAGCTATTTCTAAGGTTCCTGAGTTTAGAGATAAGTCAGTGCCAGTTAAAGGCAGGTCTTGGTGAATTTTGTTCCTAATAGTTATAATTTTATCATTGAAGAACCTCATAAAGTCGTTACTACTAAGAGCTATGGGAATACTTGGCTCAATAGAGCTGTGACCTTCCGTCAGCCTTGCTACAGTGCTGAAAAGATACCTGGGGTTGTTCCTATTTTTCTCTATTAATGACGAGTAGTACGCTGCTCTGACATTAATTACATTAATTGGCAGTAATTTCCTATAAGTTTTAAGACTGTCTTGCCAAATTAAACGGGAATTTTCAAGTTTGGTGGAACGCCAAATCTTCTCAATTTTCTGCGTTATTTGCTTTAATTGGCAAGTTTCAGTGTTATACCATCTTTGTTTTATTATCTTCTTTTTTTAGAGGGCAACAGAGTTGAGTGTCATTCGCATTAAGCCTGCAGCACTATCAACAAAATGATCGATTTGGGAGGGACTGAAATTAGCATAGGAGTCCTCCGTTACTTTGGGACTTGGTAATGAATTAAAAGCTGATGGAATCACATCCTTAAATTTAGCTTTATCAGACAGACATCTTGTATAGAATTGTTTGCCTAATGGCGTGAAATTCAGCAGTATAAACTCAAAAGTTATTAAACAGTGGTCAGATAAAAAGGGATTCTGTGGGAACACGATTAAATGTTCAATTTCAACCCCATATACCAGAACAAGATTGAGGGTGTGGTTAAACCAGTGAGTCGGTTTATGAACAGAGAAGCCAGTAGAATCTAATAGAGAGAGAAACGCAGTACTAAGGCTATTATTCTCATCGTCCACATGAATATTAAAATCCCCTACAATAAGAACTTTGTCCGTTTTATAGACAAAGTTATTATTGTCATTATTATTATTCCGTGACTACAGCAAACATTCATTAAAGAAACTTTTAAAGGAAATGTTAGAAAGAACAAGCAAATTGCTCTGTAATTATGTGCATTCAATAGGAATGATTTAAAACCCATCATAAGAATCATTCACTCTTTTTGTGGCACAGTTTGAGTCAGGATTGCTTTAAGAGAAACATACCCTTTCATGTGCCTCAGTGCACAATGCTGGGGAAGATAGAATCTTAGCCATAGTTATCATTTAATCATTGCTTCGGCTTTATGTTCCCATATGCGATCACGAATGGCAAATTACTGAGAAAGTGAAGATGAGTTGTTATAATGAAAGCACGAACGGATGGTGACAGAACTGCCAATGGGATGATACACCACAAAGTTGGGTGAAAAGCACCACTGATGCTGCTTTTGACAGGAGTGTAGAGTGTATCTCAACAGCGAATGAAGTTATTTACATGTGAATCCACAAAATGGCAAGGAGCCTAACTAGGTCCTCAATGTGTTGTGCCAAATTCTCTTCCCTCTTATCAGTCTCTCCATCAGGACATACCAGGAGTTTTGCAGAGATGAAACTTTGGATCAGTTTGCAGCGGTTGGCACAAAGTAACATCATGACCTACCTTCAGTTAAAATAGCAATATTTGTATCTATAAATGATTTGAAAAACACCCCATCACTAACTTTACGAACTGTACAAAGATGCATTGACCATGGTTATACAACTGGATTTCTACCACTCAAAATCAAGTCTTTACAAAATAACTCAACATTTCATTTCCTCCTGATGTTCTGCCAAGAACAGTTATTTGCTTCTGTGTTGAATAGACATCCTTGGATGGTAATTATGTAAAATCATGTGAATTGTTTTTCAGGCTATTTGAATATTCAGCTACTGTGTCATACTGTTATTGTTTCGCTGTTTATGAATAGGCAGCTTGCTGACAATGAATACCCAAAGAGTGTTTAGGCTTAGAGTTATTGTGTACTACAGTGCTTGACCCGCAGAAGAAACATGATTGCATGTCTATGGAATTTCTGCTTATGCTGAAGGCTATTGATGTTTACTTTAATGGCTCACGTACATGCTGTATGAGTCATTTTAAAATGTATGTATTCTTAAATGTCTTTCCGGTTATGTGTATCTATCACTAAAGTTATTTCAAGTATATATTGCCGCTATTGATTGACTTTTCCATACCTTTACATGACGACGCCATGCAAGAGCTCAATTAAGCTTTAATAGAAAGGTTAAATTGCATAAATGACCACCAATGCCAGTCTGTCCACTCATGTCACTGTAAGCAACTTTAGATGAAAATATGCACCAGCTGGCATATGCTTATCCAACTGTGACAGCATTTTTTTGATGTACCAGTGACCAGAAAATTACAGAAAGCACCACTCCCAACAATATGTGGCTCAACCTTTGTGGTGTCTTACCCAGATGGAGATTGTACATAGATGGAAAAGCCCCAGGGTTATGGTGATATGAATGGCCAAGTACTGACCTTTGACTCCTTTGCGCTTTACCCCCAAGTGTGAATAAATGATTCTAAAGGGCCCTATCCCAGAGGATTAATGTGCTCAGCAAGGCTCCAAGCTGCTCACAGAGAGCAGACAGAGTGAAAATGTACCATTGACTCTGTAGAGTACAGTGGCAGTACATTCTGGATCAGCTCTCTTAGGAATGTTGTTACTTTTGTCACTTAGGAATCAACTCTGTGTTAAGGGCAATAGAGGTACCATAGTTGGTGCCAAAGTGCAATACAACGTAATGTGCAGAACTGCAAAGTAATGAAACCTATTAATCAAGTCAGGTAATTGGTACCTGCACACATTCATTGTAATGGCTACATGCATACTCAAGTTAAAGTTACAATTGATTGAGTAAATTAATCGGTCACAAAAGAGCATAATTATGAATTTTGTCCCAGTTTTAAAATCTCCATTTTACTTATTTTGAGTTCTGTTTGCAAGCAAAGAAATTATAACTGACATGTTTGAACAAGTGGTGTTTCTGGACAGGTTTTAGTTGTAAAACCAGGGGTTAAAGGGGGGTGGAACGATCCGTTCCGGCACCTTCGATTAATAGGTAAACTAAGCTAATTGGCAGTTTAATTCATCATTGTTTCCTGTTTGTTTAAAATAACGCTAAATATCCATTTCACTGTTTCCGGTATTCATTCTCAGCAGCGCACCACCATGAGTCCATGCAATGCGGATCTTAGGGTTCCCCCACCTGCCAGATCCCACTTTAACCCATGTGTAAAACACTGTATGAGCCAAAATGTTGTAAGGCAGAAATCTCAAAACCTGCTGAAATAAGTGTCAACTCTCAACGAAATAGTTTTTGGGAAATAAGTTTATTCGCTTTCTTAGATGCATAGATTTTATAGTAAATATGAAGCTATAGCCAGCAGCCAGCAGCCAGCTTAGCCAATCACAAAGACTGGAAACGGGTTAAACAGTTAGCCTGGATCACTGCAAAGGTAACACCCTAAAGGACTTTTTCCAATTTTAATGCTAAGCTTAGTAAACTCGCATCTGGCTCTTTCTTTATATACTCACCGAACAGATATGAAAGTGGCTTCAATCTTTTCATTTAGCTCTCAGAAAAGTGATTATTAAAGGTGCAGTGCGCAATGCTGCGTGAAGATTGTTGATATTTCAACTCAACTGCCAAACAAATGCAATCTCCGCCCACAAAGATTCGTAGATGTGCATTGCCATGGCAACCACTTTTGTTAGTGTTTCGGCTGACTAAATGAAATATGGCAGTCTCAATGTTAGCTCACGTTAGATTGTGGATTAGTAAACTGTCGCTACTGCTGTAAAGCCAACCAGTTGTGAGCAACCATCACAAACAATAGCAAACTGATGTGGTTAAACTGACCTGTGGAAAACAGCAAAGCTAACATTATTACTCACTTGTACATGCCAACGAGAGCCCTCATCGGTTTTCAATCTTTTGAAAGCATGGAGGTTTCTGCAGCTCTTCCCCTGCCCCATCACTTGCTTTTGCTGGTTGGCTGGAATAGTTTTTCGTGGCTCTTGCGCACCTTTTGTTTTCTTTTATTTACACAGCCGAGGCTGTGTAGGAACACTGGATTCTTGAAAATAGAGAACTAGGTGACCGTGAGGAGATAGTCATTGATTAACATTGCTTACTATACCTTTTTTAAGTTTAATTCCCAAAGTTTACCATTAAGTATTGCAACACCCTCAAATACTATATTATGACAAATACGTGAGAATTACATATTTCATTTTTCAACTGTTTTATAACATTAGGATTAATTCTAAATATCTACTTAATTGTCAGTCAGACTGCACTCTACCTTCTACATTTTTGTTAAATTCGTTTTCCATACTCGATGGACCGATTCAGGGACAGTCGACTATCCTAGCAGCGACTGTGTAAGCAGGGCAACAAGTGAGGACAAGGTCAAGTCATCCTTGGACAAACACAAATAGTCAGACATACTGACCTTTCATCTGTGGGAGGAACAGGAAACACCCAGGAAACTCAAACTGTACATCTGTGAGTGAAGCTAACATGTTCCATCATTAAAGAAGACCAGTATGTACAATATGTTTGAGGGGTACTGTTCATAAATTTGCGGTCTAACTAGAGGAGATCCATAGGGTAAAGTATTAGTCAGTGATGTATTTCTGACCACAGTTATTTCAAGGCACATCAAACGTCAAAATTGCTTCTTCACAACTGAAATGTGACTAGCTGGAAGGAATTCAACTGGATATTAAACATGAAATATTTTTATTGTAAAATTGCTATTTTCTGTTTTCTTCTAGATTTCGCCATTTATCATCTGCCCGATGTCGGCCTGTTATTGTCAGATTTGATTCCAAACAAAATGGATGTGCTTGATGTGCTTTCATATTCTGATAAATTTTCCAGCAGGAAGATAAATAGTCCAGATATGTTTGTGCTTCTACAAGCATTTTGCAGGGCTAGCACATTTGTCAGGTGCTGCTGACACTGTTGTGGAGGAGTCCTCATGGATCACTTGGTATCCAGGAAAAACGTAGGGCAGAACAGACGAATGGAGTCATTTTAAATGGAAATGCCACTCTTACGTGTCTTTAAACAGAACATTGGACATCTCTGCTATGCCGAATCACAAAGAACATATTACATGTTTTATCAGCCCCTGTATGTGTGTCTAAGATGGTTTCCACTCACAGTTGGAGCCACAGATCCAGGGGTGAATTATGGCATTTCAGCATAGTTTTTTTCTTGAATATGAATTTCCCCCTCTCTCCTCTCCCTCATTCTTAATGCTGGTAAAGTAAGACCCTCCGTAGCTGAGAGCATTGTTTAACTATAGGGCCTAATTAAGCACAGGAGTGAAAAATCAGAAAGGGCCCATAGCACAGAACACAATTGCTTTCTATGCATTTCACAAGCCATGGCATCACGATCTGTTTTCCTTCAACTTGAAGTCCTAGTTTGTATTCCTGTCCACTTTTTGATCAGAAACCCCCATTGGGCAGGCATCTGCAGCCATCACTCAAGGAGTAAGGCTGGTTGGAGTTAATTAAATCTGAGCTAAGTGATGTGGCAGTGTTGGGTGAGGGGGGTGTACTGGTCACCCATGTACAGCTAGGACTGTGGAGTGTCCTGGCAATGAGAAAGCAGAAGTGATGCAATGCCTCGGAACAGTACAGGGAAATAGTTAAGGAGGACGGGTGCAACATGCCGTTAAATTGAATGGCAAAGATCTTTAAGGCAGGGCATGACACTCAGGCTGTGGGCAGAGCTGATAATTTCAACGTCTACTAATCACATAAATGCCACTGAGCGCTAACAGCACCTGAACATGATGTTTTATAACATTTTGTTATCCCAGTTGGTAATATTTTGTTGTTTTGTTCTGCTTCCACAATCAATCATAAAACACATGCAACATACTTGCAGATTTAATGAGAATGAACAGTACCCACTAGTAAGGATAACTGAATTCATTTTTAATAGACATTTTAACAGATATAATTTTGGTAGGATGTATGTTATGATTCCCTGATTATGTGTAAATAATTACTCATTCTACACATAAATCTAACACGCAAAAACATATATATTTGATCCAGCATTTACATCATATTGTCAACCCTACTGTCCTATTTACAAATAGTTTTTATTTATCATACTTACTGCTAAACATACTGTATTACAATTCCCAGTTTTTCAGATATTTATTTATTTACAGCAGTTGTAAACATGCAATAGGCTATACAGCTCTGACAGTTGCTTCTAAAAGCACCTTCTGCAACTCATCTTCCATCCTAAGTAACGTCTTAATTATATAGATTAAAAAAAGATATAAATTTACAGCTGCCTAATGCCAACGTGAACAAGCAATTGACATCTCAGTCAAATCTATGTTGGGAGTGCTTTACGATATATCATAGTAAGATTGTAGAGTGTGAGAGGACAATACATACATACATACATACATACATACATACATACATACATACATACATACATACATACATACATACATACATACACACATACATACATACTTACATACAGTACACATACATAAATACATACATACATACATACATACATACATACATACATACATACAGTACACATACATACACACATACATGTGTACAAGTCTAAGTCTACAATCCATAGTTTACAGTCGATCACAATCACATCTGACCACTTTACATCTGATATTGCATTTGGATTTTAAACATTTAGCCCATACCTTTATGTACTTACAATGGGTGATATTGACTAGTTCAGGAGACTGTGCCTTTGCATATACAGTATGTGGCTTACTCCGTGGAAGACAAAAAACTCCCTCTTGTCAATTCATGCAGAAGTTCAAACTGTCTAGGCCTGCCATTCTCCAGATTAATGGGAACTATTACCAAATAATTTTTGGCTAACTGGGCATTTATCCATTTAGAGAGTTTTTATTCAGTTCCCTCAATGTGGAAAAACACCCTACACCTTACTTTTGAATTCTCTCAGCACTGTAAAGTAATAAAAAATCTTTCGGGGCAAACTTTAACAACAAAACTCCTTAATGTTCCAACGTTTTTCAGTTTCCTTCATGTCGCAGTGACATATTGAGAAAGGTCGCGCCTGAATGAGTACATCTTTCAGTGCAAACCTAATCTCATCTCTAGGAGTGAATATGGCACAATGTTCTCTGCCACAGCTGATGGAATCACCATCAGAAGGGCCGCTAAGACAGGCAAATTGAGGCTCATTTTATCTGAGTTTACATTACAATATGTTATGATCCCAAAGCTGTCAGGAGGAAAGAGAACTGGTATCCACAGCTCAAAGTTTAGAGTGCTGGAAAGTGTTTAAAAGTGGAAAGTCTGGATACACAATAAAAAAAAATTAGGTCTGTGTGTGCCTATGCAGAAATGCATTTTTCTCATTTTGGACTCCTTACATTACATTACAATACTTCACAGATCTAGTGATGTAGAGCACATTTATTAATGGTTGCATGAGTGTTTATGATGCCAAAGAGTTCAAAAAACATTGAGGCCAAGAATGAAAGACTCACAGTGGTCTAGCTTGGAGAGGTCAATAGCAATAACTAGGAGCTGCTCTCTAATGAGATCCCATTACAACTGTGTGACTCGATTGATGCTGTGAGAACAAATTTCCAGGCTAAAACGATGGCTACCATCTTATTGGACAGTTGGTTGTCAAAGCACCGACAAAGGTCTTTGCAGTAAGGAAAGGTGTTTCTATAGTTTCATCCTTCAGGGGTTTTCACAGGGAAGAAGAAAGTAATTGTAAAACATTGTGGGAAACATCCACCTGGAAATGTCAGTTTGAGCCAGACTGTGAAAGACACAATAGCTAAGCCACTTTAAAGTGAGAATAGGTGGGGGCTAAAAACAGAGCCTAAACTATCATTTGCCAGCTTTTGTGTGTCTGCTTGCAAAAGCCAATACTTTATATCAAAGCAATACTGACATCTCATAGTCTGTCAATGTTGCTCATAATGGAGATGAAGACATGATTTTCCCTAACTGCCTCTGGGGTCTAATAAATCTGTAGTCTGTAACCCCGCCTCACTCTGACCATGATACTCTGTCTATTCTTTGCAAGCTTTCCCCAACTAGAAATAATTGTATTTCTAAAGTAAACACCCATATCCTTGGTATTGTATGGATTATTTTGAGTACCTCCACAGAACATAAGCTACCAGCAGCGTAACTAAAAAAAATTGGACGGCCCTTTCCAAGTCACTGGACCAAACTTTACTTTTTTTTTTTTCATCGCCACTGGATATTTTGACTAGTCTATAAAGCGTTAGTGCATAAACGTTTTTATTAATGAACGTCCGTTTGCCATTTAATGAAAGCCATTGCCAAATGAGTTGATACAAAGCTAATTGAAACTATCATCTCCACAAAATCCCTCTGTATTTCTCCGTATGGCTGTGTTCAGAAACTGGTGTTGTCCGGCGACTTTCGTACACAGAAAATCAAGTGATGTACCTCTTGGGAAGAGTCCATCATCTCTATTTAATCCTCTGTGTCTTCCTTGACTACTAGCAACTGTGTGGATAAGGGTTGGGGGTGTTGCGCGATCACGGACGGCTTGTAGCATGTGGATGCACCAACAGTTTTGCTGTCTGACAGAAACTACATATTATAGATTTAAACTACAATCCTTTTGCTTTTATTTTTGTGCTGACAGGAGTACTTATTTATGGCATGACTTGAACCAGATGCTAAATTATCCATCACTGAATAATAACTTAATTATTTGAATGTTTAACTGTGACTAGCTTTATAGAATATGACAAAATTAATTTAATTAATTAATTTAAATGTTAACTGATAAAGAAAAGATTTCAATGTTGCACTTTAAAAGCAATGAAAATGGTTATTGGGCAGCCAACAGACCCACGTGTTCTGAGAGTCAAAATGTACTTTTTTTAGCCTTGTATTTGCCTAGAATTTACATTTTCAGGTTTATTTATTCTTCAGATTTTCTTCTTGTGATATATATATATATATATTATTTGCCTCCTTGATTTGTCCGTGTAATGTTCTGCTTCCTATTTCAATGCAGTCAGTTAGTTAAGATCAATTAACATGAATGAAATGAATGTTGGTGCCATGAAATTACTCTACATTCCCACATAATCACACAAGTTATTTCACATACCGTATGTCTGATTGTTATTGCTTTTTACAATCAACACAGAAGATGAATATGAGGATTTCAAATACAAAAGAAAATGCAAAGCACTTGCCCAAACAAAGTAAAAATCCACAAACCCCTCTGCTGACGCATCTCTGGTCACTTTATGGCTACATCTAGAGGGCAGATTTACCAGGTCTCCAAAAGGAATCCAAACAACAACCTGAACTTTAGATAGTTCTGCTGCTATTTTTTTTTTTTTTAGATGTGAGATAGGCGGGTAATTTCTGGGACAGCGCCTGAGAGATAAAAACCAGACATAGCTGCCCTAGAAATAAGAGGTGACTAATCTAAAATCTGATATGAGAACTATCACATATAAAACATGGGATGGTCTGATAAACAGTCTTTCAGACGCTTTCAGATAATGTCTTATTAGTATTATACTGCAGCGCATAAATAGATATATAGATAGTATTTTATTGTCCCAGGAGGGACATTTATTTTCAAAGCTGGTACATGTTCATGTCTTACAAGAAAAATATACAAATCAGAGACAAATCATGTTCCTTTTTGGGGTTGTCATCTTATAAAAGTACTGTGTAAGTTTTAAGGTTAGGTGGATTAGGACTTAACTGTGAAATGCAACAAATATACAGGATTAGAAAATAGTATCAGTTGTGCTTCTGGAGTCCAGAATCCACTGACCCTCTTGAAATGGGGAAAAAAATACTATTAAAGAACTCAAAAATATGATGTATAGAAATATGAAATCTGTAGCCATCCACTTAAGTGGATACTTTAACCTCTATGTAGTGTAAATATGCATAAGAGGTTACAGCATGTTACCACTTGAGTGCCTGGCATTGGATTTTATACTATGCCACATCTAACCCCTGGATGTATGTTTTCCAAGACTGTCCTCCCAAGAAATACTACAGGATCGCCATTTCAGCAAATGCCCAAAAACTAAAAATGTTTATGTTCAACTGACAAAGCCTTCAAGTGTTTATTATTTTTATCATGACTGCAAATACCTAACCTTCCCCTAACCTTAAGCATCTAGTCATTTTATCCCTAATTACAGTAAACCTAACCAAATCCTTAGAGCAAAAAAATATCCAGAACAAATTATGATTGCTGTAATGTAATCATTAAAAAACTAAAAATGCTTTTCATAATGATTTTAATTTAAAGAAAAAAATAATTGACTCAATAGTGCTGTTGCTATGGCTACCTAGTGCACTAATTGTAGGCAAGTTATGAAACTTTTGACCAGAGCTACGTTTTAGAAACTTATTGTAACCATGGTGTAATAAAATGTAGAAGTTTATTAACGTGTTTAAAGGGGAAACCCATGTACGCACCCTGGCACCCTATTCTTTACCTCCCTCCACAAAGTGTTGAAGGACTTAAGAACTCTGTTCTCTGTGCTCGCCATCCAAGCCTCATCGTTTATCATTCAGGAACCTCACATCAGAAAATGGGCTTTTAATTATTTATTTTCTGACTGTGTCCTGGATAATGTGGGGGCAAGGCCCTGTGGTGATTTACAAGATGGCCTAGATGGATAATAAATGTTCTGTCCTGTTGATATGATTGGAACCTCCAACTGCCAGTTCTTTTTAAGGTTACCACCGGTTACCAAAAAAATGTATCTATCTGGGTATTTTTTGTGCTCTCTTCCCTACGTACCAGTACAGGCGTTGTACTTAAACGTGGAGAAACGTCCTTAACCACATTTGAATTATCCCACCTCCTGCTATGTTATGTCTCACCATAAAACGCTGATTGAAGCAGATAGAGAAGCAAGACGCCATCAAGATGTCTTTGAATGAATCCTTACTTTGTCTTTTTCCTGAATAATTAAGCTTTCCCAATAGGTGCAGTGAAAGAATGAGTCTTTCAAAGCAAAGTTTTGAGAATAAAGACAAGCTTTTATTTTCTTACTGGCATTTGTGAAATTTGAATTTTTACTACACTTTTAACACTTTTTAAAATAAAAATGAATAATCAAAATGGCCCAGCTCTCATAAAATGAACCAGTGATCCCTGAACACTGAGTTGTAAACATGAATTTTGTGTGTCTGTGAATTAAACACGACAACAGCCACATCCACGGTCATCACGTGAGCAGAAAAATGCTGTAGCGTCTGTAACATTAGATTGAATGGGAGAACAGTATCATTACAAGAGATTACTAATGATCATAGTCTTTGTTGTGTGACATAACATAGATCAATGTAATTACTCTAATTTCATTATGCTAACTCACTTGCAACCATACAAGGCAAAGCACATAGTCAAAGACAAAGCATAATTCCCGACAACATATGGTGATTTCTTCTCATCATTTGGCAAAACAGTCTCCACAGAGAGCAGCAGAGCTAAATGTCACAAAGGAGTTCAGATGAAAGGCCACAGGCCCGTGGGTTCATACACTTCACTTTCTTTTCTCCGCATTCTTCTTCTCTTCATTCTGTGTGGAGGCACCATTACATGTGCATTGTGGTTTGATTAAGAGCTCCCCGGGGTTTGGAAGAGGGAAGATAATGTGTTTACTACAACACTTTTATGCCATATACAATGTTCAGTTTGTGGTCTTGATTGAGCCCAGTAGGCCTATGGAGATCACAGTCTCTGTTCTCTCTAGTTCTCGGGGGGTTAATTAACCAGACTAGGTAACTAGCTAGCAGCCTCCGATTGCATTAGCAGACAAACAGACCTATTGACGCTTCTTTGTCTGTGTCCGGCTCGTATAACATAGTGTTCACAAAAATGAACCCATTTTGCATTGAAAATGAGAGAAAGCTAAAAATGACTAAATCTAATTTTTGCTCCGTGCATGAAGAATGTCCATCCAGTCGTTTGTGCCGTAGTTTCCAGCAGCTATGACACTCTGGAGAGATTTCTTTTCTGAGGTAGAGACAAACACACAGGATAAGGTTGTGGATTCTTCTTTCTAAGGGACTGTCTTTTGGCCTGGTTTGCTTTTTCTGCAGGATAGCAGTATCAGTAGCATGCTCTCTGAATCAGTGCGGTAAGACACCTTTTCTTTAGATCTGGTTGAAAAATGATATTATTAAATGTATGTCTTTCTAATATGTCAGCATCATTAAGGTACATTTATATAAGCACTGTATTTTCATTTGATATTTATATTGCGGCATTATACATCAGCACAATACCCTAAATGGATTACTTTGTGAATTGACAATCTAGAAAGGGTGAAAAGAAGAGGAAGACAGAGTTGTCATTTATTTCTGTGTAATGCTCTTTAATTTATTTTGAAATGTTTTAGTTTACACATGTCTGAATTCAGTCAGGCGCTATAAACATTCTGTAGCCTAATTTAGTAAAAAATATAGCTTTCATAATCTGTAATACTTAAAGTGGAATTTCTCCCTGCTGCCTGAAATATCCTACGTGTGCCATGCTGATCCTGTGTCTGCCTTCAGACAAATTATTATTTTTGACTCTTACACAGATGGGAGTAAACCCTTGTCATCCCATAAAATCAGCGCCACAACCACCAAACTTTACAGAAACGTCATGCTGCCAGATGCCCTTTGTGGAAAATCAGAACAGCCAGCATATTTTGAGTCGCCTGACTGAGCTGCATCCATTTTACAACAGAACTTTTGTGTATATTACCCAGCCCATTATCCTATTACTCATCTGCTCCACATGAGCAGATGAGTAATAGGATAATGGGCTGGGTGCTGCAGCAGGAGAGAATGGCACAGTGAGTGATGAATGCATCTCTACATGAATTCCCAATTATAACATGAACACATACCTTGTAACCTGCAATTCCTGTTACTATCATGTGTCAGAATAACACCTTTTACTATTTTACTTCCACACAAAAAGAGTTTTAAAAAAAAAAACATAAATGACGGAGATCTGGAGATTCAGGTAGGAGCTTTGTGCTTTTTGAAGTCAGTATTAAAAGCTCCGAAAAATTCAAAGAGCCTGCATGGTACTTCAGGTTTAATCTTCCTTCTGCTAGAATGGTGTGGAAATCTGAGCCATTTTTTGTTTTCAGCAATGAGGTGTTCATGTAATGAGCATACAATGCTTGTCTGAGAGGTTTCACCAAAGTGCTGAGGCTTAAGGAAAAGAGGAGCATGATTTATCTTGTTTGTAAGGTGAGCCTTTATTAGGAGCAGAGTAAGAAAGAGGCCTTGGCTATAATTGCTCTTCCACCCAAAAGCTCTGTAATTGCTTTCGGCTGCACCTTGAGAATTTGATGAGTCAAGTCAAGACTTTTGTTTGAGTGACTGAGCAAAAAGGGAGCTTACAGAGAAAGTGAATTATCACAGCATCACTGTGGAAACACAAAAGTGAAGGCCATGGGGTGTGAGCAAGCTGTTATGTATGAGAGGATGCCTAGAAAATAATTCATACTTCTGTCTTACACACACTATCATGATCTTGCATATTCTTCACCATATACTATACTACTACTATACTACTACTATACTCATACACACACACTATTATAATCCTTTTACATGTATGTATGAGAGGGTATAGTAGTGTATGTGAAAGAGTATAGTAGTGTGTGTGTGTGTGTGTGTGTGTGTGTGTGTGTGTGTGTGTGTGTGTGTGTGTGTGTGTGTGTGTGAAAGTATAGCATTGTATGCAAGAGAGTTGAGTTGTGTATGTGAGACAGTATAGTTTTGATGATTTTATTTTCAATGAAACAGTTATGAACAGAATTTTGGATTCAGTGACAGGAACCATGACATACAGTTATTTTTGGGCATGGTGAACTCTATTAGTGAGCAAGTTAGTGTCAAGGCAATTAGGACACTATTGGGAGGTTCATTAAAGGCCAGTTACAAGTTCTGCTGTACACCGTTGAAAAATAAAATAACAAAATGGTCTCCTTTTTAGTTAAATGATTATTTCATTGTCAATTGTTTAAACAAGACATTAATGTATTAGGAAGTGGTAAGTTATCGACAACGATGTCTCATCAGTTATATAAAGTTCAACAGGCAACAGATTTTAATAATGTGTGTTCAGGAGGTCTCTGAAGTCGTTCCTGACCAAATCCCTGAGTGTTTTTTACTGCAAAATCCATAGTTTCCTTGAAATCCTCGATTTTTTTCAGGACTGGCAACTGCAGGCAGTTCATGCATGTCTTTGCAGTGGGCAAATGACGGCCTTGTCTGAGGGGCAGCTCATGGAGAAAATCCACTGATCAACCAGGGGTGGAATTGCATTTGCTCTTGTCGCCTAGGCCAGGATACCCCCAAGTTTCAAAGGTCCCTCTTGCTCTGAAAAAGAAATCAAACCTAGCATGTATAAACCGTTTTAAAAAGGAGGGAAAGACAACGACAGAGCATGTAAAAAGAATGTGAAAAGAGAGTGATCAAAGTTAATAAAACTACTGTACAAAGGTAGCTGACGAAACTAAATACAACTCAAACCACAACTGAAGGAAGGCAATTTAACGAGAAAACACATTGGTTATAGTAGTGTAGTAGTGCAGTATGTGACAAAATCAGTGGTCTGAAAGCATCTGAGTGCATTCTTTTTGCATCAAGAACACCAAGGGTCTTCATCCCCTGCTTGAGTCTTTAAAAATGTATCATGAGATGATACAAATACCTGTTTTCACAGCACATGAAAGGGATGACTTACAAGACAGTTTAGTGTTTTTGAATATGCAAAAAGGCCTTGTCTTTGGCAACTGTCTAAAACAAGTTATTTTATATGATACATGAGGCTGTATTCTAAATGTGTGTATGTAAGGTTGTACACTAGTTTTTAAAAATATGTTGAAATCTTTAATTATTAATTACTTTTGCTTAAAAAAGGGAGTTGCACAAACCTTTATAATGCTTCACTGACTCGATGAACCACCTGAAACATGATGATATCCTCCACCAAGAGATTTTTGTCCTATGCGTTTCAAAGGCCTTAGACACCCAGCATTGGCCAGATAATCTGTACATGGTTCAAAATATGGGAGAAACAAATCAACAAATTATGGTTGACTAAACAACGCTTAACCTTATATCAGCAAACAAACATAATAGAAATATTATTTTCTTCACTGATACTGTATATAACACATAATCCATTGCAGGCTATTTTTTAATCAATTTACCTCTTCCTGGATTTCGACAATCACCCGCCGAAATGCTGTCTCGTCTGGTAACGGGGTCCTCCAGGTTCCATTGGGCTAGAACTAGAAGCACTATCGCTGGAGCTAGGGCTGACTCGATTTGCAGTTCCACCC
Organism: Percina caprodes; assembly: GCA_013375575.1. Taxonomy (NCBI): domain Eukaryota; kingdom Metazoa; phylum Chordata; class Actinopteri; order Perciformes; family Percidae; genus Percina; species Percina caprodes. Next base: position 5,610,785 of record JABXJD010000003.1, on the reverse strand, counting down.
CTGAATAATCTCTGCATCTCCGAATCAGAGCTCTGTTGGACTCAATTTAATTGTCAAGACATCGCTGGCAATAGCTCACCATTTCCTAAAATATTATTTTGAAGACCCACAGCTTTAGTTAGCCTCTCTCTGTCCATTACAGCAACACTACAGCCAAACTGTTATAATGACAGTGCAGGATTTTGACCACCAAATACCGCTTCTTCTTTGTCAACCAATCAGGAGCTGAGTAATCAAACTCCCTTTCATTTCAATAAAACTCTCTCACATACATTACTATACTCTTTTACATACACTATTGTACTCTCTCACATGCAATGCAATACTCTCACTATACCGTCTCACCAGAAATGACAAAAGGACTCACTTCCTGTACTTAAGTAGAATTAAAGATATTTGTGTTAAAAATACTCTGGTAAAAGTAGAAGTACTGATTTAACTTCTTTATTCAAGTAAAAGTAACAAAGTACAGGCTTGGAAATTTACTTTAAGCATAAAAGTAAAAGTAGCCTTGCGAATGACAAGGCTACCTAAACCGTACACATACTTACTTACTAGAGAGCACGATGAGGAACTTCAGTGGACATGAAAAAAGGCTCTTTTATATGCCGTTGCCTACATTTTAAATGGATGTCTGCCAATAGGCCTAAAACATCACATATATGATTATTGTGACAGAGACTGGGACTCCAGGTTCATAAGATTCTGACTGAACAGCAAGATAAGAATTCAGTTGTGATTCTGTGAGAATTCACAGATCCAGTTTTTTTTTAATCTTCCCCTTAACATTTAAAGGAATCTACATGTATCTGTGTGCTGAAATATGGCTTCTGGGAAGAAAATAAAGGATACAACATGAATTACTAAACAGACATTAATGAAGTTCCACAGCCCATTGACCAGGAGTCATTGTTGATGCCTACTATCTCAAACATCTCTCTCACATAAGGCCGAGGATTATTGGGAATGTCTTGCTGCTTGTCTACCGAATCTCGGAGATCTCCGTTTTCTTCATTTTCAATTATGTCGCTGTCCATACTAGTATGTGCTAACGTTAGCGCCATCAAGCAGCAATGATTTGCTACAAATGAATGCAGAATGCCGCTGAATCTGTTGAGTCGTCTTAGTGGTGCGTCAAGTGTAACGTACAGTATGTTCCCATCCAATTAGATTGAATTTGGTATTGATGACGTGAACAATAGTAACTCCAGTGAAATTATTTAAATCTTGTTAGTGAGGACTAGATTTGGACTGTATTTAAAGCTGATTCTGATTTCCAACTTGGCCCCAGGTGTATCTGTTAAAACACGGACAGAGACAACTTCTCTCTGTTGATGCTTTATTACAATCAAGCAACGTGCAACCTAGCTAACAGGTGAAGAACACAAACAGTGGAATCACTAGCTAACTAACTAACTTTAAATGTGCCACAACTATAAACCAATACAACAGGCTTAAATTAACTTAACTTAACTAATCTAGTCTCTTTTTTTTTTCTCTCACTTTTTTCTCCGTGAGACGCTATTCTTCGACCATGCAACCTCTTGTACAAAACTAAAGTAACAACCCATTTTTGTAAAATGTAAGGAGTAGAAAGTACCGATATCCGTGTTAAAATGTAAGAAGTAAAAGTAAAAAGTCGCCACAAAAATAAATAGTAAAGTAAAAATATTAGTATTTGTAGTACTTGTACTTCATTACTTCTCTGTTACATCTCTGCCTCTCACATACAATGCTATACTCTCACACAAACACAACTATACCCTCTCATACACACATATAAAAGGATTATAACTGTGTGTGTGTGTGTGTGTGTGTGTGTGTGTGTATATAGTGGTAAATATGCAAGATTATGATAGCGTGTGTAAGACAGAAGTATGAATTATTTCCTAGGCGGCCTCTCATAGTTATGCATTAGACATCAGCACTTCTTAGTTTTGTTCACATAGTAGTAGTGTACGTAATTGCTTTCATATGCATTAATGAGAGAAAAAAATGTCTGAGCCTGCAGTTAATTTGTGGTTTTAGAGTTTCTTAAAGCAATATACACACCCAGCTCAAATTTACCATCATCTGTGATAACAGCCCTTTTAAAGTATCGCATTCAACAGCTAAAGCCACAGTCACAATATTTGCTTTTCTTTTTTACAGGTCAATCTTTACTAATGGAACATGCAACTTAAATAATTGGTTTCCCCTCTAAGTTAAAATGATCCATATTCCCATAGAAGGGTTACCTGATATTGTGACTGCTGATATGTGTTGTCTCAGAAAAGCTTATGAGTTTGTTTGTAATACCATTGACTAACATTAGAGTCATTTAAATATGTATTCCTACCACACTTGACAACTTGGTGACCCCCTTTTCAGCCTCCAGTGATGATGTCACATTTTTTTTACCGCTATGGATGGCTTTTCCAAATAAACACAATATTAATTGGATGGACATTGAATGCATCCCTTTGAAAGCAGTTTTGTTGAGGAAACAAAGTAACCTCTGCTGTAGGCCAAATGACCACTTCTCCCATTGGTCTAAAACAACAGGAGATTTAACAGTTCTTTGTTGTTCTGATGAGTTATTACCATAACCCTAAAATGCCCCCTGCACAAAATGTGCCACATCAAAGCAAGTTGCCCTCACCACCGAACAGTATAATCCCTTTACTGTATGTTTCCCCTTTGTTACATTTACACAGGGTTGTCCTATCTGGCACTTCAGATTTTGTGATCACACAAGCGTCATGATTGTGCATTGTTCTGCTGTTTTGACACTCTCTTCTTTAAAAATACAACAAATTTATTTCTCCTCCATTGCACTCCACACCCCTCCAAAAAAGTGCACCTCACATCCTCAAACTTGAGACATGCTATCAAATAGACTTCTGTATGTGGAGAAACAGGCAGCCCTTTTCTCTTATTAAAGCTGAACGGAGTGCACTGTATCTGTCGAAAGAAGATAGGTTTGAAGTGTCTTCACAAGACCCTTTGGATATTCTGGATCATTTAAGTGGGCCCCTGGGCTTTGTCATACATGATATATATCAAATTAATTGTCATACAGGAAAAGAAATGGTGGCCAAGACAAACCCACACATCATCTTCATATTGCTGGGAAAGAAAGTTGTCCAACTCAATGTGAAGTTAAGGATAAAACTTCCTTTCATTTGAACAGTCAGACATCTGTCAGGAATAGCAGAGCTCTATTTTTTGTCCTCTCATGAACCACCTTGTTTTTGCAATTGAGTGCCAGAAATTCAAAGTTATCCCTGATCTAAACCACAACCATGTCCTTAAAAATATAACCTGAAAGCACTTTAATTTTCCTGGCTGTAACACTTCCCATAAACATTGGAGCAAAATCAGTTGTAGCCTTGTGCACATTGAATTCTGTACAATATGGTGATGATCAAGTGATGTGTTTTATGTTTTTTTTAGGTTTATTTCATCAGAGAAACATCCGTGACAGGGTTGAGATAAAAGGTAGACACATGGTTTCTAAGAACAAGGTCATAAAGTGTCAGGGAGTTTCCCTAGAGAGGATGTGTTTTGCCAACATCATCATATGTAACAGAGGCAGTAAAGTTGTGTGTTAAAAGGCAACTATTATATAACATATTCAGGGTTTTACTTGTATTCTGTGTTTGTACTAGAACATTTACATGCTTTATTGTTAAAAAAAAAAGTATTTTTCTCATACTGCCCATGACTGCTGCATCTGTATTCACCCTCTGTATGAGATGCTCTGTAGGAGTGTCTGTCTTTTTAAGCCCAGTCTACTCTGATTGGAATCTGAGCTCAGCCTCAGCTTCACTGTTGTATCACTAGCTACTGTATTTTTTATAGCAGGGCTTTGTATCGTGAAAAATCAACAATAAAGGCTTTGAAACCAAATACTACCCAACAGGACAGTTCCTGCAGTAATTTGACCCTGAAATTGGGGTGAAATTACCAGCACTGGCTGGCAAGTTTACAGTTATCTCGTGTTAGAATACAGCTACATAATATTTAGCACTATGCTAACGTTAGATTGTAATGGAACGAGGCAGCACTTTCTATTATCAAAAATTGCAGATAAAGGCTGTCATCTGAACAAAACACCCAATTGGACGTGTTTCAGCAGTAATGCGACCCGAAATTAGGGTGAATTTAACAAATTGGCAGCCAAGATGACAACTTTCCCTGCTGTTAGCATGTAGGTACTATAGTTAGCAGTGGAAACTAATAGAATAGCAGCGCTTTCTACAGTAAAAAACACAGAGAAAGGCTTTTTAACCAAATACTACATAGCAGGAAATGTTTAGGTTTGACAGATAATTGGGGAGAATTTAACAACACTGGCAGCCAAGATGACATTTTACTCTCATTAGCATGTAGCCACATGCAACAATGCTACCACCGCTGTAGCATAGTAAAAATGACACTCCAGTCCTGCAGGCTTAGAGTTGTGAAACGCTTAGCCGAGATTAGGTTAAATTGTTGAAACCGGAGTGTTCAGAACAGTTGGAAAGCTGAATGTTTTAGCTCATAAGGCTTTTTCTAAAATACGTTTGCCTCATTATTAGAAGTTTTGGCCACATTTAACAGGAAAATCCAACATTGTAGATACAAAAAGCATAATATGTCCACTTTACGATGTAAACATCAACATATACCTGACATGTACAAACAATATTCTCTTTAAATAGCATAATTTTATGCTTGACAAAAACAATCAATCTCAATAATTCCATTTCTGATCTGAGGATATGTTTGCTCACCCTTTTGGAAGGATACTGGCCATGTGTAGTACATGAACATTCAGTAATTAATTGTTGGAAATCCTACCTATTCCGACCATCTGGACCATAATTAGGCCACGGTAGTGCCCTCTAGCATAGAGTGATCATGCCCCCCCCCCAAGGGGCACCTTGGAACAGGTAGTGAATTGTGATGCTGTTTTTGGCTGGAGTTTTGTGTACACTCGCTGAAACCTTGATGAAAACAGAATATTTCTGCATTCTTTAAAGTTTATGATGTGGGTATATTGGTTAAATATGGTGCACAAACTGGAACACACATACTGAAATCCACAAACGGTTGCATGTTACGTCATCATAGAACACAAACTGTTTGTCAGCTTCAAACTGGTGAAATTTTGGCAGCCCAGTCTTTGAACAATTTTTTGTACACTCCCCCAATTCTGGCTTTTTTAACTGCTGGCCAGTTATTGTGAGTTATTTTAATATCAATTACATTAAGGGTGCTCCATGATTTCATTAATGACAGTTTAACTCCTTAATTTCCTCTTAGCTTTGCTAATGTAGGTCATATGGCTGTTCCACAATCTAGGTTCAAAACAAAAAGTGACCAAGCTTTTGCTCTACTAGCAACACAACAGTATTTTCCTTTAGTATTACCTCTGTTAGCATGTTGTCCGTTCATTTAAATCTTGCCTGTAAAGTGTATTTTTTTTACTAGATTTTGGCTCATTACTTGCAAGTTGGTGTTCTGTTGCTGCACCAGTGGAATGACTATTTTATTATGGCTGTTATGTTATATCCAGGACCGTTTCACAATTTTATTGCCTCGTTCAATTTACAGTATACTATTGTTTTAAAATGATTGTTGTGTTCTGTTATTGAATTGTTACTGTTGTTGTTGTTGCTGCTGATGCTGCTTGCATTATCAAGATTGGCTCTTGGCTCTAAAATTGCAGTACAAAGAGATCCTAAATCCATCACCCTGTTGGGTCAGTGACATATGCCTGAGCTGTGTGGAGGCTTGGATTTGTTCATAGGTCAATGACTGACACTTTGCCAGTGTAAGAAGTTAGCAGAATATCTCCAGTGTAACTCTGTCTGTGTCTCTATTACTTCAGAATCAGTTTGAATCTTTCTATGGTATGCCACTAAACAGTGTAAATGAAGAGCGTGTGCATGGAGGACACTGATATGGCTGCTTTTATTAAACAGCTGCCATGGCAGATAACCTTAGAAAGCAGGCAGCAGTTAACCTCAAATACTGTGTCCTTCAGTTTCTAATGCACAGAAGTACTGGACATAAATGTTTTTTAAACATTTCCTAACCACAAACATAGTATATGAGAAACAAACATGAATTGCTGTAGAATTCTGGTAAAAACAATATATAATATATGGAAATGGTTTAAGAATGCAGTGTGGACAGCAGTTAGATGCATGCACGTGTTGTTCGAGAAGTATAATAAGATTTCCGCGAGGCAGTCCATAGAGCAACTGATTAATCCAAAGATTAATTTAATCTGTTTTCATAATAAAACATTATTAGCCGTTCCCGCCTCTAAGCGTTACCTTTCAGCCCTCTTAAAAGATTATACACTTCCCAATCACTTACCTGGAAGCAGTCAAGAAAGTCATTAAGTTAAGTAGACACTGTCAGTGTTCAGGATGCTGAAAACGATGGGAGAAATTGGTGACGTGCCATGAGAAATGGCCATGTTAATGATTTCTTTGCAAAAGGGTCTGTCTGCAGTTTCATTCAGGGCTTATCTTCAGCAAACAGACCCATTGATGAAACACAGCTCTCCAGGTGGTAACAAACTTTTTAATTTAAGAGTGATTGTGAGAAGTCAAAAGAAAAATCTCAACTTCTTTGCTGTTAGGTACATGTAAAATGGTTCTCTCTTTTTAGTAACAAAAAATGTTGCTTTTTGTGACATTATTGTTTTTTTAACATTCAAATACAAAATCCTATACATTCCCCCTGGAAAATCATCATCCCTTGGTTAGTATTATTAGCATTAGACCAAGACATTTACTAAGTGGGACTTTTTGTAGTTGAAAAAAAAACTTTATGGTGACACTGTTTTTAAATTACCTTAAACTTAGTTTGGGATTTTTCGTACTGCGTTATCTTGTTACTTACCGACCGACATATGCACCAATAACAATATATCTGCAATGAATAATATTTAGCTGATATATTGGCCTACCTATATTGGTTACACCTTACCCTTAGGATGCTCCTTGTCTCTTCATGATGGTTGAATGCTTTAAGTGATTAAAAGTTACTACTTAACTAACTGTCAAAATGATTATTAAGAAAACTTGAGTAATATCTCCTCAAGCGTTTTGAATGTTGCCTTAGTCTCTAATCTTTCATCCAATATGTAATCAAATAAAACATTCACGTTCACATAATATGGAGATTCTAACTGCACTTTTAGTTAGACTTGCCCCAGCCAGTGTGTCACTGAGCGCAAAATACAAAAATGTCAACCTTTATCCCTGAAAATGACTAAAACTGTGTTTACAGTGTAGCTGACATTTTATACTGTTTACAATTGATTGAATGAGTTCTTGTAAATACCTAGGGTGACATCTTATCAGATTCTGCTGGATTTACAATGCAGCTACATGTCACGGTCACCAAAGAGTTCACCTCAAATTTATTTTTTTTAAACAGGTCCAATGATATTTAACATGGCATACTTCTCATTTTTAAAAGTGGAATTCAGCTTAAATAACCAAGAAAATGCATTTCCAACTTTCTAATACTGTTAAATTGGCTCGGGCTATATTTCATACTTTTAATTTATTGTGCTAGCTCCTTCAATAGAAGAAATGTTGGTACGTAATGAATTCAATAGCAAATGGAAAAGAAGTGTGCTTTGTTGTTCTGTTTTACAGACCAAACAAAACATACTTGTAAAATACCATGTTCTCTAGCTGCTCTACAGATTAGATTGTCATGTAAAAGCAACCTGCCTCAGAAATATTTGTCCCCCACCCCCAATGGAGGTGAAATACGTGTTACAGAATGCAAATAACCTCAAATTTCCACCTGCTGCTTCTGTAATGATGCTGCGCGGGGCCGTCACTGTTTCTGGCGCACAGTGGCAAAAATAAATAAGAGGCAGTTGTGGTAAACAAGCTATAGACTTTCCATCAATGACGCACAGACGTTTTGTCTGATACTGTTGTATGCTTTTCTGTGCTTCTGAAACTGAATACTGGTCTGGATGACCTCTAATTAAATGATAATAACGGTTCATTCTCATCGTAAAGAGTTTGAGTTATGTCTTTGAATTTTAACCAGACATAGCTCAAACTCTTAACTATGAGAATGATTCGTTTTATACATGTTATACACGTTATTGTACATGTTTATCCTTTGGGGAACTTTTTGTTTTGATTGATATTTACCAGTCTTGAGTGATTCGATCTAATTGACAATTGGAGGTGTTTTAATATGAGGTAACTATGACTGTAGCTACCTAGAACCCATTGGCTTGGTAGACCTACTTTTAAAATATTTTTTCCGCTCCACTCCATTCCTAATGCTTGAACTAATCACCCAGGGCTATTGTTAGCTATGCTGCTGCTGTGTAGTGAGCTACAGAGTCCCATGGTGGATCCACATGCTTTCTCACTGTCCTTCCTTCACTAAGAAAGATACTTGAAGGAGACACAAAAAAGGTGTGAACGGTTAGCTCAGTTGGTAGAGCAGGCACACATATATTAGAGACCAGGGTTAGAATCCGATTTGAGGGTTTCCTTCATGTCTTCCTCCTCTCTCTCTGAGCTGTCCTATCGTTAAAGGCGGAAATGCCCATAAAAATAATCTTTAAAAAAAGAATGAAAAAAATAGTGAGCAATTTTGGACTGTTTTATTTGATATGCTATAAACATAATCGCAAAAGTGGTAATAGCTGTAACATTAACTGTGAACAAAATGCTTTCATGCTCTAAAGATAGTTTGGGTGAAGAAATGAGACCATGTTTTAAGACGTTTTTGTTACACATTAATACTGTTATCTTAGAAGCACCAGTTGTGCTTAAAAGTTGAAGATAAGTCATGCTCCCACTGGGATTATTACTTTCTATTGTAATCAGTGACATCTTAATACAATCAGCTTTTATTTTCTTTACAGCTGACTTGCAATTATAAAACTTCTTTTTTGCACACGAAAAATTGCTTCAGATTTCATCTTTAGTTTATCACTGCAAAAACAGTGTATGAGATCCTAGAGGGACTGAGTGTGGTTCAGTGATTAGTACTGAGGGTGCTCCCCTGCCTCATTCACCCAACAACCAAGGGAGCCAGTGGAGCAGGAAATGGGTTTTTATTTTACCATAAATATGACAGCCACCTGAGAAAGCCCCTTTGTATCAAATTTGAGCTTCGATACTTTTAAACAAAAGTAATTTAATACAGCTCAGATTTTTTAGTTTTATTTTAGTTTTTACAGTATTGCACTTTGACAAACTTCTACAATTTAAATATGTCCAAAGTAGCTTGAACTGTGTCTGGTAATCGTATTACTGTGTTTGTACTGGAGGCAATCTGTAACGGAGAAAGCATTTTAATTAAACTTGAACATGTTTATTTTGATTAAATTCGAGCTACATTGTTTTGTACTGTTTTCACAAGTCAACATTGTTTAAGCAGTGACATTACCTGCGCACCCACTGGCAATGCAGACACAATCTTGCTCATGCACGTTTGACTCAACGCAGCCTATGGCTATTGCCTTTGACAAGCAGCTCTGACAGATCGGTATTCAAATTCAAAGATCCCTATATTTTTCTTGTTTTCTTTTGATTTTACTCCCACTATTTGCCTTTCCCACATTATTCCAAATGAGAGGTGTGTGAAAGTTACAGAGGAGACAAGGCTCTCCTCATGAATTATTCAATGTATAAAATGTGAATATATATCAACTATTTACTATATAGATAGTGTTTCTTGTGAAGGCAAAACATTAAACTCAGTTATGGAAAATAAATTGTCACTCACTGAGTGTACTTAGATATAATCACATGTACAACAGAATGTACACCATGTCACTTCTTAAATGCAGCTTGTGCAGATACATGTACATGTGAATCAAGAGAAACTCTGAACATGGTAGCATCTCATGAATAATAGCACCTTTCAAGAAATCCAAGGACGTTTTACAGAATTACTGTGGCTAAGCTAAAGTAGGTTGCAGGCTGTGATGAGCAGGTGGTGTTTCAGGAGTTTTTTAAAATGATGAGCTTTGCCAGCTGTTCTGATTGTTTGGGTTTATATGAACATTGACACCTGGAATATAAGCCCATCTTCTTCCTCCTGTGAAAACTCCTGCCTCAGTATTAAAAGGAAATGCAACAAAACTTTTATTTGGTTGATTACATCATCAGTACATGTATTATTTATTGATTAATTATGTCTCACATTGAGTCCCTAGCTTGACTGCAACTGTATTTTTATGTTTGATGCAGACATTGGAAAAAAAAATAAGGGATTACCATATATTGACAGATAATCTTTTTAGTCCTTTTATTTATACAAATTAACATATTTTCCTTTGTAAATAAAAAAAATGTTCAAAATTGTAGCAGGATTTTCCCCTCTGAAATGATGTTATCAAATTATCAGTCAGGCCCTAGTCACAATGTGACAGTGGACAAAACAAAAAATGGATATGAGAATGGATATGAATGTATGATCATCTTACCTTCTCTGAATTACTATGTAATTTTGAAAATACTAACACATACTACAGTGTCATTATTTCTGAAAAAGAATAGCCAACTGGCAATATGTTCCACAATTTATAGCTTGAACACTTGTCTCATATTCAGGCTTCTTCTGCTCAGGAGAAACTAGGAATATATCAGTGGGGTAAATATGATGGCAAACAATTTCACTGATCTTCTAAACACGTTGTGAGCTTTAGGAAAAAATACCCCACATTCTTTGAAATGAACGTGAACAGCATGGAGCACCATAAATGCAGTACTGACTGAGGCATTCCATACAAGAATCAGCAGGGCGGTCCTTTTGGACATTAGCTTTTACCACCTGCTGTATCTTTTATTTTATTTTGTTGCTGTTGCTTTACCACAACTGAATCGGGTGACCTGATCAATATCCAATAAGACTTTGTGATCCTTGCATGGACTATGTTCCAATGGGAGAGCCATACTGGATGGCTGATAAGAGAAAACCATAAAAACATCACTCAAATGCTTGCCTTGATTTGTCCTCTTAGAAGGAAAATATTTAATTTGAAAACTGCAAAAAAGAACACTAAACACATACAAACAAACAATACTTCCTGTTATTAACTGTTAGCTGACTTCCTCTTTAGTGCAGCTTTTTACAATTACCACTAAGGGGTAATCTAGGGCATACAAAAGAAACCAATACACTGATTCCAACACACCTTTCCCCAGACTGTGTTTGAAATGCCAGTGTAAAGTGAAGTAATCATACACATCTTTAAAGCCCAATATTCTTTTTTTCTCTCATCACAGACTATAAGAGAGATAATAATACAGTCAAGCAGATATCAAGGGCTGGTATTAAGGACTACATAAGGCTACATTGTCTTTTCTGAGGCGTGAAAAGGTGCGGAATTGAAAGGAGTTTAATGGCATTGAGCTGGAAGGTCAGAGGCCAGATCTCTTGATTGGGTGCAGTGAGAGAAAATCAAAGAGGAGGGAGAGAGGGGAAGACACAAAAAGAGGGAGACACAGAGGGACCAAGCACCACACGCGCAGAACATAATAGCACACGAGAATGAGATTTAAAACAAGAAGTGGTGAATCCATTTTCACTCAGATGGAGAGATGTCATGCAGATATTTGTACGGGAATACTGAAACACTGTTGGGACATTATGTAAATGCATGGGTATGTTGGAGCTGCATGTGTTCCTTTTAGCCAAGGTTGTGAGTAATTTCTGTAACTTACAAAAAACAATATGTTTACAATTGTATCTGCATTGTTATGTTAGGCATGCAATCCTTCCCTAGTGGTTTCTCGTGGGTGTACTGAAGATAGTGTGTGCAGAATGATGCACAAATGACAACACATACGTATTCTTAAACCTTGTGCAAAATGTTACAGTATCATGCTCTATGTGAATATGGACCCATTTTTGTATCTGTATGAATATGAGATGCTTGCAGTGTTTAATGTAAACTGAAAAGCATCCTCTCAGCACAGTACTTAGTCTAAGCTGATGCACTTTTGGCAATACGATGATGCTTTCATCATGCTTCAGTAATAATTGTTTTCCGATTTTGTCTTTTTTTTTTGCTACAGGCATTTATGCAGTCAGCAGAACATGTCTTCCTTTATTATGGCTGATTGTTGATATGGTTGCCTTCTATTTTTACCATGCGGCACTCTGGTATTTCTCTTAGCCTGTATATGCTATATGGTATGTTTAGTTTTACAGAAATGTTTAGATGTGAATATAGGCCAGAATGAGCTGTGTGGGTGGAGGGGTAAAGGGTCTGCCAACCAACTTTAACTGTCCCTGTGGTTGAGTCATAGTACCACTCAGACCTAATGTAGGCGCTCCAGACGTAGAACGGTGGGGGGGACAAGAAGCAAATTCACAAGGGCTCTCAGAAGCCCACACAATGTGTTAACGGCTGCTGCAGTCCACACAATTTATCTCACAAGGCTTTTTTTGATTAAAAGGCTGAGAAAGAAGAAATTTACCCGAGGTTCTGCTTACCCTTTTAAAAATGCTCTTTAGATGTGAGGCTGAATATGAATACAGTCTAGGTCAGTAAAACTATAAGAGATTGGTGTCAAAAAAATTTAAGCAGTTGCTGGCTATTCAAGTTTATGATGAAGTCATTCAAGGAAAAAGAAGATTAAGGAAGGGACTAAATGGGCCATGTTCTGCAGTTCCTGTCTGACACTTATCCTTTTTTTACCTGTTTCTAGCAACAAACTGCCATGATTTAGGGAGCAGTTCTTTAACACCTGCAGCGCCCAGGTTCAAGTCTCTTTGTTGGCATATGTGTACACACACTACTGGTTGTACCCATGAGCAAAACACAGCATCCCTCGCAGCTTCAGGAGTGCTGTTGTGGGGTAATCTCTCTGTGGAGGCAGTAGGTGGAAAAAAGAAAATCCTGCTAGGCATCACTGACTTATCACTGTAGCATTGCCTGAAATGTGAAATGAAAAATGTCAAACCTGAATCACACTGTGTTAGTTATACATTGTACCATTATACATACTGTATATCTTACTGTAGTTAAGTCCCAATCATGGGTGTTTAATAAAAAAATAGGGCTGGATGTGTTCAATTCTCGTAGATACTTAGAAAGCTTTTAAGGCTGGGTGATGCATCCTAAAAGTAAATAATAAAGCTACTAGGACAGCACTCCAATGTGATAGTTAATTGCCACCCAATGGGTGTTTTGGGCAGCGCCCTTCCTCTATGTGTGCTGTGTTGTGTGGCAATAACCTATCAAATTGGAGTGCTGTCCTAGTAGCTTTAGCTGTCATAACTAATCAATAATATGCTTGCACTTATCCATATAAATTACCGCAAAATGCTGGTATGACTGGAATTATGGTTTCCGATGAAGTTATTGATTTTTGTAGATAGAGGAGCCTACTGAAATACATGTTATAATTAGTGTTGGTGTAACAGAGTATATGTTGTATAACACATATGTAGCATACATTATAGGTCTAAGTGGTGGTCTGGGTGCTGATGATAAAAGATCTGTTTTCATCATCTACTCTAAGAATACCGCTGGGTAGTGCCATGATTAATGAGATAATGGGATTTTGCTGTCGGTACTGAAGTGGAATATTATTAAGTTCTTGGTATTTAATACAACAGAGATGTTTATCAGCTACATGTCATTTTACGGATGATGGAGGTGGCTATGTAGAATGATCTGAGGTATATATGTGACTCTATATGATTTCAATAAATATTGTAAATTAGAATTTTACGTCATCGGCACAGCTTACAGAGCCGGTTCAATGCTGGTTTTTTGAGGCCTGTACCAATAGCTATAGTGATACTCAAGAGTTAAAACATCTGATAACCATCTGTCAGTCAATATTCATTTTTTAAGTACTATCTAATAAAGAAACATTTTTGATGATCCCTTAAATTTGGTTATTAAAGTTACTGAAAATTTCAGTTAGAGCTTCTAAAGTTTCCTATTTTCAAATAAAACAGAATTTGTGGGCTATCTATTGTGATAGAAGGGGTTTAAATCAACTCACCTCTGACTATAATATTGTTCTGTTAGCTACCCATGAGCTAATGGTTCATATTGGGTCATATCTAGATGGGTCATCATTACTAATATTGTAATGTTTAGTTTACAGTGTTTTTACTGTAAAAACACATATTTGGCAGATACCAAGAAAAAAATTTAACATGGGATCAGTTAAAAGTCAATGCAAATGAGTTGCTGGCAGTCTCTCTTGTATCAGATAAGAAGCAGTCTAATATTCCACATCTTTTAGAAAACACATGAGTATATATATCCTTTCGGCCGGCCATTCACACTTATTTAGACTATTTTCCCTTGTTAATGTGTCATCAAGTATCTGCCCCAGTCATAGTGAAGGAAAAGACTTCTCACTGGAGCGCAGTCTAACCTGCTTAAGTCAGTAACATCACTGCAATATCAATATAATGTTTAATGTTTATATTGTATGGGTCTAATAGTAGTGGAGAGTGGGTGTCATTTTAACTTAGAAAAATACACCAAAATAAAACTCTTACTACGTACTGTAACATTTCTCTCTAATGAACTAAGAAATTGGTTGATTTTTTTCTTTTTCACTTTTCATCATTTTGTAAATGTAATGAAATGACAACGCTCTGTGATCTTATAAAGTCCTCTCCTTTAGTCACTGTTGTGTTTTTGTCCTCATACATTTAATTACCAATTTTGTTTTAACCTTTTTTTACAAGCGCCTTCTTGTCTCCACAGTTTGTAATTTTTAATAGCTATTAAACATAGGATTAACTCTCTACTCTCAGAGGCTTTTCTTGTGGGATGAATCAAGATCTGACTGTTTAATGCATCTGTTTTGACTCTCCCCCAAACCAAGAGGTTATCAGACACAGAAAAGAGCAACTGACTCAATCTACCAAGTTTATCTCTAATTAGCACGGATTAATTGAGCCTTGACTTTACTCTGCAAGCCATGCAGAAGGGCAATTATGCACAGATGCCTATTATTGCCCCAAGGCTCTTCATCCTCACTGTTAAGGGCTCTAGGGTCCAAAACCCTCGATCATGTGACTATGATCAAGTTGCTTTTCTGTGTGTGTGTGTGTGTGTGTGTGTGTGTGTGTGTGTGTGTGTGTGTGTGTGTGTGTGTGTGAGTGAGTGAATGAGAGACAGAGTGTGTGTGTGTGTGTGAGACAGACTGTGTGTGAGAGAGTGTATGCGCGCCACACTGGATGCAACAACTACTAATTTGATTTTTCACTGCCATCTGTGTTTTTGAAGAATCACTTGGGGGCTGCTGTTGTTCTTTTGTGTTTCTTATTCTACAGCTTCAACTATTATAGTATAATATATATACTGCTCTAAAATCCATGGAGGCTGAGTTGTGTTATTGTATCCAGGTCACATCCTGATGAGGCATTCTGTTGCATGAGAAGTCAGATTGACAGTGGTTTATCCAAGAACTACAGTGTTATTTTGCATCTTGGCAGGCTCACCTCAAAGTCTCACTGCCCTTTACAAAGATCCTTTAAATAATGGATAAGGCAAATGCATCGCACTCTATTCCCTCTTATTATGATCCCATTTGATTACTCGCCAATGCTCTTTAGAAAAGGTGGGTTAATTGCACACTCTGACGGTGAACTAACTTACAAGTTAATAACATATTTCCTTCAGGGTGTCATCATTATAAGATATAAACCTCATTAAAATAAAATGATGATTTAATAACTTTCCCTTACAATGGCCCTTATGAGGATGCACAGTTATTTTGTAGTTATCTGGGAAATTAAGACATCAAACATTGCTTTTGCATGTCCTCTGCTGTTTTCAGAAAGCAAGAATCAACCATCTCTTGACTGGAAAAACTGTGATTATATACTGTGGACTTATTACACTTAACATACATACAGAAGAATTTTTTTTATCTCCAACTTGAATGGATTTTCGGAATATCGTATGAGTGTATGTAGTTTTTCTTTTATCAACCTTCCTTTTTGGCACTTTGAGTTACCATTCTTATTAATTTGTTATTACAACCAATTACATTACAATGAATTGGACCCATTGAGGGGGGACAGCCATGTCAGATGCTAATGCACAAGAGAGCTTGCTGTATAACTGCTGCACCCATTATGTAGCACATTCTTTCCCTACAGGATTACACATAATGTGGCTTTCATTATTGCTTTTTTCCTGCCTTTAAAAATGGCTCTTCCTTCAGAGCCGTCTTCCAACTCAAAATATCAAAATTTGACGCTTTGATTATGCTTTTTAGGGGGTGTTGATAATTGCCTGGTAAAGAAAGCAACTGTCTCCAACCATCCACCCTAAACGCAGGGAGGCTTTTCTGTGTGAAGAGGAATCACATTATGTGCAATGATCAGTGCCTGGGGGCCACATCAAACACACTCTGAAAACCTTTCCAGAGGAGATAGAGGCAGGCCAATTTCACAAGTGGCTTTTTTTATTGGTTGATTGCACAGAGGCCAAGTTGTTATCTAAATCCTCAAACTACTTCTGAAAAATAAGAAGTGCCTTGTGAGCTTTCAGGGTGTACAAACTTACCCTTCAGATGAAAGCCAAAGCAAAATGTTTACAGCCAATAGTTTGTCAGGATTATGGCTTAAGAGACTGTAGTGTTAACAAACTTGACCAGTAACCAACAGAGTCAATGCCAGTGCATAAAAACTGTATGATGACAACTTTGATTTTTTCACAGTATATAATCCGGTAATGCAGGTTTTATGCTCCTACAGCAGTCAAATAAATCCAAAACACATTATTTTTAAAAAAAGTACTTAGAATAACAATAAGTAATATGCATGTAAACTGTCGTTACAATTCACACTCAATATGTTTGCATCAGATTAAATTAAGTCAGAGTAAACCCTCCGTTGCCAAGATCACGTTGCAGTCTAACAAGCCGACCTCCTGTACAGTGAGGTGAGAGTTATATTCACTTCATATTGGAGTTGTTGGGCTAATTTGTTAGTAAATAATTTGAAATCAAACATGGATAGCAGGTGTTCACTCACCCCGGCAGGAGGAGAGAGACTGAAGAGCAAACTGACCCATGATTGCTTGATTCAGTTAGCTCCAATTAAAAGCACCATGTTTCTGGCTACTGTAACTCAGTGGAGCTTACAGGGAAGAGTACGCTTAAGAGCACGGCTGTATTCTATATTCAGTTGCATTACTGTTCTGCTGTATTCATGAATGCATGTGTACAGTAAACATGTAGCAAAGCAAAAGCATGCAGCAGGATGAGAACTCAAACTTGACGTCTTTATTGTTGATTTTTCCTATAAAAGACAGTCATTGAATAAATAAATGTCAGGCTTTTCATTTGAAATAATTACCGTATACTGTTTCATGATTGCAGGAATTTTCCGCATAAGATCAATATTTGTGGACAGCATTGTCATAATTTTTTTGTGTTGTTTTTGTGTTTACAAATAACAGTGTCGATCTTAAACACATATTACTTTTGTTTTTTGTCATTAAAAGACCTTTACAAGTGACAACTGTAGTATTTACTGTTTACTTAACTGTATTTTCTAACTGTACTGTCATAACCACAGTAATTTACCACTTTTTTAAATGAAAATGTTACTGACTTAACCTTTAAATATCACATTCACTTGCTATTATCACCACCTCACCTTTAAACAAATTTGTGTACTAATATATTTTCCAATGTGAAAACTCTCTTAACACTGCTCATACATCATTCTGCACAGTGAAGCACAAATATCTAAGTAACATAACAATAAGCAAAACACATATTTTAATAACAATGATCTAAGGAATGTGTGACTTAAAATGGTACATATCAATTGTATGAATCAAATGAAAAAGAAGCAAAATTAAATAGTCATAGTGCAGTTGTGCAAAAAAGAAAGATACAGAGACAGAAATTCAGCAGTGACCCTGGGGAAGATATCAGTCGCCTGCCTTGGGAGCGATTGCAATGTCCTGTACACAATAGCTTTACTCTCACCTCTAGATTTCTGTCTCCTAAATCCCCTGTAGCGCTCACTCACCTGGACACCAAGTCAAGAGTGCAGAGGTCAGAGCTACACAAAGCTACATTATTCTGCCAAAGATGGAGAAAATATACAGTACCTGCAATTATTATAGTTTGGAATACACAGTTTATAGGAGTGAGGCTCAAGATGAAGTAATATAAGCATTTTTTGTGAGTGAAATCATGACTAAGTGCATGCAGGGCAATGGTTTGCCACTAAAGACAGACGTCATCGCTACTCATCCTCATACTAGTTAGCCTCAGGCTGTGTTCGAAAGTAAAGAGCGGCATCATGGGATGGAAGAGCCCTGCATGCTTTCAGCAATTCGTATGGAAATGAGTTTGTGATTGGATAGAAAATGGTATGCGTATTAAAAATGAGCTAAGACAAATATGTTTTCATATCTTTGCCATCTTGAAGGAGCAAATCCTAATTTAATAGTCTGGAGTATTATGTAAGTTAGAGATTCATATTGGGCCACTTGTGTACATATGCTCGGGATGATGGCATTGTGCAGGTGACCTAAGCACTGATTTATGCTGAGTCAGACACCATTAGCTGTTACCCTCCCCCTCTCAGGATCCAACCCTGCACTAATGTGGGTCAGGGGTCACATTACAGAAACACCTTCACTGAGCAGTCTTATCTCACAATGCATTGCAGGATTTCACTGGTCACTGGAAGTTTCCGGAACATTGACATAAAATGGAAATGTTGGGGGAAATAACATTAAAAAAAACAATTAAAGAACAATTTACTCCTAAGGTCAATATTTTGATATTCATTGTATTCAAGGAGTTATTTCAGACAAAGTTCAGAAACTCTTGGATATGTGTGAAGTGAATATTAACTGACTTGTTTTCTGGCTGTAATATATTATGGTCTCCTGAGATTTCTTTTGTGGATATACTGGTTGTCTTAGGCAGTAGAATATGGTATTTTTGCTACCACAGAAAACATTTTAACTACTTTAACCTTGATGTCACATTGTCTACATTGTGCCAGTTAATCATATTAATCAGAGATGTTTACAGAAATGCAAGCTACACTGCTACAAGGATTTATTGATGATAAAGTCAAAAAATGTTCTGTTAAATATTTTGTCTTTCCTTTTGAAGGACACAAGCAGCTGTTAGAATTTTTAAACTAACGTCGTGTTCTGTTGGATCTCTGAGGAAGGAGGCTCGTGGTCGAATTGAGAATTAAGAAAAGGTTTAATGCAACAGAATGATGAGGATGATGAGACAAAGACAAAGACAAAGACAAACACTAAACATAATAACATAATAACATAATAATGGGTCTAAACTCTGCCCCTTTGGGGGTCATTTGTGGTTACAGATCCAAATGGGTCTGTCGTGTAAATGTGAAACTCTGACATCAATACAGTTAATCAACATTGTATTGTCTTAACCTAGACTAAGACCCCAGGGGACAGGAGACAGCAGGCCCCCTCCTGGTGTTGTAGCAGGAAGCTCCTTACCATATGTTAAATGCCAGACTTGACCTGATCAATTCTTTACAGTCAGTGGTAATGAGGGGGAAAATGGGGGACAGAGGTATGCATCATTTTCTAACCTGGCTCCTTCAGACATTTTAACTTTTTAAAACTCAACACAGCCCACTATGAATCTGTGAAAAACAGCACACAAAATGGTTTGTTCAAAATGAAATTATTAAGGATATTATATGTAAATTGAAAAATAAGCAATGTGCCCAGCAGTGAGAGGTATACATGTACACACATAAATCCACAGCACATGAGCACAAGTTGGCCCAGGGCAGATGTCTAATTACTGTATGGGCAATTTTGTGTGTCTGTGTATAAGGTGGTTATTACGTTAGAGGGGACACAAGAAATATCCGTGCAGAGGTGTGTGTGTGTGGGTGTCTGGGGGTGTGGGTATGGGTGTGGGTGTGGGTGGGTGCGTCAGTGTCTAACAACCTTGTACCTAGAAATGGTTGACTAAACACTGCGTTAAACAAGGTAATGTATTGACTTTTCACTGAATACTAGAACTAGGTGTTGATTGCATATATAATCAATACTGACTATGCTGAATATAAGTGTTTAATTTTGAGCAAACAAGCAGCTGTAAATAAACTATACTGCCTTAACCCTCATGTTGTCCTCGGGTCAAATTGACCCAATTTCCTATATCAATGTTCTTTTTAACTACCCAATTGTAATTACCCAAAAAACAAGATTGATTCCACAAAACGCTCTTTGGCAAGTACAAATCTCTACTTTTATTAATTTTGCGGTGTCTTATTCTATTTTATATTTATTTGAAGAAAAGAAATTGAAGTGGTCTTGAAATAGTATTGAGGAAAAGTCGACATATTCCAGTCTGTGATTATCATCAACATCCATTCCTTTAATTTTAGTCTAAATAATTCCTAATTTCTGCTTTTCTAACTCAAACATTAGGTATAATTTCCTATAAATGAGGTTTATTGACCATTATTCCAAAAATAACTGTAAAACTAGAGTTAATAAGTTAGTGTTACGTAGTGTTGAAAACATAAAAAGCGACAAACATCGATAAAAAGCATCAACAAAAGTGTTGATTTTCAATTTTGACGGGAAGACAGCAGGAGGGTTAACATAATACAAACAAATCAACAAAATTATTAAAAAATCTGTTTCAGGATTTGGTACTTTCAAGAATTCCCAAATTTCGGATCAATAGAGTATCTATGTATGTATAAAGACATAATTTGGTCAGACCTTAAAAAAATAGACCTAGCCCTAATGCAGTAATCTTTCAAGACAAAAATATAAAAGCAAATTTTCCAATATTGGTTCACAAAATGAAAGATGGCAATATGTATGTGTTTTGTTAGTTGTTGAAAGGTACTGCTTTTAAAGCAGGGAGCGGGAATTTAGCTTTGCATTAACAATAAACTGCATTAGAAAGTTGTTTAACAGTTACGTAACAGACAATTCACATTTGTCAATGTTTTACAAGTCAGCAGCAATGGAGAGCCAGCCTAGCAATAAAGCTTCATACAGTAACAAACTGGAGGAAAGGGACACATACAACATGAATTATCAATGAATATCAGCAACTGTCAACACTCGATGCACAGATGCCATGAAAACCTATACATATTTTACAGAAAAAAACAATACATAGGCCAATGACACACATTAATATCAAAAAGCGTCGCATCCCCATCTAAATACCGTATAACTTATACATGTTGAGATGCATTTTAGTAGAAATTGTTGTTGTTTTGAATTGGAATTGTGTGAAAACAGTTGTATGTCTGGTTTTTGTTGCGCTTGATTGATTAATCCTGGTTTTAAATAACTTATGAGTTGCAATATCTGTCAGACTTACTCTCTCTTAGATTTGTTTGAATGGATATGTTACAATTTCCAGAATAATTGATTTTGTACAGCCACCATTTGCTTGCACATTGTTTCAAATAGTTTTAAATTGGATTTTTAAAAATATTTAGAATTCAGACCACTGTTTATTTTTCTCTGTCCTGCCATATTATTAGTAATATTAATTCATTCATTCACAGCCTCCATCCTGAGTGACTGTCTTTCTCTCTCTTTGTTTTCTACCTCTTCTCTTGCAGAACCGTGACAGAATGGTTGACTGTATGAGCAAAGTCATGCTGCACACGGTCATCTCATGTTGGCCACCATTTCTGGGACTGGCCCTCGTGGCTGTCTGTGTGGGTTCCACCCTGGGATGTCCCTCACGCTGCGAGTGTTCAGCGCAGACCAAGGCGGTTGTCTGTCACCGCAAGCGCATGCCCAGCATCCCGGATGGCATCCCGACCGAGACAAGGATCCTGGATCTGAGTAAGAATAAGCTGACAATGATCAACCCTGATGACTTTTTTGCCTTTCCTGGGCTTGAGGAACTTGACCTAAGTGGAAATATTATTAGTTATGTTGAGCCTGGAGCTTTTAACGCCCTTTTTACCATGCACTCACTTAGTCTCAAGAGCAATCGTATCAAGCTCATTCCTCTGGGTGTCTTCACAGGCTTAACAAATCTTACCCGTCTGGATATAAGTGACAACAAAATTGTCATTCTACTGGATTACATGTTCCAGGATTTGCACAATCTAAAGTTTTTGGAAGTGGGGGACAATGATCTGGTTTACATTTCTCATCGTGCATTCAGTGGACTTTTAAGCCTGGAGATGCTAACCTTAGAAAGGTGCAACCTTACAGTTGTACCCACTGAGGCCCTTTCCCACTTGCATAACCTGGTCAGCCTCCATCTAAGATACCTCAGCATCAGCACTTTGCATCCGTACTCATTCAAAAAGCTGTTCCGGCTGCGGCTTTTAGAGATTGATAATTGGCCTTCACTAGACCATGTGCCACCCAATACCCTGCATGGACTCAACCTGACCGCTTTATTCATAACCAACACCAACTTGTCCTCCTTCCCTTACCAAGCCCTGAAGCATCTGCCCTATGTGACACACCTGAACCTGTCTTTCAACCGCATTAGGCACATTGAAGGGGGGATGCTGATGGAACTGGTTCGGCTTCAAGAGCTCCATTTGGTTGGAGCTCAGCTCACCACCATTGAACCGTATGCCTTTCAAGGCCTGCGGGGGCTCAAAGTCCTCAATGTCTCTCATAACCGACTGGATACACTGGAGAAAGGTGTTTTTCAGTCTCCCGAGGCTCTAGAAGTTCTTCTGATTGACAACAACCCCTTGGTGTGCGACTGTCGTCTCATGTGGATCCTACAGAGAAGGCACTCCATCTTCTTTGGAGATTCACAGCCGGAGTGCAGCACACCTGAAGGTATTCGTGGCAGGCCTTTTAAGGAGTTTGAGGAGACTCTCCTGTCTTATTACGTGACATGTACCAAGCCAAAAATTCATGAGAATAAAACCCAAACGATCACTGTGGATGAGGGCCAGCAGGCGGTGTTGCGCTGCAGTGCTGAGGGGACACCAAGGCCCATTGTGTCTTGGTTGTCCCCACGTCGACGAGTTCTGACAAGTAGGAGCCATGGTAGAGTTACCCTCCACAACAACGGCACACTTGAAATCAAGTCAGCAGCGGTGCAAGACAGCGGAGTGTACCTTTGCCTTGCCTCCAACAGTGCTGGGAATGACACCCTGATGACTTCATTGGCAGTGAAAAGTCTAGGATCGCTGTACGCTAACAGGACCCAGTACTACGCAGATCCCAGCAATACCACTGCTAATGGGACGGCCGGTGTGACCCTTGGTTTAGACCTAAAGACTATTTTAGTCTCAACTGCTATGGGTTGTTTTACATTTCTGGGAGTGGTCTTGTTTTGTTTCCTGCTCCTTTTCGTTTGGAGCAGAGGTAAAGGAAAACATAAAAACAACATAGATGTTGAATATGTGCCTCGGTCAAAGTCTAACGGCACTAACGTTGACTCGGCAGAGGGACAAGCAGGTCCTCGTCGTTTTAACATGAAAATGATGTGACTTCTTTTATAGATTAAAGATTCTGGATTGTGGAAATGCCTAAAGTACAATGTATTTTTTTGGAAAATCAGACTACTGAACTTCCCACTGCTGCCGAGAGAGTGGTAGTGAATCCGTTCGGGGCGTCGTAACAAGATGAGAAGTACCTGAAATTGTGGATCTTGACATAATTCTTGGATACTGTTTCAAATACTGAAAGGCATAGTGGGACATCCTCTTATATAATTGCCAGCGGGCAATTTCTTCAATCTGGGTGAGGAGTGAAAACTGTTGCCGCTATGGGGATTTAAAGGGAATAGGTGTCATTTATCAGCTTTTTGAAATTTATATGCCCAAAAAAAGGAACGCTTCAGTTTTGGGTTGGATCTATGGACTTGGCTGAACCATGTACATTACAAATTTGTATCTAAGCTATTAACCTACTTTGTTTAGTCTTGCGCCATGCTTATTCACTGAACAAATCAATGAAACAGACCATAATTTCCTATGTTTAATACTTTGCATATGTGTACCTAATGCTAAATTATGTATTCATAGCAATATTCATGGGATGCATTAGCCAAAATTGATATACCAGATATGTTCAGCAAGAACATTCTTCAGACGTTCAAAGTTTCCATGGATTCAGGAAGGGCTTCTTTGGGTGA
Source organism: Percina caprodes (assembly GCA_013375575.1). Lineage (NCBI taxonomy): Eukaryota > Metazoa > Chordata > Actinopteri > Perciformes > Percidae > Percina > Percina caprodes. Next base: position 5,586,699 of record JABXJD010000003.1, on the reverse strand, counting down.
TTATCTGTTCCTGCTCCCCCAATTGACTCCTAGATATTAAAAATATATATATTATTTATCAATAAAAAAAAGAAGAAAAAAGACTATTTATAAAAAAAGGTTAAGCATTTTGCAAAATCAGTTCTCAAACACTGTTCAGGCTCTAACAAAACACTTGGATTATCATATCGATGACCCAGTGTTGGTCAAAGTACTGACATGAACCACCTTTTTGTCCTATTTTGTCTTTTTTTATTACTTTAACTGTACCTTAGCTGGTTGGCAAAATACATGTGTCAATTTTACTAAAGTGACATTTGCATAATTTTCCCCAGTAGAAAATTTGGACTTTGTTGTGGTAGTTCCTCATTTTGTTGTTGAATCATTTAGATTGTGAACACTTCAAAGTAAAAGTTTAAAAAAAATGTATGTGAAATAAATGATGTATTTGTACCAATGAGTCTGACTAAATGGCCAATACGCAATGAAACAATGTTCTCTTAAGCCTTACTGATAGACATCACAGTCTTCTTTTATGTATTGAGTAAACAAAGTTATGCTAGTAACATTGCAACAATGACATAAGGAAGTTGCACTTTATTTATGGACTTTAATCTTTAGGTTCACAGAAACACTCACATCAGAATTGTCCACCATTTGGTACAACATGAAAGTTTATTAAAAAATACTAGCTATTATGTTACATTCATATACCATACTTACAAATACCAATATATCAAAGGATGCTAACATGGTCTAGTGATACACAGCTGTAATACTTGTCTCAATTACTTTGAGAACAGTCATTTGTTAAAAAAAAAAATTAACAAACATTTACTGTTCTGTATAAATACATTGAAATCACATCTAAATTACAAATATATCTGCCATTGCATTTTCACTTCAGTTACCATAAATGTACTGAACTTAGCTTTGTACAATTTCTTAATAGAAAAAATTCTGCCCAAGAACCAAGACATTTTTTTGATGTATGCTTTAATCAGTTATGACCTCACACAAACTTTGGTGAACGACTCACTGATGTGTTCTGACTATAGCGCACACATCAGTACTAGTCAGAATATTTGTTATGATATTAATTGTTGAATTTGTGCCATCATATTCAACGTATTACTCATATTTACGCCTCCCTAGGGAGGTGTTCCAGGTATGTCCAGCTGGGAGGAGGCCTCGGGGAATACCCAGGACTAGGTGGAGGAATTATATCTCCAACCTGGCCTGGGAACGCCTCGGGATCCCCCAGTAGGAGCAGGTTGATGTGGCTCGGGAAAGGGAAGTTAGGGGTCCCCTGCTGGAGCTGCTGCCCCGCGACCCGATACGCGGATAAAGATGGATGGATGGATGGACTTGATGGTGTATGAAAACAATCAAGAAAGCTTTTGACTAGTTTCTGAAACGGCATGAGTTGTCTGGTGAATGCACACCAATACTAGGCACTGGTCATGGTAACATTGCATTTTAAAAGGAAGATGGCTGCACTGTGACTTCCTGATGATGATGTCACTTATTGAAGATTTCCAACAGGTGGTGTATATATGCATAAGGCTGTTAACATTTGTTTTAAACTTGCTTTGAAAATGAGATACAAAATGAGGTGATAGAATAAAACCACCGGAGCTTAGTGTGCATTCATTCTCTTTAAAATTGATTAGGTTCTGACCACATGTTTCAACAGTGGAATTTTGTAATGAATTGACATTGTATTTCTTGCAACTAATTGTCAGTGTGTACAAAAGAGAAACTTACCAAAATTAAACAATATTTAGCTTTTGATTATTTAACTTTTGCTAAAAACCTGATGATACTGTGGAAAGAAGCACTTCTTTTGCCATTTTATTTTACAGAAATAAGGATAAAGCATAATTTTCTGAAGTTTTGGAGATTTTCTGTGATCAATTACGAAGTAAGAATTTTTTTTTTTTTAAATATGGCCTCTTGCTGATACAAACCTTCATTACCTGCATCCTTGTTTTTTGTATTGAAACAGTGATGCAGGGGGAATTGTGCACCCACCAAGTTGAAATGTATTTTAAAGTGTATTATAAACTTCTCTGCATAAACTGCTGATTAACAAATTTTTATCCTAAGATATGGTGTTATACATACATTAAGAGATACTTGCTAGTGATAATACACAGTAATTGCTGTTTGTTAACAACTGAATCTAATTGTATGATACATCAGAAATGATTGGCTTCTTTTTCACATATTCTTTCTAAAGCATGCATCTTTTGTGCTGCCTCTCGTTTGTGCAGTCTCATTAAGAGCCACAGAGTATCTGTGGTTTCTGAGCCTGCAGTCCCCTGGGCTGCTTTAGAGAATCAGCACCAAATGTTACATCTCCTGCAAAAACACAAAAGAAACAAGGTTAATTTTGTAGGTCAGCGCTGCCCATGTCCAGAGCATTTATTTCGTCAAATTACATGAAAAATGTGTTCCTAGCTAAACCTGTGAGAAAGACTGTGCATTTCTCCTACAAATGAGGCCCCTAAGAAAGTACCTAATTTCTTTCTTCTTGTCTAATGGGGGCTTTGGTTGCACTCATATAAAAAGGGTACATTATATTTCCCAGATAGCACTAAAAGAAATACTCTGCACTGTATAGATTATGTTTAAATTGCAGCCTTTCATCTTAAATGATTTGAAAGACTTGTGAATTTTCATCCATCTTTATAGGAAAACAACATGCACTTACCAAAGATCATCAACAAGACAATAATTTGTCAACACATTTTTATAGTATCCTAGTTATGTTTCAAAAGAAATCTGGAAACTGGAATAGATGTTAGGTGTTGGATTTTTTTACTTTGTGTAAATTGCGTTTCCATGGTGCTCTTCAGAATAGTCATTTTGTTATGCAGACCTTTTTATACTAATTGACTGCATTTTGATCGTACTGGTGCTTTTGGATTACTTGTTAAAAGCTGTTAGCACTGTGTGGCCGTTTGTCCCCCTCTTATCAGTTATTGACTGATCTGTCCACTCTTTACTTTCTGAATAATTAGTCAGGATAATTTTGCAAAACAGATGGGAGTCTCCAGCCTAAAATGACTAATGCAGTATTCACTGGAATAGAACAATTATTGGCTCAAGCTGCACAGAAAAAGACATATCACCCTCAATCAATGGAATACATCATTTACACCTCAGTAATTACATACAGTTTCTGAAAGGCCCTACTTCAAAACTTGTGTAAATTTCATTAAAAACCACTAATCGCTACTTTTCTTTCCTTTTCTTCTGCCTTCGTAGCAGCGGGCATCGTGACTGAAGTGACCATCAACACATCAACATAGATGCTTGAAGCATTTTTGCAACAAGATGTTCCTGTGTATTTCAAATTAAAGTATATATCAGTGGTTTCCAAACTTTGTTTTGCCAAAACCCACACATAATATTGATTGACTGATTGAATAATCAATCTCATTTTTGTTTATCCTTGTGGTAGTCTGCCACAACAGAAGTACATTACCAGGATGTCAGGCTTTGCCCCACCCCTTCTGCTATTTCTGTGTTATCATTCTTAAAATCTCTTTGCTACAGGACAACAACAACAACAACCTCCGAGCTACCAAGCTAAATGCTGGGATTAGAAAGTTTTGACAAACATTTGGATTGTGCAATAACGCAGGCCTGCTTGGGTCTTTTGGCAAATGGCTATAAAGAGTCACAAAGAATATGTTTATGGCATTTACTATTTAACAGGCACATCCTAGCATGTTTGCACACCAGTTATAGAAAAACATTATTATGCAGGGCAAGATAACTACACAAAACAAAGAAGTGGTGCTGGGCAGTTCTCCATCATATACAGATCATAAGAAATATTCATTGGCAATGATAGATGGAGAGCCATGCTGCAAATGCCACTCGTGACTGATTGGTGGGAATTGCTGTGGATGGGGTACATACTGTGATACACTGGTAAGAGCAAATTACATTTAACCATGTATCTAGCTAATTTAAAAAGTGTTTTTTTTTCTATGTGCGGTGTAGCAAGACCTTACTCCAGAGCTGACACAGCACTGTGGAAATAATTCTGGCAATGTGTCACCGCAGGCATAACCACAACTCTGGGAATACTTAATATTATTGTTATCTGTCTTGGGTCAAAGATTGGCTGCCTGTGCATTTGAATCTACAGAGCTTATTGCCGCTGACCTTTCCAGGTGCCACCAAAGAAAGAGTGATGATGAATACCTTTGCCTCTGTGCTCTGCGCCCTTCCTTGCGATTACATCATGTGCAGACGGCCCGTAGAGAACATCCCCCCGTGGGACACTGGAAGGCTCTGATGGCCAACTCTTGTAGTTAGTTAAACTGTGTGGTGCCAGTTTCCTCAGCAAACTTGCTTTTGTCTGTATGTTGTGGACCACACCTAGTGCAGTAGATGTTTTTGCTAAATCTAAGCCATGTTTACTTCCTCAGCCATTCCTCTCAGAAACAGTGTGTTGTTGTCTTTTTTCGCCACAACCTCTTCTGACTCTAACTTGTCAACCTCTGCAATTTGCTGCTGTGAAGGGCATAGTTTCAGGTACAGGAGAAGCCGTAGATGGAAAAATGTGTCAATAATTTGCTCCGCCATGGTTGATTTTTACAGACGGTAAGTGTGACTCCACGAAAGCGTGACACACAAGTGTAGGTGAAGTTACCAACGCAGTTAATTAATCACTCACGGATCCTCACCCTCTCACACACATGGGCCAACTCTGGCAGACTCGCTCCCTCTTCGTTTTTCAACATGAAATAAAAAAAATGTCAAATTAGCAGGTTGCACACGTGCGAGAAGATGTAAAAACCAAAATGCCTTCATGTCCCTTGACTCCGTTGCCACTTTGCTGTGTTTTTCAACCAGCTCAGCCGTTAGTCCGGCACTGATCATCCTCAGTGCTCCTGTGACAGTTCATTCGTAGACAGTTAAGAAAAATTCCTGTTCTTAACTTCCGCTTTTGTAAACTCCAACAGCTGCTGTGACACAAGCAAGCCGCACCCACCCGCCTGGCAAACCAGTAGGTGGACTGTGCCGTGACAAAAGTGTGTCTAGCTTTGTGGTAAGTTATCAAAGTCACAATCTTTCTAAACTTTCTGAACAGTAGGGGCAAAAGAGCCAGTTTGGGAACCACTAGTAAAGTATGTTGTGGTGGGGGGAATGCTAAGGATGCTAACGGCAGTTTACTGAACCGTCCGGAAACAGACCCAGGCACCCGAGTCAGAACTGCGGCCATTCGTAACATTACACCCCAGTTAGCGTTACCAGTGTCTCCCCCCTTTGCTTTTACCTGTCTTTACAGTAAGCTAAGTTTACCAGACAAAACGGGGATAAGGCACCAAAAGGACTAATAGTAATTTTAAAATGTGGTAGCACTGGATCTGGATGGGAAGGATAACTCTGGGAGTTGGAAGGGGTGTGTCGCAATTCTGCCTTCTCACTCCGTTTGTGGAGCTGAGTGTCACAATTTGGGTTTCATATTGCCTATCATTACAGCCCTAGTATGTTGTGATTTTTTTTTTTTTTAGCTTTTTAAACTAAGGGACCGTTTGGTATTTATGGAATGGACCACCAGTGGAAAATTAGGGAGGGTCATGTCTTTTTATTCTTTGTTGTAGTGAGGGTCACCAACTTTTGTATTCATGAAAACAGTAAAATTTCAAAGTGGCTTGTTCATTTAAAATTAAAACATTTTTTGACTAGCCAACTTTTCTTTTTTAAAGGGGGTGCACCCGTACAAGCACCCACAAAGGAAAACATAAATCGGCGCCTATGATAGAGAAAGACTGACAGATCTAATATAGGCTACATGTCATAGTTTATTAAGACTGTCAAAGGCAGACAGGTATCATTCTGCACTGTCAGACGCTCTCCCAGTCTGTTCAGAGAGCACTGATAGGCCTACACAAACTGAAGTAGTTTCAAAAAGTTTACCAGTGTTTATTATATTACAAAAATATAGATCCAGGAAGATTTATTTATCGTTACATCCCTTCCTGCTTTGTGGCCGGTTTGTGTGAGTGACAGCCTGGTCAGCGAGCTTGTGCCCGCAATCTCTTGTGAAGAATTATAACTTTGAAAAACCACAGGTTCCAGTTAATCTTATGATGGATATGTGTATTGAGTTATTTAAACAAACGATCAAGAAAATAAACGCCTCTTGTCCGCGAGTCTCCTGATAGAGCTCCATCTCCCAGCGGGGTCTGTGAAGGTGGACAGGCCGGGCGACAAACCAGCGACCCCGGCAGGCACTGGCCAGCGGTCCCATCAGACTGTGGAGCTTCTGAACACAATTGCACCAAATTTGCAATTAGCCATCAATTTTTGTAAATCGACCCATGTGTGAGCTCTACGTAGTTTCTCGCATAAAAAAGTATCATAAATGAATTTAGTAATGAAATAGCAGAAAAACAATGTATAAAGTTTCCAGTTGGCCACAACACCAATCCGTGATTGTTGCGTACACTTAACGCACACATTGACAGAACTTATTACCCAGTGTACTTTGTTGAATGGTCTCAATGTTTTATTGTTTTATTTCATGTGAATACTAGTTTACTAGAGGAGTAACTTAGTATTTGAAGTAATGCAGTAATGCAGGACGTGTGCATTTAGTTTCCATGCTTAGTGTGTTTCCACAACAATGTTAGTGAGTAAATCTACTGAAATGGCCACAACACCATAACAGAGGAGTCTGATGTGTAAGAGGAGAAAGTGTAACAGTGATATTCTAAATACATTGAATGAGAATACATATATTAAAAGATACTTAAAAATGTGCAAGTTAGTCATTGCACTGCTTGTTTAAAAAGATGGTTAATGATTTCTTTGAGTTAAAATTCTTTATGATCTGTAGATCTGGAATCCATTACTCTGACCTTTTCATGTAAAAGAGGCTTAAAAGATAAATAGGATGATTTGTGTTTAAAATTATGTCTAATATGACAGCGCCAACATGCTGATGTTTGATCAACATAGTTAAGCATCAAACTTGCTAACATGCGCTTAATCCCTAAGTTCCAGAAGAAGAAACTTTATTATTCGTCACATACAATTGTACAGTACAAAGTAGTGTGATTTGATCCCTGCAATTAACCCATCTAGATAGATAGATAGATAGATAGATAGATAGATAGATAGATAGATAGATAGATAGATAGATAGATAGATAGATAGATAGATAGATAGATAGATAGATAGATAGATAGATAGATAGATAGATAGATAGAAATTCTGTTTCTGAAATAAGTAGCGGTGGACAGCCACATACAGCGTTCGGGGAGCAAGACAAGCATAGCTCAAGTTGATGAGAGTGTTACTAGTTTTGCAGTTATTTGAGGATAAAACAAACTATTTAACAAATTCTTATTAAATATTGACCTGATGAGTTTATAGTTTATCCTGAGCGAAACGTAAATGTCTGTCCAAAATGTTTTGCCAATCCATACCGTAGTTGGCAAGTTATTTTATGAGGTAACAACAATGTCAAACTGTTGGTGGGACTTGATGAATGTCTGTACCAAATATTATGCCAGTCCGACCTAAAGATGTGTCACAGACATGTCTGTACAAATTTTCATCGCATTAAGAATACAAAACAAAGTCGTCGTCTCCCCCACACACACACACACACACACTCACTCACACATACACACTCACTCACACATACACACCAAATCCCATGAACATGGTAGATTGGCTGTGAATGAATAAATAAGCTCAAATAAAGCTTTAGATGAAGATGGCTTATGTCTATCTCTGTAGTCTGTGTAATATTACAACTCCCAGGAATGCAAAATAAAAATCCACATTTGTTCACTGAGATCCCTTTAGTTTTGAATTACACACCACATTTTAGATAGATTTCCAAGCCCTACGGGCCGCTGAGCCCATGCAGCACATAAAAGATCATGTAGACCTGCAACTCAAGTGAGAAAAATGGGAGCTGTGTGGTTTTGCTTTGATGAGAGAGTGGAGCCGGTTTGAGCTAAAAGTCTGGGGCAGATGTTAGCCGGCAGGTTTTGGCTGTGTGTGCTTTCATTAGGTTTAGCTTTCATATGCTCCCTGGTGACAGGCTGGTCTGCTAAATGAGCTCCCATGTGAGCCGACTTCAGTTCCAACCCGACGTCCAAAAATTGTGGCTGGCTGCAAAACTGGAAGACATGCATGTGCTGCTATGCATCTTCTACACACATTCAAACATTCACTAACCCTAAAATGAAAAAAGGTTTCTGGTGAAAGATAGCAACACAATGCTCTGATTCTTTGGCACATGTTAAAAGGCATCCAAACGCGCTTTGTGCCTCCTACACATCACATCTTTGTTGATCTGTAAGTTTGTTCACAAAACAAAGGTCGATTTATGGGAATGAAAAAAAAAGTTATTACCTTCTTTTTAAGTATAAACTTCTCTCGCACTGCGAGGCAGCAGTGAAAAACATCCAGGATAATGGAGGAGAAAACATCATTAGCTACAAAAAAACCTTCACAATTCATTCCAGTGTTGTCCTGTGAGCCAACAGTCGATATTTCTTTGTTAGCGTGTTGGTGCATTCTGTAATTATGTTTTTGCCCTTTGTGGGAAACACGGTCATGAAAGAAGAAATGAGAGGAGGGAAATTGAATTCTTTGTCTATGTAATTGTTTAATGATGAATGGACCCATAAATTGGAGCAAAGAGACAGAAAGTTTTACATTCCTCCCCTCCAGAAGTAGAAGCAATATTTCCTCTAGGTGAAATAAAATAATTCTGCTTATTCTGTTGAAGTGGCACCATCATCCCCAAGTATGAATTTTATATAAAGCATTTTGTCACCAGTAGTATATTTTTGATGATTTATTAAGCAATGTGAATAAAAAGTCACGGCTGAAGCAGAGCAGCTGAGATCATATTTAGAGGTGTGGGCAGGCGTGCTGAATCCAAGTGCGTCAACCGAGATTCAGCCCTCCAGGAACAATCCCTCACATTCATCCTCATAATACTTAAATGTCACATAAGCTTTTTTTCTACTCAGGTTTTCCACAGGAAGGTATAGTATACATAATTGGTCTTGCTTTAGTTCTTATGGTGCAGTTGCTCCAGCTGAGAGGCGTATCATGCACTGAATACCTGTACAGTGATTTAATTAGAACATGGAGTCAGACAGACCCTCTCTGTGGAACCGAGGTAATTTTAAAGTGGCCTTAAAAAGCCCATGTTCATGTTTCATGATATCGCATGAGCTGATATTTTGTATTCTTAGGAACACCAGGCCGAGTAAATTGAAATGAGTATGTATGTGTGGGGTGGGTGTCCTACATGTGAAGTTGAATCATCAGCTTCACATGTAGAACATGTTTTTTAGCATCTAACGTCATGTCAAACCACTCTCCATTCGCTTGGCGCAGGTCTAATGACGCATTGTTGGGAAATGTACAATTATGACTTCACGTATGATAAGTAAGTGTCTGCAGGACTTCAAGATTTGCGCTGTAAAGTTCTTCTTTTCTTACTCTTGTGTGAAACTTTTGTGATTTGGGAATTTATAGTAATAATCTAGGTGGTAATAACAAGTGGCATTCATACCAACGAGCAATTTACAACAATTTTTTTCCAATTAAGAGGGTGTGTGAAATCAATTTGGAACATTTGTTTGAGCCAAACCCATAAAGAAAAAAATAGTTATAAAACTTTTCTTGCATGATGCCTGTGTTGATGGTCCAACACGTAGCTCTGTTGTTTTTTAAATGTGGAGTGCTGTCAGTAGAGAGAAAAATGAAACCAATCAGTGCTGCCTACACCGTGTTATCCTCCTGCTAGAGTTAGCAAGTTTTAAACGTGTTTTTAGCCTCTAAACATGTTCAAAACGTCATTAAAAGTGACTTCCCATGTGAAGTGATTCCTTCCAAGGGAACACAGTGAATCTGACTGCAGTAGATGTGACAGAAATACATGAAAGTTGTGCTAATTCAGCTCTGTTTAGTTCCTGTGTTGAGACGGCATTTAGAGAGCTTAGGGACCGTCTACAAACTAACACAGAAAAGAAATAAAACAAAAATATGTAGGCTATCAATTTAATAATTAAAAAGGTAGCATCTCCAAACTTACCTCAATTATAACTTGTCTCCTGCTAGTTGTATTACAGCACTTACTTTAATTCTCTTTTCAGTGTTCGAGTTTGTAGACGTCCCTAAGCACTCCTTGCAGTATCAACACAGGAACTAAACAGAGCTGAATTAGCACAACTTTCATGTATTTTTGTCACATCTACTGCCATCAGTTTCAATGTGTTCACTCGGAAGGAATCACTTCACATGAGTAGGCAATTGTAATGACATTTTGAACATGTTTAGAGGCTAAAAACACAGAACTTGCTCTGTTTAAGCCTGTTGGGTGCTAACTCTAACATGAGAATAGCATGGTGTAGGCAGCACTGATTGGTTTGTTTTCTCTCTACTGACAGCACTCCAAATTTCAACAACAGAGCTACGTGTTGAAATCAACCGTAATTCTCCTTTAAACATGGCAAGATTTCAAAGAATCACAGCAAACATGAATCATATTTAAATAAATATAGACAGGGCAGGATTTGATCTGGGTTAAGGTAAAGACACATATGTGTGACTGTCAAATGTCGCAACTTTGGCTAAATGTTTGTTGGTTATACCGACACCTTATGAGGCCATGAATGATACACTGCAGAGGTAGCTAACTATAGTTACAACTAACATCTACACATGCAGTACCATTATGCTGGGGAAAATAAACACAGCCATACTGTAATAACACAAGACACTTTATATTCAGTTTGAACACAGTCTAAGCCACTTTCTATATGTCCAAGTATCAGCAGATGACGACGTTGGCAACACAATCGTTGCATGAAGTCTATCCTCCTCCTCCATGTCCTCGCAATTTTGTCCTCTGTATTACATGTATTCGCCTTCCGAAATCTTTTTTCTCGCTCTCTGTCACATAGACTGTCCATTAAGTTCCCACTCCCCACTGTGCTCCCTTATCAGGTATTGATCATTAACAACACAGCACACAGAGATCGCCAAGACATCACAACAGCATTCTAGTTTCCTTAAATTAACACATAAGTCAACAACTTCTCTTTGCACTCCATCCCCCACACATTATATCGCCTTCATGATCAGTTGGAATCAAATTATCCTTCCCTTTAGCACTTTTCTCATCCCTTACATTCAATATGCCTTGGGATATTTTAAATCACTGCTTACTGCTATAACTTGGCTGCTAAAGTGGATCTGGTATTGTTATATCATTAGTCCACTCTGCCACCCACAAGATTCAAGATCTACCGCTTTACAATTGATTGTGTCAGCAAACTCACTTATGTTGTAATTACTCTATATTAGTGTCATTTTGCACACAAATGTAATAGTTGACATATATGTATGTATATATATATATATAAGTATTTTAAACCTTTTGTAATAAGGAGAAGTTAAAATCATATCATTTCATCTTGCCATTGACAATCAAATGATATACATTACATTGCATTTGTTTAGGATATGCTGTTACAATGAAAAGAACAAGAGCTAGAATTTGTCTCACAGTTTTTAAGGAAGTAAGATGTTACTAAGTGCATAGTGTATAGGTGTTGTTTCTAAAAACGATGGGTTTTCAGCCTGCAGCAGTAGAAGGGTAGTGACTCTGCTCTTCTGACTTCAAAGTGGAGTTCATTCAACCACTGTGGGGCCAGAACAGAGAAGACAAGCCTTCCCTGAGACTAGCAACAGGGTCCTCTGAGTGACAGGTGAGCAATCATGCAGAAGCATAGGAGCACAATGGTTGAGCTGAAGACAATGGCTTCACCGTAGTTCAATTCACTGACACAATGTGCAGACACACATGTAACAAAATGTTGGTCGTGGTCTTGATACTCCAACAACAGTGCACATATACAGTACAGTAGATTAAAGTGCCCATATAAAAAAAAAATCACTTTTTCTGGGATTTGGGGTGTTATTTTGTGTCTTTGGTGCTTCCACACGCATACAAACTTGGAAAAAAACATCCATGCTGTTTTGAGTGAGATACGGTTTCTGAATGTCCTCTGCCTTCAGTTTCCGAGTGAGCTGGTCAAAATCTGCACGGCTTTCTACACTAGCCGAGACGATGTGGCTAACTGTAGCACGCTAGCGCTAGCATCCTAGTTTGTTCTCAATGGCAAAACACTGCTACAACACACGATAGTTGACCATAATCTCCAAAAGAAGTACTTCCTGTCCCTGTCCTGCAGGTATTCCACAAGCGGCCCGTGTCTAGAAGAAGTCTCCCAGCTAATCCTGCCTTGGACTGACCAAAGTTGGAGAGTTATCTAGCTGATGTGATCTTACCTAGGTACTGCACATGTGAGACTCCCAACAAAGATAGTAAGATAATAAGAAGTAAGATGTCTCACTCTGTAGCTAAAACAGAGACCTAAACACACAGGGTGGAAACAGGATCTGCAGCAATGTGCAGTTCAACAAAAATATGGTGTTTTTTGAAAATGAAACCATGTAAACCTATTCTGGTACAACCTCAAAATACAATTGTGAACCTGAAAATGAGCAGAATATGGGTGCTTTAAAAAAAATTAACTGACTGATTAACTAACAATTTCCTCAATCCAGCAGTTGTAGAGTCTATAGTTACTCTGCAGCATGGATGGTGACCTGAGACTATATAATGTGCACATATGCACACACAGGTCTTGTAGCATCAGCTGGAGAGCCGGTGTTGTTCTAACTCATTCTCCCTCCCTGACACACACTCACACCATATACTATACTACCAAATACTACCAAAGGAAGTGACTCAGAGGAGTCGTGAGCAGAATGAAACAGGCCAACAAGAAAATATTTATTGTGATGTGTGTTGGTGTAACAGTGAGCTGTGTACAGGCTGCTCAAACACTGTCTATATGGTCAATAAAAACACATTATTTATGTGTGACTGACTGTATTGTCATACAAAATAGATTTTGTAATTAAAATTCAATGAAGAGGATTTATCATCATGGAAAAACTAGGCCAGGTCATTTTTGACCCAAAGGACATGAGGTGCTTACAGAATATGAAGATTACAGAAGAGTTAAAATGATGGAAAATGTAAATGTAAAAATGAGTTACTTGCTGAGAGCTAGTCTTTTGAAACATGTAGTAAGGCTACTATAGATCAGGAATCAGGCTAGTATAGTGACATAAGCGTGCTCTCCAGGAAGGAGTAGTTGTGTAGTTTGCAGGGTGACAGGAACCCCGGCCCAACATATATCCAACTTGCTGACAAATAAATGAACCTGAATGTTCCAACTGTGGAAAATAAAGCAGAATTTGTGCTGACATTTTGAATTGATTGCACTGAAAATGAGCTGACCTCACCTGTGCTGCAGAAAGATAAGAGATTTACAATACACGCAGGTCTCAGTCAGCAGCACACAGCTCTTTTCCCTTTTTTTATGTAAAATGAATACAACATCAGGGAAGAATAATACAATTTGATCTGGTTGTTTCATGTTCTTGCTTTTCCAGATTCTAGAGGGACTTCAAGAGCTCCTTATTTAGTCTGTGAGATGAAGTTATTTCCCTGTGCTATTGTGTGTGAAGGAGCCACCTGAGTTCAGATACACTGGAACAGGGAATGTCACAACTCTCGGCAAGAGAAGATCAAAGCCACACCTCTGGGCTTTGTTATATATTGAGTTTACTTCCAACGCTCACGATACATTGCTCTCCCTCAGCCCTTACCCCTTTTGGCAAAATAGCGAATTAAACTTGACTTGTGTCATCATACGCAATCCGTCTTCATTTGTTAATGCGTCAGGGCCAGTGGTTACTGCATTGTGAGCTGAACCAAGCAACACAGCCTGCTTCACAGCTCGTCATACCGCCAGGGCTGTTGCCTAGTTTTCAAGGTCTCTGACAGCATCAACGCTCTTCTCTCTCAGTGATGGATTTGTCACGATGGTAGAGGAGGATAAAGCAAGCAAAAGTGAAGACAAGGGCCATGTCCTCATGCTTTTCTTTCTTTTTGGTACATGATGTGTGCCGAACCCTTTTTATCATAACCCTATGGTCAAATTATACCGTATGAATTATACAGTTAAAACACCTTTCTTTCATTTATACTTTGATTACTTTTGCTTGCCTGACATAAAGGAGCAAACCGAATCGTCCTGGCAGACACAAAAATAAGAATGAGAATCCACCCAGAATTAATTTTGTTGTCAGTTGTTCCATTCACGCGCATGTCTTTTTGGTACTAGTTTCAGTTGCAGCCACTTGAACTCATTTGTCACAAAAACTAACTTTGAATATCTACCTCATTTGACTATAAATTGACTTTTGCAGCATACACGGGTCTTGTAACAAAAGCTTTTGCATATTGTTCAAAAGTCTTGAACAATACACACCTGCATTTTATCCTTGATGTTTTGCATTTGATGAAGTTTGACTGTGTTTAAAAAAGGTTTTTCAGAGATCATTTACATTTACAAATGTTGGACTGCTGAATGGTGAAGATAAAAAAAAAATGTGTGCATTTGTTAATAGACTGTTTCATTGGAGATTACACACAGATGCCCAGATTACTGAATTTTAATTTGCCAATTTGTACTACTAGATGATCATCATGGTGCAGTTGCCGATCTTCATTTTCATTTTAAATGTTATATAGACGATTTAAATATAAAGACAATCTTGGAACGTTTCTTGATGATAAAAAATGGTGGTAAAAAAGTCCATAATACAATCTCAGGTATCCATAGTACAATCTGAATTTGAAATGACTTGTTTTTGCAACGCAAGCACTGTGCACAGCAGTTTAACTGTCTATTGTTCTGTTTACTTAGTGATGCATAATCAGCAGCTCATTTTAGCTTTCTAATTTTTCTGCTTAACAGGAGCATTTTCTGAGACTGTACTTACTGTAATCTGCAGTGATCAGTTTCTTCTTGCAGGAGGAAACACAAGAACTCTTGGGTGTGTGGGCAAAAGTCAGATTAAATGTAAAAGAAATAACAATAAGCCTTATGAAAAAAAAACTGCCCCACCAATAGTTACACTCCTGCCTGACATTAACCAAATGCACTGTTAACATCTGTTTTTTTTTTCTGTAAAACAATCATCAGTTAGGTAGTATATCAATAAAACCCACAGGTACAACTTTAATTCTTAACTTAGAGAATTAAGAGGTGAAGGTGCCCTTCATTGTCTTTAGTCCTTGCTGCCTTGAATTGTTTTTGCATGGTCAGTATTGCAGCACCGGATTTGCACTATAACTAAAGAACTATAATATGCTGTTAAGTGCTCTCTTGAAGTTGGTTCAAATGCTTGGCTTGTCCCCAAACCATTCTGAATCAAAATCCCTTTAATTGCCAATTATTTTAATCAGAAATTGCAGTGTGCAACTAATACACAGAGAAACAGAGCTTTAGGTTTCATTGCTGTGACACACATTGATCTACATACTATGAAACTTAATTTAAATATTTAAAGGTTCAGTTTTTGTTTTGGTTGGAAAAATGTAGTTTAATTAAATCAGCAGCATTCAGATCCTTTACTTAAGAACAAGTACAATAATCTAGAAATCCTCCATTACAAACACAGGACTTTCCCTTGAGAGGCATGGTGTTCTTGTCCCGTTTGAAAATAAAAGTAGACTGGAATTCATCGTAACTTAATGTAGGAAACAAACTATGTCAGGAAAACGCTCCTGTGGGGAGTATTTCCAGCCACCACAAGGAGTGCTAATTAATAAAAATTATTTCAGTCGTATTAGATTGTAGGAACAAACGACATGTGTTGTATAGTTTGGAGAACTTTTTTTTTTTTATTCTTCCTTGTCAAAACTTGGAGGCTTACCCAAAATGCAACTCAACCGCTGACTGTTTGGCTAGTGAAATCACTTGAGGCAGTCTCTCTGGACCCACAAAAGACTTTTTCAAACACGCATACGTTGTATTCCCCAACACCTTTAGACAAACTTTGATGTGTAAAATCGGTGCAGTACTTGTACTTGTAAATGTATTGAGTTACTTTCCACCACTGTGGAATTCAATAAACACTTTGTTGTTAAGAGTTCAAATTGAACCCCGGATCTTTCCATCCATTTTTTAAACCGTCTAGTTCATGATGCATTGAATGAAAGTCAGGGCAGACCGCGGATGTGTCACCAGTCTATCATCAGAGGTAACACACAGCGACAGACAAACACATTTCACACCCACAGGCAAATTGTGTGTCTCCATTTCACTTAACTTGTAGTCTTAAGCCCACGCATGAAACCTGCTGGCTGTGAGGTGACAGAGCTAACCACATACTGACATTTAACCTCCGCTGCTATAGTTCAAAGTAAATGTCTCTTCACATGCCACTTGTACCTCCAGACTCCCACTTTCCACTGTGCCCTTTCATTGTTTATGGAGCCCCAGAGGTGACATGGAGGGGGGAGGGGAGAAAAAAAACAGAGAAAAAGAAAAAAACACGTACTGGGGACAAATACTTTTGCGAGATGTTGACTTTGTTTTGCGAGATATCGAGTTTTTATTTGCGAGATCTTGCAAATCCAACAAACAATAAGGCTAACCTAGCTAGTAGCACAACATGAGTACATCTCCTTGGTTGTCTAAATACATCCATCATTAATTTTGATAAGCATTACTAATTAATACATGCCGAAGTGAAGTGTTATAATGAACATTGTCGTTGACTGTTGATGTCAATAGTGCTAGTTTGTGTTGTTGTAGCAACATGCTCGTTCATGAGCTTCTTTGTCATGTCTCTTACAAGTTTAGCTAGTCTGTTCTCTTGATACATCCATGGTATAGCTAGGTAGCTATGTGGCAAACTCATAAATTTGCTGTTTCACTGTATAAATATATAAATATAACGGTAAACGTTGTGTTTTCATTGTTCCTGATCATTTACATGCATATAAAAAAAAACAATGAATGTATTTAGACAACCAAGGAGATGTAATCATGTCATGCTACTAGCTAGATACTAGCTAGCTACTAAGGTTAGCCTGCAGTCATTGACATCAACAATCAACAACAATGTCCATTGTAACACTTCACTTTGGGATGTATTAATTAGTAATGTTTATCAAAATAAACAAATGTATTTAGACAACCAAGGAGATGCAACCATGTTGTGTTACTAGCTAGCTAGCGTGCTACAAGCTAGCTTAGCCTTAATGTTTGTTGGATGTTGGTCTTCTCGCTCCCCCCTAGCGCCTGTGAGCGGAAAAACCACACTCAACAAGCGAGTCGCTTCAGCATGACTTACGGACAGGGCACGGTTATGGCACTGCACACATACACGCATTCAGAAACCGAGTAACAATGTAGCGATGAAGTTTTTTACGCTATCGTCATGGCTGAGCCAGCCGAGCAAACAAAAAGAAGCAGAAAGCTCGGAAATCATTATCAAAGAGACAGAGAAAGAGGAAACGGCAGACTGACCGAGGGAGGAGAGACAGAAGTAAAAAGAGGAGCTGCCAAATATCTATTCCTAAACTGTAGGGGGAGCTCTATAGAGAAACGTGCGAGTAAAAAGTGAGAAAACAGGATTTTTATTTTCTTTTGGTCAATTAAAATCCTGTTTTCACAAAGAAAAGTTTGGTCTGACCAAACATTTTTCCTCCAAAGAGCCCTCCCATTTTAGAAGATGTGATGCCGTGTCAAATAGGCTTTATCCGCACTGGTGCCACTCTGCATGCAGCCTGTGCCATTTATTTTTATAAGATAAGTGAGATAGAAACTTGCAGCAAGAGGATGTTACTGTTCTAAAGGTCTGGAACAAACTCAACAATGTGCAGCAATTGTCAACCACACACATTCTCTGTACAGCACTTTTGTTCAAAGCATTTTGCACCCGGCTTGTCCTCTTCAAATTAGGTGCTGTAGTTAATTTATAGCCCTATATTAAATATTTAGATGCCTGTCCTCTTAACTAAATGCAAAGGCCTTGGTGTTTTAATAGCACAATTGTGTATGCTTCCTATCTGTGGGAGTGCTGAGCATTCAGGCAGAGCACTCCATTGTAATATTCAACAAGATTGGTGCACGGTAAAGTGATTCATGAGGAGCAGTTAAATTCATTCGTGTCAAGTTACGCATGCCGCACTATAAAACCAACTGATCTCATCCATGGGTCTTTATTGAGACGTAGTAGTTCATTCATTAGAGGATGAATTATGAAATCAGATGGCTTTAAAATGAGTTCCCCTTCACATTTTGATAAAGTGGTTTGGTCCAAGAATTTATAGGAACATGCTATTTTAAAGATGCAGAACATCTGCCAAGATGTTTGGAGATTTAAACTGAGCTCTATATAATCTGCACCTGCATCCATGCCACTAAGTATTTACCTAAAGAGGGTATTTATTAAACACAGCAAATGTGTGTTTCAGGGCATCTGTTTTAAGAAGGATTACTGCAAAGGAAAAAGCCATGGAATCTGCAGAATTGTTTTCAGGAAAAGAAAAAAGATGGACTATTTTCTCATTGTCAGCGATGCATTTAAAGACATTTAAATGGCCATGGGGATTATACAGTACATAACTGACCATGTAAATGTCACTTCAAGAAACCTAATGAGTGGTATTTTCCTATTTTCCTGACTGTAGTATAATGCTACACATTGGGGGTGCGTGGGTGTAAATTCCAGGTTGGGAGATAACAGTTTTAACAGTTAGATAACAGTTTGTTTGTTTTTTATGTACAGTATGTATTACAATATGTCCAAGATTGTGCAAACAGGAGGCAGGATGCACACTCAGGTGAGCATGTGGTGTATATTCTCTTAATGAAATGAAGTGAAATTGATCTGTAGGGGTATTTAAACTGTTTTATAGTGTCTCACATCTAATCAATTTTTTAGTGGCTGAAATAATCCTTTTCATTGTGTGATGTGCTCTCCGCACTGTAAGGTCAAGTGCAGGTGAACATGCCTTTGCATAATGATGGAAGATTGTACTACATGCAGATAGAGGGATATACGATATGATATATTTACTTTACTATCTCAATGCGTGGTATAGTACATTTTTATTCAATAGCATGCTGTGTAGATTTTTAATGTAAAGCTTCACTAAACTGCCCATGTGACAAAATATATTTTTTAAAACCTTCTTTTAAAGCAGGGAAGTGTAACTATATCATCTGCAAAAGAGAGTTTCTGGTGATCTGTAATGAGCAAATTCACATAGTATGAATTAGAGGAAGAATCTGTGACAGATTTGTACAAAATGTATTCTGTTAAGAAGCTGAATGTCTGTGAAAAGGTTTTAATGATTCATCCTCCTGCTAGTAACACAATCTTTTTTCTAGAAAAGAACCAGTCAAAAGAGGCTGCCAAACAAATACATGAAACTAGTTAAACTATTAGATTTATCCACATAGTGAAGATCTCATCTAGGTATGTCACCGATTAAAATGTGCTGGTGCAACGTCTGCTTCAACGCTCTGTTTACATCTTCAAAGGCTTGCAGAGAAGTTCAAAATTACATTTTCACCTCCCATTGTAATGAGACTGTGAAAAGATTATATTGATTGATATGTGATTTTTGCTTAAACTGTGAATGAGAAAAGTGTGGAAGGAAATAATGTGTTAAATTCCTGTGTTCCTTTCATCACATCTGACCTCAAACTATGAAAACTTTGGAAATGTGCAGAATTGTGCATTTGGTGGTAGTATTTTGTTTTACTTTATTAATAATAGATTATAAAACACTTATCTCAGTGGTTAAAATTTATGTTTTACCCAGGATTAATTTTGTGAGCTCCATGCTACCTCTCTCCCTCCTGCGTATCAGCAGTATCTAAATTTATCTGGAAAGGCAAGCGGCCGCGACTAAAGATGTGTACTCTACAGAGCAGCAGAGAAGATGCTGGCCTCTCAGTTCCCAACTTCAAACATTACTTCAAGTCCTTTGTGTTGAGACCCCTTCTCACTTGGTTTAACCCAGATGTGTCTGTCTGCTGGCATACCTTAGAAAGTGCTATGATAGAGCCTTGGTCACTCCAGGACGTTCTTTTTGCCAAAGTTTCTAACAAACAGTGCCAGTTACGCTTTGGCCCCATTATCTCTTATCTTATCAAAATTTGGAGACTGGCTGAAACATACTGCATTATAGCTTGTGACTGGCACACCTTTTCCCCTTTATTCAATAATGCAGCACTCCTGATTCGTGGGAGGCCGATAACAGCCCCACAATGGGAACAAAGAGGGCTTCATTGTCTAAAAAAGACATTTTTAGCAAGGTTGGCTTGTTACCTTTTTCTGACTTGCAGAACGCATTCAATCTACCACGTTCCTCTTTTTTTTTTTACCTCAGTTAAGGTTGGCACTCAAGGCATATGGTGTCCCCTGGCAGAGGCCTTTGCCCATCCATGCTATCCCAAAGTTATTTACTGTGCAGCCTAAAAACTGTGGTATGGTATCTAGGCATCTGGCTGCTCTGCCCTTCCTATTGAGGGGAT
Organism: Percina caprodes; assembly: GCA_013375575.1. Classification (NCBI taxonomy): domain Eukaryota; kingdom Metazoa; phylum Chordata; class Actinopteri; order Perciformes; family Percidae; genus Percina; species Percina caprodes. Next base: position 5,566,234 of record JABXJD010000003.1, on the reverse strand, counting down.
CTGGGCCTGAGTGTTGATCTTGACTGGCACAAAGTATGGTCTAAAATTCCAGAAGTATCACACAATCCAGACCATCAGCAGATTCACTACAATTTTACTCATTGGACATATCTCACCCCCATGAAAATGCAGCACATGAAAATAATTAACAGCCCTTTATGCACTTTCTGCCCAATAAAAGCACAAGGCACACATCTTCACATGATCTGAAAGTGATCTCCCGTTGGTCAGTTCTGGAACAATATTGCATTCAAAATTTCCACCCTGTTCAATGTCATTGTGCCTGTTACTGTCAATGTCTTGATTCTGAATGATCTGTCAGCCTTTCAGCTCTCTGGAACTTAAATTTGTTGGATTTACAGCTGCAAAGAACATGATTGCAACCTCATGACCTGTCCATCCATGCATGGACCCTTTCCTTCTTGAATGTAGTTTATATGGAGCTCTCTATGGCACGCATTCATGGAGCGCCAGGAAGGACTCTGGGCACTTGGCTGAGCGTCGCTGAAGCTTTGAGGTCCGGGCTGTGGCCTTGTTCTACAGCCTTTTGCGTTATCATGCGCAGGTGTTTGGTCCCTTGTCTTGTGTCTGTATCTGTGTGTCTGTTTCTGCATGTGTTGTTTTGTCTTCCCTCCCTCCCGTCTATTGTTTCTATGTTTTTAGTACTGGGAACCGTTCCCAGTCTCAATGTATTTATTGTAATTGTTTGTCCCTGTTTATAATTTCTAAATGTATACAAAAATCAATGTGATCACAAAAAGAAAACACTTAGAAAATGTACTGTTTGTCTGCAATTTGGAAATGATTGCTGATGATTGAATGCTTTTTTAAATGATGCGGTGATGATTATACAACAAATGCACATCTGTGTCCCTTTATCTGTTGCAGACTATTATGTGTGACATGAGCTCTACTGTTTCTATATACCAACAACTTCTGACCTTTTCAAACTGAAGTTCCCCATGGACAAGGAGCAGCACTGTGTCATGTTGTGTGAGAAGAAGCTACAGGAACCAACTGCAGAGAGAAAGGCTTCTTGTGTAGTCAGATCAGAGCTTAACTTTCAGGCATCCTGCCAGGACAGCTGCACCCGTTTGGAAGTCTTGCAGCCAAGCCACAGCCACAGTACGCCTCAGATGTTTTTGATTCATGGATATCGCTGCCTAACCTGTAAGATGAAGCAAGAAGAGGCCCAGATGGGTGCAGACAAGGGGAGACCACTGCCTGCATAGAGGAGATGGCATATTATTGACAACGTTTTATTTCCGGGATTGGTCAGGTGCCGCTGGATGTCCCTCATTTCAGTTGGATGATCGTCACCTTGCGCTTTCTGTGTGTTGGCATTTTAAACTCAGGTAGATTTCTGAGGACTATGGTTAACTATGTCTTAGATCTCTGCAGGGTAAATCCAGATAACTAGCTAGACTGTCCAATCTTTGTTTTCTAAAACAACCTCGGCATCGTAGTTCCGTCTAGCACTTAGCGCCTCCCGAGAAAAAGAAAAGCAGAGCAGGTTTTTCTCCAATCCCAGAATGCCGTGTGGACTACCCACAGCGCTGTGGAGGAAGGTCTGGCAATGCAAGACTAAGGAGATGGTGACATCACCTTACAGTCAATGAGGGCAGAAACCACTGGTACAGTTTTCAGTTACAGTGGCTTGCAAAGGCTATGATGTAGCAGTCCAAAGGATTATACTCATCTTTTACTACAAATAAAATGAAAATAAGCATACATTTTGCTGACTATTGTCCAAAGCATGCATGAAGCTAACAGAAAGTTTAAGATTGATATTGATAGTTTTTGGAAACCCTTGGTTTCAATTCATAAACAGTATGAAAATGAACTTGAATTTTTCTAACATAGGTACTCTATCTCAGTGAACACCTTGTCACCTTTAATTGTTTGACAAAGTTCTATGCTGATGTAGATGCAAGCAAAAGCAAAATATCTGTTTTTTTTCATTAAGGTACACTGAGACTTGAGAGTCAATTCACTGTGATTACAAAAAAGTTGTTACTTCTACAGCATAAGTTAATAATAAGGTGCTGTATGGTTTGAAATCTTACAGACATCAGTTTTCTGTTTTCCTGTGTTAAAGAAAACTAATTGTGGCTACAAGCTGCAAATTTAATTTAGCTCTGAAACTGTTGAGACAAACGAATGAGGCTTGCTCATTTGAATTAGACTGAATCCACGTATTCCATTTGTATCTCTGCGTTCCCCTTAAATGTCTAAGATTAGACAAAAACCCCTGGGTAAAGCATGAGTTATTCATGAACAGAGGAACTGCACTTGGCACCTAGTATTCAAATGAAGGGAGCATCAGATAAATGAATACTAAATGCGGAAGTCAACAGCTGCGTCCCAAGAAATTTAGACTCGGAGCAGAAGCTTTTGTATGTGAACTGCTGTAATGTTATACAAATATATATACAACATTAGTAACAAGAAAACAAACATCTCAAAATATTTTACAGCTGTGTTAAATTACAGCAGTAGAGAGCAAATTCAAAAACTAATGTGCTGGTAGACAAAAGCACGAAAGCTGAATATTCTCATATGTCAAATTATCTAAATAATGTTTGCTAATTATAACTGGAAGAGAAGAAAATGTCAAAGCACATAATTTGGATCATGTTATATTACATCCTCGGAGGTAGACTCTGCAACTAACTAGGAAATGGTAACTGAATAATTAGCATGATTATGAATATGCATTATAACTCTTTACATGATTACCTTAAAGCAATTGTTGTGTTTTATTATCAAAAATATAAAACATGATTGCCAATGCGTTTTTCTGCAGATTCATCCTTCTCCTTTGTCATCTTTCACTGTGTGTTTCCCCAAGGCTTAACAGTGAAGTAAAGTCTGTGTACTTCCAAACTACATGAACATATGAAAAGGTAAGATCTAATGCCAACAAAGTCAAAAGCCAAATCACAGAATGAAATGAAACAAAAAAAATTGTAAAAGTAATTTTTTCATAATATGGGCTCTTTAACTGCATGTTACCGCCGGTAAGCTTACTCAGATTTTGAATTACTGATTAAAATAATTGAAATTAAAAGCTCATTTTGATAGATTTTTTTTAATAGTGTGATCCATCCATCCATCTTCCTCCGCTTATCCGGTATCGGGTCGCGGGGGCAGCAGCTTCAGTAGGGGACCCCAAACTTCCCTTTCCCGAGCCACATGAACCAACTCCTGGGGGATCCCGAGGTGTTCGGCCATGTTGAAAAAGTACTTGGAAAAGCTTTGTGACATGATTCACCAATGCTAAATATGTAAAATAATGAATGCAGCAAATATGTAGTGATACAGTTGGTTACTTATTTATTGAGGTTTTTTTTTTTATCAGCTGTGAGCAACACTGGCATGGTTATCACCTTGTGAATTTGTGTGTGTGTGTGTGTGTGTGTGTGTGTGTGTGTGTGTGTCACTGTGTCATCATGGGAAAATGTGGTCCAGACACTTACAGTAACAGGAACTACCACAGAAGGGGTTTTGAGTACTGTCTGTCTGCCAGATTTATCGTCATCATGATAGTGTCACAACATGCCATCATAAAACATTACAGTGAAGGCTGAGTTTGAAGATAGATGTGGTCCGAGCAAGCAAACAATGAAGTCAAATTTCTTCGTAGGAGATCTCTCACTTTTGCCACCATCACCCTTAGACTTATTACAGCTACCTTTGCATTTGCTACTTGGAGAGATAGTCATTATTCATGCAATTACAAGGGGTCACAGTCTCAAAAATGCAGAAATACACAAAACTATAATGATTCCTTGGAGGGAAAGTCACCAGGAACATTGACAGTTCTGGCAGCTGGTAGTTTGTGTCGCAGTGTTTGTCTTGAGACTTTGTAATGACTTCGATAATAAGTATGAATATGCCAATCTCCTCATATTGGCACATGTTCACCAGAGAAAAGAATCTTGTCCAGCTGAATGGGGCCAAGTCTCATATTTTGCATTTCTTTAATCAAAGCAGTTTGGCAGACAGATGCCTTTGGATTGTTGCTGCTGTGATGATGAGTGGGTCCTCTGTATGGTGCCTGTTTCCATGGTGTTGTATTTTGTTGGCAAAACCTAAACTCAGCTGGACCAATTTATTATTATTGTAGTATTGCAAACTTCTCCCCGCACAAAGAAATATTTTGAATTAAGTGTTTTTTTCTGTGGTTTTACAGTAAAAATTCAACAGTGAGTTGTTCCTCTCAAGAATTATAGCAAGGTGGCAATATTGCTTTAACACTAAACAACACATATTGCTTTGAGCAAGGCAATAACAATGAAACTCCTTAATGTGCAGGTGACAATAACCCTCTCATTCGTCATTATGTCTGTTGGAGCTCTGCTGCCCAGAAGGGTTGATATATTGACCAAATTATCAAGGAGGAGATTAAATAAATCTGTTCCTCTACGTTTATGGGCATCGTTTTTTGTCAGTGAGATGATAAAGCTCAGTAATTTTTTGTCAAACAAAGAATTAAGACAGCGTTTATTCCAGGGGAGAAGAGTGACCTGTGTGGATTGGGAAAAAAAATTAAAACGGGCATCTATTGATTATACCTCACTATGTCAAGGTCACTGAAACCGTGTAATTGCAGTTCTTTAATGGACCCAGTGAAATCTTTTAGATGAGAGGGACCACAGAGATCCATCAGAGATAATCCACCTTGTTGTCCATGTGTAAACAATATTGTCCTCGGTGGAGTAGATAAAATACAATATGTAAGGAGATTAAACATTCACATTTACATAATATGACAAAAATCAGATTTTGTTATTTTCTTTCTGCTTGCGTAGTCATTCTCAAGGTCACTATAGATCCTTAGCTCAGACAAGCAGGAAAATCTGTATTTATGCCATTGCAAATCACTAAAAAAGATTCATAATTCAAACTTTTAAAAAGTTCTTTCAAACCTTCTTTGATGGTCTACAGACATAAATGAGATCCATGCTGTGTGAAAGCCCAACATCATCAATTTCAGTTAGTTTTATCAGCTTGTCTCTACATTTGTAAATAAAGTTATAATATATATAAATAAAACATGATCTGTGTGTTCACTAATGCATAGACTCAACAACACAGGGTGGAGTATCTGTTATGCAGAACAGGGACATGGAAGTTATGTATGTTAGAGTCCATTTTTAAAATGGTATTTCATCTTTTGGCGTCAACTCTTAGCAGCTTAGATTCTTGATTCCTACACCACCAAAGTAAGTCATCGCATCTCTTTATTCTACCTGCCTGTAATTTAAATCACCCCAGATGTTCTCTTTAATTGCGGTTTAATTTCCGTCGTGTGTACTTTAATTCAGCGTTTGGATCCAAAGACGATGTCTAGTCTTGTCTTTTTACCTCTATTCCCTGCACAGGCAATGTGTCCTCTGGCAGTCTGAGTAGCTCATTGTTGTGTTTCCTCAGGGGACCCATAGCCAGCCGGGAGTGGATTGCGTCAGTGAGACGCTCTTTTACTTTGTCTGTCAGTTGTGATGAGGAGGGATAAGAAACACTGTGTTCAGAGAAACTCTGAATCAAATATGGGAATTGTGAAACACCTGATTACGAAGAAAAAACAATTTCTTTACTTACAATAATGGAAGAGTTAATGATAAGTTACATCAATTCCCAAGGTGATGTAAGACCTTGCTGAAAGTACACCTGAGTCACATATGTAGCCTGCTGTTTATCATAGTCCACATACGCTAAACCTGAAATATAGCTGTCCCTGTAACATGAGTTTTGGTCTCAGTGGTTGACAGGTCGTAGAACCAGTGTCACAAATTAAAATTAGTGTTCTTTTAATTGAAAACATCAATTTGATTCTGACCTTCATGTTAGAGTTTCAACAACAAGTGCATAATGATTTGCATTATTTATGTACTGTGGGCAAAGCTGCCATGCAAGGCCATGGACTTATCATTTAGAGAACATTTGCGTCATACGGGAAGGATAGTAAAGATGGGAAGGACTCTTTACAGCTTGAGAGCGTTCATCTCACCGGACGGTTGTATGATTCCAGAGTTAGTCATATAAGGGTTGAAAATACTGTAAACTATAAACACTATCGCCATTAAAAATGGGTTAAATTACAGGTGCACCAATTTATCGGCCGAAAATCTGCAAGTGAGACATTTGATGATGGCAGTGGCAGATGTTTTATATATGATTTATATATTGATGTTGTGTCGCATCAATTTTGCGCTGGCTATATGTTATGTTGGTTATGTTGGTTATGCAGCAAAAGGCCACGGTTCAGATTGGAATCTCCATAACATGAAAACAGCATTAGAGTCCACAGGCGATTGAACTACCAACCTGCTTTACCACCAGCTGCTGGTACCCCTAATACTGTCAGGTTATGATAAGAGCTGAAAAATCAGTTAATAGATCAGTAGATCAACACAACTGGTTATACTGTATTAAAAAATACTTCAATGATTTATTAATCTTTTGTGTAGAAAGGGTTTTTTTCAGGTAAAAATGTGATCGAAGTATAATTATATTTGAGTTTTAGACTGTTAGTCAGACAAAACAAGAAATTTGAAACTACCACTTTATGCTTTCGGAAATTGATTGTGATGTATTCACTATTATATTTAATAGTAGAATAAACAATGAATCAAAAATAATGATCCAAAGTGTAGGATATAATTAAAATAATAATTATTGGGATAAGGGAAGCCCTTATTGACACTATATATACACAGTATTGCTTTAACAGTAAACTTTTAATGTAACTACTGACTAATTAAAAGAGAGCAGCTATTCAATATTTTTGTCGACTGTGAGCAAATTACAAATCAGCATGCACCTGTATTACCCTAAATGACACAGTCAGAAGCACAAAATAAAAGCATGTTTTACTGTATATTGAGTTTAGATTTTTCTGATATTATTTGTGTGTATTTTCCTTGTTTGGTTTGTTTCAGTTCATGCTGTGAAATTACTAATGAGGCACTGTTTGGGAACAATGGATATATAAAAAAACATTGTTTACCCAATACTTATTGTTATTAATCTGACATCTTGCAGGGAAAGTCAACCAAGTGTCATTACAGTTCACAGTTTGTTTTTGTTCATGTATTCGACACACAGTTTCTGCCACTGATAACACCTATTCAACTTGTGTTGACCAATGATTTACTGTAAAAGAAAATATAGATACATATACAGAATACCAGCTGATCTGAGTGGGTGGCTGACCTTCAATGCAATATCTACGTTGCCCATTATCAGCAACCATTCATCCCATGTTCCAAATGCACACTCTGTTCACTAATATGATATCATTTTAAAAAACTAACTGAGAAAACATTGGAGAACTATTTTGCAGTAATGTAAGAAACTAATGTAATCTGACCTGCTGCCCTGATTGAGAAAACAACGCAACTGATCTCAGCTGGTATTCTGTCTATAATGGAGTGCAATGGAAATTTCTAAGTGACCCCAAACTTTTGACCGGTAGTGTGTGTGTGTATATATATATATATATATATATATATATATATATATATATATATATATATATATATATATATATATATATATATATATATATATATGTATGTATACTGTATATATTTCACATTCTCAAGTGAAAGACAGAAACAGTCTGAATAACATAGTCAAAACCTGAACCTAATTATTGGTGCAAAACAAAGAGGTTTAAATTCTCTTTGTTATCAACAAATCTTGCATAATGCAACAAGCATTTTGTCTTCTTCAGATCGTGTTCTTCAGAGTGGTTTAATTTTTTTTTTCTTGTGTGCTGTATGTATGTATGTTGTCTGTAGCTGCTCTTAAATAATTTCCCCTTGTGCGATTAATAAAGTTTTGAATCAATATAGGTTAAGGCAAAACAACACTACTAGCACTACTACTATTAATAAAATCCTTTGCTTTGTTTTAACTTTCCTGCATTTAAAAGGAGTAAAGGAGTCTTCCAGTGTCCCTCACAGTAACAGGAACAGAAAGAAAAAGGGTCACCATGGAACTAATTTAGTTGCTGCAGAGCTGTGAGAGCCCACCTGCAACTCCCACTTTGTCTGTGATCTCTCCCCAATCCCTCCGCCCTGCAGCAATCTCCTCAGCAGCCAACGAAGTCTGTGTGACCCCAGGGGGGCTGGCTGGCCAATAACCTCCTCCTAAAAGCAGATACTTTAACACAAAGGGGTTTTAACAACATTTCAGTCAAAGAAGAAGAGCAGCTCCGTGTGCTACAAGAGACTAATCAACAAACTCATGGGCTTCTCGAGACCGACGGTGCCAGACTAAAAACCATCTTTAGGGAGCAGAAATCAATGCAACACGCTCAGCCAAAGATATGTGTTTGACCTGCTTTTGAAGCATTGTTGTGCTCTAAAATACTGAAAGAGCTTATCTCAACTTTTTTTTTTTTTTTTTCACTTTCTGATCGCTGTCTTGAGAATTTGTGTGAGAACATTACTCCAAAGAACAAAGCAGACAGTTGATTGATGGGTCCAAAGTATTCTGTAAAAACAACAGATGACTGAGCAAACATACAGTATCAAAATGTGTGAAACATCTCTTGTTGAGAGATTTCCAAATAGTTTCGATATTGGAATAAAATTAAACGCAGGTTGTAAAATAGCTTCCGCTTTCAGTCAGTTATGTAGGAAATAACAAGGTTCTTCTACCTTCAAATTGTTCAGGGACGTCCCACTTACTGTATATTCCTGCACCCTAGGATCACATCAGGATACATCTTGCACAGAAACTAGATGAATTAGCAATAAACAATAAAAAGCATCACCTCCAGCTCACTAATGACTACCCATGATCCTCCTTTCCTTCCTGCACATATTCCACCAGGGAGAGGGAGAGTGATGTGGGGTGTGCCTGAAGTTTTCTGTTTACCCTTATTGCTTTTGCTGCCGAAGACAATATTATTATCTTCAGCTGCAGGCCTCAGAGCACACAACTTGTAAATAATAAACCAAGCTGGACAGAAGCCTGTGAGGCCACTGCTAATCCTGGTATTATTCCACTTTTATTGTTGCAATTTGCTCATTATTTCTCAACCCCCTTTGGCTGAAGACATCCAGTTAAATTATTTTCACCCCATTGTTTTCTCCTTCCACAAAGGCCAAATTAACATTTAGGACAGACACCATTTAGAAATGCCTTTATTCGTTTTTAGCCCTCCTTTCCTCACTTTTGACCCCTTAAGCGCCCATGAGGCATTACAAACTGTTACTGAGGGTGTTAGTTGATGCTGTAAGTTCTGAACATAATTATGAATCATGTTTTTTATTAAGTTTTAATTTACAACATCGGCCCAATTAGGAAGAATCAGGAAAACGGTAGGTAGTAATCTCCAGATTCAAGCGATAACCCTGTTTTTTCCCTCGTGGACGTTTTTTGGAGAATGAGATCAACAGGAAGCTAAACCAGACTGATGTTTCACTCAAAATGCAATTCGAATATTTATAATCAGAGTGTTGTTTGGTCCTCCAGAGAGCTGCAATATTCTGTATTTGCTGAGAATGGCTTTCACCTAGATTTGACTCAGTCACATTCTTCTTATGGGAGGAATGACTGACAAAGCCTGGGGGAAAAACTAGTTGTTCGCTTCAATATGCTCATTGTTGCTCTGAAGACACCTAAAGATATGCAGCTAATGAAACGGCTGTGAAGGCTCTCACTATATGGAACATTACTTTCTGTGCCGTATGAATAATAATTTTTGCTCTTACTGCATCTGATAAAAGTTCTGCTGCAACAAAAATCTGCATTTAAAATTGTACTAAACCAACCGTAGACAAAAATAAGTTTAATAAGTTTTTTAGATGCTTTTAAGGGGAACTCCAAGAAGTTTACACATCAAACTGTGTAAAAATTAAACTGAAGAAAAAAAGGGCAAAAACTTGTTGGTCTCAAGTCACGATGGGTAAAAAGCTGTGATGACATCCTTTATTAGTGAGCAGGTCAGTGGGGCGGCTGTGGCTCAGTGGTAGAGCAGTTGCCAATCAGAAGTTTGGTGGTTTGATCCCTGGCCCTGCAGTCCCATGTCGTCTCCTTGGGCAAGACACTGAACTCCGAGTTGCTCCCAATGCTGTGCATTGGAGTGTAACTGTGTAAAAGTGTTTATCTGATGAACAGGTGGCACCTTGTACGGCAGCCTTGACCAAGTGTGTGAATGTGTGTAAATGGTTCCTGTACTATGTAAAAGCACTTTGAGTAGTCGTTAAGACTAGCGTAGTTCTTCATAAGAACTACCCATTTACATTAAATGAGGTAGTTTTTTTAGCTCCGTTGTAATGGTGATGAATAATCCCTCAGGGCAAACTGTTGAGAGAACTTTCTCTGCACTCACAATAACACAACAAATCAGCTGTTAGATTGTAATCATAGCATTATGCCTAAAAGTTAGTCGGCCCATCTAAAAACACGTTATGGTGCATTCCATTTACCCCAGAACTCGGAAGCCAGAGCTGGGAATGTCATTGCAACCAAGTTGAATGCATTTCATTTACATGTCAGATTTACATTAGCTCTAGGCAGGTTAGCCAATGTTAGCAATGCCAGTTAACAATGCATTACGCTGTTTTTGTGCATACAAACAGCGTAACAACATTGTCCACAGATCGAATATGGACAGTGCTGCGTGTACGATTGACTTGTGAGAAACAAATAACAGTGCTTGTAACTGTAACTGTAACTGTATGTTAGTACAGCTTTCACAACTGTTGATGCACAGGACAGCCATGCTGTATTTTTAGCTCAGGGTACTCGGCGGTTGCCCGAGTCCCAAGCTTGGAAATCTGATGTCAGGGGGGCGTGTTTCCAACTTTTGATCTCGGAATCCAAGTTCCGAGTACAAATGGAACCCACTAACAGACCAGCTAATATGGTCCATGACAGTCTTGTTGAGGTGACCTTTTGCAGCTGCTAACGGCCTGACGTGAAGGAAAACAGTGGTGTGATCTTCACTGTGTGATAGCAGCTCGCATGAAGCAGCAATCCACAGTTCTGACTGGCTCCTCTGGATTCAAAGATAAGACTCACAGTGAACATTACTTTCCCAATGCTGAGTGCAGATCCCACCTAAAGCCTTGGGCTAGTACTAACAGTATGACAGTGAAGTAGTGTGTTGCTGACAAAGAGCTAAAAACAGCCAAGGCACATGGGTAATTTGCATGTGTGCACTATGAGCAAAGCTGCCAGACTACTGCCATGAAGTAGCATATTAAAAAAACGTGCTGTTTGTGTGTTGATTAGGTATTAGTTCTGGTTTTTATTTTATTTTTACAGTCATTAAAAATGCTAACGGTGCATTGATGTCAGGCTTTGGGGAACTGAGACCCTGTTTTAAAAAAAAAAATCACTGTTCTTTTCCCTACACAAAGGTTAAAAAGCAGGGCTGTGAAAACTGAATCTGCCCTCCTGAAGTGTTTCAAGATTATGGAACAATAAACAGGTTTAGGGGGCAAAAACACCTCCTTCCGATGAGAAACTTTGGGATCAGACAACACAATATTTTTATTTATTTTAGTTTTTTTGTCAATGTTGGGCAATAGCCATATATTATTGCAGACCACAGATAAGTCCCTGACTGATCCTATCTTCAGCATGCTTAGTATAACAATGTTGACGCTGAGCAGGTCGGCCTACACGTATAATGTTTATACCGTGTTCATCATCTTAGCAGGCTAACATTTGCTACTTAGCACTAAACAAAGTATAGCTAAGACTGATCATGGGAATCGTTATTTTTAGTATTTGATCAAAAACCAAAGTTTTGGATGAATCCAAATGTTGACCTGATTAAACCACTATTTGAAAAGTCAGGGGAAACCAATTTACAATTTATTCTGAGTGGGGCTTGAATGAGTAGCAAACTTCACAGATTTTACAGTTGTTGAGACAATAATAATAATAATAATAATAATAATAATAATAATGTACACTTTATTAGTCCCGCAAGGGGAAATTACAATTCACAAATTATACCAACCAGATGCTGCACTGATGAGCAACTGTTGCGTTCAATACCACAAGGGCTTATGTCTGATCTTACAGCAGCCAATCATTTTGCTCTGTTCTGTTGCTGTCGGCCCTGGCCAAAAGGAAGTGGGTCATCACCATTTGAGCGAAAAAATGTATATTGATCCTACATATCTCAAATTCTGTTGCAACAAATTGAAGGTGGGATCATATTGGTGAGACACTGAAAAGGAAAGCTTTTCCTGGAACAAATTAGACATATTACTGGCTGAGCATCCCTGGAATGCTACAACATACCTGTCATGGGCTATTTTCCATTCAGCTTAAACACTCCCAAGAAACTCCAGGACACAGTTGCTTCATTACCATGAAGTTTACTGGGAATTTTGTAAAACTGCAATACAATACAAAGAAAAGTCTGTATCATAAATCAAGTCCAAATACACAACAAAGTGTAAATAGCGCGCTTAGCTTACGTGACTCTGTAGCCTATATAGCGACACAATCAAGCTAACAAGAGCCACCGATAGCAAAACATAAGCTAACTTGACCTAGCACAAACAACCTAGCTTCTTAGCTGCTTTGATATGGTTACAACCAACAATGAGCAATAACCTAACGTTACACGATGAGAAATACTTACAGACGTTGCCTTAGCGAAAGGAGAGAAAGGAAAGCAATCCACATAAAAACAAACGACTAGTAGAAGACACGCTACCGTAGCTGACTGCCGCACGGCAATATTACTTCCTGTTTCCCAACATGCACCGGCACTACGTTACTATAGTTACAAGGATAAACAAACCTAACTACTGAAACAAGTAGCAAATACACTCTTAAGTGGCATGACACTCCCGCAGGGTCTTTAAAGCCCACATTAATCAATGGGATCAGTCTTTGGAGAAAGAAGCAAAATCACTTCTGTAATGGGGCGAGAAAAAGTCTTTCTGGTTCCATCCTTGACGACTTCAACTTCGACCTTCCGGACTAATCCATCCTCTCCTGGAAAAGTTTTCGCAATAATGCCCATAGGCCATTGGTTTCTCTTTGCCTGATTGTCTTTAAGGAGAACTATGTCTCGTTCTTGGAGGTTAGGCCTTTTTCCCTGCCACTTGTGGCGAAGCTGCAATGTTTTGAGATATTCGTGTTTCCACCTGTTCCAAAACATTTCTGCTAAGCCCTGTACCCGCTTCCACTCCTCTCTGATGAGATGTGCCTCGTCAAAGCTTCCTGTGGGAGGAGGAGGTGCAGAGCCTGTCTTGAGAGTCAGGAGCATTGCTGGGGTGAGAATGAGGGGGGATTCTGGATCCGATGAGACTGGGGTGAGCGGTCTAGCATTCATGATTGCAGCTACCTCGGCCATGAGTGTAGTCAAGACCTCGTGCGTCAGGTGAGACCTCCGCTGCTCAAGCAGCATGCAGTCCAAAATACGGCGTGCAATGCCAATCATTCGTTCCCACGCGCCACCCATATGGGACGCGTGAGGCGGGTTGAATACCCAGGTGCAGCTCTGCGTATCCAGGTACTCTTCCACAGTGTTGAAGCCTGGACGAGACTTGTCCATCTTCAGCTCACGAGAAGCGCCGATGAAGTTAGTTCCGCAGTCAGAGCGGATCTGTTTTGCAGGACCTCTGACTGCAAAGAACCTTCTCAGGGCGTTGATAAAACTGCTGGTACTCATTGCTTCAATTACCTCAATATGGACTGCTCTTGAACACATGCATGAGAACATCACAGCCCATCGTTTAGAGTTGGAGACTCCTCCTCTTGTGCGGCGTGAGACGGTGTCCCATGGTCCAAAAACGTCAACACCTACGTAGGTGAAAGGAGGTGCTACTTGTAGCCGTTCTGCTGGCAGAGCTGCCATTTGCTGATGTTCAGTCTTTCCTCTTAGCTTTTTACAAGTGATACACTTGCGAAGCAGACTACTGATGCAGCGTTTAGCTCCCATCAGCCAGAACCCTGCCGCTCGAATGGCGCCTTCAGTCAGATGTCTCCCTTGGTGTTTCACAGCTTCGTGATAGTGAGAAACAAGCAGAGTTGCGAGATGATGCCGGCCAGGAATGATGATGGGGTGAGCCTCGTTAGTGCTCAAATCTGACTGTCCAATCCGACCTCCCACTCTCAGCAGTTGATCTTGGTCCATGGTGGGGTGCAATTTCCACAGACTGCTAGAAGATGGGATGTCAGATCCCGCGTTGATGCACTTAAGTTCCTCCGTATAGCACTCGTTCTGGACACTCTTCACGATGCACACTTTGGCCCTAAGCAACTCCTCCTCTGTAGAGCGACAGGTGTGCCACCCCTGACATTCTTTCTGGGTGGAGTGGGCGAAGGAACGAGCCACGTGGATGAGGTGTGCTATGGCTGTGAGGAGGGTGCTGAACTTGGAGAAACGTTCAAAACGTTGTGGGTGTATCACATCTCTGGTAACATGTGTGAGGCTTGTCACCACCTGAGGACGAACTTCAGAGTCAGTATCGGGGTCAACCAGGTTATAAGTCTCTCGATGTTCAGATGTGTGTGAAGATGCAGCATGGAGAAAGGCTGGTCCTTTGAGCCAAGTTGTGCTGCTAAGCATAGCTGGTGTCACAGTTCTTGTCCCAATGTCAGCTGGGTTGAGGTGCGTCGGGACGTACCTCCACTGGCCGGAACAAGGTGATTGATGGATACGTTGGATCCTGTTGTGTACGTAGACATAGAATCTCCTTGACTGGTTCTGGATGTATCCCAATACAACCTTGCTATCTGTGTAGTAGGTGATGTTGTCGAACGTTGCGTCCATCTCTGTGACTACCATCTCAGCGATCTCGATGGCGAGTACGGCTGCACAGAGCTCCAGTCTTGGGATAGTTAAGCTAGGCTGGGGGGCCAACTTTGCCTTCCCGAAGACAAAGCCAATCTCAGTCTGTTCTTGATGGCTTGTCACTTTGATATAAGCCACGGCTGCTATAGCTTTGACTGATGCGTCTGCAAAGACACAGAGTTCTCTCCTTAGAGCACCTGCGGTCAGATGTATAAGGGCGTGGTATCCGGAGCCCCTCTAGGTCTTGAAGTGAATGTTTCCATCTTGTCCACTCAATTTCCATGTCTTTAGGAAGCGGTGAATCCCAATCCTCCGCTTGTGTGGTGAGTTCCCTGAGAATCAGTCTCCCATGGACCGTGACTGGTGCGAGGAACCCTAGAGGATCGTAAAGGCTATTCACGGTTGAGAGTACACCTCTGCGAGTGAACGGCTTCTTGTCATCTTCGATTTGAAACATGAAGGTGTCTGTGCGCATGTTCCAGAACAATCCAAGGCTACGTTGGATGGGCAGATCATCAACAAAGAGATCAAGGCTGTTGATGTCTTTGGCGCGATCTTTGGGTGGGAATGCTTCGATGACTGCTGGTCGGTTTGAAGCAATTTTGTGTAGCCTGAGGTTAGAATCTGCAAGCATCTTTTGCGCCCGCCTAAGGATGTTAATGGCTTCTTCCTCTGTGCCAAAAGACTTTAAGGCATCGTCGACATAGAACTCACGGTCAACGAATCTTCTTGCATCGCTGCCATAGTTGGCTTCTGCTTCCTTAGCTGCTCGTCGTAGACCATATACTGCAACGGCAGGCGAGGGACTGTTCCCAAAAAGATGAACCCGCATCCTGTATTCCACAATGTCAGAGGTAGGGTTGTTGTTCCTGTACCACAGGAAGCGGAGAAAATCGCGGTGGTCCTCCTTAACGACAAAGCAGTGGAACATGTGCTCAATGTCGGCGGTGACTGCCACCTGTTCCTTCCTGAACCTCATGAGAACACCTAGCAGGCTATTATTAAGGTCTGGGCCAGTGAGCAAGACATCGTTGAGCGACACTCCTTCATGTGACGCGCTGCTGTCGAAAACTACACGGATCTTATCTGGCTTCCTAGGATGATACACACCGAACAGGGGCAGGTACCAACACTCTTGTCCGGGCTGCAATGGCGGGGCAACTTCTGCGTGTGCCTTCTTGAGCATTTTCTCCATAAACTCAAGAAAGTCGGCTTTCATCTGTGGTCGTTTTTCCAACGAGCGCCGGAGTGAGACAAGACGGTCGAAGGCTTGCTTCCTGTTGTTAGGGAGCCGCTGTCTCGGCAAACGAAAGGGTAAAGGTGCAACCCAACTTTTGGAGCTGTCCTGGTAACACTCAGCTTCCATTATCTTCAGAAACTCCAGATCCTCCATGGATGGAGCGAGTCTGTGGTCGTTAGAAGTACGAGTGAAGACTGTTTGGCCCAAGTAGTCTCCAACGAACGCCACTGGGTCACAGGTGAAGGTTGATGCTGGATGATGCTGATGTCTAGGTACTTGATCAAATACCTCTTTTACTCTGATTTGGTTGTTGCATGGCTGAAGGTGACTCGTACGACCGTTCTCTAGGATAGCTGTTTTGTAGCTTCTCGCCTCAAGTGGTCTGTAAGCACCTCCAAGACACACGTCACCAACTACAACCCATCCTAGGTCGAGCCTTTGAGCAAACGGTGTATCTCCTGGGCCGCTGATCTGCTCTCGGACCTTGTGCGCCCGTAAGATGTCTCTGCCCAGTAAGAGGAGTATTTTAGCGTCTGGATCCAGAGGGGGAATCTTGTTGGCGATGTGTTTCAGGTGGGCGTGATGGTAGGCTGCTTCTGGCGTAGGAATCTCGTCACGATTGTTAGGGATTTGATTGCACTCGAGGAGCGTAGGCAGACGAATGCTTACTTTCTTGTCCACCGGCTCCACAGTGTAGCCGCTAGCTCTCCTCCCCACTGTCTCTGTACGCCCCGCACAGGTCTTAAGTGTATATGGGTAGGGACTTCCAGCGATCTTAAAACCCTCAAAGAACTCCGACCGTGCCAGGGAGCGGTTGCTTTGCTCGTCCAGTATGGCGTACATTCTCTTAGACTCCTCCCTGCATCCATTAGGGAACACACTGACGAGGCAGATCTTAGCACATGCTCTGGCACTTAATCCTTCACCACATACTTGTGTGCACGTTGACATGACCTCCTGGATGTCTTCTCTGTCCTTCTCCCCGCCGTCCTCTGAAGCGGAGGGGAACGATTTAAGTTTCCAGGTAGGCGGGCATGGGTGAAGCGCTGTCACGTGAGCGGTGCTCTCACATTCTGTACATCTTGTTTCAGCGGTGCAGTTTTTTGCAAGATGTTCTGTGGAGGAACAACAGCGAAAGCAGATGTAATGCTCTTTCAAAAGCTGTTTGCGATCATTTATGCTTTTCTCACGGAAGCCCCTGCATCTCTTCAGAGGGTGGGGCTTTTTATGCAAAGGGCAGTGTTTATTTGGGTCAATTCGTTCCGTACTTTGTCCACACTCTGCTTTTGCAGTTCCTGAAACCTGTGTCTTGTGAACATATACGGATGTCTTTGTAGGCCTCTCCCACTTGCTCTTTCTCTCTACTGGAGCTTGTATGAAGAGGTTAAAGCCTGGGTCTGTGCGAGCTTTTGCCTCCGTGGCGATGAAGTTTACCAGCACGGAGAAAGGTGGGAAGCTAACCAAATGTTCCTGTTTGTATCTTGTACCAAAATAAAGCCACTTTTCTTGTAAGTTGTATGGGAGCTTCTCAATGATAGGCTTAGTTCCTCTGGAGGTGTCTAGGTATGACAAGCCTGCAAGATAGCCGTCTTCCTTGGCAGCCTGTAGCTCTGACAACAGGTCGGCTAGATCCCTGAGTCTCTGTGGATCCTTTGTTGTGAACTTCGGAAAGTTTTCTAGTTTGCTGAACAGAGCCTGCTCGACGGCCTCTGGCGAGCCATACATTTCATCGAGGCGTCCCCATGCCATGTACAGACCAGTTACTGGATCTTTAATGTTGACTGTTTTTATTCTTCTTACTTGTTCTGCTGACTCTTTTCCCAGATACTTAGTGAGGAGGTCAAGTTCTCCTGCAGCAGACAGGTCTAGATCGGCGATAGCATTCAGGAACGATGTTTTCCAGGCCCAATAGTTCACTGGCTGGTCATCATATGTGGTGAGGCCTGATGTCACCAGGCGGCTGCGAGCAAGATATTTGATGAGGTCTCCAGTGGATGTAGAATGGTCATAGCTAGCTCCACAAGGTGTCCTGTGAGCAGGTGGTTTCGCTGGAGATGAGTTGAGAGGCTGATTGAAGCTTTGTTGTGGCAGTGCCCCACTGGTTTGAAGGGGCTGAGGAGCCTGGTGTTGCATAGTGTTAGCAGAAGCAGCAGCTTGGGTTTTACTTGCATTGAGTGGATGGGGTGTTGAAGGGATGACATTTATTGGTTGAGGGTGTGGAGGATGAAACGTTGGCGAAGCATAGTCATTCCCTCTTTTGGAAGTTGGACCCTTGCTGTATAGGCTGGCTTGTGCTGACACATAATCTGCGACGTTGATCTTTGACTGACTGAGGGACCGGGCTGTTAGCCTCACTGCGAACGTCGAAGCCCATATCTTGGAAACCAGCTACGAGAGTGTTTGCTTCTGCTATGGCAGCATCTTTTTCCTTTTCATCATTTAAAGCATCAAGATTAGCTTGAATACGTGCCTGCTCCACTTTAAGTTCAATTTCCCTTTGTGCATGTGCCGCTCTAGCTTGTGCTGCTTCGGCTTTTGCTTTTGCCATGACGACAGCCATGCTAATTTTTGAGCTTGATGATGTACCAGATGAACGACTGCTTCTTGAGCGCACAGTGTCAGCCTGGTTATCACCGTTTCCTTTTTTACTGTTGCTACATTGTGACATAGTGACTCACTGTGTTTTCAATATCAGGAGAAGGGAGCTGTAGCGTTAGCTGTTTATCTCTTGGTATCGAGTTGCTCCGTAGGATAACGATCCTCGTGTCCCCTGTTAGCTGTGTTGCCGTCTTTTTACTGTCATGGGCTATTTTCCATTCAGCTTAAACACTCCCAAGAAACTCCAGGACACAGTTGCTTCATTACCATGAAGTTTACTGGGAATTTTGTAAAACTGCAATACAATACAAAGAAAAGTCTGTATCATAAATCAAGTCCAAATACACAACAAAGTGTAAATAGCGCGCTTAGCTTACGTGACTCTGTAGCCTATATAGCGACACAATCAAGCTAACAAGAGCCACCGATAGCAAAACATAAGCTAACTTGACCTAGCACAAACAACCTAGCTTCTTAGCTGCTTTGATATGGTTACAACCAACAATGAGCAATAACCTAACGTTACACGATGAGAAATACTTACAGACGTTGCCTTAGCGAAAGGAGAGAAAGGAAAGCAATCCACATAAAAACAAACGACTAGTAGAAGACACGCTACCGTAGCTGACTGCCGCACGGCAATATTACTTCCTGTTTCCCAACATGCACCGGCACTACGTTACTATAGTTACAAGGATAAACAAACCTAACTACTGAAACAAGTAGCAAATACACTCTTAAGTGGCATGACAATACCTAAGCATTGTTGTGAAGCTTAGTATAAAAATGATGTTATCAATGGGATTGTAACGTAAGTGGAGTTTTTTTAGAACAATCAACAACAACCACTGCTGTACAAGCTGGCTGACCTTGACAGAATGAATTACAACTCAATTGTAACCACGTACACAACAACCTTTTTTAAATTTATTTTTCCACAGTAAGAGATAAAGAAGACCAAGTTTATCTACAACTTGCCACTGGGTTTTGATAGTGTAAACTTTCTCCTAGGCATATTTGCTGACAGCAGGAAATACAGTTACTTACTGCCATGTAAGAGTGGCATAGGAGATTTACCGCATGTAATTCAGCCATTGTGTCTCATGTATAAAAGAGGAGCACTGCCATTTCACAGCTTTCTGTCACATCTGTACCTTTCTGAGAAAGACAGACTTCTGGCAAATGGCTGCACCTGTCACCTTCTTCAAAGGGTCTTCGTGCATCTTGTCACACCTTTCCCATCCCCTATTGTGAAGGGAGCACTGGCTGGCAGGTCTCCATTGATCTGTTCCAGAGCTGTGATAATTGGGCCATTAAGATCTCAAAAAGACACCCAGCATGTGGCAGAGTTAGAGTCTAACAGTCTGCCAATAGAAAGGACTTCCAACTCCATGGCATCACTTGTTATGATTTATCTGCTTTGCAATGATAGAATAGATATGGAAATGCACTGCAGTATAAAAGTAAGACACTCCCATGAAACATCTGAATCACTTTAATTGACCAGTAGCCTACTGTTCACTAAATGTCAAAGCATCATAATAATTAAATTGACTGCAACTGAAGCCCTGCACCATAGGAGAATTCACAGCTTTTATCAATGATACATGACATGCATGGATGGTTTACTGAACGGGTCCAAATGTTTAAGCAACATGTCTTGTTGAAAAGTTGACCACATGGAGACATAAAATGACTCCAAAACCAAACTGCAGAAAGGAGCAAAAAAACTGCAATGAGACAAACAACTACAAAGTTGCAAAATCACCACAAAGATGCAAAACTACAAAAGCATTATGATTACGAAGAGGCAAAGAATGACTACAAAGAGTCACCAAATGGTAACAAAAGGACACAAAACGATCACCATGTAACAGAAAATTCCACTTTCCGTCTAAGTGTCTTGGTCCTATGTAGGAGGGGTGGGGGTCTTTTACATGTCCATGCCCAGGGGCCTGTTTTCTCTTAATATGTCCATGGGCAGGTGTAAAACTCATTACTGCAAAACTGGAAGTTAACATCAGACTGTGCTCCAGCAAACACATCTGGCTAGCCTGGCAGGGATTTAACCACAGACCAATGAGAAAACATGGAGATAATTTGGAAGGGAAATCAATGGCAACTGCCAACACTAGTAAGTCTCAGTGTCGTGATAAGGTTGCTTTCTGCCCCATTAAGTATCTCCACTCTGGTATCCCCCCCATCTCAAGCCCAAATACTCATCACCCAACTGTATTAGGTACCCATAGTATAAAATCAGATCCAACTTAGAAAGAAGCCAGATGGTGGTATGTGACTCAGCATACAGAATGCAGCACATTTGTGTCAGGGATGAACAGAGTCAGTGGATTGTATCTAAGTTAATGGAGAAAAATAAAGAGTGGTTTAGCATGGGCAGAAATACTGGGCCAAGTGTGGAATCACAGTGCATATTTGTGATGATCCACACATTTAGAAATGTCTGTTTGTTTGCATACACAGTCCTACTGATCTTTTACTCCTGAAGTTAAAACTATAGTGCGTAGTGTCACCCCCATGAGGAATTCTAAGTAATGACAACAACACTGTCGGCGCGTTCACATGATTCAGCCTTCTGTGATCGCGCAAGCGCCCCCACACCACCCCCACGCAGTTGCTAGTAGCCAAGGAGGACACAGAGGATTATAAAAACATGAGGACTCAGTGCGTTCAGAATACAAATCTGTTCCCTCGGTTTAATAAACTGTACGCACGGATTCATAATCCGTGCTCTTGGTTTTATAAACGTGAGCAAAGTAGGAAAGACATTCCCAGATTCAAACTTCTGGGATCAATTACTCTATAGCGAAATTATACAAATCACATTCATTTTAATCAGTGTCTCCAAACTTCCCTCAATTATAACTTGTATCCTCCTAGTTGTACTACAGCTATTACTGTTAGAAAATAAATTTGAAGGCACTACCTTATTCAATCATTAAATTAAGTTATTTTTGTGTCGGTGTTGTAGTTTATAGACGGTCCCTAAGCACCGCCGGCTGCTACTAGAGACCAATCTTATTTCTTCAGATTGGAGGACAGCTCGTTTTGATGAAATTTAGTTTATAGCTACTTGTTAACCTTACTGCGTTAGGAAAGATCAAAGTCAATTGTGATTTAATATCATTTTGCTATAGAGTAATTGATCCCAGACGTTTGAATCTGTGAATATCTGTCTTATTTTGCTCACATTTATAAAACCGAGACCACAGATTATGACTCAGTGTGTACAATTTATTAAACCAAGGGAACAGATTTGTATTCTCTGAGCATGTTTTTTTCTCAGCTGACACCAGGGGGGCTCCGTAAAAAGGTAATTGCATTCACTTGAGCTTCTGTGCAGGAAAGTCACCGGACGACGCTATCTTCTGAACATAGCCATACTGAGGAATACAGAGAGAGTTTTGTGGAGCTGATAGTCTTAATTAGCTTTGTAACAAATCATTTGGCGAAGGCTTGAATGTAACAGACGTTCAATAATATCAAAAAGCTACGCACTAAAGCTTTAAAAAGAATTCTGGGTTATTACAACTAGTTTTGGTCATGATATCAGTTATGGTAATATTGTAATATGGAAACATAGTGTAAACGCTACAATAAAGTGAGAGGAGAAGAAGACAGACTGTAACAGACTTTAAAGATTTTAAACAAGCTAACAGTTCAGCAACAAACCTAAAGTGAGTGCACTTGTTAATAATGTTATGTTAGCTATGTCAGTGATAATCCTTTAAAAATAAAACTGTGTGCATGCTTGTCTACAGTAAGTACAGTCTGTGATTAATGTTCACAGTATAGCTGATTTTACCTTTAAACTCCTGCAGGGAAGTGGCACTGAATCAGCAGTTTGTAATTGTAGATTAATGGATGGTATAATTTGACTGTAAAATTTGCTTCACTTGCTGTAAGGTAAAAATGTATTTAAAAAATAGGTTAATTAGGTTATCGGTTGGCGATAGGATATATTTATAGCAGAGTTGGAGACTCAAAAGCTGACACACAAACAGCATTGGTGTACTGTTGTGGGAACGCTTAGTCACAGCTTTCCGCTGCAGCATTCAGGTGATGTACACACACACCGACAGATTTACTGATGATTTAGGAAGCATCTGATTAATTGACCATCACAGTCCTGTGGTTTAGACTGTTTTTACGTCTGTTTGCATGAATCCGAGCATGCACACAGCTAAAAAATTAAGATAAAAAAGTATTTGGCCAAAATAATTTGTAAAACTAATTTTCACACAGTACGCAGATGGATCTAGACTGGGTAAACCTGATGAGAACCAATCACAAACTGGCTTATCTACCTGGCGCGCTATTGGCGGATTTAACACTGTGACGATAGAGGACGAGACCAAGCAGCTTCTTGTTTATTCAACATAGCGGCCACCGAACACCACTGAAGCGCTGTCGCTTCAAAAGGACTATCCAATTGCGTACAGAGTCATTTGAACTATGCCCGTTGGTCACGTCTCTTGTGCAGAGAAAATACAAAGCAGATGCCCCAGACCAATTGAGCTTGGCTTGGTCTGGTGATAGCCAAACAAAGATGGATCTACATGATGACCACAGATGCAGTTAGTGGGGGATTAATTCAGGTTTTGTTACTGCTGTTTTTATGTTTAAGAAAAGAAATAAATGTTGAGGTTCAGTTAAAGGTGCCCTGCCACACGTATTTCATTGCTTTGTGGTAATGTCTGAAATTCTACAATGGACTCTGTAACATTTTGTGGAAAAAATGCCTTGGTTACCTTGTTCCAAGCCATTCTAGTGTGGTATAAAAAGCCTGCAAGAAGACTCAGCTCCATTTGTGCCTCATTGATATTCAATGAGCTAAGCTGCTTGACTCTGATTGGTTAACAGCTAGCCAATAAAAGCCTGGCTATCTGCATCCTTTACCCAGCGCAATTGGGCGAGCTCATGAATAGTACTGAGCTCAGGCAACATGACATCAGACTGACCAGCTTTTGTAATCGGCCTGATTTCTCCGCTTATTTCTTTTCAGTGCCTAGAGCTGACAGAGGTAACAACACAAACACATATGGACCTAACATATTTCAAAAAATACAAATAACAACAGTTTTGTGTGTCAGGGCACCTTTAAAGATAATATATGCCATGTTTCCTCTGCATGGTAGGGCTCACTTTTTTGGAACCAGAACTTTTCTCTTTTTGTTTCTTTTAACAGTACCCCTTAGTGTAGGTGGGATACCCAGGTAAATGCTAGCAACGCCACGTGAAATTGCCATGGCATCATAGACGGACAGGCAATCAGGCAGTTCTGGGCCGATTTGGGCTGCTGGAAAAAAAGAAATGCGGCAACACTGACGATAGTTTGACAAAAATATGCAAGACGGCTGCAGCCTAGAGCCTCCCATCTGGTGCCGTCGGGCTTCCACTTTTCAAACTAAAAGCATGTCATAATATGTTCTAAATATACAAGCGTTTCCATTCTATTCTAAAATGGCGCCATGGTAGTTTATTTGAAAGTTTTGGGAATTGCTTCAGAGTGTGTATTATTTAATTATGAAAGCCTGAATGAATGCTGCTAGTGCCATAATCTCACATGAGCCTGGTTTTTGCTTTTAAAAAGAAGAATAATGTCCCTGTCTGAAGGGATGGAATTTGCCAGGGCCGAATTTTTGTCCCAGTCCGGCCCTGCGTGACATCTTTGCGACACTCATCCTTTGCTGTAATTGAAAACCAAACAGAGGAAGGTTTATTTGACATCTGGGTGGAGTGAATAAAACAATGGTGGTAGTGGTGGCTATTTTAGAAAGTGCTGGTTTGTGTGAGTCGAGCCGTACCACGCAGTGGAAATGTGGCAATAGCCACCTTTACTTTATTTGTAAATATAAAAAAAAAAAAATTGAATGAAAATGTTCTTTCTTAAATCAGAAAAGGAAATTGAATCAAGTTTTTCAGGTTACACTTGACGACCTTGCTTGCTTTCTTGCTCAAGGCTGTCCATCATTGTGAATGATGTTATGTAAGCAAAATGAATTTGGGGGTCTTTCACTTTGCCATTGTGCCGCAATGCCCTGATGCCTTTGACATGTCTTAACCAACCTTTCCTTACACTGCCTTTTGGCAGATGGTCTTAAACTCAACAAAAAGGTTCGCTTTTCCATCAGTGTGATGAAACTTGACAAAGAGAGCAGTCAAAGCAATGGTTTGGCCTTTCAAGTCAAATCTCTAAAAGCACAGATGGGATGAAGGTTTGACCAGTTGTTAGATATTTTATTTGTGACAGAATCAGGTAAACTCGCTAGAAAGCAGCTTGTCATATTTTGAAAAACAAGAAAACCTGTATTTGTCGCCTGCCTAATTATGTAGCTGTTATTTCAAGCAGAACCTCCTACAATTACAAAGATAAGTAAAGAAACATAATAATAAATGATCAGACAGGTTATGTATTGACTGTTTACATTTTATCTCATGCACTCATTTCACCTTGGTGAAAAACAATGGTGCTTAAAAAAATCACTACTATATCTCTCAGTCAAGGAAATGTCGATGAAAGAATACATTTCCCACCGACCTCCACAACTAACAATCTTCCTCGCTACACATACGGCACATTATTTCCTAAATTAGCACGGAATGTTGGCATTGGGCATAAAACATAAGGTGCAGTTTTGTCTTGTATGTACAGTAACCTTCTGAATACTGTTAACTTTGACTATCAGTGTAAGATGTGCTGCAGATACATCCATCCGTACCCTCGGGCTGTTTTGCTTTGACATACTGTATGACTGTCTCATTACATACATCCTGCAGTGGCACTGACTGTTGCCTTTGTACATAATTTGCTAATGCACAATAATTGCATACGATGTTCTATCATTATGTGTAGTTACTTAGTTGCTGTTTTACTCTATGGATTAATGTTGAAAGGACATAACGGACACACTTTGACATTCCTTTGATGCCATTTTGACACACTGGATGCAGTAAGATTCCTCAATGGCATCACAAAAACAATCGTATGCATGGAAAGCAACATAGAGGTTTGTTGCCTGAAGGAGCAGATGCATGAATTACATTTTTAGGTGTTGGATTTACGGAGGGAAACGAGAGCACAGCTGAGACTAATTGTAAAGGGAAGGACATGTCTCCTGATGGTATCACTTTCAGACTGAAGGTCAGGACAAGTGTGTCTAACTCTCCCTTGTAATAGATAGTGTTGCCCACAGGAACAACTCCAGAAAACTTGGTCATTGTCCAAGTGGTTTTACTTTGGCACGAGGATCAATGTTAGTGAATTACTCCCTCCAGCCACCATATGTTTTAATTGCTGCAGTGTCACCTCTGATAGTGATGTTGCTTTGGGACAATGGTGTGATCTTTAAGTATTTAGGTGCAGTGCACACCTTTGCAAGTTTTTCAACTTGCTGTCACACCAAAAGGCATCATACCAATCATTTAAATGTAATATAAAGTTAATTTCTTAGTTTTGCAAACATACAGACGCGTTGGGAAGTCTGTCTGTCTTATATTTTAGTTCTGGCTAAAGAGATTTAATCACATAATGGTTGAAATCTAGATCACCAGAATTTAATCTTGGGCTTAATAAAATATTTTTAAATATTTATATTTATAGATATGTCGGGTGAGAGAAAAATCCAATAGGCCAGTGCTTTTATATTATTCTATATTATATTTATTTATATTTAATCTCAACCCAGTTTATAAAAAGGCATTCTACCTCAAAAATAAAAACCTTCCATGAATAAAATATGCAAATACAACTAAACATCCCACCAGATTGTTTCTCTGTGGAAATTTCCATCCGTGAAGTAATTCTGCCTTTTCATGTTGTGAGGAGTGGATATTTATACACTTGGCCTTGTCCTGGCTTTATTGCCAATGTAACTGAGGGATAGGCTTTCATTGGAGAGGTCCTATCACCCCAGTGAAGAGACCTGGCAGGCATTGCCACGCAGGGAGACCAGCACAGCCAAGCCATTTGCCGTGCCAGGCATTTCACATCATTGTGAATTCCATCATCGTTGAGCCTCAGGCAGACATGATGGGAAATATCAGACACAAAAATAATTAGCTAAAAAAATACTCGTAAACAATGCTTGTCCATCTTACTTCTTGTGTGATTGTTTCTTCTGAATCTTTCCACATGCTGTATTTTTTTTTTTTTTACTTGTATTGATTTTTAACTAGCCTAATTTAGCCACGCCCACAACATATTATACTAGACTAGAAAAGGGACTGAGAAGTTGTCGGTGTTCAAATTGTTTGGCTAAATCCTGGATGTTTGCAATCCTACCTACAGCACCTTTAAGTAAAGGACCTGTATTCTTCTTCCAAGACTGCCTCTGTGACACAGTTGTCTGTTGTAACATTTTGCAGCTATTTTTCCACACTAAGTATTTATATAAATACAGTATGTGTACCAACTCTATTTGACATAATCTAAATTAGAATAGGTTAGTTCTTACCAATCATATAAAACCATTCTTTTTTAAATCTACCCAAACTGTATTTTCCCTCATTAAGTAGCTTACTAACAAGCAGCCCTAATAATGACCTCGCTGGTTAACTCAATGTGACTCTCAAAGTCTTCACACATAATTGCTGCACTGGTTGTGTGGATGTTGTCGCGTTATATTGATATTTAACTAGCCTGGATGCCAACCGAATTGATTAATCAGGAAGACATGATGAGCACCTAAACACATGTTGTAATGGAAGTTACACTAGCAACGTGTGTTTGAGTTCTATACTTTGCTTTGTTGTAGTTGAAAATAATTTCACTAATTTCTCACTGTCATTATAACATACTGAAACTTATTTTCAGTTTTTTTTAAAGGGCGCACAGGTGTCAACATCCTTAATCTGCATGACCTTATTCTGACTCATCCCTGCAGCATACCCTATTGGCCAACACACACACCTCTTCCAAGCTCTTAGTCATGTCCCTGTTTTGGCTGCATTAAGCATCAGAAACCTGTTTGTTTTATTTCACTCTGTTAGGCACATGAGTTTGACCTTTTTATGTCTGCTTATAAGGTGACAGCAAACTGTTTAGACAGCCATTAAAAAGTATGTTATGTTAAAGAAAAAGCTTTTGTCAATCCATCCATGTTTCTTTATCTTGATACTTAAATTAATTTTATTCTATTGATAAGAAGAATTATTTAAAGCTCAGATTTGGATTTTGAGAAGTTTAATATGTCTGGTATTATTTTTTTTATCAAGCAACACAAGCACACATTTGTTCGTACCATGACTGTCACACACATTGATTTGGAACTGAGATGTCTATATACGATGATTTGATTTTACAACATCAATCTGAAATAATCTGCTCACAACCTCACCTCTGAGATGCTCAAATTAGTTTACGTCAAGAGTATGTTCACCTCTTGAAAGGCACAATCCAAGGTGAACCATCTTCGCATCATCAGAGTCGACAACGTGTCGTGTGATGCCCCCAACACAGCTTTTGATTAAGTAAGTCAAATGGCCAAGGGAGAACACTTTTCTCCTACTGACCCAGCTGATGTGTCATCAGCAATAATCTCAGAGAGTGTTTGATAGGAAGTGCTCCTTTCATCGAGCAAAGGCACTGATCTCTACTCCCTGACACCTTTATCTCCCATGCTTCAGGAAAATTGCCAGATGATTTTAAATGAGGACCAGCTGACATCCTGCAGTAAGTGTAGATGAACCGAACTGTGAGATGTCATTCAGAGGAAGCAATCAGGGTTTGAGCACAAAGATAGGAAACTGATTTATGGCTGACGAGCTGCCTACATGTGCAGGTGCCTCTATCACAAAGTGGTTTTAATTTAGTAAAACTTACTTTCAGTTTTTTGAACATTAATGGTCATTGATGACCAATCTCATAAAGCTGGTTATCAAGCTGTGAGTGTGCTCTTCTGTTTATGAAAACACATTAAGATCTGTAACCAAATTAAATCCACCCACATATTGTCGTGCTTTGTATTCCAGAGCTGTCCAGCAACCGAGGAGGAAAAGAAAGCTATCATGTTTTCTGCTTGAGCCACTTGGACTAGTCTGCGAAAGGATTTTAAACAACAGACAACAAAGGCCGGCTACACTGCAGGCTTGGGCCGGGCGCCACAAGAGGTCTTAAAGGGGCTTAATCCCTGCATGTGTATTTTTTGCCCCCTCTGTTTAAGCTTTATGTATCTATAGCGAGTAGAAAAAAACAACAAAATGATTGGCCAACATACATTTGACTCTTGCTTAGATGTTAAACAAAGGATAGCACACCTAGAGGGGGAGGAGGCTGCTAGAAAAGTGGACAAAATAACGCAAAGACCTTCAAATATGTCCAACACAACAATCAAACCAACACATATCCAAGGACATCGTTATTGAGCAATTCTGCAAAACCAAAAATTATGTCCAATGCCATATCAGCTTCATTAGGTGAAGGAAAGATAAATGTTAAATAAAATGTGGTTAAAGTTATACGTAATATCATGATTACATTTAATGAAAGGCAATCATTAATTAATGTTGAATCAACACCTCTGTGCAGTAGTAGAGGTAACTAACTACATTTACTCAAGTACCAACATGCGGTTTTGAGGTACCTGAACTTTACTTGAGTATATCCATTTTACCCTGCTTTTTACTTTTACTCCACTAGTTCATAGTGTACAGACCCTACTTCGGACCCTACGCCGTAGCCTGACTCTGCTCAATCACTGCTCGTGCATACACATTCATTCTCCCTTGTGGGGGGGAGACCATTTTGGGCTTCAAATTGTTTGGCTAAATCCTGGATGTTTGCAATCCTACCTACAGCACCTTTAAGTAAAGGACCTGTATTCTTCTTCCAAGACTGCCTCTGTGACACAGTTGTCTGTTGTAACATTTTGCAGCTATTTTTCCACACTAAGTATTTATATAAATACAGTATGTGTACCAATCCTATTTGACATAATCTAAATTAGAATAGGTTAGTTCTTACCAATCATATAAAACCATTCTTTTTTAAATCTACCCAAACTGTATTTACCCTCATTAAGTAGCTTACTAACAAGCAGCCCTAATAATGACCTCGCTGGTTAACTCTGTGTGACTCTCAAAGTCTTCACACAGAGAGACTTTGGCTCATAATTGCTGCACTGGTTGTGTGGGTGTTGTCATGTTGACAAACAGTGTCTCTATGCCATTTAGCATATTTATTCATTCATTTGACATTTACTGTTGAGGAAGCAGATGGTCAGAGTCTTGGTTACAAGTTTCTGACACCCCAAGGATTCGCTGCATCGATTACACCAATATGTTTGGCAAAGCTTGTAAGCGTGCAGCTTTTCAATCAATGACATATGAACACTATTAAAGCAGAGGTATTAAAAGCTAAATCACTCTTTAGCAAGGGTATTTGCATGTCCGTCGGTACTTGCGTATAATTCCTTGCATTTACTTTTATGCGCATAACATGCCAGATGGTTGGAGTTTACAGCATCCTAAGGATTCATATAGTCGCTGTAAGCAAATATAACTTTCATAACTTTCCACAAAGTCTGCAAACTTCCTGTATTAATCAGTGAGGTTAAATTGACAAATATTAATAGATCATTCTCCTCCTCATAGAGGACGGTCACTAGTTGTAGAGACAAATTTGAAAACAGTTTGGCCTTGCCAGAGACCATTTGGGAATAATCCAAGACAGATTTCATGGAATTTTACAAGCTGTAACAGTAGAGGTTTCAGGTAAGGTAGAACATTTGTAGTATGATCTGAAATCAGTAAACAGCACATTAAAAACCGGCTTCCTACTGGTTTTTCCATTACATCCTGTTTAATGACCCAAGAAGCTTTTCCTCATTCCATGTTGCTGCTGATTTGAGTTGTGAAAGGCACTTAACATATACATAGATCATGTTATTATAATAATAATAATAAAAAGCAATCTGCCAGAACATGACAAATTAATTCAAGCAGTCATTGTCCTTGAGCTTGTAGAAGGTAAAAGACGGAAGAGGGGAGGTGGGAGAGGGCCGAGCAGCAAGGCAGGAGCTTTGACCTGTGGCTACAAGAATGTGATGAAACACTAGACCTCTGTGGAACAGAGATACACTCAAGATGGATGAAATTAAAGAGTTTTAATTATGTTTTCCTGTGGGGCTGTTGCTGTGACAGCCAGATATTCATCAAATCACACTGCAGCAGGTGCGACTACCACATGCTTGCACTGATTCATCATCAGAAGCCGGCTGTTTCGTCATCGCTCCTCTGTGGAGCTCTTTCCTTTTATTGAGCTGTTTGATTATCACAATGCATTGATCATCACTTCCTTCTAAACATGAACGGGCTGCTGTGGTTAGGTGGAGGGGATCTGTCCGTACACTGTGACCCAGCTTGGAGACATATTGAGCTATCCCAGTGAGCAGATGTCTAAAAAATCTAATTCAGGAGTCTTGCCAGTATGGAAAATAGTATTGTCCCTGCCCCAGTTTCCTTGCTGACATGAAATCATTGATGAGGAAAAGCCAACTCATGCTGGCTGTAGCCAGCAGCATCTAATGCTGCTGGCTACAGCCTATGCCTGACCCTTCAATCACACTTAATGCATCAAATGCGTCACCCTCTGATGAAAGGGTATTCATTTCAAATGAAAAATCCCAATTTCACTGCAAAGGCTTTGAGTAAGAATTCAGTTTCTTGGGATTTATTCTATACCTTTATGTGTATCTGCATATGCCCTATATGTGTTATACATACAGTAGATTGATGTACATATATGTAGATGTATGTATAAAATCAATTTTAATTAATTAATTTTAATCTTTTTTTTAATTTATTATGTAACCAAATTTGCATATGCTTTTGTTTTTTCCTTGATTCCTTTTCAAGCTCTGTGAAATTCTGTGGTGACTAAAAAACAAACCACAATAAATTGTGTGTTGTAATAGCTTTATCAATAACCTCATACAGTACAGTTACAGTAGGCTATATTTTGGGTTATTACATAAAGATGGCAGTAAGCTTATGGCAACATATTGGCATTGTATTTAAGATGTATTTTGTAACCTCTTGCACTTAAAATATATTAATTTTGTTTTGTCTTCATAACAGTGTTGATTAATAACCCATGTACTGGACTTGCCATCTAAGCTACATGCTTTCAGTTAGTCTCATTGCTCAACGCAGCCATCTTTTGGGCTGAAATTTTACATACAGTATGGTCAGGATATTATTTGCTTACGAACATTTTTGCAGTTTCATGCACTGAAGTCAAGATCAAATGAAAGAACTATACATGCACTTTAGAATTTTTACAGAGGCTAAAATAAAAGACTGCATGGCTTTGAAGTAATCTTCTGCACCCAGATGTTAAAAAAAGAAGCAGCATCTGACTGAAGTTGCAAAAATGACAAAGGAGGGAGAGTCAGGAAGTCTGAAAGAATGAAAGAAAGTGAAAAACTTTTTTTGACAGGTAATGCACTGTTATATGTTATATGTTATATGTTGCAATCCTTACAGACATACAGTCAATTTTTTTTACCCATCAGGAACTTATTGTACTTCATGTAGTCACGGCTTCATGAACAGTGATCAGGTTCCTTTTTATGATGTTGTTGCCTGGTCACTCACATACACATTTTCTTTCCCACACACACACACACAAATACACCCCCCCCAAACAATGACATATGATGAGAAGTTAACAGTTTGTTTTCCTGGTGTTAAGCCAAATTATCTTCATTTGAGGAGGGCTTGTCTCAGATCCTCACAGTGAGAAAACCTTCTAAGTGAGACGTGTTACTTTGAGCTGCACCACAGATTTCAAGAGCAATTGTTTGCTTTCCAAAATGAATGCTCAACAGATTCAGAAGAGTATTCAATCTCTCAGAACTACAGTATCTGTGCTCTTATGCAACTCTCTTGAGCATTAGGAACGTTCATGAATATTCCCCAAATCATCCCTCAGCCTTTGTTATGAAAGTATTTATGTTAGAATACAGACAAACCCGTTTTCACAACCTTCCCCCTCGTTGATCTTCGGCTTGCAGTCTGCTTGCAAAGGCGTTAGAACACTGTTTATTTGTATTTTTAATTCCTCTTTGGGCATTTTTTTAGGCCTTTATTGACAGGACAGGTGAAGAAATGAAAGGGGAAGAGAGGGGGACAACATGCAGCCAAGAGCAAAGTCAGAGTCGAACCTGGGCCCACTGCATCAAGGAGTAAATCTCTATATATGGGTGCCCGATGTACCAACTGAGCTCAGCATTAGCAAACTGTTAAATCTGATACTGATCCATTAGTTCATACCTGAACACTGCAAACCAATTAAGGAAATGGCTACTTTGGCAAGCAAGACAGGTCTCAATCAGGATCTGCAGGTGTGTGTGAGATGGATGTTGCGGAGGAGAGGCCAGAATAATCTGAATGGACTGATTAAAATCCTCACTGGAGTTTTTTCACAGTCTGAAAAGGGTACTGAGGGCACTTTTCCTGGGAAAGCCAATTATTAGAAGTTATTAAACAGTACAGCAATGACATTCATAGCTTATCAGTGTTTGACATCTGTTTCCATATTTCCCCTATGAAATCACT
This sequence comes from Percina caprodes, assembly GCA_013375575.1. NCBI lineage: Eukaryota > Metazoa > Chordata > Actinopteri > Perciformes > Percidae > Percina > Percina caprodes. The sequence goes on along the minus strand of JABXJD010000003.1, from coordinate 5,533,031 downwards.
TTTACTCGTCTGACTGTGTTTTAGTTGCAGGGGACTTGAAAATGAAAGTAATTGTGCATGCCAAACCATTTTCCTGAATGCAGCTAGTGGCTTTAACTGGGATAACTTTAACATCCTTATGATTTAAAAAAAAAGATTATTTCTTGGGGCTTTTTCCCTTTGTTAGAGCTGATAGGCATGAAAGGGGAAACAAAGATGGAAGGTGACACGCAGGAAAGGGTCGTATGTCGGATTCAAACCCTGCGCCACTGCAGGACTCAGCCAACATGGGGCGAACGCTCCTACTGGGTGAGCTAAAGGTTACCCCTAATATCCTTATGATTGACAGCATGAGTGACAACGCCTCGTGATTAGGGAGAGTTTATTCCCCACACATGCTCTACACAAATGGAGCATGGTTTTGGCAAACAAGGATTTGGCAAACAAGAATACCTTAAGGACGTGTTTTTCCTCTCGACAGAAGAGGAGGTGGGGTGAGGAGGAGAGAGATTATTTTCATCTTGTGCAATAAAAATGTTCATTGACTTAAGGGGTTGGGATTCATATTTCATATTTAGGAGCAGCAGCACTCAAAACTGATGTTATTTATACTGTTTTACACATAAATATGTGTGAATGTGTATAAAACATGCACTGGAACCTTTGCAGCCAAAAGGAAAGACTATCCAAAAAGACAACAAAATAATATAATAATTGTCAACTTTTTAACTTTTAACTTTATAAATAATCAATTTTTTCATAATTTATATTCAAATTAGTTCAAATCAGCTGTAGGATATGTTTTTTTATGATTTTGATTGGCCAAAAGGTTTTCAGATTACAACACAGTTCTGGTGCAGCAGCCTCATCACCATTCGAAATGAGTATTCTGGCAAGCTTCCCGTAAAGTAACATTTTTAGGTTGACAATATTGTCACACAAAGCTTCCATCCAGGAATACTGCCCCAAATGTACATAAACAATAGGCTACTTTACTTATGTTGGGAATGCTGGCAAGCCATATGATAATCATCTGCTCCGACCTGTGCAGTTCTGAAACCAACACACAATCCACATGGCTTCTAATGGACCATACCAGTGTTTCGCAGAGTGCTTAGAATAACTGCTTGAATACTGGATACCGCATATAAAATGTATTCATGAAAACAGCAGCATGCTAATATATTTTGAGACAACCATTGTTGATAGGTTCCACAATTCAAAGTCTTTCAATTCAGACCGCTAAAAATGTGTAAACCGTCGCTCTTTTTCAAAATGATGTATTCAACTAAAATCTAATCAAATCAGATAACAGAAAGACAACTTAATCAAAAGTATGATAAATGTTTACAGACAGTGTATTTGTAAAACACTGACATGAGGAATGAAGATAATCCACACCATGCCTGCAACACTGCAACCATCCAACTATTTATTTGCTGAAGCCTGCCACAATGAGTCTTTTTAGATCAGCAATAAAACGAAACAGAAACAGTGATTTACAGAAGCTAAGGCTACACTGTCACATCATGAAAATCTTGAGTCATAGTTAAAATGTTGTAAATATTAATATTACATTTCCACAACCTGAGGGCATCAAACTCTTCCATGAACTTGTAGTTTCACAGACTGCATCGATATACTTTAATTCTGTATTTTGAATACATATTCTGATTACTTGTACTGAATTATAACCAAATGCAAGAAAATGCTTAAATATTCTTGCATATTACTTATCTTTTAAGGGTTGCAAACTAAAAGTACATACTCATGCTATTTTAAAAGCCAAAAACGAGAATGTACTAGAGAATTCATTTATATGTGATTAAAATGCCTCACTCAGAAGACAATTTTTAAACTTTCAACTATTTCAAAGTGGAGTTTTAGGGTCAAAATTTAGTGTTAGTGTTGATGTGCTAGTATTTTTAAAATGTCCTTAGATTATGAATATGTATCACCATTTCATGCAGGTGGACGACAAGTGGACGACTTACTTGTTACAAAAAAAGCCCCTTCTCTTTATTCTCTCTCAGCATACAGATGAAATAAATTTCAAATACTGGTCACACCTGCTGCCAGTTGTTACCAGCTTGTGAAATGCCTACACAGGAAAAGGCATACATAATTGTTCTGTGCTATGACAGTGGATTTTCAAAATTAACCAAGATACAGTAGGTATACATGTGTGATTTGTGTAGTCCTTTGGGTGCTCCTTCTCCAACTAAACAGCTCAAAATAACTAAAAAAAAACACCAATTTGCCTTGCTCTATGCACTAGTCAATCTGCTCTGAGTAAACGCTAGCGAACAGTGCACATCGTGGACATCCTTGACACCAAATTGCAATGACACTAAATAATGTGGTACATTTAATCTGTGAAAAATGGGCTAGAGTCTCAAGTGTGAAACGCTGTTACATTAATCCAAAATATGGCGTCTGTTTAGGCTATGTTCAGAATTGTTACATGGGAAAACGTGAAAAAACATGCCCAGAAAGAGATCATGGTCTTGTGAACACAGGTGTCAGCGTTTTGAGTAACTGAAAACATCTTTATCTCTAATCGCCTCTCACATCCTGCTTCTGTGCTGTTTGCTACAGATTGAACAACACTTCCCACCGTAAATGTTTAGGCATCTTTGTGAACTCTGAGAAGACCAGGAGTTGAGTTTACATTAAAACAAAATTATGACTGTGTTAACTGCAAAACAAATTTATCAGAACACACAAGGCCAAATGGCCTCTTCACATGACTGGTTGCAATGCTGACAATCAATGTAGCATTTTAAAGGTTTTTTTTCTTTTAAATAGTCAAGTGCAGTGCTCACTCCTCATAAAACACCACATTACATCACTTACAGCAAACGTCACAAAGAAATATAACGAATCCGTCAGCGTGTTAGCTTGTCATAGCCTGTTTGTAACCGGTAGGCTACCGACAACATTATTGTTACTTCAACTGACTTTTCCAGTTTAGATACCAGACACACGGCTGTCCTGCTGTTATTACAGACATGAACTAACCACTGACACTGGACTTACAGCACTGCATGCTGCAGAATGAAACACGTATGTGTGAAACTGCAAATTTAACGTAATTTACTTCTGGTTTCCTATTATTATTATTTAATGTACATTGTATGTATGTATGCATATTTTTCCTAGTATCTCATTTATATTTATATTCTGTGTTGTGTGACTGATACGTGTGCTGCTGTAACACCGTAATTTCCCATTTTTCTTGGGATCAATAAATATCTATCTATCTATCTATCTATCTATCTATCTATCTATCTATCTATCTATCTATCTATCTATCTATCTATCTATCTATCTATCTATCTATCTATCTATCTATCTATCTATCTATCTATCTATCTATCTATCTATCTTCCAGCCCACTTTAATCCCTGATTATATTTGTAGCAACGTACAACAACACATTTACTTGTTTAGGAAACCAAGGTCATATAAAGCAAAAACACACAGATTCTGCTATTATTTTTCCAATCTATAATACAGAGTGTTACGCAGTATGGAATCAGTGCATGGTTCAGTCGTACCTCTGCTCAGCTTAAAACGAGACTGCTGGGCCAAAGACTTGTGTCAAGTCTTCAAACTACGTATACTGAAAGAACATCATCTCTGGTTGGTTATATTACATCAGGCCTCTCTCATATTTTATTTGAAGAAAATCAGTTTTTGCCTTCAAACTGAAGAATCAGAGTCCTGCAGTATGTTCAGTGAAAGTGTTTAAGTGTGAGGAGAGTAGTGCACAAAATGTGCTCTAAAGTCAGTCTGGCGGTGCAAAAAACAAAAACACAGTAAATGTCAAGACGTGACTTACAACAGGTGTTGCCCTGGCATCATTTCAATCCCATATTTCATTTTGTATCATTATCTCGTACACACATATTCATTTTATTTTCACCTTGCCCTTCTTAGGCCATTCTAAAGCACATTTTAAATCAAGCAGATGCCACTAACTGTAGCTCACAGGACTTGAAAGGCCAGGCTCGGGAACTGACTCCCTGGGGTGCTGTGAAGCTAACGTTGGAGTCTCCTTTAATGTACTCTGTTTCCGCATAATCAGAAGGTGTACCTTTTGAACAAAAATACACAAAGCTTAATTCTTTGACAAAACAGCAGTTACTCAAGGGTAACCCAAATGCCTGACATTTAACAAGATGGTGTCTGAAATTGTGACTCACTCTCTCAACCGTAGGCATGATTTGACTCAGCCTCACAAGTCTGATCATATAAGTCTAATTGTTTAATTAAAAGGGGGGGAGGCGGTGTTGCGGATGTAGAATTGTTAAGCAGTGCCATAAAACATCTAAATCAAACAACTATATAACGAGACGTAGGATAAAAACAGACCTACTCCTTTAGGCTTATTGGTAAAATAAAAGACACATTTAGCGTTGCTTGCGTTGTCCTTTTGTAGATAGCAGAAACATGTAAGGCCTTCGCCATACTCAATACAGTAGACCTCTTGATGTCAAACAGCCAATGACACTTGGATCATGACTGTTCATTTTGCTTTGAGTCATGCATCCGTTTTAAAACCACATCATTTTTCCATCTCCCAATGTGTTGTCTGATTCCAGCCAATAGCTATCTTTGATAGCATAACACTTAATCATTTTTCATCTGTATGTGTGTGCTCTACATCTAATTACTTCCCTTTTGTATTTAGTAAGACCCTTTGATAATTCTTTAAATTGGACTAAAGCCTATTCTTTGGCTTCTTTGATAAAAGTTACATTTCCATATCTTCAAAAAGTGTCACATGGAGCCCCCAACGAAACATTTTTAGAGGAGATACCAGAAATTGTGACAAAAAACAAACTTTCAAGACATGAATGGGTAGATGATGATGGCTCAGTTCTGTGAATGAAGGTTTTCTATTGTTAGACATGGAAGTAGTGGAGAAAACGCTTACAGGATGCTCAAGGAGTTATTATCCATTCCCAGCAGTCAGTCAGTGTTTATTCTTCCAGCAGTCGATACTGTACCTGTTGTTGTCGGTGTACCTAGTGTGACTCGCTCAAAGAGGACGAGCAAACATAACAAAAGAAGGACACTACAGCAGAGGTATTCTCTAACACACAGTGTGAGTTTTTCCTTTCCTCTCAGTTCATCAGCACCATTATGACTGCAGTGCAGAAATTATAATAAACTTTTCTCTGTCTTAAAAAATGTTTGGTGTACACCTTCTCCCTACCCCTCCCTTAATGGATGTCAATCATCAGCACATGTAAGGGAGTTAATAATTGGTCATGGGGTAAAATCCCCTACATTTACAGTGTTTATTATTAAAATGATTCTGGTGTAGGCCATTTTGTTCAAGATGATCATCAGTTTATTTTACATTCTTACATATCATCCAATGACAGGTGAGACAACAGAAAAACAATGTCCAGATTCGAATGACTGGAGACCGTGTCATCACAGCACTGTGTTCAATTATTGTGCCCATATTGCGTGGCTAATTGACTATGTGCTGGCAAAGACAAAAGCTAAAGTGTTTCATCAGGAGCCAAAAGAAATAACACAACCTCCTGGAAATCTCAAATTCTCAAAAAGTCATGCAAACGTCTTGTGTTTGCTTTTGTTTTATTTTTTTTTCCCTTAGTAGTTTTCTTTTATTGTGAAAGGTTGCCTCTACATCATGTCTGTTTTTGCTTTTTAGCCCCTAACACCGCTTAAAACGGGATGGAAAAAAAGAACCAGTGTACTATCAGAAGCATACCAACACTAGAGTAGCCTACCCTCTCTGCTATCTAAGCTTTCCCTTTCAATATCAATTGGACTTAAATCCCAAATTTGAGCATAAGACATGGGTTAAGTCCTGTATCTATGGTCAAACCCTATTCAGAGGGGATTTTGGTTGCAGGCAAAGCACTGACTTACACATGTGCAAGGGGGAAAGAGAAAGAGAGAGAGAGAGAACCTTTTTTCCCTTTAGTCCTCAATTGGTTCTGCTGCTTGTTGCCTAGTAACCGCAATCCCCTTTAAAAGGCACTCTTACTTGCTCAAAATATCAAAAGATATATTCACATTCTGTCTACCAGACACTCTTATCAACAATAATGACCATTTTGGGGAGACAATGCATGCAGGACCGTCTGTTTTTTTCTTTTCTTTTTTTCCCCCCCTCAAAGCCCTTCCTGTTTTGCTGGGTTTTTAGGCTAAGCTCGCTGAGCAGCCTTTATGTGTAATGAATGATAATGCTTTCTGGCTGAAAAATTGTTAGTGTATTTACTGGTACCCGTATGATTGGTGTAATTGCTACGGTAGTAGGTGACAACAACGTGTCACCTACTGCCGTAGTAATTACACCAGTAGGCGGTCTGGAATTCTTTTTACAATCAGAATCAGAATCCAGTTTATTGCCAAGTAGGTTTTCAATAACTCCTTTAAGTGGTAGGCTATGGCATAGTGAGTGTCGGTGATTACTGACAAATCAGCCATTCCACTCACTCTGCTTTTACATTGGGTCACTATGAAATAGGAACTAATTTACCCTCAAGCCATTTATGAGAATAGAGGGGCAAGAGATGAAAATAATGGTATATGGAAGAACATACACTATTTATATGTTTAAAGTAATACCTCATGAACACTGCTACACAGTGTCCACACACTGCAGTAGAGGTAAGTAGAAGTTTTCAATGTGTGTCTTTGATTGACATAGCCTGGCAGGAGTATATGCTGCATGTTAAATTATAATGTATAATATATGCACTTCTGATGCTCTTGATTGTACTAATGATAGTGAGGGAACTTTTACACCTTACTCATTTTCATGGACAATTGTTAGTCCTGTTCAAATGTTCTAGTGTGACACAGACAATCTTTTATCAGATTCCCAAGCGCTAATTGGATGAGGTGGAATTTACTCCCTTGCTAAAAGGTATGGAGAATAAGAAATACCAAATTTTCAGCCTAAAAGAAGAGCATCCCACTCCTGTAAAGCTGCTGCCACAGTGACAGTTTTGATCAACAACTTCCTGTTGTTTTGTAAAACGTCTGCACCTGTCATCACATGCCTTGAAAAAATATAAAAAATATTGTAATGTGTATTGATTGATTCTAATAAGGTTAGAGACTCACCATGCTATTGATTTGGCTGAATGCCAAAAGCACAATACCCCATAGGTTTTCAGTCAGAGAAAGGGGGCAAAAATATAACACTGAAGGGATCAATACAACTCTGGCTATTATTGCATTTCTGAACTTTATTGAAGTATTCATCACATAATCATTGCATTATTTCATTTGGGTGAATTACATTTCACCGTTATGTTACTCAGTCAGCACTTAGTTATAAAGTAATTCTGTTATACATGCAGCTCTGATTATCATACATTTTAACTTTAATAAAATACACAATTAACAGTAGATAAATTAATTAAAAAAAACTAATAAATATTTGACATAGTTCAGTAGTTAGACACATGGTGTATGATTGTGCTAATTAGTATCATTTAAGTTCAGGCAATATAAAATATAAATATTATTTAATCAAAATAGTAATACAGTAATAAGCTTACTTTTATTTATTTTATGAAAAGTTACAGTCTATCACAAAGCTATGTATTGGGGAGCAAATTGTGCTTTTTTGTTATTGTCGTCGTTGTGTATTAATTGAAAATAAATCTGTATGGGCCTACTGTAATTATTATTATTACAAACTATATTATTATATAATTAAAATTACTTTGTCACATAACGTTTACTAGGGTTGCACTCTTTCAGTTGAGGCAATCATGTCGAATCTACCGTTAACGAAAGGAGCCCAAGAGAAGTTGATTAGCTAGCTAACTCTAGCTAAATCTCAAGTTACTTGAGATTTAGCTAGAGTTATTATAATCCTTGTAGTGACCTAGCTACACCACGTTATACTTGAAGTATAACGTGGTGTAGCTAGGTCACTACAAGGATTATAATAACTCTGGACAGGAACTCTCTGGAAATAACTATGAAGTTAAGTTTGGCCTAATAACAAATAAAATACAGAGAGAAGTTTAAAAAGTTTTTTAAATTAAACATCCCCGGCTGGTAGTTGGCGTTGTTAGCTAACGTTAGCTAGCTAGCTATGGTAACCGCTAACTATGCTACTGCTCGTTTTTTTGGGAATAAGGATTTTGACCATTTCGCCGCTAAAAGGAAACATGGATACGGAGATATGGAGAACGGTGAAATATCTGCATTTTCAACTAGCGTGAGTCACATTCACTCTTAATGTCTGTATTTCTATCTCTGTGTCTACCTGCCTGTCTCTTACTGTAATGTTAGATGGCTGTATTAATTGCTAAGTTGCCCCTGCAGAGGCTCGTGTTTGTAGCTACTTGCTGTGTGAAGTTAGTTGTAACACACATACAGGTCCTAAAACATATGCCGCCATGTTTGCTTGTACATTGAAGTTGTTTTATTGCTCTATGAGTCTCGTCGACAAGGAACTACTTGTATAAATATAGAAAGGTATTTTTTGTGCGCCAAATACAGTAGGTAAGAAGGGAATGTAAGTAATTTAAGATACATTGCATGCCCCGATAAACCTAGTATAAGAAACTAAAACTGCAAAAGGCAATAATCCAAAAGTATAAAATAGAAATCTGCAATGAAAAATATACACAATATATCCATTTTATTAATATGGGCAATATGTGGAAATAATAACCCAAGAAGTAAACTTAGCAATACTGTTTTTTTTGTATGCCAAAAGGATAGAAAGCCATATGTCTGACCTTTTTATTGTTTCTTTTTGATGAACGTCTGTTGTCTTGATGTCATCCTGTGATTCAGTGGAAGTCTATGTAGTTTGTTGTATGCAACAGTGCTACAAATCTGAATACAATCATTGTGTCTGTAAAATAACACCAACTGTGTACAACATGATGTCTTATTTACTTTCAAAAGTAGTTTCAGACTTAATTTTCATTAAATAAAAGCTGCACCCAGTTACACCTCTGTGGTAAATCAATAGGCCAGAATTATTACTGCTTCTTGGCTGACATTAGTCATTCACTTCAAATGTAAACCAACATATAAAAAATATAATAATCTGAAATCTGCTAAACGTTTAATAGAATTTTGTAGTAAGTAAGTAGGCGATGCTCAAAATAATTAAGATATTTTATAATATAAGATGGGTAACCGTTTCTGTTATATGTATTTCTTAGACTTGTGTGTCACAAATGGACATTTATCAGGGGTCTTTAAAGTGATTCTGGTGCTATCAACCAAAATAAAAGCAGTAGATTTGAAAAAAAAATATATATATATTCCAATCCACTAAAATTATGGAAATGATCATGCAAAATGAGATAAAATTCTTGAAATCCAAAGTTTGACTGCCCACATCATTGCATACTCCCTGCACAGTGCCCACTGTTAAATAATTCTGTACGAACAAAGTTAAATAATTCTGTACCAATACTCTAACGAAGATCATATCAGGTGGGATGCTTTGGAAAGAAATGCTGATAAAATGGGGGTATTTGCATATGTGTATCTAAATTGGTTTCCTAATTGTGAAAACATCTGGCTATTCCTCACTTAGACACTAAGCAATATTGCTGCTGAAGCAGTAAAACTATGCGACGCTGCCAGTGACGGACTGGTAATCTGGAATTTGGGCAGATGCCAGAATTTGGGCAGATGCCTTGTGGTCCGTTTGGGCCAATCAGAGAGCCGCATGATTGTCACAGCCATGCAGCCCCTTAATTGTAAATAATAGCCCATATCATTTCTCTCGGCCCCCTTTCAAGCGTCAATAATAATTTCCTTTGGCCCACTGACTTCTCCAAATCATTCTAACCTATCAGTATAACAATCTGATCAGCATTTATACCACAGATGAGTTGCTCAATATCACAGTCATGGTTACCCTCTACAAGTGCGCACTTTTACATCAGTCTGCAACTCTGCATTGTTTTGTAGCAAAATTACTTATTCAGGTCATGTTCAAAAACGTAGAAGGTTTGAAAAAAAACAAATTACAAATCTACCTGCATTTCTTTGATTTGATTGTTTGCAAAAGTTAAAATAAATCAATGCCTTCTGGGAATTTCAAGGCAGAATCGAGTAGATTGCGTCAGCGTGGTTTTTGGAAGTTGGAAGCTGTTGTTGACAAGAAAAAAATTAATCAAGGCCTCAAGCAACACAAGGGGGGGGGGCGTGGAGAAAAAAAGAGAGAAATACAAGGGAGCACTGTTGGCTGATCGTTGGGGAAAAATCAAGTGCAGCTTCAGCTACCTATAGCGCTAATACTGCTAGCACTAGTGTTAGCTAGTGATGGCCAAATGAAGCTTCATGAACCAGTGGCTTTATTTTCTGATCCCACTAGATGGCGCTCTTGGTTTTAAGAGAAAGGCCTATGGCATTGCAATTCAGTGTATTCTCAACACTTTGCTCAACAGAGAGTGCCATTTAGTGGGCTCTGAAAATAAAGATACTGGTTCACAAAGCTTCATTTGGCCATCACTAGTGTTAACAACACATCTGAGCCAGCACACCAAGGAAAAAGACAGGGCAGTGAGGAATATGAGGAGAACACAGAACAAAACAAGCAAGAGGACGATGAAGAGATAGACATGGATAACAAATCTATAGCACTAACCAACACAGAACAACAAGCCTGCTGTGGGTGTGAATGTGGATTACCAGAAGCTACAGAGATGGAGAGCGTTACACAGATTTATGCAATGGGGTTGTGCATTGATATGTTTCGGTGCAGTTGTTTATAGCATGGGAGTTTACATTCACCATCACTGGGGCTATCAAAATCACTGGGGCTATCAAAAGTGCGTGTGCTTTCCATGCGTCAAAAGTTCTATCTGCGACTTGCGCAACCCCCCTTGATTAAAAGCAACAGAGATCCAGTGTGGAAAGGAAGCACTCCTCATTAACATGCTTGTGTCTGAATAGTAGATGTGGTGTTTTCCTTTTAATAGGTTAACAGGATTCAAAGCCTGACATAAACTTGTGTTGGTAGGCTATAGGCCGTCGTGTATCTGAGAAAGATGATTTTGAGACATAGCGCTAGATAAACCAAGTCAAGACAATTTATTATTTACCCTTTAATAAATGTATACACACCATGGAGAGCAAAAAGAGTTATTTTTGTTCAGCAACTCATTAAAACATGCTTGCGGCTATGTGATTGTATCACATGTTTTTGAGGGGAGGAGTATGAATGTTGCATGCTCAAAAATAGGCCATTCAATCTAGTGAGGAGTTACAGAGTGAAGTTATTAAATGGGATGTCGACCAATTTGTATAATACAAACACTTCCAGTACTTGTGAGAGAAGAAATTGTTTCATTGTCACACAATTGAGATGGAAATTGTTCAACAAATACCCTCTTAATGGCAGTAAGTTTACAGTTACTGCCCTACCAAAGGGAAGATAGCCTCAGCTCATGAGACAAACCCGCAGCTCTGCTATTTGGGAAAATGTGTTTTATAATGAACTATCACTAATTGTATTGCTGTAGGGATTTACAGCAGTATATCAAAGATACACCTTTTACATTTTAAGCATTTAGATAGTGTGACGATGCAAGGTTATTGGCATTTTTTAGTGCACTGACTATACAAAGCATTTTTTTTTTTTTAGTAGATACTGATTCTATATATATATATAAAAAAAGTTGGACTAGCAACTCCACATATATACCTATGTTAAAAAAAATCTAAATATTTTGTTAATATGCTGTGACAGACAGGGAGACAGTATGCAGTGCAAGAGAAGTTAACAGTGAAAACAAACCTATACTATAAACTAGCTCCCTTGTCCTTTCTGATGGGACATCACAGCCATAATAGAGCTTTGAGTTGCCGCAGATGTCCCCATTTATTCAAATGTGTTGGCCGACCCATGCAAGTAGTTAATACATATACACATAAACCATCTGGGAGCAGTCTGTCTGATTAACTGTGAACATTGGAAACTCTCCAACTAAAACTATTCTAACATTCTGTAGTTTGTACTTAAAGTTAAAGTTATTGAAATGGCTTAAAATTGCACCCAACTCACAAGTAACCATCATACTAAAGTGACTCTACAGTGACAACTTTGTGATTTAAAAAAAAAAAAATTCTATTATTGCCTTATTATAAAAATGTATGTAATTACTTCCAGAGATAATTAGCACATAGTCTCACCCACAGCAACATCGCTAAAGATAGCTGAAAACATTTCAGGGCCCATTTTCATTGTTTATGGGTTTTAGGTTATAACAAAAGGAAAACACTTTGCTTGGATGCCAGCGTATAAATAATCCTTGAAGTCAGCATCAGTACATTAAGCACCACATAAAATGTGTCCATATTGGCATGTGTCGTAATCATAAAACTGTTTAATTTCAAAAATGCTTGAAGGCTTTTTGTTCAGGAAATCAAGATTTAACTTCTTCCATCTGGAGAGGTGAATAAATGTAACATAAAGCTATAGTTTATTGTCCCTTAAATTATCCTAATTTCTTCTTTGCTGTAGAGCAGTTAGTTGTGAAGTCCAAGTCAGGGTATTTATTGATCGTTTTAGTGTACCAATATGTGAAAAACTGTGATGTTTGCAGTACTTACGCCAATGAAAGTGGAACAATTCAGTCAGGCGGCGGAGTCATTAAGTTTCCATTAAAGTCAACGTGTGTGTTTCCACTGACTGCAGAACGGCTGCATTCCGACTCTGTCTCAGCTCCGACGATCCGCAGCCCTCCGGAGCAGATACGCAGAGCTTCTATTTTTGCCGGATGCCGGAGAGCAATTCAGCACACGGCAGATAGTGCGGGACAGGAAGTCGAGCACAGAAATAAAACATCTGGTTTATTTTCAGAATAAAATGGAGCGTGCTCACGACGGATCATATCTCCCTGGTTTGAAAACAGCACAGAGTTGTTTCCCCTCTACTCCTCTGGAAGGAAACAAACTGTTGTTGGTGTTGTGGTTCTATTCTACGTGAATTCACGAGATCTCGTGGGTCCTCGTGACTTCAGCTGTCAGTCATGGCTGCAGCCGTTGTGCAACAAATCCGGACCTGGTTGACGGACGGCGGAGCATGGAGCCGACACGCAGCGAAGCCGATCCGCAGCCGTTCTGCAACCGGTGGAAAATGGGGGTCATACCAACTGATGAAGTTGCTCGAGCTACAGTGTATTTATAGGTCTGACTCAAACAAACATAGTTGCTTATCTGGTCTCAGGGAAGTAGTTAGCTAAGCTTTGGGTTCTATTGTGTTTCATTAGATTATTAGCCTTCCCCTTAAAGTTGTTCAAATATCAATTTTTCCTTGCTGATTCCGAATCCTGAACTTGCATATTGACCCATAGTGTGTACCAATCGGATACCTGTGCTTAAAAAAATTATATAATTTTTAAATGGCTGTACTAACCCTGTATGGATGTGATATGATTACTATCATGTATGGCCTGGCTTAGGTTAAACCCTGTGAAACATGAACAAATACCAATACCAGCGTTTTAGGCATAATCAGAGGCATTTTTTAAAACTGGTATTGCTATCACAGCTCTATTTCCCATCATGTGTTATTGCTCCACAAGGCGTGTTTTATCTGGCATTTCATGCTGATATTACTTGAACTTCTATTTTTACTGGCTTATTTTTTAATAACTCCACTTCCTGTTGAGATAGTTGGCATTGCTTTGTAGTCAACCTCTCCAAAAAATCTCCATATTCTGAGTTTTTGTCAGTAATAGAATATCTAGTAATTCTATTAATATTTTCCTAACCTGACGGGGTGGGCCGTTGACTGAGTGAGTGGGCACTTGATAGAGCAGATAGGTTTGAATGCTGGCAGCATGTGTGTCTGAAGGAGGAGTTGCCCTTGTGCCCCATGTGGGATAGATAATAAGGGCATGTGCTCAGTCTTGCCGCTCTGATATAGGATATTATTAACTGAGCATACACTTCAAGTCAAGCATGTTACCCTGCCACTGTAATTTATAGAGTCAGACTCCACCTACCTTTGGAACCTTTGTTACTTAAAAGCGATCAGTACAGAAAAGATGCATGCAGTTGTGTCTTCAAAAAGATTTGACTTAGCACAAATCAGTCAGAGGTTGCTGAGTTTGGCTTCATGGAAGCTGGGGGTCTCGGTGGGTGTTGGTGCGGGTTATGACAGTCCAAGGTAGAGCCCAACCGATATATCGGCGCGTCGATATTATCTATTTCTACCTATATTAGGTATTTCCTGAGCTATTGTATCGGACGGTCAACCATGTTTTGAGCGTTGGCGTTGCATAGTCTGTCCACCAGAGGGCACTCTACAACGTCCCTGTTGGCAACACTCTTTTTTTTTTTTTTGTGTGCTTTTTGTTTGAAGGACTTTAAGTTTTATATCTTAAGTTTGTATTTTTATACATTTTATTTATCAGAACTTTAATATATTTTGATGTTCCTCTGTTCTGTTGTGACAATAAAACAAATAATTCTCATTATTTTAGTGAGAATTCGTAAACAACTACAAATAACTAAGATTAGGGAACTCTGGATTTAAAAAAATATATATATCGGCTGATATAACCAAATATTTGTATCGGTATCGGCCTTAAAAATCCTTTCTCGGTCGGGCTCTAGTCCAAGGTTCGTCATATCTTGAAAAATTGAGTTGTTTACATCAGACACAGCATACAGAGGACATAGCACCATCAAGACAGATGGCCTTCATTTTTCCACACGTTCCCTCTCATCTCCCTAATAGAACAGGCGCAGGCTGTCAGGAGCTATGTTGAGGAGGCTTTCATTTACATCCTGGATAAGGATCAATAACGTCTCTATTTAAAAATCAATCATCCCTTGTCAGCAAGACTGTGTTGTGTGATTGTTTGAGGTGTGTGTAACAATTTATACATCAACTACTAGAGTGGTAGGGTGTCGTGCTTTTTCAGGTGACTGCAAATATGTGATGAATGCCAAATTAAGCAACACAGGGAAGATGTTGTCATGAGATTTAAGTATGTTTATGTTGGTGAATGTGTTGTGTACAAAATGCATTTCTGGCAAAGTATAAATTGTTTAGCCAAAGAATTTACTAACTAGATCTAAAAGCCATTATTGAAGTTTTCAACCTTTGGTACACTCAGTCCTTTGATAGAGGGACTAGGACCTTGAAATGATGTTTTTTTAGACAAACAGGTCACCAGAGTATATCAGACATGGTCCCATAACTGCATCTGTCAGGGGCTGACAGTCACACAGTGCATCCTGAGAATTATAAGGAGCTGACATCTCTTCTTCATATCATCTTGGTCCAGGCTACCTGTCGAAGCAACAGAAATCTGTCTGCAGAGGAAGTAGGTGGACCAGAGGAGAGTGAGGCTGCATGGTTAGTGCTCGCTAGGCAAGAAGAGTAGGTGGACGCTCGATAAACTGAGCTGAGGTCACCATCAATCTCTCACCCAAAGGGAGAGATGCTTAGGAGTCCTCTGGCTGAGGATGATGAATGGAGGCCACTGGAGGAGAGGAAGCTGCTATAATATTTGGCATTGTCTAGTGCGCTCTGTAACTCCATGTTGGTTGGAGACAAGTTTCAGTATATTCACAAGCCAGCGGGCACAGCTATGAAATCCTCAATGTCTGCTCTGCTGATGGTATTTCATGTTGAACTGTTTAAGTACATTAAGGCATAGCAGGAAAAAACAAACTACGTTACAAAACGGTAATGTTTTTTTGGTGCACATGTAAAATAAAATTATGTATGTAATAATGGGGCATGGTTTTGATGCAGCTGAACGTTATTCAACACAAACTCCACTGTACAGAATGAGTCCACCATACAAAAATACAAAACACTGGATTGACTGTCACTCAAAAATGAGCCATCTATTACAAGCTGGTGGGTGGGAGGCAAGGAAGCCATCCCTCTGCATTTTGGAGGCAGACGTCTTGAGGGGAGTCATGGTGAGATTGAGAAAAATGACCCTTCATCTTTGATGGCAATGACAGAGAGGGAGAGCTGACAGTTATCCAAACAGCTTTCTGTGCAGAGCCGCAGCTCAGAATCAGTCACGCAGGCAGTGAGTGTTGTGTCCTGGGAGGACAGTGACCGCTGTCAACAGGGCCCCCAGAAAAGAGGCTGTCAAAGAAAGGGACACTGTATACTTAAATGATGTCTGACTGCCTCTTAGAGTCAAGTGCTCTCTGCATGCAAATATACCATTTCATCTTTCTCTAATAACTGAAAATACTTGCCTGCACTGATTTTGCTATCACTGTTGTAGCAGCTGCTGGTGCAAAGGTACCAGTCTCCCGTTGATTTAAATACATTTACATGATAAAACATGGGATGCTCTGTGGAAGTTTATTTACATTTGGTCTGACTAGTGCTACCAAATCCAATCACAGTACACCAGAAAGGGTATGCCTGACTTTCCAGTAAATAGTGCACCGTGACAAAGGACTATTCAAGCCCTGTGTTGTCAGAAACAATAAATCGTCACTCTGTCAAGCATCTCTCTTGAACATCCAGTGTGATGGGCTCCGCTTCTTGCACAAATTGTCTCAGTCAAAGCAATGAACAACACTGTAACAACTTTAACACTGATATAAAATACTTTTAAATCTACAGTAGTCTTAGACATCGTCACAATTGGCATCAAGCTCCAATTTTGTCCAATTTACATAAGTGGCTTGTTTGTTGCATATTTTTCCATGTAGCGCTATGTAGCTCTCCGTGTCGGCCCCCCATCACTAGCAGATGGGTCCCTCCCTGTTAAGTCAGCCAGAGACTGTGCGACTTCCCAAACTGAATAAATCTCGCCCGCACTTATAAACACAAAACTGCTTTGCTAGTTCCATCGTGTTGTTGGACATTTGTTGAAAAAATATTTGTATTCATTAGCATGATTTCAGTACTGTTTAGTAAAAACATCCAAAACACCAACGTACGAAAACATAGACCAGATTCAAGCTTTTATTTTGTAAAGTCGAAGGTCATGGACAGCACGTAGCCGGGAGAGCATGAGACGGGAGGTCAAACCTTGGATATATCAAGAATGTGTCCCAAAACCAAGGCCTGTCAAATATTTATGATCAAAGTTTAGATAGCAAGCAAAGTCTACTTAGACAATGATACATTTTGAAAATAAAACTTTTGTTTTGCTTAAATATCTGATCACCATTTTGGCTGTTTACAGCATTATGTCTTTTA
This sequence comes from Percina caprodes, assembly GCA_013375575.1. Lineage (NCBI taxonomy): Eukaryota > Metazoa > Chordata > Actinopteri > Perciformes > Percidae > Percina > Percina caprodes. The sequence goes on along the minus strand of JABXJD010000003.1, from coordinate 5,515,876 downwards.
ATGTGACAAAAATACTAAATAATAATTTTGACTATGAATTGGTATGTAATTTATGGTGGTGTAAGATGCTGGAAAAAGCTTTCAAAATGGACCTTGAAAGTGCTTGAAAAGTGCTTGAATTAGCCCTTGGAATAGGTGTCGAACCCTGATTAAAATCATTGGATTAATTGATTATTCCCAAAATAAAGAAGTATAATAAAGAAGGTTGACGGGCATCAGGGCATTTCTACTCACCGATGGGCCTGCATGCCGCGTCTCTGGGGCCCACTGCTGCTCCGAGATCCTGTACAACTTAGCCTGGAACCACAAGGGACCAGTTACCATGTGTGCCACGTGGAGGCGTGTACGAGGTGGAGAGGCTATGTACCGGCAGAGGAGGCGACACACACTCGGCTCCTCTTTCAGCCCCTGAAAACAAAGGGCTGTCCGGTGGCAGTAGCTGGAAGCAGAGAGTGGCGAGCAGAAGCAACATGTAGCATGCGCTAACTACAAGCTCTACAACTCCAACACTACTGCACTGACGCATCACATGCCCTGCAAGCAAACACACACACATGCGCGCGCAAACACACACACACAGACCCACACAGACAGACACACACACACACACCCACACAAACGAACGCGCGCACACACACACACACACAGACATACACATACACACACACACAAACCCACACGCATGCACACACACACACATACACACAGACACACACACACACAGAGACAGACCCATAGAGACAGACACACACACAGACACGCACACACACACACACACGCACGCACACACACAGACACACACGCACGCACACATGCGCACACACACACAGACACACACATACACACATACAGACAGACACCCCTACACACATGCACACACGCACGTACACACACACACACACACACAGACAGACCAACACAGACAGACAGACATACTATACCAGTACAAATGCATTTTCTCTTCCTCAGCCAGGCAGAAGCTTTTTGTACCACTTCTTCTTCTTTGGCTTTTGCATTACCTGGCTCTGAAGATCTACCAGCTGGGACCTCAAGGTGCTCTCAGTCCTCTCCCACTCCTGCTCTTTTTCCTGCTGAGTCAGCTTCAGGCTTTCTGTGGCCTGAAGGAGGGAGGATTTTTCCTCCTTCCACTCGTTGAGATGACTCTCCAGCTGATGTTTATACTTTTTTTCAAGAGCATCCATGAGGTTCTTGTTGTTTTGGTCCTGCATCTCTAGCTGGGCTCTATGGGAAGCCTGGGATCTTTCCAGAGTCTCCTTTGCCTCCAAGTCCTGTTTTAGGAGAGCTTCCTCCAACTTGCTCAATTTATCATTTAGCTCCTGAGCTTGAGCCCTCTCAATCTCCAGATGGCTCTCCAACATCACATTGGTGGTCTTACCTACCGTGAGCATCTGTCTCTCTTCTCAACGCTTCAACTTCTGAATCGCCACAATATTTTTAAGGGCCTGCATCTCTCCCTTCATCAACTTTCAGGGCTTCAGCAATGAAGGTCTGCAGGTCCAGATCTTTTTGGGCTTTTTCCAACTGGGATTTCAGACGCTCTGTTTTCCCTGGTGGGGAGTGGACACGTTCAGCCGGAGTCTCATCCAGCTGGGCTCTATGGGAAGCCAGGGATCTTTCCCGTATCTGATTTGCCGCCTCCTCCTGTTCTAGGAGAGCTTCCTCCATCTTGCTCAATTTATCCTTCAGCTCCTGAGCTTGAGCCCTTTCCATCTCGCGGCTCAATGTCACATGTAGACCACACATTCTAAGTTTCATGTAAATCTGAATGTTTACCAAGATACAACCGTTGCTGTTTCAACAGTCACTTACAGGAAGTTGGTCTTCTATAACTCGCGCATTGTGTTAGCTATCAAAATTCTTTTGATAGCTTTTTGTCACGAGGGTCCACCGAGTCTATATCCAAGTTTTCGTGCAGATTGGACTCACAGCCCAGGAAGAGTTAGACAAAGTATGGTTCCCATATGTCAAAGAATTTTTTTTTTTAAATAATTAAATAAAATTCTAACAGCGCCATCTAATAGCTGAGTCACTCAAAATTTAGCATTTATGCTCACAACGCTATGTGAAACAACTGTGTCATGTTTGGTGGCAGTCGAAATAAATCTTGGCCAGATATGCAACTTCCTCTTTCAACAACCCTGAAAGGAACTTTCTACTCTATAACGTGCACATTTTTCAAAATTCTTTGGATAACTTTTCATCATGAGTGTCAGTAGATACTACTTGCAAAGAGTCAAGAAGATTGCAGTCACGGCCTAGGAGGAGTTCGAAAGAATGTAAAACACATGACTATTCATAAAGTTAAAATAGCCACCTTCCGGTTGGGCGGAGCTAATGAAGGTAAATGGGAAATATGTTCGCAATGATTTGAGCAATATGCATATCAAATCTAGTGGAGATTGGCGTAACTATGTCTAAGTTAAGGCCTTTCCACACATTAGGGGGCGCTATGGAGCCCGCTTAAAGGTATTGGCCAAATCGCTGAACAGACTCGCAAAGCTCCCAGGTGTTTATGTGGGCGCCAAGTTTTGTGAGTTTTCGTATATATTAAGGCCGTGAAAAATGTGCCCAAGTGCTACAACAATTAAGGGGGCGCTATAGAGCAACCATACCACTCTCAAGCCTAAATGGGTATTCAGATAAAAGAGTTTCATATTCTGCACATGGCAGCAAGATTTTGAGATTTTTCATGGATCCTAAAGTCCTCAAAAAAGTCTTCGTAATATGTGAATTTTCCCACATGCTGAAGCCCTCAAAAATGAGAGAGACAGTTCAGAATAATAATAATCCCTACAAAAACAATAGGTTCCTTGCACTTCGTTCTAGGACACCGTTGTAATAATAAACGTTTTTAGTGGCAAAAACAGCACTTTTAGCTTAAGCTGACGCTGAACATTTGCCCCATAGGGTTAAATTGCAGCCCAGTCTGTGGCCGTCGGTTACAGCATTCACGCTTAATACTGGACCAATTTCAAAGATTGTTGTTCCTACCAGTCTACAAAAACATAGGAAAACAGGGTCAAGGTTGAAAAATATGATAGTTACCCTTTTTGTTGGTAAATGAGGCCCATTGATTCCAAGTAACTTCTAATGAATGTATTTTCTCCAAAAGTTGCCAAATTGTTTCATAATCCTAATACATTTTTAAGACTGACAAACTATATATAACGTGGTTAGATTTTGAAAAAAGAAACTCTTGATGTGCCTTTGTACACAGCACAAGATGAGTTAACCCCAGGAAATAGAAGAGAAATGTGCAATCCCAGATTTATTCTCATTTTTGAGTGCTGTTAAGAGGATTCTATGCAGAAAATGCCCCTAAAGGTCAAGCCCATAATTACACTCCTTTTACCTAAGAGGAGAGCATGTCACAAATCCAATCATCACCTGAATAAGGGCTACCCAATCTCTGACTGAAAATGAGAAGGTTTCAGATAGGCTCTTGCATTATTGCATTTACGTTATCCACAGTGAGACACAAAACACTTACAGTGACCAGTGTCTTAGCCTGAACATAATTGACATGTCTCTTTTGAGGGTGCTTAACTGCAGGATTCAAATAAGTGATTGAATAATGGTATATGCCCTCGTGAATACATTTACCAGGGCATATAGCATTATTCAATGGTAAATGTATTCCTCCCTGCATCATGTACCATTTTTCTGAATATTATAACCAAGAGAAACTTATTTGGTCTCCCATGTCGAAACTGGAACAAACTCTTTCTGCCTGGATATTGGGTGTACTGGAGGCCTGCACGACATTGGAAAAAACTGACATTGCAATATTTTTTTCCCGATTTTTGCGATATGAAAAAAGAAAAAGTAATTTTTAAAAGATGACATAAATAGCTCTATTTGGAAATAATAAATCATTCTCGACTACTGAAGTGATTTTGGAGAAGGAAATTATGTAGAAATACGCTGGTTGACTAGCATGACACCACTGTATTCTTATAATCCTATCAATCCAGGCTAAAGTGTATGACAATGACTGATGATTGCTTCCTCTAAATTTCAGGTTATAGCGGGGCCAGCTTGTGTGTCTGATAAATGGATCAGACCTGCATGTCACGCGCACTAGCAACAAACTCTGTGTATCCAAGAACAATTAAAATCAGTGGAAATTCTGTTAGATCAGACACAGACTTCTGTGTCGCAGCTCCAAACCGTAACGTTAGTTGGGATGGACGGACCTTTTGTTTCTTTAGGCTAACTATATGAGCTTTAGCCTGGCTGGTAGCAGCCTTCTGCGGGGGAAATGGCCGGGAGACGTTGTGATTATGGTGCATTAATCAGGTGATTTAGTTCGTATTTGCAGCGAACATAAAACACTGACTGCTGTAGCTTCACTGACTACCCATCAAACTATGCGCATCACTGTGTCAGCGGCAGCTGCTGCCCATGGTACTTTTCTACACATGGAGAGCCTCACTTCCCATAACAATAAACCCCGTCGGACTAACGTCACATACACACGTTGGCCACATGGCTACCTGTCCTCATCGCAATGTCCTGCGATGTGACTATGACGCATGCGCACATCGCGATATGATGCTAAAACACAATATCGTTCAGCCCTAGTTTACTGCAAACTCTATTCTCTGTGTTGTCCCCTCTGGGAAAATGGGTAGACAAAAGGCTTTTTTTTTTTTTTTTATATCGTGAATGTGTTTTTTTCCACTAAATAAATTTGTGCCAGAAGTTGTTGATTTTCAGTAGGATGTCGTGGTGGTCAAGTGATTGGCTGGCTTGTGGGATTGGCAGCAAAGTGGTTTCTCAACATTCAGTCCTGCAGGGAATGCCTTTCTCAGTCAAAGAGTCAAAAATCTTCAAAACTCTCTAAACAATTGTCATCCCGTGGGCCAACCAGCAGCTTCCTGTTAATTTTCTACATGGCAAAGTCTAGCTAAAAAACAATTTTGTTTTTCCACCCAGCACAACATAGTTGGATTTGAGTTTTAGGTGCACAGCCACACATTAGAACTTTGTACACAAATGGCAACATAGAAAAATGGACTGTACTGTAAATGAAACAGCTCAATCCCAGGGTGCACTTTGCATAAGAGAGGTCAAACAAATTGGAGGCAAAGATGAAGTAGCACACATGTCAGCATACGTTGGTGATCACTGATTTTTTTTTCCTTCTCTTTTTTCTTACCTGAGTGCATATTCCCTAAGAAAAAACTTTTGTTTAATTAAAGAAATGGCCACTGCTGAGAACACAGGGATTGTTTTCCTTCCTTCCTGTACCTTCTGCAAATTAAAAGAAACAAGCAGAGGGGGGTTCCAGGGCAAATTGTGGTGGTGCAAAACTAGAAGTGTCTTTTTAGTATAACTACTAATGATTATACTTACTGTGAGGCACATAGAAATTCCAGACAAATAGAAAGGGGTAGAAAAAAGGCTGAAATTAAAAGTCAAATGGAGGTTGACTGTGGAGTACAAATCCGTTACAGGGATGAGGATTTGGAATTTCTGCCTTACTAATACAGTAACAAATGAATACATTTATATCTAAATGCGTCTTTGTATGAGGCTGTGAGAACAAAGTCATATTTTTTCTTTGCAGAATCATAAAATACAAAGCAAAGCAGACTATGCTCTATTTTGGTGACAACAGACAAACATGAAAATCTGCCTGCTGACTCTGCCAGAAGGGCAGCATGTGTGAGGTTGTGAACATCCCAGGGCCCCTGTAAAGACCCCCTGAATTGTTGTAAAGAAGAAAGAAAAAAGCCCCCCTACTTAATTGAGTGTTCTTAAGAACCAACGCGATGAGCGCTTACACTTGGCCATGTTAAAGATGCAATGCAGACTAGTTTGCTGCGTGGTGCCAAAAACAAAATTACAGCCTGTTCTTATTTTTAGGTCAGGAATAATTTTTGGTAGTGCGGGTTTTTTGCATGTGTTAATTAATGCAAAATAAGCAAGACTACTGAATTTATGAATAACATCATCACAAAGCAAGAAATGGTCATGCTTATCCGCCCAAGGCTGGTATCAATCATACTAAGAAACATACTTGTATGGATATGACAATTATTCAGCTTGCATTCTTACTAAACTTATGCACACACATATAAGTCCTAATAACCTGAATGTTTCCAGGTCCTGTTGCTGATTAGTTTTATTTTATTTTTATCCACCAAAATCAAATCTACACACTAATTGGTTGTAATAAATGCATCATTCTTCTCTAAAGCATTTTGCTATTCCTGAAGGCAAGCTTGTGTGTGATGTTGAAACCTTGAGGGAATTTATGGGCCATAGTCAAATGACTCAGCTCTTTTCAGGCCTAAGGTTGTCCGTTTCAATTTGGATCATAGCTCCTTTGGTGAGGTTAGGCCATTCTGAATGGCAAGATAACTAAAAGCCAGTTTGTTTATGTTTTTGTGGTCAGGGGTTCATGATAAGACAGCAAATCAAACCTTTTCAGCGAGTACATTTTGTCGTATCCCAGAGGCTTGTCTCTCAGATTGGCACAATGGGGATTATCCTTTCCAGCCTGCGTTGATCCTTCCACCGGCTGAGAGAGGGAATGCAACTGAAAGATGGTGTGGGTGGAAGCAGGAAAGTTCTTAGAGCAGATTCACAGATGTCTTACACCAAGGACAAAAACGGGCTTGCAAATCTTTAATGGCAGTGTCAAACAAAATAGACCACTAGCTTGCAGACATTTTGTGGTTTTGTTGCAGTCTACATATGTGCCAAAATTATTTTCAGCACTCCTCAGCTTTTTCTACTCTAGTGACTGCAAAATGTGATCCAAAAATATAAAACTTATAAAATTATGATTATATTAAAGGTGCAATATGTAATACTGAGAGCTAGTGTTTAAAATAGTTATTGTGGTACAAATTCAAAATACTGGAGAGAGTCGTCTCCCCCGCCCCCTCCTCCCCAGACTTGAAGTTCATGTTGGTTGCCAGGCTGAGACCGCAGCATCCACAACAATGTTGCTGGACGCTTGTCTCGCATAGCCAGACATTACTTCACAGCACAGCGGGGTAGCTAACGTTAAATGCTGGCAAAATGACAGTCATAAAAGCCCGTGCTCACACGGAGCTCTGTACCCAACTGACAGGCACACTTCCTTGGTTTAGAAATACAGTAGGAACAACGTCGCCGTCCTTTCCACATGCCAGACAGAAACATGTCCTCGGCGTAGACTTACAGTAGAAATCCCTTAAAAGTCCACAACCTCGCCCTCTTTTTTCACCCTAGAAAAATCTGAAAAAAACGTTACCTTGTATCACATTTGGACATAGAATGGTTAAGATGTTAAAAATCAAACTCAGTGTTAGACATAGAGTATAAAAGGAAACATCAACTACTAGAGTAGTAGGGTGTCATAATACTGTGCAACTTGCTGACCTGCATCCTCCCAGGCTTGTATTTACGGTGTTTTAGCCATGAGGCATGTGCTGCACTCTAACTAGGGCTGCACAATTAATCAAATTTTAATCACGATCACAATTTTGACTTCCCACGATCAAATTTGTGTGATCGAGCGATTATTTTATTTTTTTTAAATGCGTCATTTCATAGAACGCTCCGAGTTTTTTTGCACAGCGCATCTACCGCTCCGTAAACCACAGTCTGATCATTAGCCAGTCAAAGTTGTCCCTGCACCGCGCAGCTTAGTTTCTAGATGGAGACAGTCACAGAGGACAGAGTAACGGGAGGAAAATTCAACAGATAGCAGTTGGTCATACGGCGGTCTCAAGGTTTACCAGTTTACCAGTAAACGCAACATTTTGTCCCGTCTGTGTTGTCTTTCAGACAACAGCAGTGACCAGTGCTAGTCGGTGCTAGTTAGCGTATGTTAGCTGTTAGCTCTTCTAGGACGCACCGGTGCTAATGTCCTCGCATCCGCTGCAATGTTGTTTATATGGATATGGTTTAATTTTGCGTTACATGACCCATTTCTTCTGTAAAGCCGTGCCTGTGTTGGCTCTCTCCTCTACTCTCTCTCCACTTACTCTCCGCACAGCCCCGCCACACAACGGCCACCAGTCCACACTTCTGATGTTTGTCTACAGTTTTAATTGTTATACATTGTTAAATATGAGGGGCAGACCTGTATTTTTACCAGTGTTTCCGCGGGTAACTGCTATCGCGGCCGCCACAGTGAAAAACACAGAAGAAGTTATTGAATGCAACTAACTTCAGTTGGTAGAGTAACAGCGTGTGAGACGGAGCCTGCTGGACCTGGGCGAGAGAAAAATGCAGCGCAGTGACGATACAGACATTTCATACACACACCGTGTGTATCCGCCATTCAACCCATGCTGGACCCGTTCATAATGATCAACCGTCTCTCTCTGAGTCGCACTCCCTCTCTCTCCCTAGCTCTTTTAATCAGTTATTGTTGAAAACAAGTGAAGGAGCTATCTCAAAAATACATTTAAAAAATATATATATATATATATATATATATATATATATTCATATATATTTCAGATTTGTTTTGGTTAAAATCAACAAATAATCGTGATCACAATATTGATCAAAATAATCGTGATTATCATTTTGGCCATAATCGTGCAGCCCTGACTCTAACCTAGTTTACATTTACAGGTCCGGCACGTTGCCTAAAGTTCAAAGTGAATCCACATCCAGGCTCCATCACTGTGTATTTTTTCAAGCAGAGGAGTGTCAGCCCTGTGCATTATACATCCATCTTGAATGTAGAAGGAGAAAAAGAAGAAGCTGCATGAATTGGTTTTCTTCCTGTATGTTGGAAGAGTGATGTGTATCGCCGATATTGTCACAGAATATATGTCACAGTGCCTTTGCACCATAGCCTATGTGAGGACTTTATGTTGTTACATTAGCATTGCAAGTATGTGAATCAGTTTGTGCTCTATGAACAGTACTGTGTAACTCAATATGTGTCAGTATTCCAACTGTCAGATGTTAGTATGTCAGAAATGTCACCAAGACAGTTAATGTGCATGACAATTACAGTGAGCTGATTCTGGTGAATGATATGTTGAATGAATGTATGGGTTATAGCCCAATTGAAATCAAAATGATTGTTCTTGTCAGCAGAGATGACAGCTGTACCTCTGGAGTACATTTAAGAGGTGTCAAACAGGATCCCTATTGTTTCCAGGAGAAATTGTTGACAATGAAAATAATAGCTTTGGATGGCTTAATTAAAATGCCAAAGCCTTTTATTGGTAATGTGCCACAGTCAAAAGTCCTTGACAACATGCCCTTTTCTGTCATTTATTGTCAAAGAAGTTATATCAGTGCCACGTTGATGCTTTGTCTGCTTATGTCCTATATCCACCTAACTTATAGTAACTTATAAAGTACCCTGCTGCTACTACTAAAAGTATATTACAGCCATTATGTTGTTACAGCCACTACTTTATATCTGTAGAAGTCTGTCTTTCCCAAAGTACCACTGGGATGATGGTACAAGAGGGGCTTAGGATGCCTGAAGGACAAGTATAGGTCCTCTTAAGCTTGTCTTGTGTTTGTTTTTTTTTATGTTTTTGAAACAAATTAAAACCTGCTAGCGTTTATATGCACCGCAGACAGGAAATTGACACTGACTGGCAACTTGGCTTTGAACCATAAAAACAGGCAGATCATCTATGTAGATTACACATTTCTTTTTGAAGACTGTAAGTGACTAACTATTGGCGTAACACATGCCTTGTTGGTCTTGTCATGCTTGGTTACTGTAATAATTATGGGTTGTTGACATCGGCCCATATTTGCTTATCGTGTGTGTGTGTGTGTGTGTGTGTGTGTGTATATATATATATATATATATATATATATATATATATATATAAAAGACAAAGCTATTCTTGTCGATAGGCTATATTGTATATCCATACAAAATTGCCAAATATTTATTTTATTTAGTTAAGAAACAATGAGGCAATACATAGTTTGAGCACTATAGAGCTCTGACAAGTGCTTGTTCGGTATCATGGTCTTTATTAACCAAAAACCAAGTTTTTCTTAAATTGGCTATTACCAAATAACTGCTGAGCACCAAACAGCAGACAGAAACAGTTAGCGTCTAACTAGTAGAGCCTTTAGCAGCTAAAGAGGGATTGTTCAGTCTATATACTACGTACACTTGTGTTCATTTTTTTTATCATGCAGGTAGGGAATTATTTAGGCAAATTAAATTTGTATGCTCATGGCGCTACATCTACAGTTTCGGGGTGGTTTTCTGTCTATACTGTAGGACACATGTGTCAAACCCAAGGCCCGGGGACCAAATCCAGCCCCTTGCAAAATTTGAAATATTTGGTTTTCATGACTTGTTAAATTCTATGATGGCTAAGAAAGTTTTAGATGACTTTTTTAGGGTTTTTGTCAACCAAACTGTATGGGAGAAGGCTACGTGAGCCATGCAGTAATACAATGTTAATTGACTAAAAGCATGTCAATAAACTCAAAATGTCTAGTCCTTATTGTGATTGTCATTTCCAGTGTGGCCCTTAGTGAAATTGAGTTTGACATCCTTGCTGTAGGGTTGTTGACATACAATTAGTGCTTTTATATTCTTTGCCTTTTGTGGTGTTGTTTACAAGAATGAATTATAGCTGCTGACCGTACTGCCTAAACATTTGATTTTTCATATATAAATGTGTGCTTAGCTATAGACCTGTCTTGACGCATGACTCTTACAGTTAGTTTTCAGCTCATTGAAGCACACAAATGGAAATATTGCTGAGTAATGAGTTCTGCTCATAGCAGAAAATAAAAACATTACACCCACCTAATATGTGCATGAGTATAGACTTAATTTGCATCTTAGTTCATACTTTGATTGGTAGTGATTATTATTAGTAGTGCCAGTAGTTGTATTACTGACATAAGATTGTTTACAAAAACTGCCCCTTCAGCCACTGCTACTGCTTGTGGGTTCAGGTCTATACAATAAAGATGAACTGTAGCAGTCAGTTGAGTATGAGTAATGTCAAGCCGTGAGTCACTGACACCAAGGCTGAATCCCATTGTGTAGATGGGAATTGTTCATTTTATTGATATTGATACAATTATTGAGACTGCTTAACAATCTGAGTCTTTATCAATACCATTATCAATACAGTGAACCCTCGTTTTTCACGGGGGTTACCTTTTAAAAAGAACCCGTGATAGGCGAAATCCGTGAAGTAGTAACCTATATAATTATTATATGATGAAATACTCCATAATACATTGAAACCAAAGAACAAAACCTTTTTACAGGCCCAAGCATTTTTATAAATATAAGTACTGTATAAACTTTTTTTTTTACAAATAACTACTGTACTGTAAAATAATAATTTTAATCATCAATACAAACTGAAAGGCTTCAAATTGCGGAGATCAGTTTTTTCGAGAGAAGAACATAGTTATCGGTAGTTGTTGTCGCTCTTTTTTCTTCTGGGCAAAAAGATTCTTATAAACAGAAGCAGAACACAACGCGATGGAAGTGGCGAATGTTTATAAGTCAACAATTCTTTGTAACATGCAGCGATGTTTCTGTTGCCTCTAACGTTGGTTTCGGAGCATCAGAGAGCAGCGAAGACATTTAAAGGCTCTGACACCAACCTGACGACTGACCACCGGCAGAAAAGGCAGTCAGACTGATCACTTGGCTCCCGTGGGTCCAAAAAGTGCCTCGGAACACAGCGAAGCGATGACAATGACATTGTAATCAAATATATAGATGAAAATAGGTTATTTATGACTTATATACGTATATTTAGATCAGTCAGTTGAAACTTGTAGTTCTGAAAGTAAGATAATGTTTATGTATGTGTAATGTATGCCTTAGTTTGAGGTTATTGCATTTCAGAAAAATGTTTTCTTTAAATACAATGTAATATGGCACTTAAATGCACTTCATATGTTTAGTTTTTTGAGAGATAATATTGTAAGCAATGTAGGCCATAAAAATGTTGCTTTTTTCAAAAATGAAACAAAACTATTGTATATTATTTCTCTTCAATAAAACAAAAGTATTTCTTATCCAATTACGCGATTAATTGATGGAATAATCGGTAGAACACTCATTACTAAAATAATAGATAGCGGCAGCCCTACAATGGATCTCACTGTCCGCCTCATGATGAACCACAGTTTTGTCTAAAAGGAAAGCCAAAGCCAGACAATGAAATGGACGTTTCTTTCCTTTTATCTGTACAGTACAATTATACTTTTTATGGTTAAAAACAGCAACATGTTTAGTCATATGAAAACTTGAGCCGCAGTTTATTAACCCATAACCCTAACCCAACTAGCTGGGAGCTTGGCCTTCAACAGGAAGACCCAGTTCTAAGTCCCTGTGTTAATAACCCTGATGGAAGCCATATTGAAAGTTTCCACCTCTTGGGAAATGATGGCAGCCAGCTCTTAAAATGTAGCCTAGAGTTAAACTGAATGAATACAGTAGACTATGGTTCATTTTAATGCTAATTTTTAATGGAGAATGGTCATTTTACTACTGATGATTTTTTTTTTTTTTTTGATCAGTCAACTATTCAGATGAAAATAATATTCCAGCCCTTCATAGTGTTTTGATGCAGATGTGGAGCAAAATTACCTCACACTAAAGTGCACCTACATCGCATCTTTTTTCCTGACTAGCTGTTACTTGTTAAACCTTTATTTGTCCACAGCTTGTCAACCTTCGTGACAATGCCATCTGTGGTTGCTAGGGAGATTTAGGACACAGCTGCAGTCTCAGCTCATGACTTGCCTGTGATGCCAGTGTAATTTTGATGCTGCCATTTTAGCTTTGACTCTAACTCCAACACCAAATTGAATCTTAAAATGCCATTGTACTAAAATAGCAGACAATGCAACACATAGCAAATGTCTCTCCTTTCTTTTGAAAGAAAAGGACTTTTTTTTCAAACTGAAGTCATTTTAGAAAGATTTATTTTGTGCCACCATTGGCAGACATTTCATGTAATAGGCATACTTTCCTACATTAATTTCACATTTTAATTAGTTGATGCTAACCACTTACATTATGTGCATTATTAATTATTTGGCCAATTATTTCTGATGTAAAGCCTGGTTGATTAATTGTTCAGTCTATTAAATGTCCAAAACAAAGTGTGGGAAATTGGGCAATATCTCTGAGCCCAAGATGATCTCTTCAAATGTCTTGTCTTGTCCAACAGTCCAAACCCCAAATATATTCAATTTACATCAGAGAAAAGCAGGACATTATCATATTTGAGAAGCTGGAACCTGAAAATTGTATTGTATTGTTAGAATGATCTAAATAGTTGCTGTTTAATTCATTCAGATGGACAAATTGTCCAGCTAATTGTTTTAGGTTTATTCTAAAACATTTGACTGCACAGATAAGATAACCTCATTATGTGTCACTGGGCAAACATTTAAATCCCATGCAGTATGACAGGCATTTCAGTTGGCTTTCATTTGGCTAATATAATCATGATATCTTGTTGTACAGTGAAGTTGACAACAGAACATGGATTGCGTCAATCAATCCATGCAACAAGTCTCGCTCAAGTGAGTGAGCCTCTTGATATCTAGCATCAACTGCCATTAAATACTGATTGTAGAATACATGAAATACAGTTGAAAACCTACATTTTATATTCCACCTATCAGTGTGGTGTTTGCGTGCTACATTGCACACATTTTTGGCTCTCACTCTAAATGAGTTCCTTCCTTTATGCCTTCCTTTTCTATCCCTCTTTCTCACTGTCACTCACATCACACTCATTACCTTGCCAATCACTTCCCTCAGAGACAAAGGGAATAACTATCATGGGATTTTCTGATTGATGGCGCTAGCTATCTGTCGGTACCCTGCAGGTCAAGGGGGTAAGGGTTTAGCGTGGCATTGGTAAAACAAATTCAGCACTAAATATGGTTGGCAGTTTGGCGCTGTGTCATACGTCTTACACCACTTAATTCTATATGAACACGTCAAGTAATTTTGTATTAGTGTCACACTTGTCTTCTGTCTTTGTGCTCTGTAATACTCTACATCGCCATATGAGTATCATCTGAGTACACAGTGGAGCGGTGGTCAGCAGATCTGGAGAAATGGAGATGGAGTATTTATTTCCTGAATGATGGGGAAATGCATTGACCTAGTTAAATTGTGGAATAACAGTTGCAACATGATATTATTAAGGGTCATTTTAAAGAGTTTTGTAGGGACCAAAATACCAATTGTTCACTACAGCTAAAAAATATTTTTGAGTGTTAAGTTAAGGCTGATCCTATTTCTCCATCTTACCCCTACCGCTAGCCGTTGGCCCTTGAAACCAAGTGGTAAGGGCTAGAGCTGCACGATATTGGAAAAATCTTACATTGAGATATTTTTTTCCCTGCGATATATATTGCGAAATGAAAAAAGAAAAAGTAATTTTTAAAAGATGACGTAAATAGCTCTGTTTGGAAAAAATAAATCATTCTCGACTACTGTGGTGATTTTGTAGGGGAGTGCATCTACATAGAAGAAAAAAATTAAAAAGGATCTTTTCTAATGTGAACCATTCTTTGTTGAATTTTAATGCTTTACAAACACCAAAGCAAGTCAACGTTACTCTTCTGAAGTAGTTTTGGAGAGGGAAATTAGGTAGATCAGACACAGACTTTTGTAGTAGATTGGTGTTATGTTTCCAGTGTCGCGGCTCTGAACCGTAATTTTAGTTGGGACGGACAGACCCCTTGTTTCTTTAGGCTAACTATATGAGCTTTAGCCTATCTGGTAGCAGCTTTCTGTGGGGTAAATGGCCGGGAGACGTTGTGATTATGTTGCATTAATCAGGTGATTTAGTTCGTATTTGCAGCGAACATAAAACACTGACTGCTGTAGCTTCACTGACTACCCATCAAACTATGCGCATCACTGTGTCAGCGGCAGCTGCTGCCCATGGTACTTTTCTACACATGGAGAGCATCACTTCCCATAACAATAAACCCTGGACTAACGTCACATACACACGTTGGCCACATGGCTACCTGTCTTAAAGGGGAAGGGTCGGCCGGGAATAATTATGTAAAAGGAGAACGGTGGAAGTTTACTTTTTATCAAGCAGCAAAAATTTTAGCGTCAACATCGCAACGTCCTGCGATGTAACTATCGCGCAGGCGCACATCGCGATGCCGATGCTAAAACACAATATCGTTCAGTCCTAGTAAGGGCTAGGGGTGAAAACATACTCCTATGAAATGGGACACCACTTGGTTACATCACCATACAGTATTGATCACAAACTTCCAAGATGCCTTCTGCAAGTGGGTCTATATGTGGATTGCGTGGGTTTTGACAACAGTGTCATATGCATTTATATAGTTATATATTTTATAGTTATTTTATGTTCAAGTTGTTGGTGCAGAGGCAGATGTTCTTATCTGTGTAGTACTTAGGTCTGTTTGCAATACATATGTGTATACAAACACATGGTGTGTTGTATATCTGTTTTAGTCATCACCGTTTTGTATGTCATTGATGTTCAGAAAAACAATTTAACAAAAATATCTCTTTATTGCCCAAAGAATTAAACATAACATGCAAAATATTACATAAAATACATTACAGAACCATTGTCAACTATTAGAACCATAACTTACGTGTCAAACGCATAAAAAGGCACTCAAATGTGTAAAACTAAAAAAGACACACAAGACCAAAAACAAACAGATTAACCACACCTATTCTGATGACTGACCAGTCTGATGCCTGTTGGCCAGTTAACCCCCCACCCTCATTTCTTTCATCAGTGTCCCGTATCATAACCAACAACAATGTACAAGTGCGTGAACAGGAATTATTTACAAATGATTACATGGTACATGTACATATGGTACAACATGAACACATGATGACACTTCTGCTTGTTTTCAGTCCAAAAAGTGGATCAGCTCTGCATTCTCTGCTAATGGTTAAAACTGTAGACATGTATACAGTCCATTCAAGGCAGAGAAATGCGGACCGTGTAAATCAACGTAGCGATTAGCGTTAGCACAGCAAGCTAGCGATTTTAAAAAGTTGGTTGCAAGTATATATGCACAGGACTGTATAGACCACAAAACAAGACTGTCGGAATTTTTAAATCAAAATTTAAGCCGAAAAATACTTACATTTATGGGTCTCTCAGGTCGATGCGGCAGCCATTGTTGCTTGTTGTACAATAGAACCCCTTTGTCTTAACCCTAGCCCTTAATCAAAAAGAGTATTGGGACGGCATTAGGTCTCACGTGAACACGCAAAACCTAGGGGTAAGGGGTAGGGGTAAGATAGAGAAATGAGATTCAGCCTAATTCTTTGCATAATTATTTGAAAGGCAGCTAATTGTTTTTCATTAAGCAAGTAAGCTATTATAAAAGGGCACTATTAATGACACTTTGCCTGAAGGTTGACTCTAAATGTCACCTACACAAAAAAATACAGATTGGATCTTTTCAATACTCTATGGAGCTGTTGGAGCGGAGAAATGAGACTGCTTTTATAACGATTGCAAAAATAATTTCCCTTACAACAGTCTTTCTTTGAACACTTGTTCTTGAACTTAAACATTTGTGGTCATATAATGCTAAAAAAACCAAAACTGTCCTTTTTGTCTTCCAACATTTTCTATTTCTTTCTGCTACAATAGCAGATGTCTATGGAAGTAAAAATGATTGCCACCTGTTTCATATCTTGCACTGCGCTGTAGCTGCACTGTAGTTTTTATTTTACTGTCAAATCTGTATCATTATATTTTAATCTTCTATTTTCCTTTTTTATTTTTTATTTCAATTCATATATTTGTGTTTCCTTGTGTTTCTTTCATATATTGTCTCAATGCCTTTATGTCTCACATAAAGCACTTTGGATTGCCTTGTTGTTGAAAGGTGCTTCACAAATAATGCCTTGCCTAGTCTATGGGTAATTTTAGCAAAGGGAGAGAAGGTGCATCTCCGATGCAAAGTCTTGGCTTGGTGGCGACGGATTTGGTATTTTTCTGCAAACTGAGTCGGCAGGAACTTGTCATATTCATTTGCTTCAGGAGACTACAGTGCTGCACCCACACATCCTGAATTGGAAGTATGTCTCCTTCTCTCTCTCCTCCGCTGTCTTGCTCCTTTTGTCTGTGTTTCTGGTGTGAGGTGGCATACTGACTTGCACCTTAAAAGGTCTTTGGCAAGTGTTTGTGAGCAGAAAATTGTGCCCAAACCTTTGACCAAAGTCTCCCTAAACAGTGGGACTCTGTCTGCAACAATGAATAACACAGTACCCTACCTCATCACCTTGGTGTCTTGCATGGGAAAACAAGCTTAGAAATGCAACAGTGCCCTCACTTGGTTGACAGAGGTACCACACCAACAACACCTCTCATTCTTGTGGGCACATGAGGTAAAATAGGCTGGAAATTTCTTGTCAGGGGTTGAATTTAGGAGCAAAGTGGCAGGAGATGCTTGAGGTGATTGGTGGGGATTTTTAGACAGCTGTAAAGAGGTTGACAGTGTTGCAGGGTCTGCAGAACGTTCAGCGTTCTGGCTAACAAGGCATGGAGGAAATGGAGCTCTCCCCGAGGTAAAAGGTGACTGCTGACACTGTGGAAATTAATTCCAGCTTGAAATACCTGTGAACAGTGTGTGTGGTTTGTATCTGAAGAGGAATTAGGCAATGTTTCATTGTTTCTAATCTCTATTAGCAGGCTGTCATATCGGCTATGATTAAGGCTGGGCTATAAATCTATTTTTATTGATTAACATAGGGCTGCACAATTAATCAAATTTTAATCCTAATCACGATTTGGGCTTCCCACGATTAAATTGACGTAATCAAGCGATATTTTAAATGCGTTATTCCATTCATAGAAGGCTCCAAGTTTTTTTGCAAAGCCATTCTACCGCTCTGTAAACCACTGTCTGACCATGTGCCAGTCAGAGTTGTTCCCTGCACCACGCAGCTTAGTTTCTAGATGTAGACAGTCACAGAGGACAGAGTAATGGGACGAAAATAGATCCAGATAGCAGTCAGTCATACGTCGGTCACAAGATTTACCAGTTTACTAGTAAACGCAACATTTTGTCCCGTCTGTGTTGTTTTTAGACAAGTGACCAGTGCTAGTTAGCATCTGTTAGCTCACAGGGCTCTAGAGCGCGACTAACATTTTTCCCAGGTCGCACCGGTGCACCTAATGTCCTCGCATCCGCTGCCTCTCCACAAACGAAGCGAATCGATATGGTTTAATGTTGCGTTACATGACCCATTTCTACTGTAAAGCCGTGCCTGTGTTTGGATCTCTTCTCTTACTCTCCGCCCCGCCCGCCCCGCCCCACCGCTCCCAGCACCAGAAACAGAGCGGCGACAGCGTCCACACTTATTTGTCCAAAGTTTTAATTATTAACACAGCTGTATATTGTTAAGCATGAGAGACAAATCTGTATTTGTACCAGTGTTTCCGCTGGTAACTCTCTTATATATATATATACAGTTGTGGTCAAAAGTGTACATACACTTGTAGAAAATCACAATGTTATGGCTGTCTTGAGTCTTCAATAAGTTCTACAACTCTTATTTTTCTGTGATAGAGTGATCGGAACACATACATGTTTGTCACAAAAAACAGTCATAAAGTTTGGTTCTTTCATAAATTTATTATGGGTCTGCTGAAAATGTCACCAAATCTGCTGGGTCAAAAATATACATACAGCAACATTAGTATTTGGTTACATGTCCCTTGGCCATTTTCACGGCAACTAGGCGCTTTTGGTAGCCATCCACAAGGTCCTGGCAAGCTTCAGGTCGAATGTTTGACCACTCTTCTTGACAGAATTGGTGCAGTTCAGCTAAATTTGATGGTTTTCTTGCATGAACCTGTTTCTTTAGCACTGTCCACATGTTCTCAATGGGGTTTAAGTCAGGACTTTGGGAAGGCCATTCTAAAACCTTAATTCTAGCCTGGTTTAGCCATTCCTTTACCACTTTTGATGTGTGTTTTGGGTCATTGTCTTGTTGGAACACCCAACTGCGCCCAAGACCCAACCTTCGGGCTGATGGTTTTAAGTTTTCCTGCAGAATTTGGAGGTAATCCTCCTTCTTCATTATCCCATTTACTTTCTGCAAAGAACCAGTTCCACTGGCAGCAAAACATCCCCAGAGCATAATACTACCACCACCATGCTTGACAGTAGGCATGGTGTTCCTGGGATTAAAGGCCTCACCTTTTCTCCTCCAAACATATTGCTGGGTGCTGTGGCCAAACAGCTCAATTTTTGTTTCGTCTGACCAGAGAACTTTCCTCCAGAAGGTTTTATCTTTGTCCATGTGATCAGCAGCAAACTTCAGCCGAGTCTTAAGGTGCCTTTTCTGGAGCAAGGGCTTCTTTCTTACGGCAGCAGCCTCAGTCCATGGCGATGTAAAACACGCTTGACTGTGGAGACTGACACCTGTGTTCCATCAGCTTCCAAATCCTTGCAGACCTGCTTCTTGGTGATTCTTGGTTGACTCTTGACCATCCTGACCAATCTCCTCTTGGCAGCATGTGATAGCTTGCGTTTTCTTCCTGATCGTGGCAGTGACACAACTGTTCCATGCACTTTATACTTGCGTATAAGTGTCTGCACAGTTGCTCTTGGGACCTGTAGCTGCTTTGAAATGGCTCCAGTGACTTCCTGACTTGTTCAAGTCAATAATTCGCTTTTTCAGATCCACACTGAGTTCCTTTGACTTTCCCATTGTAGCTTTTGTAGCTGAGTCTAATCACTGGGTCAAATGAGCCCTATTTAAATGGGCTCATGAGAAGTCAACAGCTGTAGTCAATCAGAATCACTTAGAAGAAGTGAAGAGGCCATGACATGAAGCTAATTTGATTGACACAACTCGCTACATCACCAAAATTGACATATTTTGTTGCTGTATGTATATTTTGACCCAGCAGATTTGGTGACATTTTCAGCAGACCCATAATAAATTTATGAAAGAACCAAACTTTATGACTGTTTTTGTGACAAACATGTATGTGTTCCGATCACTCTATTACAGAAAAATAAGAGTTGTAGAACTTATTGAAGACTCAAGACAGCCATAACATTGTGATTTTCTACAAGTGTATGTACACTTTTGACCACAACTGTATATATATATATATATATATATATATATATATATATATATATATATATATATATATATATATATATATATATAGGCTATTTATTTCAGATAATTTTCCTTTACATGTTTTGCAGCTGTATGTATAATACACAACTTTAACATAAGAGAAATGTAGCACAATATGGATGTGAAAGCAGTTATGATGTGTTTTATGTGACTATAAAATTTGTTTTGGTTAAAATCAACAAATAATCATGATAATTAATCGTGATCAAAATAATCTTGATTATCATTTTGGCTATAATCGTGCAGCCCTAGATTAACACGAATGTGTAGTTAACGTTGATTTGTTTAAATGAAAATCGGCAAATTGGCATCAGCTGTGTGCTTGGCATCAAGTGGTATTTCAGACTGGACGTGCTGCGATCATAGCTCAGTTCACAACGACAAAACACACAGATCACTTTGGTCTTGTCAATGGAACCATTTGGCAACTTTTAAAAAGTAAACTTTCCATTCAGAATCATGTTGGCATCCATTTTGGCTTCACTGTAAAAACTGTTACTTAGATATAACTTTAAAAAACATTTTCCAACCACTTTTTGTTTAGTTTAGCTAATATCTTGTTTTTTTAAGTTGGTATAACTCAGTAATAAACATTTTTGTATATGCTAAATTATAATGTAGTCTACAAAAAAACAAAAATTAAGTTTAACCATTGTCAAAATGGAGGCATTTTAGCCACAAACACCTAATTTAAATAGGTTACATTTAAAAGAAAAATTTGAATTAAATCAAATCCTGCGCTTATTTTTTTTAATGTTGACAAATTCTTTATTTCTGTTTTTAAAAGGTGCAATTTACTTAAAATAATTAGCATTGGTATACATTTACCAAAGAAACGAGAGGTATTTGATTCCAGCATTTATTAAACAGCTATTATTAATATTATTATAATCTTGACACATTTGACCATTTTAAACATCACGGCTCAATGCATCATTTGACATCATTGTTTTAAGTTGGCAGATTTTCCTTTTAAAACTTACTAATTTACATAATGTGACCTCAGCTTACCAACTGGAGCTTGATACAATAGCTTGTCTTTCAGTAAGTGCATCGGTTAAATCATTTTAAAATAACAGAAAAATGTTCATGCACAAAAAGTGCTTGAAAGGCCTTCAGGTACAACTCAAGAATACACTCGTCAAGCCCAGAGAAATGTAACATCCTTGACCAAAAAAAACGAAACACTCTTCAGTGCGAGGCCAACAATCACGTTTCACGTTTCATATGTCAAGAAGCATATTTTTGAGGCTTATGAACTTGTAGGTTGGTTTTAGGCGCAGTGCATCAAGTCCCACAAAAAAAGTCTTTGAAATACCTTATGAGTTTCACCGATAAAAATGGTTACTTACATATGTTTTGGGAAGAAATGCCCTCCAAAAGCACAGCAAAATAACCACATGGACAGCAGCAGGTCAGTCACGTACAGCCGCGCTGAGCCTCGCCCAGACACGTTCACCCGTTACTGTGGACGTGTCCTGACAATTACTTTTGCCATAATTCCTAAAACTGAGTTTTGGGAAGGAAGTTTATTGTAAAATACAACAAAATCAATTTTATGGTAGAAAGGTGCACGTTCCCACAACATTCACACTTTTTCTGTAACTTAATCAGAAATTAAAATAATAATTTATTGAAAGAAATATACATATTAAATGTGGTATGGACAGTTCCGTTAAAGGACTTTTTAGTGTGTTTTTGCGCTCGCCATCCACTCTTTGGCCGACTCGCAAGCCCAAACAACTGTGTGCGGCGTGCCTGTTGTTTTGTTTCCAATCTAGCAAGAGCCGTTGTGGTGTTGTAGTTTTTCTAACGTTACTATTTGTTGCAACAGCTTGTGAAAAAAACTACAATGTTTCCTAGGCCAAAATAAAACTTAAAAATAAAAAAATTGACGCCGTTAAAATGGGTTTGCGTTAACGCCGTTAATAGCGCATTTAACTGAGGGCACTAATAATTTTGTCATTCTTTCAAGGCACGCGGGCCCAAAACAATGGTAGTAAAAAAACTTCAACCACAAAATTGGCATGAATAATCATAATGGTATACATGCCCCTTGTGTGTGTGCGTTTGTATGAGTATAGGCCACATCGCCCAGCCCTAGCTATGTTGAAGTGAAATACTGCAGATGTTGGACTAAACTGGAAACCAACTCAACAAAACTCTATTAGTTTTAGATTCCTGTGAAAGCATGCACAAACAACTCTGAAAACGTGACATACACACCATCTCCTCTTTGCATGTCAGTGGAGATAAAAATGGCTTTGAGATGCTTTGATGGTGGTCATGGTAATTATCTATTTTTGCAGTGTTAATTATCATATTTACATGGCCCGGGATGATAATGAACAAGACGTGCGTGTGTGCGTGTGTGCGTGTGTGCGTGTGTGCGTGTGTGTGTGTGTGTGTGTGTGTGTGTGTGTGTGTGTGTGTGTGTGTGTGTGTGTGACATTTGAAGGATAACTAAGCTACAGGGCAGCACATTCGGTGAAGATGAGACAGCTTTCTCCTCTAACCATTTGACTCATCTCCTGCTACATTTAGATTTGGGCACTAGGCAACAAACTGAATAGCATTAATTTTCAATGAGTTGATGGTAAATTCAAATTTCCTAACATGGACTGCAAGCAAAAAGAGCTGCAGTGAAAGTTTGAATTATTGCAGCTTTCTCTTAAGCTTCATTACAGACTTACATGGATAGCGGATTTTTATCACAGTTTACCTCGTGTTTTTCTACCAATCACAACTTTCTACTATCCCCAAATAGCCTCCAGTCTGCCAAGGTGAGTTGGAAATATCCTTGTAAAAGTAGAATACTGTCTGTATTTGCCTCCAAATTACAGTACAGTATGATGTGGCATGAAATTAAAATACTACCTCAAATTTGTACTTAAGGATTGTACATGAGTAAATGTAATTAGTTTCAGGGGGCTACAACTAATGGTCTCTTTCACTGTAGATTAGTCTACTTATCCTTACTTTTTTTTAAAAAAATATTTAATTTGTTAATACAACTCATAAAGATAACACAAGTTGCAAAAAATAATGAGTTGTAAAGTAGCAAATCTCAAAATCAGCAAACATCTTGCCTTTTTGCTTGATAAATAGATGATTGAAAAAGATTGGTTGCTGAACACATCTGCTGTGATTCCCAAAACATTAACTGTAGAAAGAAGAGGATAATGCTTATCCATATCATTTTAAAGCTTATAATACCTTATCATACTTTTATTATAAAGCTATTGATATCTGAACCACATGTATAGACAGTTTGTTGGCTGCCAATCAAACAAGTTATTCATTGGTTTCATGAATGTCTGTTTGAATGACTTGCTGCCTCAAAAAAACAAAAGAATGAAAACACCGGACACATATTCAAACTCTAAATAATAATCTACTTTGCATAAAATCTTTGGCATAGTAAACATTGTTTACTCCTGGAGATTGTGTGACCTCCATAGTTCACCAACTAGGTATCTGTCTGAATATGTTTTAAATATTTCCTGTATATGATTTGACAGTTAGGAAACAAACAACAGCCCCCGGGAGAAATTTCCCATGTGAGCACTTTCTGTGCGGATACACATGCAAAGACGCTCTCTCTCTCTCTCTCTCTCTCTCTCTCTCTCTCTCTCTCGTGCTCATTCTCTCACACACACACCTAATCACACAGACACGCAATCCCCATGTGATTGTCAGCAGACGTGGTTTTGTTCTCAATCATTTCAGAGGCACATCTCTTCGTCTGTTTCTCTCAGTCTTCTGTCTTTCTCCCACTCATTCTGCCACCCAAATGACCCCCCACACATCCCACCCCCTTACTTCTTGTTGGTGTTTGGTGTGCCTCTGCTAAGCCTTTAGATACACAGCCCTCTGCTCTTATTGATAATCTTACACTGTCTTCCTCGCCTCCAATTCCCCTCCAGCGCTGGGTTTCTGCCTGGTTGCTGCCTGTTCCAGCTGGCTCCTGACAGACTGAATGACTTCGTAATGACTTGGTTCATATTTTAGCATACTGCAGCAGCCTCCTTATTATTTGACAGGAAATTATCTTTACTGATGGATCATTTTAATTTTAGCTGTTGATGTCAGAAATCAGAGAAAAAGGCAATTGAATAATGAAGTTACAAAGCCAAAATGATGACTAAACCCACTAAATAAAGAATAAAAAGTCACACAATTTTTTTATGTACTTTTCCTGTGTTTAAAATAGCATCTAAAGTGATATGTATCATGTTAAAGGTGAAGCCTTTGTCAAACACAAGCTGATATTGTGGGATGCTTGGAGCTGCATCATAAAGGATACAGCAGCAGTTTCTCAGAAATTACCTCCAGCACAGTAGAGTTACTACACTGTTAACAGCATAGCACTCACTGATTCTTACCCCTGTGTTTTTCTCTTGTTTTTGAGACAGAAGTTGAACTGTAGCCCAGAACGGTGCAAGATAAAGCTCCTCTGCCGCTGAGGCAAGCCCGGCTGCTGAGTTGAATCTGCGAGGAGCATGACTGACTGCTGCACTGATGAAAGGAACTGGGTTGTAAATTTTGAATAAGATGCTGGTTGCTTCATGTTTTGGTTCACAAAGGCAGCTAGAGGGGCCTTTTCTTCTTCAGTTGTAGCACACAAGGATCCACATGCCAGACTGATCTCATGAAATGGCGTATGTATGACACGGCAATTCGTCTGCCGTTATTGGCATGTTATCAAGATGCATACTCCCTTTTAAGTTTGTATTTTAATGCTGTTTGGCCTCCATTGACATGCGATTGCATGTGTATGTTTACGCCCGCTGTATACAGCATAGACATACACGCAGATAACTCAAAATGCGTACAGATAACACGCCACTTGGCTTAAGAAAGTTGGCGTGTACGTTTACGCGACATGATGTCATGTTGCACATGCTGAAGTTGTTCAAGCAACTTCAGTATCTATCAGGGACCTGAGAGTTTGTTCAAACTGTGATTAAATTCACAGCAAAATACATGCATAGGAGGCCAAAAACTGCACACGCTTGATTCCTAAAGCTTTCATGATCTACAACTACAGTCTTGAGTTTAAATATTCATGTTTAAATTGTCAAGCGTTAGTAAACTGTTGACCTCTACATATTTAAATTGCCAAATTCTAGAAGGAATTTGAAGCGGAGTAATGCTTTATCAATGAAACCCCACATCTGCACATCAACCAGGGCCTCAAGACCAGCTGCAGAGCTGATCTCCAAGCTATGAGGCAGATGGGGTTCTATCCTGATGTCAAGCTTTTTGGCAAGAAGGAAAGGAGAGACTGGTTTCAGAAACCGTTTGCAGCAATTAGGCTTCAAGAGAAACATTCAGTTAGTTCAGAAAAGCAAACTTAACTACCTGGTGACAACAAAATGAGCAACAGGTGTCATTAGTGCGTTCAAGTTCTGACATATAAGAGATTCTAAATGTAATAGATTGTTGTAATAATAATAATAATAATAATTTATAGTTTATTAATCCCGCAAGGGAAATTACAGTGTTTTCACTCTGTTGTTATCATTATACACATTACACACAGGCCTGAATTACTGCTCAGTACCTATACATACACTAATGGAGAGTTGTCAGAGCGGGGGGGGCTGGGTGAAAACCAGGAATTGTAACCGCTAGACTATATGGGATAGCTTCTGACCAACAGTATCTGTGAAGTAACTGTTTCATTATTCCAATATATGTCTTGGTTGATTTCCTCTTTTCTGTTACGGCATCTGTTTTTCATGGAGCCATACTCTTGGGCATTCCCTGTGGGGACATATTCATGAGATACACCTTTTTCTTCATGCAAAACTTTTAGTATCACATGAGCTGTGATACTTTGTGTGCGTTTAAGAAATTTATTTTTCTGAAAACAGTTTCTTTTCTTCAGTGATCAAAGCATGTTTAATATGTCAGAATGAATCACTACAGAATGATGAAACTGGCTGCAAACAAACACAAAGCACATTTGAGACCACAATTTTGCTTATAGAGCACATTATTCTTGTGAATTAAAATCCTGCATAGCTGAGGCAGCCTACGGTTAGATTAAGTCACCAAAGGCCCCCAATTATCAAGCTTGTGTTGCCTCTGCAATGCACCACATCCATAAATGCAACAGTCACCCTCTTCACTTTAACAACCCTCCTGTCAGTTCAAAGTCTATGGAAAAACATCAATGTATGAAAAAACTCAAGGACAATCAATAATTTAGTTGCCGTACCTTTCTCAGACACAACAGCATAGGAGGCTAAATTGGTCGACCGGGATGTATGATGAACCATTTTCAAACCCAATTGGACTTGGGTGGCCATCGGAAAAAGCTCTTATTCCGCACCAGGTAATGGTTAGCTGCCCTCTCCAGCAATATTAGATGTCATTCAGTGGACTGCCGTGGGGACAGCAATTACCCTTGTGCTAATGTCTGCCTGCCCTCTCCATCCTCACTGCCCACTGGCTCCATGATTTCTGCAACTGGCTCTGGCTGGCCACTTTGTTTACAGTGGAGACCTCATCAGACACCGATCCTCCAGATTAGATCAGAACTCTGGACCTGGGCGTCTGAACAGGCTCAGCCGCTGCTGCTAATGGCCACAGGAGATCAGGTGGACACAAACACATACACATAGATACAAGCAGCACCTACGTGTACAAATACACACCTTTAGGGGTCCTGAATCTGTGTAAAGGCACACACAGACATGGATCCACAAATACAGTAGGGCTGCAAACAATCATATACATCGTAATCATATATATTTCTCCATTAATCAGTTACATCTATAGTGCGTAGTTTGTCTCTCCTCCCTCTACTGAGGAATTCTAAGTAATGATAATTCTGTCGGTGCATCCACATGATGCCAGCCTTCTGTGATCACACTTCACCCGCACCCCTCCTCCACACAGTTGCTACATAGCCAAGAAGGACACGGAGGATTAAAAAAACATGATTGAACAGTTCTGCGTGCGAAAGTCGCTGGACGACACCAATTTCTAAACGCAGCCATGCTGAGAAATACAGAAAGTTTTGTGGAGCCGATAGACTTAATTAGCTTTGTATCAACTTATTTGGCAATGGCTTGAATGTAAAGGACGTTCGTTATTATAAAAAAAGTTACGCACTAAAGCTTTAATTGTTTTGTCCATAAAATCAGGAAGTTGTAAAACAACTCTCAAAATCCCTAATTGACAAATACAAATTGCTTGTTTTTTCCGAACAGCAGTGAAAAAGATTTAAAAATTGTTGTGCTTTCATAAAAGCCAACAAAAACCTTGTGAAGCAGTACATTGTTTTTTGCATTTTTGCTTAGAGAATTACTGTCCATTTCATAAGTCTCTTCAATATTGATAGCAAAATCCGCCCCAAAGTCCCTCATTGGTTGGACTTTAATTTACAGTAATTACTGTATGTGTTTGCTATGTGTTGTTTGTATAGAGTATATAGAGGAACTGAAAGATCCTCATAGTGCAACTAATTGATGTTCATAAAAGTATAACGTACAGAGTGGGTGCACTCTGCATCATCACATATGCAGGGGACACTGGGGAAATAGCTTACAGTACTGATGAGACAGAAGCTTATAGGCTAAACACTTCTTTGCCAGCCAGCACTCATATAGCTTATGCATCTGGGGCACAAAGAAACAGCAGATGGGGGGGAGACAGGGAGGGTAACTTCACTGTTTCTTCAGATACAATGGAGTACATTTTTATTCACACCATTAAAGCAGGAAGTTCACA
The DNA here is from genome assembly GCA_013375575.1 of Percina caprodes. Classification (NCBI taxonomy): domain Eukaryota; kingdom Metazoa; phylum Chordata; class Actinopteri; order Perciformes; family Percidae; genus Percina; species Percina caprodes. The sequence continues at coordinate 5,487,981 of JABXJD010000003.1, read as the reverse complement.
TACCTGCACATGCAGGCGCACAGACCCACGCATGTGATTAAGGATATTACTCTGGTTGCTTCACTTGTTGCTTCCCCGTTTTTATGCTTCACACATACAGTAGCTGACATTCAGGCATTCTGGATCTGAGCCCGAGAAACAAGGGTCCCTCCCCGAGTCAAGAACAAGACCCCAATTTCACCTGCAGTAAGAGTGGATGACTGAGAGCTGTCACCTTTGTTCAGAACTAACAGTGCATCTGTCTGCCTTTGACGCTGTATAGGAGGACGTGTGTGGCTCTCTTGTGTCCACATGAAAGGATAAAAGAAAGTGTGCCTCTATTTTCTTTGTATAGGATAGATCCTCGTCAGAAAGGAAAAGGGATTACTTAACAGCAGGAGGCTGGACCTCATTCTTCTCCCTTGGGTGCTTTCTAAAGCTACACATAACGAGATCCAGCAGTAGAGTTGATTATATTGTAGGGAGGAAAAGTGGTGCAGGTGTTTTTTACAATTTTGAACTCACCAAGTAAAATATTTTACAATTCAATTCAATTTTATTTATAGTATCAATTCATAACAAGTGTTATCTCAAGACACTTTACAGCTAGAGTAGGTCTAGACCACACTCCATAATTTACAAGGACCCAACAGTTCTAGTGGTTTGCTGCAGAGCAAGCAACAGTGCAACAGTGGCGAGGAAAAACTTCCTTTTAGGAAGTTCAATTACAAAAAATAGTAGTTTGTAGTAGTTCTTTGTGGTAGTTCATGGCATAGCAGGGCACTGTGCGGCATTACAAGGCACAGCAGGACGTAGCAGGGCATCGCAGGACGTGTAGCGGGACCATGGCGACAGCTGCTACCATAATTTTGGAGCCTCCCTGATCCGAGGAAACATGCTGGGCGAAAAAGAACATAAGGACTCCGGGGAATGACTCCCCAGAGCTAGGTTAGTAACAAGCATTTCTGGGACATGGATGCACACAAATGGAAAGATAGAAAGATAGAGGAGAGAGGAGCTCAGTGTGTCAAAGGAAATCCCCCAGCTATCTAAAACTATTACAGCATAACTAAGAGAGACAGGGTAAAGAGAGGAGCCTGGTCAGGCTAGAACTCTCCCCAACCGGATCGGGCTGTATGCCCTGCCTCCCTCTAGTTTTATTATATTATTGATTATATGATGGGCCGGGTTAGGCGGACGCTGCGACTCCTCGCTACCTAACAATATTCAATTCTATGCCCTAACTATAAGCTTTATCAAAGAGGAAAGTCTTAAGTCTACTCTTAAATGTGGGGACGGTGTCTGCCTCCTGAACCCATTCTGGAACCTGGTTCCACAGGAGAGGAGCCTGATAGCTGAACGCTCTGGCTCCCGTTCTACTTTTAGAGACTCTAGGAACCACAAGTAACCCTGCATTCTGGGAGCGCAGTGCTCTTGTAGGGTAGTAAGGTACTATGAGCTCTTTAAGATAAGATGGTGCCTGACCATGAAGAGCTTTGTAGGTGAGAAGAAGGATTTTAAATTCTATTCTGGATTTTACAGGAAGCCAATGCAGAGAAGCTAAAACAGGAGAGATGTGATCTATTTTCCTGGTTCCTGTCAGAACACGTGCTGCAGCATTCTGGACCAGCTGAAGAGACTTTATGGACTTTATCGAGCATCCTGATAATAAAGAATTGCAGTAATCCAGCCTAGACGTAACAAATGCATGGACTAGTTTTTCTGCATCATTTTTAGACAGGATATTCCTGATTTTTGCAATATTACGTAGGTGAAAAAAGGCAATCCTTGAAATTTGCTTTATGTGGGAATTAAAGGACATATCCTGATCAAAGATAACTCCAAGATTCCTCACAGTGGTGCTGGAGGCCAGAGTGATGCTTTGGATAATGCGTCACGGAGGTGCTTGGGCCCCAAAGCAATAACTTCAGTTTTATCTGAGTTTAACATTAGAAAATTACAGCTCATCCAGGTTTTAATATCCTGAAGGCACATTTGAAAACATAAACTAAACATTTGAAGTTTAGCTAACTGATTAGTTTTATCCGGCTTGATCGATAGATATGATTGAGTATCATCTGCATAACAATGAAAGTTTATGGAGTGCTTCCTGATAATATTGCCTAAAAGAAGCATATATAAAGTGAACAGGATTGGACCGAGCACAGATCCTTGTGGGTCTCCATGACTAACTTTGGCGTGTGCAGAGGATTCATCGTTAACATGAACAAACTGAGATGGATCTGATAAATAAGACTTAAACCAGCTTAGAGCAGTCCCTTTAATGCCAATTAAATGTTTGAATCTCTGTAATAAGATATGATGGTCAATGGTATCAAATGCAGCACTAAGATCTAATAACACCAGTACAGAGATAAGTCCTTTATCTGATGCAATTAGGAGGTCATTAGTAATTTTCACACTGAAAATCCTCAAATAAGCTGTTGCTATGCAGAAAGTCACACAGCTGTTTGGCGACTGCTTTCTCAAGAATTTAAGAGAGAAATGGAAGATTGGATATAGGTCTATAGTTGGCTAAAACATCTGGATCAAGGTTGGGCTTTTTCAGAAGAGGTTTAATTACAGCTACTTTAAAGTGCTGTGGTACATAGCCTGTTAATAAAGACAGATTGGTTATATCTAGTAGAGAAGTGTTGACTAAGGGTAAAACTTCTTTAAGTAGCCTAGTCGGGATGGGGTCTAAGAGGCAGGTTGATGGTTTAGCTGAAGAAATAATTGAATTAAATTGATAAAGATCAAGTGAAGCTAAGCAGTCTAAACATCTGGTTTTACAGCTGTTTCTGAGGTTCCTGAGTTTAGAGACAAGTCAGTGCCAGTTAAAGGCAGGTCTTGGTGAATTTTGCTTCTAATAGTTATAATTTTATCATTGAAGAACCTCATAAAGTCGTTACTACTAAGAGCTATGGGAACACTTGGCTCAGTAGAGCTGTAGCCTTCTGTCAGCCTGGCTACAGTGCTGAAAAGAAACCTGGGGTTGTTCCTATTTTCCTCTATTAATGACGAGTAGTACGCTGCTCTGGCATTACGGAGGGCCTTCCTATAAGTTTTAAGACTATCTTGCCAGATTAAACGAGAATTTTCCAATTTGGTGGAATGCCAAATCTTCTCAAGTTTCTGCGATATTTGCACATATAGACTCAATGTTGCCCGCTCTGGCCCCCGGGAAACACTTAACTATGGCTGCCGACTTCGCTAACTTTACGTTTCTCAAAATAGAGCTGCCGATAACCAGAGTTGGTTTCTCAGCGGGTGTATCGCTGAGTGGGGAAAATCTGTTAGAAACGTCAACATGCTGGTGGTGGTGCGTGGGCTTTGAATGCTTACGACAATTTTTTTGCCACGAACAGTCACCCCGGCACCTTTTCCTGGCTGCTCAGGAGGTGCTGGGGGACGGCTACCAGTGGCTAACTCAGGCTCAGACTCAGGTTAGCTACAGTAACTAATGACTGATCTATCATGGTGCAGATCCGGACTTCTAACTCACTAAGCCTCGCCTCCATGTCTATAAATAAACTACACTTGTTACACATACCATTGTCGCTAAAGGAGGCAGCGGAGTAACTAAACATCTCACACATCGAGCAAGAGAAAGTAGGAGAGGGAGACGACATGGCTAACTGCTAAGCTAAAGTTGCTAGCAGCTAAGCTAAAGTAGCCTACGGTAGCGTTAGCTACCAAGCGTTAAAAACAACTGTTATTTAATGAAAGGCGCTGACAAATTAAAAGATCTGTGAGTGCTTAGACAGAACTACTAGAAGAATAAGTGTTTAGCGGACAGTTAGCCGCTGTAATAACAAATCTAACAAATTGAACTGGTATTTAGTGAGCAGCAACACGCCACCAACACGCTACCAACACACAAGCACCGGAAACGGAAATGAGTCAGGTACGCTTACTGTAGTCAGCAGTCTTCAATTCTAAATGGTGGTGAATGAGTTCTCCAGTGATTCCAAAGAGTTTTGTTTGATGTAATTGTTAAAGGAGAACTCTTCTCATCTTGATTGCTATAAATATGTGAGTACTGTCGATAGCAAAAAAAACTAACCGAATCGGTCCTAGCAAACTGGAGTTGCTGCAGCTAATACCCATAGCTCCCAGTTACCTAAAACGGCAGTTGTGGGGCCATATTCTAAAGAGTGCCCTTGTGTCAGACACAAAATGCAATTAAAATGTCCGTGCAACATGAACAGGGCTGTCACGTGACAACAAGATGTGTTTTCAACTCAGACATCCTACTGGTAGCTAGCTCCCCCTGCTAGCTGGTAGCTGCCAGGCAAGCATCTGTGACAATCCTCACGCAGCAGTTCTGTGTGTATTTGTAGCTCATCCACTTTGTGTGTGATCGATTTGGCGTTGGTGAGTAGGATTATTGGCAGTGACGATCTGTGTTGTAGTTTCCTTAGCTGGGCTACCAGGCCCGACTGGCGTACTTGCTTCTGCTTCCTCCCTGCCTTTCATGCCTGCCACGGCCAACAACAATCCAACGAGCACCTGCTGGTCTGGTGGACGGATCATGCCTTTGCGGCAAAACATTGTAGTTTATTTCCCCCTCAAAAGTCGGTAATTGAGCACTGTAGTGGTTATGACCATATCGGTGAATATGTAACTACATGTAAACGGGCCAAATTATGTCTGTGCCTTGTCCGGTAATTGCGTTACAGAAGGCTTTCTTTTAGGCAGAAACCTCTAGTGGTGCGGAAAACATCGGACAGACCCAGTCTCTTGGTAAGCGGGGTCTGACAGTGCTGGTTAGGGGTGTGATAACCAGTAGCAATTATAGTCACAATAAAGATAAAGATAATGATAATACATAATTCTTCAAATCTACATGTACAGTGCAGATTTTAAGTTGCATAACTTCACATTCTCACATTTAAATGACGAGCATGTTGTCAGAGTAGAATGTCAATGCAATGGCTGCAGCTAAAAAGCATTATGAAGACAGTGAGCAGCAGTGTACCTTGGGGAAGTCATACATGAGTAGGTGACAGGAAATGGAGGTATTTCAAGTAATGAATTCAGAGTGAAGCTGGCAAAGAAATGCTGTGTAAGATATGTTTTTCTCTCTGCTGCCTTGGGATTAAATAAAGCAGGGCACATATCTTTCTGCTACAACTTTTCCTTAGAGGTAAGATATGTAGTGTAAGAGGGTTAACAGTGGCACACAGTTAACAGTTAATAAATATATTCAAATTAGTAAACTAGTTTACCCTGCTGCCACCTGGTAAGCAATACAGGAGTATCAGCTGCCTCACCACTAGACTACAGCTTGTTTTATTTTCTAATGTAGTTTAAGGGGACTACAACGGAATTTCTTTAAGAAATTCTGTGTTGTACAATAATAATTAATGTATTGTTACGGGGTTGATTGAACCTTGATATGGTTGTTAGTTTATTCCTCAACAACCATAATTTATCTAGCCACTAAGTATTGTTATTTGATCAACCTGTGATGAATGTCATGGTATCTTGATGGATAGCATTTTAGAGGCATTTAACTTTTTTGAGGTAAGATAAATTGCCACTTTGACTCCCGTGGGAATCCTGGCTGAATCGGGGAAGGGACGTGTGTTCTCCCGGATCTTAACAGTTATTGCTGTAAAAGGTAATACACTTCCATTTGCTTACTTGGATCTGCTGAGTGACCATCAGAATTTAGACTAAGGGAGTGACAACTATGTGGCTATGCTGAGCAGCTCCTGAAGTCTGTGAACTGTATGTGTAATAAAGTAACAGAGTGTTAGGAGTTAGTGTTTTGGGCGTCCAGAGGCAGTGTTCATTTTTCTGCATAGCGACAGCTAGGTGACTGGCAGCTGAGCAGCTGCACTGCTTGGATGGGCTTCTGGCTGAATCATTAGTCGCTTAAAGATAAGTAACTGTGTCATTAGATTCTAGATTGTGTTTTGTTATGAAACACACAGCTTGGGTTTGTGCTCCTGAATGGCTTATTCTCCATCACTACAGTGGTTATGCATCCTGGGTATTTTGGTATGAAACAGAATTGACAGAATTCAACCTGTTGTTAAATTATTAAATTACATTCAGGATATTATTAAAGATTAACAAAAAAATTTAATTCACAATGGTGAAAATGCTTTCCAAAACCAGCGTCCCTTTCCACTTTATACCTCTTTTATTTGATTGTAAAACTTGGATGTTTTGAAACAATCTTGTGATATTGGAAGTTAATAAAACCTGGTCTGTCAGTGGTTCCCTCTTTCTTTTCCCATATTTTTCCCATACGGATTATATTCATCAAGTTGTTACGAAAGTGATAAAATAGTTAAGGACTGATGCTTCTACTTTCATTTATATTTCAGAGGTAATTGAGCTAATGCTTTTGTACACATACACAGAGAAAAATATCCATATACCTGCAAATACCCTCAAGGCTGCTTGTGATTTCATCCCCATTTATCAGTCATCACCCACCACACAAGAACTGTCTGAAAGTGTTTCTCCACTTCTCCATACAGCTGTGCGTCGGCTAAATGATAGCTCTGTTCGCTTCATTTCCCCTGTTGCGTATATCTTTGAGCTGGGAACCACAGGTGCCCTTTCAAGTAATCCATTTCCGAGTCCCATATTTGAATATATGCATAATGCATGACAAAATAGCACACCTAGGAGACAGTCCAATGAGAGAGCACTATTTTAGTATGCACCTGGCATCAGTGGCGCCCATCCTGATATCTCAGGTTAAATTACAAAGGTTTGGTGCGGTAGCAGCGATGAAGGGCTTAGGTGTGTGGGCTGAGGATGGATGTGTACAACTCTCCCAGACTGTTCTCCCCTCTTTCTGTTCTACCGAGTTGAAAGAGTTTCCTCACAATGCAATCAGGCAAATGCAAATATTAACGCGCTTTTGAACAAGACATCACTCAGTCAAGGCAGCGGTTTGAGAATAAAGGAGGACTTCATCATCCCAGTATATCAAAAGAAGGGAATTGCAGAAAAAACATTGCTACACTCCCACTCAACAAAAGAAAGAAAATTAAAAAAAAAAATACAGATGAAAAGAAATTGTACTATTTTCCATTTTGACATACCTTCTGTCAGATTTTTCTCAGTGCTGTCTGTTTGTGTGGCCGTATGTGCCTGTTCTCCCCGACACACTCCCCGTCTTGTTTAAATCAATTACATTCAGGCTTTGCAGGCATGACAAGATTACTGTATCTTGACAAATGGAACAATAACAGTAAACGTGAAAATGTTATAGCAGATTCAACACACTTTCAGTTTGCACTTTATAGATTGTATCACAAATGTAAATATAGTAAACTATATTCCAAGATAAGTCAAGCTTAGAAGGCAGTGAATTTCATCTCTCCGTTTTCCTATCTCGGTCTCTATCAATTATTTTTTTTCCCTCTTTTATGGGTAAATATACTTGTTCCTGTGTACTTGTGACTCTGTGGGTGAAATTGTGTGCTATTTCCCCCCCCAAATATATATTTTTTTTGGCATAACATTTCCCAGAGAAGTAGCAGGAGACTATTTTATCCCACTTTCAGTTTGGGGGACATGAGTTGTGTGGAAAGAAGTAGGACAGCTTCTCTTTAAATGACATTATCTTGAGCAGAGTCCATTCTGCCTACCTGGTCTGCAGGGCACAGATTTCTTTCCAGTTTCGTAGCGGGCAGATGAAACTTCCTGATAAAGTTTAATGTTACCTGTAATCAAATTGAGATTGGACACATTTTATATGATTTTGTTGCGTCATGGTGTATTTCCAAGCAGTCCCGAATTACTGGGTGCATAAATGTATATGCCAGCGCCTTTGTATGTGATGACGGTAAGTTTAGGGGACACACTGAGATTTCTATCTCCATGATGGATTGCCAAGTGCAACTGCTTTAAAGTACTATTAGGACATAGTCCCTGGCTCGCTAAAGGGTATTCGCTAATGTATTGCTTCTCTTGGGACTGAGTTTGTGTCTGCTCTAGTTTAAAAGTTTGCAATAAATGCACTTAAAAAACAAGACAGCAGGGTTTCTTTGTGTGCGTGTCAAAGCAAGTTGTGCAAGGGAAGAGACACAGCAAGCAATCTTGTGTTTACTGATACAACCGGTCACACTCACTGCATCTTTAGCTTGCCTTGTTTTGGCAGAACAGTTTGGTTATGCAATTAAAGCATATGAATTGATAGCACAGCAAAACAACAGTCCCAGTTTAATTCCTGCTCAGTGACATTGCTACTAAGCCAACCCTTGCCTCTAGAGGTGTAGTACAGGAAAAACCTCATTAATTTTTTGTGTCCCTCATTATTATTATTTCTCCTAGAGAACAGCCCACCCTTATCTGCTGAATGATTAGAAGTGCAATAAGGAAACATTTTAGTAATCAGACCAACATGAGCAATGTAACCCACACAAAGCCCAGCAGGGATGTCCCCTGGGGAGATGCAAATTTAGTTTGTCTATGCATAAGTGGTAAAAGAACAACAGGAGACAGGGCTATAAATGGTGGCCTCATTTTATGTTTGAGTGCTCATATGATGCTTTTTGGCTTTTTCCCTTTAGTTTATTGTGTTGTATATCTTTTCTTTGTGCATGTTATGGGTTTACAAAGTGAAAAAGCAATAAGTTCACCCCAATGGCACTTACCATCTTCACAAACTGTTCCAAACAGCTCTACTGTAGTCCAGCCTTTACTTCCGTGACAAACGTGCGTCACTTTGTACCACACGTTATAATGCTCGCCTAGCTGCTAGCGTGGCTCGCCCTCATACTCTGCTTCTGACTGGCTAGTAGTCCTTACCTAGGTACTGGGCATGTGCAACTCCCAACAAAGATGGAACAGAAGTGAGATGACTCACTCTGTACAGTAGCTGAAACAGAGACCTAAACACACAGGGTGTGTAAACCTATTCTGATATAACCGCTAAATACAATTATAAACCTGAAAATTAGCATAATATGGGCGCTTTAAGAGTTACAAATACCCTTAATATACACACAGGTCTCAATAGACCGTGATGTGTATGTCTGTGTGAATATGTGTGTACTTTGTTTTTCCATTCCATTGTCTGAAAATGCTGGTTTCAGCATGGTCCAAGTATTGATCACTGGGTATTGACTGAAGACCAAGGTGTCAGATTCAATTGGGAAAAGATGAGGGTGCTGTATTAATGTAATATTCTCTGCTTCGGATTCTATTTTTCTCTGACAGGAAGTGATTTGACTGTACATGTTGTTTATCTAAGAGTTCATTTTCAGCCGCCAGTGACAATAGAAAACGGTCTGAATAAAATCCCATTTTGGAACTCTAAATAGCATTAACACTATGGGTCGGTTCTCAAGCAATTAGCATTGTCTGAGAATAAAAGCGCTATTGTTCGCATGATTTAACAGCCCGCTAGGCCTGCACGATTAATTGTTATAAAATCGCAATCTCGATTCAGCCTGTTAACGATTTAATTTTCTATAAAATCGCAATCTCGATTCAGCCTGTTAACGATTTAATTTTTCTATAATTTTTCTTTTAATTAAAATTTTTTTTTTTAACTTTGATTCTCATTTAATTTTACGAGCTGACTGCATCACAAACGTCACTACTTTCTTCTGTGAGTTATAAACATAGACTGTATACAATAGGTTTTAAAGCGCTGCGGTGCTCCCCTTCTCTTCATTGAGGCCTCTGTGTTTACAGGCTTGTGGTGATGTGTAATGTGCTATAGGTACCAAGAAAAGTCTTAGTTTGGTACTGTTAATTTGTTTTGTTTTGTCAAAAAATCGCGGCAGAGAATCGTGATATCAATTCTAAGCAAAACAAAATCGTGATTCATATTTTTTTCCCTGAATCGTGCAGGCCTACAGCCCACCTCAACATTTTGTCATTCAGTTCACTTTTCTTACTTGTTATATGTGTATTTAGCTTTTGTCATGTTACCATCTCAAAGGTTTTGTTGTCAGTTTGAAAAATTAACACTCATGTCTTTGAGAAGCCTTTAAAACCTGTTTCTATTCATTTTTCTCACCTGTACAAATATGTGTTTTAGCTCTCTTTCATTTCATTCATTTATGTGCGTGAATAGATAAAGGCCCTAAACTTCTAAACCAAGCAATGGTATTTTTGTCTGAGGCTTACAACCTTAATCCACATTTTTTGGGGGGGGGGGGAGGCTGTAAGCCAAATATTATTCCATTACCTAAATGCCATGGTGCAGCCGGCTTTTGAAATAAGTACATTTCAGGACAAGCTGGCAAATGCTAAAAATCCACAGTCCACAGGGACCACGGCAAAATCCCACATTGTATAATTGACTGAATATTGTTCTTATCCAAACACTGCTGCTGCCACCCTCTAGCCTCAGGACTCAATGTTCGACTGCTGACAGACACAACTGCTGTTGTGACAAATGCAATTTTATTTGTTCTAATTTTTTTTAATGTCAAAAGCTGCCAATTTCCAGCAAATACATTTTTCTGTTGTGTTCACCCTTTTCTTATTGGATAATAGCCATGGGTTTATTGAAGCGCTAAATAAATAACTGACTATCTGGTCGTCACATTTTTAATTCATGCAGATATGCTTTTTATTTGTGTTTGTGTGCTTGGCTGCATCTGTATGCGTTCTTGTGTGTGTAAGTCAAACTTTTAAGTATCCTGATTCTGGTTTTCATTGACGGAACTGTTCTAAGAAGATGTGCTTATAATGAGCCCTAATCCCTGGGAAAGATGACATCAAATGGAAGCATAGCAAGGGATTATAGGGGATGTTGTAGAGCATGATCAATTGCCACTGAGAACTGGATGGACAGGAAGAAATCCTCAGGTGAGCGCGAACAAACCCCAAATGTACTATGGAGTGGAATGAAAAGAAGGAAGAAAAAACACAACCAGTGTATGAATTAACCATTACAAGACATGGGGAAGCTTCACCACTGCCAAACCAACCAGACTGGTGAATTCATTTTAATCAGACCAACGTGAGCAAGTAAAGGGTGGAAAGTAGTTTTCCCACTGCAGCTAGTCCCTACAGTCTGTGTCTAATTCAAACAGTTCTAACTCTACTACTTCTATTAATTCCTGGCCAGGTATAATCTTTAATGCATTCCTTGTGAAACCAACTTTTCGTGGTTCACATCCAACAGTATTTCAGTGTTAGCTAAGATTGTCTGTCTCTTTTTAGAGAGCTAAACATGACATACTGTTGCTGGTAAAGTTAGCTCAAACCCTGCTCAAGTGTTATTTCTAGGTTCCATATATTTTACAAATGAATTTCAGATTTTGGAATAAATAATGGGAGTGCCATCTTTTTGGTATGTATTCTTTCCTCTGGTTCCTATCGACCAAATTCATTCCTTGTGTTTGCTTCATCTGTCTGACTGGCAGTCAAAAACTTTGTCACCTTTATTCAAGTCACAATATCAAACGGAGCAAGAAAATGCTCACATTTCGGGAACTGTAACTGTCATTATTTTTTAAATTCATTTTTACCTTATAAATAATTGTCGTCTTGACATTAATACTTCATCTTAAGAAAACATTTTGTATTGTTAACAAAGATCAATGAAATACAGTATTATTATTATTATTACAGATTATTTCAGAAAATAGTATAGCTAGTAATAAATATATAACCGTTGTATCTAGCAAACCTAACCGTTTAAATAATAATAAATCACAAACTTGAACTCTCTTCTGTAACCTGAGCTCATCACTGCAACTGAAACCTGGAAAACATTAGTAATTGCACATTAAAGCTGATCTAATGAGCAAAAGCACTTCTGTTGTTATATATTTGTCTTGTTCTTTTCTCTAATTACACATTAATGGACCCATACTGAGTTCATTTGACGCAGCGTGAGCAGGCAGTAAATAATGGCTCTTTGGGAGAAGTTCGCAGAAAATTCGCCTCATGTAGAAAGGGCCTCGTCTATTGATCTCTCCTTTGGCTTGCGGTGAGAAAAACTGTTGCATGTCAGCTGGCTATTGGACTTTATGGTGAAGGTCTTTATTTCTTTCTTTTTCTTTTGTTTGTAGTAATCAGACTAATTTTGGTGCACAGCCACTCTTCGACTTCTACCAAAAAAGCTAGTGGAGGAAACAGAAAGGCAAAATTAAAGTCATTTATTTTCGCCTGGGTCAGATAGTTTGCTGATAATTATTTTTGTTTGGTATTGAGCAAAAAAACAACCCTTGTATGTTGTTATACTGTTAGATATCATAAATATTTTGTTGTTACAAATAAATGAGCAATATTGGATTTATATGTGGTATTTGTTGTACAATGATAGAAAACTTGATTCATACCACCCCTATATAGCTTCAATCCTTAATGTAGAGTGCATTTCAGAACTCTTTCAACTATCTTCCAACTAACAAGTCCTCCAAAGTAAACCACCAAATCTGTTTTTTGTTTCCCCCTTTAAACACATACAGGTTATTTCTAAACTGATGCCCCTGTCAGCATCATGAAGTCATTATAACAACTCTATGGTTAAAGGTTGGCTAGGTTAAGGCATAAAAACAACGCGGTTAAAAAGATCATGGTTTTGTTTAAAATAATACAATGTTGAAATTGTGTAATTCTGTTGGATGACTCGACCACCTGGTATGACACTTTTTCCTTTATCCATGCTGATTGCTTCCAGACCGCTATCATTATGGGTAGGAGACTGCTCATTTAACAATGGATGTCAGCTTGCACGCCATTAATCACAGAGGCATAACCTGTGTACCAGGGTGGCGGCAAATGAACGGGTTTTCTTCTCTTTGCTGGGCAGGATAGAACGTTAATATTTGAAATGGGAATTTGAAACTTTTCTTTTTATTTCTACTAATTCTATTAATGGCCCTTAAAGGAAAACTCCTGGCTTAGCTCCTTTGCTTGCACACACACACACACACACACACACACACACACACACACACACACACACACACACACACACACACACACACACACACACACACAATGTAATGTCCCTTATAAATCATACCTCATCTCATTGTCAGGGTGACCTGGTAATTGAGGAAATGATCCTTCAGCTGGGAGGACTGGGTTCAGACCCCTCTGACAGCAACCTGCTGAAAAATCCTTTTGCAAATTATGTCAGGAGCAGTCTGCTGTGCTGACATTACAGTCTGTATCCCAAATGAGAAGACTGTGTCTGCTTTGAGGATTAATAAAATATCAGTGTAGCATATCAAAAACACACAATTAGTTAATGAGGGGAATGATTAAGAAAAAGTTAATCGCAGGGACTATCATTTTGGATAATCAATTCATCATGTATCAAGGATAAATATGTTGGTCTATGCTGCTTTTACCTGTTTTATATCATTGTAAATTGAATATCTTTTTGGTTTGTAAGTTAGATAAAACAAGAAATTTGTATTTGTTTTTATTTGTATAACAAATAAATTCGTCAAGCAAATTCATCGACCAATATTAGCTTATTCCAGATTTATCAGCGTTAGTGGATACTAGTGCAGTGCCCATTGAAAATGTGTCTGTTTGGAACGGGCCGGTTGTTTGGCGTGGTTTTGCTGCTTGTAGAATTCATCAAAACCTAATTGTACCCTAAAAATACTTAGAGAAACTCCCATGTTCACCCTACTACTAACTCACTGATTTACCTGACAGAGAACGTTTAAGATTCAGAATGTAATCACAATGAAAATGTGGAGTACCTGTAATCACATAGACATTTGCCTCATGGACTCATGGCCGTGCGCTACCCACCCGGCCCGTCATGAGAGCTAATCAGCACATATCTGCGTTAATCAAACACCAGAACCGGACTCTGTGTGGTGTCTGTCGGATTTGATTTGCCGGGGTCATTTTGTCGAACTTAACTGGTAACATGTGTGACTTAACCCAGGGTGATTCTGATGAAAAATGCTGTGTCTGTGAGACAGTAAGACAGACATTCCTGAAATGTATAGCTAGATGGTCATCTAGTAACCAATATGACAAACATTGTTTATTGCTCCAGACATGTTATTATGAATCCCACCATTATAAATGTTCATCTGAAACAAACGGCTTTTTTAAACATTCAAGTATCTGTATTGGCTAATTAAAAATAACTGATTCAATAGTAATGACAGCTACAATGCTTTCATATGTCGCAATGCATCCTTTATCTCATAATAATTTAAGAAAAAAATGGAGAATATGTAAACTACTTCCACCCCCCGCACCCCTACAACTGTGAAGTCTTTTTTAAGATCTGGTTGTCTTCCAGTTCAACAGGCATTTGTCATGACTTTAGACATCTACCTGTTAGGGGTCTAAACATACGGTACTGTATATATTAGTAAGTAAGTCAATACCTTTTTGAGTTTAGGTTTATTGAAGCATGTCATACAGTATGTAGTTTCCCTATTACTATTTGACAGGAGTCATTTGTTTCCAAGGGCAACTACCCATTTACCACCAAAGGACAACATGTAATACAGGTTATATTAATCAACTAATAGCCTACAATAAAACCAGTGGATAAGTGAGCCATAATGAACAGTAAAGTGGCGCCATTTGTTAACTAGGAGACAGATGAAGGTTGCTAAGGTCAAAGACAACACTTGGCTGCATCCCACTAATTATTTTCCAGAACGTTCATTAGCTTGGGTAAGGACTAGTGGGTATGGCTGTCCTCTCAACCTACTTTACAGTCTCTCACTGGAACAATTCTCATCCAAAAACTGCATATTTCTGGCCTTTACCCAAGACTGCAACACAGTTGGAGAGCAGAGAGAGACAGGGCGAGGCTGTGGCTGCATGTCTACTCATGCCTGAGTTTGTGAGGAGTGCTGTTGTGTCACGGTTAATCACCAGCTCCTCTTTTGGTGTCTGAAGGGAGGGAGGGCAGCGAGTATGCTCCTCTAGGCCCCATAACGGAGCAGCACCACACGGTCCGTCAGGTGTCTGTGGAGACAAATCCAAAATCAAATTGATTTCAAAAGCCACAGGACCAATGTGCTTACCTCATCAAGCACGCAACCAAGTGGAGAGCATAAACAAAATGAAAGGAATAAAAGAGCGGGTAGGGTTATCATGTGTGCAGTCACCCTCCGGTAATGACACTGCCTGCTTCCCCACCTGCACCTTGCCAGTTTTTATATCCCACCCAATCGGTAAAAGAGGAAGGTGGTTTGCTGATAAAATTCTTAGTGTTCCCATAGCTGGGTTTTCTACAGGCACAATTATCTTCCCAAAGCAGTCATTCCACTCCTTGTCGGGCGGATGTGAATTGCCTCAGTAAAAGGGCTGCCTTCCTTTTTTCCTTCGTCCACCGGATGTTGGTTGCTGATCTCCCTTATGGCCTCAGCTCGGGTCTGTCAGAAAATCAGCCCCAGGCTTAACTTGCATTATCAGCCTTGTTGATGCAATCTCTTTCTTGCAGATCTCCCCAAAATGGCTGGCGGAGAACTTGTGCTACCTGTCAGTGACTCTAGATTTTGAGATTTGACTGTGAATTGGAAGGAAGTAAAGGAAAAAATCACAACCCTATTATCAGTTGATTTTGAAGTGTGAAAAGTTCTGAAAAATGGCCACCAATTGGGTGAATGATTGTTAAAATCAGTTTAAGGGTGAGTATACCGCAGAAAGATTATCACATGATAATAGATGTGCTGATATTGTGTTTTTTTTGGAAATACTAAATGTCTATATTTGCCTGGAAAAAAGCTTTTGAGTACTTGAACCAAACGCTATATGCACCTCATGCCCAAGTTTGCAAAAAATAAAAGTTTTTGGTTCAATTATAATTTGTGATTTCAATGCAAGTCATTGTCATATTGGATTTTCAAGATGAAAGTTTCCTGCTGTATGAAATTTTAAAATGTTTTAAGAGCACTTACAATGTCTTTGAAGATAAGTACTTTAAACAACAAGCATGTCATTATATAAAGTAAAGCGTGTAATATGTAGTCATAATGGCTTTCTGAAGTCTATGCAAATGTGTAAAAGCCACAAAAGAGGGGTGAGCTGTTACAATATTGGTCTTAGATGTTAATCTGACTATAAGTAGCCCTTTACAGAAGCCTGATGGCAGTGTGCAATGGTAAATTCTCGATCTGCATGCAAACAAAGAAATAATGATGCCATTATGTGGTGTAACCAAACAGTGGAACAGCTTGATTAGTTGTAATATCCTCGCTGAGACCTCTGTTAAAACCCATAAAAGAAGCAGGGAGCTATACTTATTAATGCCAGAATAAGATTTATCTTCTCAGAAAGAGACCAGGGAGGTGCCTGGGCACCATCATCTACACAGCCCCTGTGTGGTATCTGTTTCCATGTGGAGGCTTGTTTCTATTCGCCTGCAGAACGAAGGTAAAACCACCTTTCATTCAGCAAGCTCCTGTGCACATGACAGTTCATTTTCTGCATGATCTCCCGAAAGTCGATACGATCTTGTAAAGACAAATACCAGATAGCACTGGCTAGCTGATGCAGTTTGGGGGAACACCATTAATCATGCTCTCCTAAGGGGCGTGGGTGAGGTGCGGGTCTACCCAGCAAGTCTTCATGCATTAATAAAATCACCAGATGATCTATGAATGAATTCGCAGCTGACAGTGCCTTCATTACCCATGGTTCTGCAGGGTCTGAGAGCACAGGTATCAAACGAGCAGGGAAGTAACTGGAGAAATTCCCGTTGTTGAGATGATGTGTCTGCTCAATTAGGAAGTTAGAGACTGATATGTCATTTCAGGTCGGCTACTGATGCAGTTGAAAACCAGACCTGCAGTGTGAAGTATCTGCAGCCTTATAACTGCAAATATGCGCGTCTTTTAGTTTGTCATGCAAGAAGACCCTCAATCACCTTTAGCTTAGCTGTTGTGCAAGATAAGACGATTACCAGAATAAGCATGAAGTCTCATTGCGGAAAAGCAGCAGTATACATATAATTACCATACTGTAGTTCACCGGGTAAATAGCATAACAAATGAACAATGTTATCCCAACAGTAAACAAACCACAGAAGCAGCTGGACAATCAATAAAAACATACAACAACACTCATGTTTGAGCATCTCATCCGTTTTCCCACATGGCTCTACACTGTTGTAATAATTGAGGTTTCTTTTGTATTCCTGTTTGTTTTGTAGTAAATTAAGTAAGTAAATTTTGCGTGATCGAGCGATATTTTAAATGCGTCATTCCACAGAACGCTCCGGGTTTTTTTGCAAAGCCAATCTACCGCTCTGTAAACCACTGTCTAATCATGTGCCAGTCAGTTGTTCTCTGTACCGCACAGCTTAGTTTCTAGATGGAGACAGTCATAGAGGACAGAGTAATGGGACGAAAACTCAACAGATAGCTGTCAGTCATACGTCGGTCTCAAGGTTTACCAGTTTACCAGTAAACGCAACATTTTGTCCGGTCTGTGTTGTTTTTCAGACAACAGCAGTGACCAGTGCTAGTTAGTGTCTGTTAGCTCACAGGGCTCCAGGGTGCTAGTTAGCTTTTGTTAGCTCACAGGGCTCTAGGGCACAAGTAATATTTTTCCCAGGTTGCACCGGTGCACCTAATGTCCTCGCATCCGCTGCCTCTCCACAAACGAAGCGAATCAATATCTAAACGTTGTTTATATCAATATGGTTTAATGTTGCGTTACATGACCCATTTCTTCTGTAAAATCGTGCCTGTGTTTGAATCTCTCGTCTTACTCTCCGCACAGCCCCGCCCCCATTAACTCACACACGACCCCCCAGCAACATGGAGAGACACAGCGGCGACCTGTATATGTACCAGGTTTCCACTGGTAACTCTGCTGTTGCTGCTGCCATGTCGAAAAACACAGAAGAAGTTATCGAATGCAACTAACTTCAGTTGGTAGAGTAATAGCGTGTGAGACGGAGCCTGCTGGACCTGGGCGAGAGATGTGACCCATGGCCAGAATATCATAGTTCATAAAAATGCAGCGCAGTGACGATACAGACATTTCATACACACGTCTGTAAGTCTGCTGATCCGCCATTCAACCCATGCTGAACCCATTCATAATGAGTCAGCCGTCTCTCTGTGAGTACGTCCATCGCACTCCCTCTCTCTCCCTAGCTCTTTTAATCAGTTATTGTTGAAAACAAGTGGAGGAGCTTTCTCAGAGATACATTTAAAAAAATATATATATATCCTAGGCTATTTATTTCAGATAGTTTTCATTTACATGTGTTGCACCTGAATGTATGTAAAACATACAATTTCAACAAAACAGGAATGTAGCACAATATGGATGTGAAAGCAGTTATAGTCTACAGACTATTTATAACTTCTTTATGTGACAATAAAATTTGTTTTGGTTAAAATCAACAAATAATCGTGATAATTAATCGTGATCTCAATATTGATCAATATAATCGTGATTATCGTTTTGCCCATAATTGTGCAGCCCTATTTTGTAGTGTAGCACACACTGTCTGACCAAAATCCCCAAACGGAGATCATAAAATGTATATAATCACAATTTTTAGAAGACAGAAATGTTGAGTTCACACCTTTGTGACTCTTACATAAAAAGATATTTGAAAAAAGCAAGTTTCTGCTGATGTGTGTGTGTGTGTGTGTGTGTGTCTTTTATTTGGATAGGACAGCTTAGATTTGAAACGGGAGAGAGAGGAGGAATGACATGCATTAAAGTTATACAGGTCGGAGTTGAACCTGCAGCTGCCGCGTCGAGAAGTAATCTTCTATATGTGGGCGTCTACTCTACCAGGCGCCCAAGCTGTGTGTGTTTGTGTCATAACTCCCTTTTCTCAATTTCTCATGTCAAATAATTTTATCTCAAAACGTCTGCGCTTACATACAGCACTTGCACATGGGTTTGATCAGAATTAAGATGGCCATTGAACCACTTATGCACCATGATAGTAAGGAAAGCATGGAAATATTCACTAAATTGGTTGATTGTTTTTTACCAAAGAGAGTGCAATTAGTCAGATTAGCAGGATCAAAAAATTCGTCATATTTTGAATACAATATGGTATCTGAAGTGAACCATTAGGACAGGGTCACTTTTCCTGTTGGATTATATCTTATTGCATCTTTGATACCAAGGCAGTGAAATGACATATTATATGGTTGCCAGTTGCCAAAATGTTAATAATGTTTTAGTTGCCACGGGCAAACAAATCACATTCTATACATTCTGGATACTGTAAACATTTTGTGACTTTGCAGATTTTCATAGTAAACATTTTCCTGTTCATGTTGATTAAATCTGAGTGGCTTCTTTGAAACCATATTTTCTGTTGCAAATTAGTTGTTGCAGTGAAGATACTGAGATACCTACCATTTTGTTCTCAAATTGGCATGTACACCAATTGTGAGTTCTAGACAATCTTAAATTGTCCCACCGCCAATACTCCCATTTCATTTTTGTTGCGATTTCAACTGCCCAGTAATAAGAATGCCACAGGCAAAATGTTGTCATCTTAAAGACAGCTCAGAGCTTGAAAAGCCTTGTTCCAATGGCTAGTAATGATACACAAGGCATCAATTACGGTTTGTGCCGGTCAGGGCTGTCTATAATCTTACATTTCTTGGTTGTAGCCAGAGGTGGAAAAAGTTGTAGATTACTTAAATCTTGGAACAGTGTATGTGTATCACAGCAAATATGTGAGATCATGTTGTGCTTGAAGCTGTGTCAGCACATGCAGGAGTGTTACAGAAGGAAAATATACCAGCAGGTGTAAGATTGTAGCTTGTAGCTCTGGATCCTCTGCAGAACAAAGTATGTCCTGCTTCTTAGATATGACTGTGGCTTCTGAATGATATATAACTTGTTGACAGTAGTAGAACTGTCTCATCTATACTAGCGTATACAGTTGTGATACAAATTCAAGGCCTTCTTTTTCTTCCATCAGAGAAACTGTTACTTTTTCGACATCATGACACAGTGCCGGAGCTGAATAGCTTCCATTGTATCTTCACTTATCGCAGAGTGTGAATTGTACATGGTAAATCAGTCTGCAATGGAAACTGAATGAATCTGTTTTCGCACTGGAAGATAAGCATTAGAGTATTAGATGGGAAGAAAAGTTTCCATTTGTTGATTATTCATTTCAGAGCGTTATGATATGATATATATTGAAGAGCTGATAAGGGTTAAGCTCTCCCACAAAACTCAGCCGGCCCACACTGATATAAGACAGACATAGGAAGAGGGAAACCAGAGACATGGTGCACATACAGTAGAGAGTAACTAAATACAATGGAGTCCACAAAGACAATATAATAACGCTTGAAATAAAGCGTGATGTATACAAAAATGAAATGTATAATTTAACAGCTGCATTTCAGATTTTTCTTGTGCATCTCTATTTGCATTTGCTCAAAGAGAACCTATTTGCATGTAATTTATTTGCAACATACGGTACTGTATCGGATATAGGTTCTGTAGCTCATCTTCACATGTTGCATCATGTGTCTAAAATTGGCAGTACAAGCTTTGATAAATAATTCATCAGTAATTTTCAAAAACTTTTTGCAGCTTTCATGGTTCCCACTAGATTTCTGTCCCATAAATCATCACCTCATGATTTTACGTTGAGGAAAATGAAATGTGTACCGCTTATTCTTGCTTAATTTGATCTAATATGCTGACTTGGGAACAGGTTCTGAACAATTCAGCCATGTACTGAGCAAACGAGACACAGAGCCATCAACAGAGTTGATAACAATGTCATTAGCATTGTTAGATCCCAGAATACAACACAGTTGTTGACACAGAGCAGTGAGTCATTTTCCATTACCAAGATCCTTACGAAGACCTTTATTTATTCTCAGCGGAAAGAAATAATTGCAGCTGCAAAGAACACAAATGGACAATGTTAGAGAACTATCCAACAGTATATAAAATGGTTAAAATTGGATCCACCTTAACTAGATAAAACTGGTTACACAGTTAACCATCAGTAATATTAGTCTGATAGTATTATAAAACAAGAACTATTCTGCTGCCTAATGATTAGACTACTTCTAGTTAGTGATACTTAAAGTACATGTTGCTCCTAATATTTTTTGTACTTCAACCAAAGTAAAATTATGAATGCAGGAGTTTAACTTGAGCATTTGGTATTGCCATTTTTACTTAAAGGTGCACGGTGGAGTTTTCTTTAGTGTTGATGCATTGTGTGAATCCTTATAGTCTAACAACAGTGTTGAATTTATTTCCATTAAAGATTTGTAAAACCTATTTTTAAAGTGCTGCATTGTTCACATTGATGTGTACTAGCTAGCAGAAGTCTTCTATTGCTACCTTTGCTAGCGCATTGCTGCATATAGTGGCGCCACTTGTAGATCAGTAGAAGAGCGTAAAATGTTAATGTGTCATGTTTGTCAAAAATCAAAGAAAGCTATAATAAGATAAAAACGTGCCAGGTTAAAGATAGTAAGAGGTAGTAGGTTAGACGATAACACTGTGATCTTCTTGGGTATTCTTAAATCCATTGGCCTCTTCGCCTACACGTTTGCTTCCTCCATATTTTTCAGATGGAAATCCCAATGTATAATGAAGACAACATACTGTATAGGATAGTAGTCTGCTGCCAAGATTTCTGTTGAAATTGCTCTTTAGAATTATTTAAAAATGGCAAGAAGCTGCATAGATGGAAAAGAATGTGCCCAGGGGAAGACAGACCTCAGTATCACCTACAGAAGAATAAACGTAGATTTAGCAAAGAAATTATAATCTTATTATGCTTTTACATTAAACCTTACCTGAGGTGAGCACGTGGACCAAAAGACAGCAGTCCAGACCCCTTTGCTGTAATAAGTCAGTAGTACTTAAAGCTCTATCAGTTTGAATGTGTGTCCTGTAAGGCATGCAGGTTCACTCTGGGCAGCTGCCCTTTTTTATTCTGTTGGCTACACTATTAAATATTTGCCTTATCTAGTCTGTAAGGCTCATATCATTTCAAGTACGACTCGTCGTGGAGAGGAATCCCATTTTAGCTGTAAAATTTTACAACTTACTTAACCACAGACATTCTCTTCCCCCCGTCGCCCTCCCTAATTTCTCTTTACCACGTTCTTACCTACTTCTCTCCTTCTCCTCTTTCCCTCTCTCCTGTCTCTAGCTTCCTGTACTCTCGGAAGAGGGTAATAAGTATAATCAGAAGTGACTGGTTCAGCTGCGTGAGCTGCTTGAGCTTTAGAGACCGATGTATTTTCTTGATATCAGGCACAGCTGTAAATTCCAGCGCACAATCCACACAAAATGCACACTCACAAACACACGCAAAATGCACATGCCCACACTCCAGGTACTTAATTTTGATATGCCAGTTGTTGTTGTTAAAATGCCATAAACAGGAGCATATTTACAACAGAAGGCAGTTAGAGATCATTTCTGCAGCACTACAGATAGGCTGCCTCTGTCCCCAGGGAGAAGAGCTCTGCCTAACTGTCTTCATATAATCTTACTGCGGTAGTTAACGTCTTCATTTTCACACAGTGAACATGCCCTCTGTGTATGTGTCGACATGCTTAGATCTGCATGAGAAACTGTAGGTGTATTTATGTAAAGTGTATGTGTACAAATTCACAATAATTACCGCTCACACAGTCGCCGTGTCTTGCTGCAAGCCTCCCACTATGCCATCAAACATTGTTAGCCATCAGCAGCATGGGACAAAGAGGCAAAAGCATGACTTGTTTACAGAATGAAATAGCTGGCTTGTAGACAACAGATTGAAATTGACTGCAGAGCCAGTCGACCTTTACCATGGTAGTAATGTATTTTTTTCTCACTGATCTTAACTGGACGGGGAAAGTGATATTTAATTGAGTGTATGGACAAAGATCAGCCATTTGGATTTTTCCCCCCAACGAAATGGAATTTAAATTAAATCCTTGAAGAGGTGTCGGATGAACTGAGATATCGATCACAAAGAAGACACCTCACTGTACGCCGACATTGTTCAAATCTTCTGCATCGGGTCAACATAGCTCTTTGAGATGGAGCTCCAAGGGAGTTCCCACTCTATTCCTCAGCACTGAATGAGTCATCAGGGGCAAGATGGAGAGCTCTTTTCCTCAACGTGGCACCTGCACTTAGTATCTGTCAGTGGCTAGGCCGCATATCCTCAGGCTCAATTAATCAGAAGCCCACCTTTGGAGAATTGTGCCCTGGCCCTCATTTAAAGGTACCTGCTGCCGTCTGTGCCAGTTGTAACCCTGGCAAGGGACAAGTAGAACACGTTGGCCTAACTTGGCAGGGGGGCAAGATGGTGTTAATACAGACTTTGGGAGATGATTTCCTTTGAGGGAGATCCAATCCAGTGTCACAGCATGGTGCTTAGGAAGTGATGGAGCCTCCAACTGATGGAGTTTCTAATTCAATCTGTTCCAGATCGGCAGTGTTTGTGCCAGAAAGTAACCTTCCGTTCTGTCTTCTGGTCACTGAGGAAATGTAAGGCTTATTGATTAAAAAACAATAGGCAATCAATAAAGGTGTTAAGCATTTCCTTTCTTGTATTTCTATGTAATACATATCCTGTATGACTCAGCTATGTACTATCTATCTATCTATAATATGTACTGTAATATACCTGTTTGCTTGGCTCTGGCTGATGCAAAACAGAATTTCAGTCTTATTAGACTGAATGTGTCAGAGTGATCTACTTTGATATCCTGTTACTCTGATACATTGCTGCCATCTAGTGTTTCTAAGTGCACAGGTTTATGAGCAACGTAGGCTACAACAGTGCACTAATATCCTCAGTGCTGGCCAAATCAGTTCATTAGCATTCTCTTTGCTACTACAGAAATGTTTTAAAAGTTTATATTTAATACAGACTGTGAAGGAGAAAGCAGAAAGCCAGTTTCAGCAAAAGAAAATGCCAAAGGAAATCCACATACAGCTATAATTTCAATTTTAAAGTGAATCTTTTTTTCGTGGTTATTTGTTATTGTTTATGACTTAAATGTGTAATTTGTGCTTGCATTACTTAGGCTGTAAGACTTTATTCATTAACTGGGGTATGTCTAGAGTTAACACTATCTGTGAACTCATTAATTTCTTTTTATAGCTGGTATAAAATGAACTTGGTTTTTATCCAACTGGCTCCTCTGACCTTGTGGACAGTAGTCAGCATTAATGGAAAGATGGGTGTTGTATCACAGTTGCTACCATGGAATTAAGTTTATTAATAACTCCATTAATCAGCTTTTGTTTGTCATGTCGGCTTCCGCCTCATTTTCTACCCTATAATTAAGGCTCTTGGACCTTCAGTGTTAAAGATAAATATGTTCACTTTAAAATATATATATATATATATATAAACCTGGACTTAGTTTCACCTCATTGTGCCCATAGGATCTCCTAATATTCACCACTTATTTTTCAAACAACCATTCCCTTGACTTTCAGTAATCATCAAAAGAATAAATGTTTAAAGGGTTACAATTCTTTTTTTGTTAATTTTTTTTTTTTAACAGATTTTTACATCTCTATTAAAACAGAACTGGTATAGTAGTTGTGTGATTTTATTGGTGCACAAATTCACCCAAAATCCAAACCATGTCTTGCAGGAATAGTTTTTAGTGCAGAAATCATAGGCAAAGACATTCTGTCACTTTACAGTCACATTAATACATTATTGACCCGTTCTTCTTTGATATTCATCTTTCTCCACGTCTGCTTGTTTCCGTTTCTTGTCAGCGGTTTCAGTTCGACCTCCTCCAGCGCTGAGAAACATTGACAGATCTCCCCTAACTTTGCTTCCATCCCTCTCCTCCACTTGTCTTTCAAAGTTTTTCTGCATCCGTGTTTGAGACCATGATGTGGGGAATCGCCTTCATCCGGGTTTGCTTTCTTCTTTATCTCTGGCCTCTCTTTCACAGATCTCACTCATTTCCTCCCTTTTCCTGTCTGTGTCTCCTCCCTCTCTCGTCTTTCAGCCTCTCCCTCCATCTCCTCCGTTTGCTCAGATGCCTTCTTTAACTCCCGTTTCAGCTCTGTTTTATTATTCTTTTCATCCCTCTCTTCTTTCATCTGCCTCTCTAGTTTACTTGTTCGCTTGCAAAGATTTTTGAAGTCTTGAGGTCATCGAGAAACTTCTTCAGCTGTTCACTTCTTTTCCTCCCCCCCCCCTCTCTAGCTCTCTCTTCATTCAGCATTTTTCCCCAGTAGTCCCCATTCCTTTTTGTTGAATGCATCCTTATTTTCCCACAGGTGAGCTTTCACGTCCTAATTTTGGACTTTACTGAGGATTTATTTGGTTTTTGACCTTTTTCTTCTACTTGTTCCATTTCCCTTCTTTCTGTTGGCGCCTCACTTACAGTAACATTTAATTTGACTTTTTCCCCAACATGTCCGCTGGGTTAGTCCGTCCTTTGAATGTAGTAGTTTATCCTATGATTGAAGCTCTTGCTTTTCTACACTGCTCCTGGATTTTTCTGTTAGTATTTCAACACTTGTATCATATAGCCTAATGATTTCCCTCAACTTTGTTTAAGAATAGAAGAAGCAAATGTCACCATAAGCAAATCATTTTGTACCACTTTTTACTCTAATAGAATAATTTCTTTTAAAAAGAATTACCCAAATATAAAGCATAATTAGATTTGATTGAGCTATATCCTAGCAATGTGTATTCATCTGCAGCTACACTACAACTATCTCATGTCCAGTATGAATGAAGTTCACCTAGTTCATCAAGGTTATTACTGACTTTTCTCCTTCTGCTTTGTCTGTTTCGCCAACCATTCAGGTTTTTGTTTAGCTTTGTTTAATTTACAATATATTTCCACTCAATGACCTGTCACACTAAAAAATAAAAAAATGTACAATGCAATCTTATTTTATTTAAGACATGATGAATTGTAAAAGCTGAGATCCCTTATAGATTTCACATGTTAAAGACAATACTGTCACAAAAGAATCTGTTATCCAGCTTTTTATTTAATCTAATTTTCAATCACATAATTTTCAAATGACAAAAAGCAAAAAATAAACTGCTTTGAGAACTAAACCACAATTACAGCTAATGTTTTCAGCTATGGCGTATCACAGAGATACGATCATAATGTGCTGCAAAGATCTGCAGTTCATTTAAGCATACTAGAAACAGCTCATAGTTGTCCTTGGGCCAAAATTCTGCATCAACAAATCATTTAACACAAGAAAATATGACTAATGCATTCATTATTCAAAACACTTATGCATGATTTGATGACACAACTTAAATCTAAATGTCTAATGAAGCTAATGTCACATAGATTTGGATATGGTAATTGATTTAAGTATCAAAATGTGTCAAATGCAGACAAATCAAGAAAGGTCATGGTGTTAGTTGTGAGTTGAGTTAGTCATATTAGATTATGAGAATCTGTAATATTGAAGTTCTAGTGTAATGTTTAATGTGTGAACAGGGCGTGCTCTTGCAAAATGAAAATACACAGCATGGCTCCGTTGTAAGCGTCAAAGTTAATAAACGTACACTGTCACTGCTGAGCACTTAGCTCCGAGTGTAAATCTCTGCAGCTTTCCTCGTCTGTTGTACACAGACGAGCTGACAGCTGTACAATCCTCTGTGTGACTTTGGGAAATGTGCTGCTTCTCGCTAAATCGTGTCTGGGTGTTCAGACTCTCACAGCCCCTCCCCTGTACTAGCACCTCGACATTCTCATACAGGTAAATACTAACGGCAGCCACCCTGATTACCACCGTCGCTAGACTGAAGTGACAGGCAAAGACAGCAGAACAGTGAAGAAGATTATGCACAAAACCTCGTGACGGGTTCAAAGCCATCTGTTGTTGAGGCAAACATCAGTGACAAAACTTCCAAAAATAAATAATTACAACAGACAGAGAGCAGCACAGCACTGACATGTTCCCCCACTCTATCTACCCTTTAACATGAAGAGATATGTGAGGACTCAGTGATGAGTTCAAGTGGGGAAGCTCAGCATTTAAAATGTACCTCTAAAATGTTTCTACACAGAGCTGTTTCTTTGGTAAAAATATGTCCAGTTATAGCATAAACTATTCATTTCTGACATACAACATTTTCAGAGAATGTTGTTGGAATGGAAATATCACTAACATGTAAGAAAACTAGATTTAAAAGATTTAATTAAAGATGTATTGTCACATGCAGAGGTATATTTTTTTTTTTTACAACCGTAAATGAAAGAAGGATTATAAAAAAGAATCAAGTATAAACCTTAAAAACCTGTACAGTGAATGTCCAATGTCCTTTAAAAAAAAATCACCTCTGACTATAAATCAATTATCAATTATTGTTTTTCATGTATTTAATTATTTCAGCTCTAGTGTTTTTAGAAGTGTAACACAGTAAATACATGCAATTATACTTTGATAATAACTGCATTCAGATATTAATTATATAATATTGAAGTTTGATATATTTCATATCAGTATTTAATAAATCACATCACAGTGACAAAAGTGACCCTTTGCACCTGGGCACATACAGAATACTACTTGTAATATACAACTCTGAGCATTTTGTATTGTGTATAAATGTCATAAGTAATTGGTCTATTAGTCTGTGTATGTACTACAACCAGAAACGGGCACATTTTTCCACTGTAATGATTGTTTTAAAGGATAAGTGTTTTTTTAATTAAGTGAATGATAACCTGTGGGGTTTTATTAATTCCATTATTCCCCAATTATAACTATTTACACATAAAGTTCATTGACTGTATCATGACTGTTGCTGCAAATCACTTGATTCAGACTAATCACTTATTGGCAGTCTTCTCCTGTGAATCACACAATAATTCAGTTAGTTATTTAACTTTCATTCATTAATACAATTGAATGTGCGTACATATTGAAGATTAATTGAAATGTATTTGACAGTTATATAATTTCTGTTAATCTCTGTTTCTGTAGCGAGTAAATAGTGTCTCTTTTTAGTCTATAAAGTTGAGGAGCCAGCCACATTAAATACCATATACGTGCCAACTTAAATTAAGCCTCTAGTTATGTGCATTTTTGAAAACCACATCCAGCACATTAGCTTTAATAGCTGCAGTCACATGTATTTAGGAGAATGCATAATTTACTGGCAGATTTGAGAGTCTCAGTGGCACAACAGAAGGTACAGTAGAGGCCACTTCAGGGGTGATGTGGGTATTATTTCCAGCTTAGTTTGAGACAGAAAAGGAACACAACAGATACACAGTACTGTTATTTAACAGCTCCACTGCCTCCAGTGTTTTCATCTACCACTATAAAATCATTTTCTTTTAATCTAAGATAATTTGATTTATCCCTTGAGCTTGATATAGCCAAAAAGATAAGCAGGGGTTTTTGGAGCTGGAGGCTGAATGTTTCAGCTCAGACTGGATTACAACATCTGGAAAGGGAAAGTGAATTTAAAAAAAAAAATCTTTCACCTCCTCTTTTAGTGTTAAAAAGGCCAGCCTATAACATGAAGATCTAAATCAATGCAGAATAATGATTTCATTTAAATAATTAAAGCAGCATGTTTTATGATAATCACATCTGTAGGAATTTTAGAATAAGCCATAGTACAGAATTTGCTATTTCATGGCTTTTTCTAAAAACCAATAGTGGAACGTGAAACCTGTGAGAACTTTTTATTTTTTGTAAGATAATTTTTTGGGCATTTTTGGCTTTTATTTTTGACAGGACAGCTGAAGACATGAAAGTTCGGCAGGTCGGAGTAGAATCCGGACCCGCTGCATTGAGGAGTAAATCTCTATATATGGGCGCCCGCTCTACCAACTGAGCTATCTGGGCACAAACCTGTACTTTTACTCAGGGACAATTTTGTATTCAAAAACATTGTATTCTTAACAACACATTGTACTGTAAACATCCTTTTGACAGCTACGGTTACCAGTTACTTGGTAAACTAAAGGGACACTGCAGACATTTTACAGAAAGGGCAGTTTACTCATTTTTTATTAAAGTTGTATGATGTCTTCTGTGGCTCTGGAGGAGCTTTCCAAACTCTTGCATAATACTTTACGTAATAATTTAACAGTCTTGATCAACACGACCTGACTCCCAAAACAACATGCATGAGCGTTCTATTTAACGCCGTGATACGTAGTTAACGTTGTTAATGTCTTGTAGCTGGGGAGTGCACCCCCTGTGTAACTTGCGACTGACTGTACCATCGTAACCGCAGGGCCTTGTGGTCCTGCTGGGCAAGACATTCTCACTCCAATCACATCAAAAAGTGGTGCTTGTCAGGTGCCTTTGGGGTTTGTTATTGAAGCAAAAAGTCTGGTTGAGCCATATTTAGATGCTCTTACACAGGACCCTTGGCGTCACTTTTTGATGCTCTGGGGCAGGATGTACATTTAACTGGCATGCGGAACATGAACGGGACAGTTAGGTTTAGAAAAAGATTGTAGGTGGGGTTAGAAAATGTACGTTTCAGGAACACGCGGGACAAGAACATGCCATAAACCCCGACCTCCTGGGTGAAAGTCCTTTTCTTGTGGATGGGTCAAACAACCAGTCAACCGCTTCATGTGGTTTTTTAGTCTTTCATATTTGCTAGCGTTGTCGTTCTTAATACTGCACGCTGGGCCTTTTTGAACCTGATGTCTGTGTGGACAGACCATGACCTGCCTTTATTGATTTTTTTGGCCACTTGGGGCCGAGTCAAGCTGTAAACACTACAGTATTACATTTTAAGTGTACACAGTGAAACTGATAGAAAACAGTTGCTTTACAAATCCACAAGGCACGGAGGAACATTTGGAGTTGTGTTTCTGTCCTCCTGATGAATCCACCGTAAGTCCAATATTCTCTCGCGTGTTAGCTCTGCTTTGCTCCAACAACACCTGAGGGAAACATCTGTCCATCCAGCTGCTAAACGATCCACTACGTTCTCCAGCTAATTGCTGACTTTGTCTGGTGTGAGTAGTGTGCAGTGGGTTCATCAGAGCTGTTTAATACAGCCGCCTGCTGCTGGAGACGGGGTTGCTGAGAGCGATGAAAAACAGTCACCAATACAATGAGCTGAAAGACAGCATAAAGCCCTGTAGAGCTGAGGGGAGTCAAGTGATAATTATCTCTGGGTTCATCTCTGCGAGCGACACATGCAGGCATTTGATCCGTTGATAATATAAAAATATTGATATTTGTGGACCGTTAAGGAATTCTGTGACTTTATTCTGAAAACTGAACTCTACCATCCAATATCAGCTGCATAAACATACAACATAAACATACATCTGCCATTTTTAAATCATTCTTGTACTGTGTTGCTTTTCTGTGAAGACTTTAGAAGTTTAGACGCACCGTTGCCCTCAATAAAATTCCACGTTTGTAAAGGTTTAGCAGATTCAAAAGAATGTCTGTTTTCTTTTATATTCAATACATAAAAACATATGTGGTAATACCAAACGGGTTGATTGTGACCCAACCTTTCATACAGAACTGCTCCAGCTCAGCAGGCATGAAATTCTTGTTTTAAAAACCCAACGCATTCCAATGTGATTTAAGTCCGTACTTTGACAAGGCCGTTCCCAAACCTTTAAATTCTTCTTCAGTCACACTCAAGTTGGTTGTGTGCCTCTGATAATTTTCTTGCCATGAGACCCATTTACACCTCAACTGCAGCTGTAGAAAAATGGCTTCTATTCCCTGTGAGAAAACCAGTGATTTTTTTCTTTTCTTTACAAGCCATCCAGCTTTCATCATCCCTTAGCTGTATCCCTTCTGCCGTGAGTGATCCTTGCCATCAGTGACTGCTTCTCAAAATCCACTGGAACTTTATTTTCCCTTTGAGTATCCTTATTCATGTTTTATACAGCGTTTTAGTGGGTTTTGCCTGGATGTTGTTCTGAGATTTTCATTTCCTTTTGGAAATATTTTAGGAGTGATTGGTATTTGGGGTGTTCTAACTCCCAGAGCTTAAAGTAACCTTGAGTCTCAGTGTCAACGCATTCTCATGGTACCGTCACATAAGGGATGCGATCCCCGGTCTCCGGGGTGAAAGTACTGTGTTGGTTGACCCATCCACCTCCACAAACAGCCTTCTTATGCAGATTTTTGGCTTTTCAATACTACTCGCTACCATAATTGTGCTGTTATCACAAAAGCTGCTTCCCATTGAAATACATTAGTTTAAAATTCATGCTGACCACCACGGAAAAATACTAGAAAATTGTCTCCCTGTGCACAAATCTATATATTAGATGATGTCACCATTTCACAAACTACCATGAGACTGGGCTGCAACTTCGCTCTTTGGCTTGGATGTCATGTATGTAACGCCTACCCAACCCCCAATATTCTTCCTTCACAGCCAGCCGCGTTCTTATACAGCGGCAGTCAATCTAGTGAATAAACCAACAAAAAAACGTAGAATGCTATACAGCGCTTAACCTTTTGTAGCTTTTTGAATGAATGGTTCATGAAAACAGGCTGCAGTGTTATCTATACCAATTTAAATAAAGATCTTAAAAGTAGAAAGTAAAACAGCTTGAGGACAGTTTAAGGGGATTTTATTAGGCTAAGGAAGCCTAAAGTTCCACCCAATTCTCTAAACTCTTAAAAGTGAATTTATGTACAGCATGTTGGTGTGTGGACAAGTATTGTATCTGCCTATAGTATGTGGTTGTATGCATATGCAGTGCATGTGCAAACCGCCACCTACAGAGGTCACCATTGTCATACTAATTATTGATAAGTAATGTAAGGAAGGGAATGAACCTATGGCAATTTTTACATGACAAATGAGTGATTAATAATTTATTTTATTTTTTAATAAATGAAATGTATGCCATTTCTATATAATTCATTCTCCTGACAAAGGAATTTAGAAATATGGGACAGATTGTACATGTGTGTGTTTGTGTAGAGTATACACAGGCCATATGTTTTATTTGTTTTGTGCATTTCACATAGATACTTGGCTCTCAGGTGAAGTATTACTCCCTCTGGTGGCCATCTTTGAGAACCAAACACATCTAAGCAGTAGTGGCTGTTAAAGAGTGGTTTCTTTTTAGCAGACGAATCACAGTGAACAAACCGTCATGGTCTTGTTGACATCATTTTGTTTGTACATCTCGTGGAATTCATTTCTAGTTTTAAGGTCTGGTAACAATAAGGTGTTGGAGGGGACATTACCACCTCAGAAAAAGATGTTAGCTCCTTGTGGTGCTTGCAGACATCTGTAGCTGAAAATCAATGCAAACTGAATCACAGTAGTGTTACAGTATATACTGTAGATCCAGTGGTGAAGCTTGTTAAAGGGCTGCCTTCAGCACTGAGTTTCACCTAGTCCTCTAAATTCATCCTTAACTAAAGAAAAATAATGATAACCCCAATATTATAATTGTGAATATCACAAATGTTCAGTTTATATTTGTACAATAGACTTTTTTTTTTAAACTGTTGATAAATATAAAAAATAAATATGAAACAATATTTATGTCTGGAATTTTATTTGTTTGTCCTCAAGTACTTTGTAAAAAGGTTACCATGGGTGAACTCTGCTTTTGCTCCCAAATAAATCATTTCTACAGCCGATTTGACATTTGTAGGTAAAGACAAAACTGTTGTGTGGTCAAAGTAACCTATTTAGGAAACATATCTGTTTTCGGTCTCAACTCAGCATTACACACACACTTACACACACACCTACACACAACGTGGCGACTACAAAGTTGGAAGTTTCTGCAGAGGTGAAATCACAAACTGGCCCGAGTGGTCAACTGGGAAACCACACTAATGAGCCTTGAAGTGATTGGTACGAGACTCATGGGATGAGTCCCCACCCCCACCCCTACACACAGCTGGTGATGGTTGCCATGAGAACCAACAGGGGCAGATGGTGCCCAAATGGTGCCTGGACAACACTTTTACACATACAAAAACATACATGACAACTTGAGTTGGTGGTAAGGATTTATTTCGTAGTAATGTTTTTCCGTGGTATTGTGTGTTGTTCTTTATAGTAATTAAGGCGTAGTGTACTCTTGACAGGTGATGAGTTCAAACATGAAACATGAGTTGTGAGAAAGACTTTAAGCTCCAAAGAAAACAATCTGCCCCATTCATTAGCTTTTGTTTGACACCAGCTGTAAGGGTGTGGTTCCCTTGGGCAACAGGAACACACTCTCACACACACACAAACACATTATTTGTTTTTGACAATTTGGTCATTTTTTTAAATGGCTGAAATTTGACTCAAAAGACAACAGGAAGGTTCAGTGAGCATCATTAAAAGGGCTGTAGTTGAGAGAGAAGAAAGCATCTCTAGTGCTTCTCTTGTGGTTTTCTCTCACAGGTTTACCTCATCAATCTGGAAAGACTGCTTCAGTCTATCTTCATACCCTCAAATCAATATTTTTCAAACATAACAACACAGTAGAAAGCTTAGGCTTCATTTTCAAATGACTGCTAGTAAAAATATGCGTATTGGTAAGACCATTGCATCATTTTATGTCTGCTTTTGATGTTCGAGAGAGTACAGAGCCACAGCTGAGCCTCGGGCCTTTGGCTCCAAAAGTGTGGCAATTGATTTAGCCAAATGTACTAGGTCAGACTGTGGAATAACACACTTAGAGAAAGACAACAGTAAGAAAGAGAGACAAAAATGAGAGAGGCACGCAAGGAGAGATGCCAAGAAATGCTGGACATAAAAGGTGTTTTCATGTGGTTATGCCCCACTAAATGAAAAAGAAACCTTTATTCATTTCCCTGTTAGTTCCTTTCCTTCCCTACCATCTCCATAGTATGTGGTTGATCTTTCACTTTGTCTAGACATCAAGAAAGAATGATTTTACCTTAAATTAATGTTAACTAGATACAGTAAGGATGACTACATAATGAAATACCGTTTTGAAGGTTATATGAGGACACTGCAACTGTATAAGATTTGTATTGTTTCAATCTGTCCATGCTTAGAATGACACGTATAAAGGTGCAAGAGCTTGTCCGTAAAATCTTCGGGAATTGTGTGCGGGTGCACATGCTGTACATGCACAGTACTGAAGTTATGAAGTTGAGAAATACTTTTGATTAACAGGCAGTACGATCCACTTTTACTGCAATGCTGTTAATGATTTAGTTTGTTACCATCTTGACTAAAATCACTTTCTGTGACCCAGATTAAGCCGTGTTCCAATGACACCTGGGTGTGTGTGTGTGTGTGTGTGTGTGTGTGTGTGTGTGTGTGTGTGTGTGTGTGTGTGTGTGTGTGTGTGTGTGTGTGTGTGTGTCCGTCCGTCCTATGAAGCATAGAGGACAGGAAATGATGGAGTGGCAAGGTTCGTAATTTCAGGCTTTGACGAGTGTGAAGCTTTGACGAGTGTGAAGCTCGCCCCAACACACACACACACACACACACACACACACACACACACACTCACTCACTCACTCACAGTGGGCTGCCATCTGTTCTCACCAGTCAAGCTGTCTTGGCGGCTCCTCAGGCCTGGGACACAATCAATGACTCTCCCTCTTTTTCTCTCACACACTCAAACAGGCACTCACCAGCCATGTGCAGGCCAACAGACTGAGAGGTCATAATCACTGGCACTAAACTAAATCACTACTCTACTGCTCTCCAGAAAAAAGGGACACATGATTATTGAGCATCTTTCTACAATGTGTTCATAATCTGTGCTTCTAAAAAAATATGGATATTGTGTGTCCAATAATATAAGCAGGTTAAAAAAAATCAATGTATAGATTTAACCTCCTGTCATTAAAGGACAATAATAGTTTTGCTCCCTAGTGTGATGTGATTTTCCCACAGGCATTTCACTCCTACCTAAAAACTTTTACTATGTTTGCTCTGGAAGTTATGCTGCAACATTAGATCTTCTTCAATGAGATTAACAAGGCAGAATTTTTGCTGTCCACATTTATTGTTATTTTTTGTTGATTTATTATTAACATTAGATTTATTGAACTGATGAAACCATATGTTCTAGTTTTCAGTGTGTGTGTGTTTTTTTTTTTTTTTAAAGATTTAAACAGGAACTGTTTGAATAGCTACTCCATCCAAAGTCCTTCAAAAAACCTCTGTCATTGTCCAACTCTGTTGACAGGAGAAAAGTGACCTTTATTTACTTATTTTTGATAGAACAGATAAACACATGCACACTGCCAACTCTTGTGCCGTCTTGTAATAGCCATTATCAATTACATCTAATTATTATAATAGACATGAGTAATTATTAAAGACAGCTAATAATTGGCAGAGATTTAACAAAAAGCTTTGGTGTTGAGGTAATAAATCACAAAGTAAATTCTCAGTGCTCCATTTTGTTTTTTGTTACATGAACATAATGAGCGTGCATGCGTGAAATCAAAAAGTAACCCTGAGTGGTTTTGATATTATTGTCACATAGAAAAGAGTCCCACGCTCTGTATGACACTCTGCATGAACTTAGGGCTACACACACACACACACACACACACACACACTCATGCTCTCTTACAGGCACAGTAATGCACACACAAGCTCAAACAGACACTTAGTGCCAGCAGCACATTGAGCGTCAATGGCTAACAGAGTGTTTTGAAGTGTGTTTTTTGTATTCATGGTAACTCCTGTTGACTGTAACAAAAGGCTAAAGAACTTTGACACACATGATTGATTAGCTGGGCAGATTCCCACAGGTCAAAACCACTGCTGTGTCCTTAAATGTGTTGATTTTATCTTTAGAATTATATTTGCTCTCATATAAATGTGTTTTGAACTAACAGCATTGTTAACTCTCCAAACAAGATTAGGAATTTCTGTACAAATGCCACAGCAAATATGCTTTCACTTGTATCCAAGGTGCATATGAACTTTGGACTGTCAGTGTGAAACTGCAGTTACAATATTGTTGCTGTTCAATGAAAGACTATGTCAAAAAGCAAGTCTGTTTTATTGTTGTTTATTTTGTGTCCAATTTCCCAATTGGTCCCCTTTGAAATTTCCAAAGGGATATTGCTATTGCTAGCCTGCAGTTACCTCGTATACCTTTTATTGTGTTAGAGGTTTATTAAAAAACAACATTTTTACAGCTTTAGTGCATAACCTTTTTATAATAATTAACATATGTTGCATTCAAGCCATTGCCAAATGAGTTGGTACAAAGCTAATTAAGACTTTCAGCTCCACACAACTCTCTCTGTATTTGTCAGTATGGCTAGGTTCAGAAGATTTCATCCAGCAACTCTCGTATCCATAAACTTGAGCGAAGACAATTACCTCTTCTGAAAGTCCCTCATGTTTTTTTAATCCTCTGTGTCTCCCTTGGCTCCTAGCAACTGCATGGAGGAGGGGTGGGGACATGCCGACATTACTTAAAATTCCACATAGGGGCGACAGAAACTACTCACTATAGCTTTAATAAGCTGAAGCAAATTAATTTGAATTATTATATTTTTTTATTTAATTTCCTGTGAATGTGGCCTAGAAGCTGCTGTGAACATTTTTGATACTGCTGCTTGTAATTACTGCCTGACATGTGGCATCGGACAAAATAATGTTCCAATGAGCAAGTGAAAACACAGAGCCAGTAAATAAAATGAAAATGTATAGCAAGTTAGCTGAGGTACTAGCTAAATCTAGCATGTTAACTGCCTCATGAACAAATTAGCTTGCCAGTTCCTTGTTTTATCTGGTAAGCTCACTACCTTACTTGCTAACTAGTTAGCTCACTAGCTGAATTGTATTTTGTATATTTGCCTTTGGACAGGTTTTGATTTGTCTCGACCTTCTACAACTGGCATACCTAGTGCAGACCTGTACATTTGTGTCTTATCGGGAAACACTGGTATAGGTATACTGTAGGTATCATTCATTCGGTGTGACACAATACCTTGCTTCAACCCAACAAACACTGCTAATTATGAAATGCACAACCAAGCTTTTTTGCAACAACTACAATGGACAGATACCATATTCAGTGGAGGTTCAACAACAGACTAAAAGAGACACGATTAACCTTGTACCAAAGGGGGCAAACCTGAAGAAGGGATATTATGGAGGTTGAATACCCAATAAAGAGGGAATGATGAGTCTAATTTAATCGCTAGTTTTAATGTGCCTCGTGATATGTTCAGAGGTGAATTAAGTAGATAGTATAGGCTATATTTAAAGCTTTTATCTGTGATTGCTATAGTGTCCCATCAATGTAAGTGTGTTTCATGGTGGATCATGTTGGTTAGTGTGAAGTGTACTCAAAACACCAGCATCCAGTGTTGCTCTACACCAATCATTAAATGGAGCTTTAATGACTAAAATAATAAATACTGAACATAAGAAGAAGACTGAACTTGGTACCAGGGTCGTGTTATTGATGATCATGTTATCCCAGTAGGCAAACACATTATCATAACCCAATGTAGCAAACCTCGTCACGTCTCACGTTTCATGAAATGTCTCTGTGGTCTTGGTAAGACTGTCAACTTTAGACTTTTTCTGAAATTTAAAAGAAAAATTCAGAAATTGGACATGTTATAACCTAGAAGTAATATATTTAAAGGAAAATGTAATATTATTTCAACCTGGCACATAAATGAGGCCATAGCGGCTCTCTGGGTTGTACTAACTTCTCACTCACCACCCCTGTTGCAGAGACGTGTAATGTAGGAAGCTGTGAGTCTCATACAGCTTTCCAAAGAAACATGTTTTTTACATAAATTTTCTCTGATTGTTTATTTTTCAGCCCTTCTCTGTAGCCTCTCATTCACAGAGGGAGTCGTGGATATGTTGGTAAAGAGAAGTCAAAATTGCCATTAAAAAGAAAAGCTGTGAAAGACGACCTGAAGATTTATTCGTTCAAATCCATACCCCAGTTTCAAGGGCATAAACGCAAAATGAAATGTCAGCAGTTGGCAACTATTGGCCTGGGTGTGTATCACGTGTTAAAATAAAACCCTGCATGTGTCTGAAAGTTCCAGTTATGACTGTGACATATCCTTTCATGTAGTGTTTAAGACTATTTTTTCCTTCATGGATCCCTTAATTCATTGTCCCCCCCTCCCTCCATCACCATTGTAAAGCACATAACGATTCCTATCATCTTAATCCTCTCTGCCTTTTATGTCATTCTCCCTCTCTCTTGTGCTTGTTATGGCTTTCCCTCCCCACTTCTAATCTTTCCCATTGTCCCTTTTCCCCTCCTCCATCGCATATCTTATCCTCTTTCTCTATTTCTGTGCCACCATCTTCCTGCTCATTCTCTTTTCAGTTTCTTTTCATCTTCACTTTCTATCTCTCTGTCTCTCTTTCAACAGTGCGTTTTGTGTTTTCTATAATCCTCTTCCTGGGATTGTTTTAATCTTCACTTTTAAGAGGAAAGTGGCCGTAGGCCTTTTGATGGCCCTCAGATACCTCTTTCTTCATGTGTATGGAAGAGGTTGGCTTGTGTAAGTGTGTCTGAGTGTAAAATTCTGCCCAAAGAGATGCTCACGTTGTATTACTCCTGTGGCACCATGTCATAGTTGGCTTCCAACAATAAATGTAACATACAACCTGTCAATTGACTTGTCAAGGTCAGGGCCACATCTCTCGCCCCCCATCCTTTTTGCTTTTTTGCTTTCTCCATGTGCTGCACACCTACACTTCATCCTTCAGCTTTGTTTTTATTTTATTTTACACGGCCGTGGACTTTTCTTTTATCCCATTCGCTCTCCTTAAGGTCAACGCCAAGAAATACAGTATGTACACGGATGACATCCAGAGTTTTATAGTGATAATTAACTGCAGTCAGACATATAGTCTCTAAATCTAAATGAGATGATACTTTGCTTATAAAAAAGGAGAATCCTGAACTTTGATAAAGTCAGCAAATACATTTTCCATTGAGATTTGAATCTGTTTTTTGAGATTGTCAAAAACAGTTGAAGTAAACAGAATTACTCAACACACTAACATGATGGTGTTTCAGCAAGAAATAAAGTTGGAGTCTTGCTTATTGGTTCAAGTAAAGTTGTGATCCTGTTAACCTATCTGGTGCTGTAGTTTTTGTTCATTTAATATATCTGTAGCTCACAATGAATCTAGTCCCTTAAATGAGAATAAATTTCAGCCAAATTTACATTTCTCAGTAGTGTCAGAGAAATGTATAGAGCTGTCCATCCCTTCGGCCTTCATACTATACAGACACACTTGTTGGCAGTATCAAACATTGTGACAGTATCAAAATGGTCAGACAGCTATATTAGACTACCTCTCTTTCTCTCTCTTTGCGTGTCTCTGTTTCTGTGTAAAGTGAACCCTCGCTATATCGCGGTTCACCTTTCACGGTCTCGCTGCTTCACGGATTTGCATCGTGCGTTGTGTTCTGCATTCTGCAAACATAATCAATGGTGGCATGCCGGTTTATAAGAATCTTTTTTCCCAGAAGAAAAAAGAGCACAACAACTACCGATAACTATGTTCTTCTCTCAAAAACACACCTGCACCGCTGGCTTTAGAAGAACACACCTGCACCGCGGGCTTTAGAAGAAAAACCGCTACAGAGCGGAGTCGGGATGCAGCGGCTCATTCAGAAGAGCAGGAAATACACCTGAGTCACGGTTTTTCCTACTGTACTTTACTTTGTATTTTTTTCATAATCATTTTTCATTTTCTCCAGGTTCCAATGACTCTGGTCGGGGGGGCCGTGCTGATCTCCGCAATTTGAAGCCTTCAGTTCGTATTGATGATTAAAATTATTATTTTACAGTACAGTAGTTATTTGTAAAAAAACGTTTATACAGTACTTTTATTTGTTAAACAAATGCTTGGGCCTGTAAAAAGGTTTTGTTCTTTGGTTTCAATTTATTATGGAGTATTTCGTGGTATTTAATGGTAAAAAAAATAAAGGTTACTACTTCACGGATTTCGCCTATCACGGGTTCTTCTTGGAACATAACCCCGTGAAAACGAGGGTTCACTGTATCTAATTATCTGTGATAATGATGAGACATGATATTAAATCGGCTTTTTACATCATAATATATAAAAATATATTTTCTACAGAGTTACAGCAAGCACGGAGATGAGGTGGGTATGTATCGACTTATCTAACTCTGGGGGTTACGGTGAATAAGCTAAAGGCCCAATAAGTCGGCATGTTCCTTTAACATACAGTTTGGGGGATTATGACTATTGTCCGTTACATGCTAATTGATCAGCTGTATCATAATAAGCCATCTACAGTTTATTTTTCATAGAAGTAGAAGTTATTTGACAAAGCTGACCCCTAACTCTGTCCTTCTTTTCTGGACCTCATTACTTTCTCAGTCTACACACACACACACACACACACACACACACACACATCGCAGCCCAGGCTGGGTTTCTGGACTTCATTAGTTTTCCAATTAGCTGCTGTCATCTGTCGACCTTGGTTACTTGGGGCAACCATGACACCACAGCTAATTCTCTGGCCTGATTTGTCTCACTGGGAACAGATGGACTTCCTGTTTTCTTTCCAGGGGATAGTCAAAATGATTCCTCACTGTGAAAGTACAAATGTTTTCTTTTTCTCCTAAAGTTAGAAAACATGGCATTAAAAGAAATATAAGACCAACGATATTTTAAGATATAATGAATAATATATTAACCTTAAGTAATTTCTACAATAGCAGGGTGGTTTAGGACTTAATGGTTTAAACCTACAAATGTAAGTTGTTGAGCACTCCATCTTTGTAGTATGAATAAGTGGTTGAGGTTTTTACTGCTAATATTCTTACCATAGTTGTGACTGAAGTCTTTTTGTAAAAGCATTTTGGCCCCCAGTTATTTACTGTCCAATGATCATGTGTAGTTAAAACTTAAAATGCAAAGTGCTTAAATACAACACCAATATGGCATCCAGTACATATCAAGTTAAGATGTTATTCCACTGTAAATTCGGGAGAGGGATACCTGAGATAATCCTGAGCCAGGGCTTCTAGGACCTTTAATCAACACAGTTCAAGTTTAGGAGGTGTTTTGTAAGAAACATAACAACCTAGTTGTCAAGGGTGTGTGTATATTTGTTTGCTTTTTGATGTTCTTATTCACACACAAGTAATTAAGTGAATGTGAAGTCTTGTGGTTTAATGATAATTTGTTGGGAAAAATTGTTTATTGCCATCAGGTTTAAAACTGGATTTTGAGGCGGGGCCGGTGACGGACTGGGAACAAAAACAGCCCTGGCATTTCCACTCACCAATGGGGGGGGGGGGCAGCACAACTCACAGAAAGAACACACTTTTGATAGCTCCAGTGATGGTAAACTCCCATGCTATAAACAAATGCATCAAAACATAGACAGCTAAACTAAATGGTGAGTCCTCTGACCTTCCTTAGGAACAGACAAACATAGACTGCACAATCCCAACGCAAACAAAATGTAATAAATCATCAGAGCCAGCCGCTCCACAGTAAAAACAATCTTGTCGTAATGATTTCTTACATATCTGATCCTCTAAAGCAGCCACACTTACTGTACCTGTTGCTCCACTCCCTCCTGCAGCATTGCTCTCCCTCTCTTTAGCTTCTGGTAATCCACATTCATACCCACAGCAGGCTGGTTGTTCTGTGTTGGTTAGTTCTATAGATTCGTTATCCATGTCTATCTCTTCATCCTTGTTTTGTTCTTCGTCCTCCTCATATTCTTCACGGTCTTGTCTTTCTCCTTGGTGTGCTGGTCTGTCTCAGATGTGTTGCTAATATTAGTGCTAGGCTAGCAGTATTAGCGCTTTAGCTAGCTGAAGCTGCGCTTGATTTTAAAAACAAATCAGTCAGTTTGCAGCATGTTTCACCGTCAGCCAACACTGCTCTCTTATATTTCTTTCTCTTTTGTTTTATTTCAAACCTTGCAAGTTTTTGTACATCTGATATTTACATCTATATTATAGAGAATCCATCACCTTACACTGCACAAAATATGAAAGCCTGCAAAAGTACGGATAGCGTTAACCCAAGAGTGGATGGGTTAACAACGCTGTTGTATGGGAGGTGAACAACAGGAATATCTTCATAATCAAAGCAAAAGGTGAGTGTTACTTGCTAGCTACCCGCTAATGTTTGCTAATATTTTCTGTTGTGTGATGAAGTCTTCATCTGAATACATAGCGCTACACCTTGCCTATGCTAAAATGTTATTATAAAAATGATATCCCGATCATTAACTAAACCCATGTAGAAAGACTAATAAAGCATCCAGCGTATGATTTTTACAGTGTGTGTGTGTGTGTGTCAGTCTATCGTAGCGGTCTGTGTTTGCATAATCTGTGCAGCCATCGTTACAATGTCGCAATGCCTGTTCTTATCTGTCTCGTTTTAACCTGTCCCTCCAGGATTTTGCTGCCTTTTTGAGATTGTTGCGGCTCAAAATGCCTGTTGTTAGCGACGCCCGTTGTTGTGAGTGTATTAACATAAAAAAGCCTAGACCCCAAATATAAGACAAACTCACTTTTTCAGACGTATTTCCAAGGAAAAAAACTTCTTATATTCTGACCAATCCTAGAGCTTATAATGACTTAAAACAACACTAAAGAACTTTTCCCGCTTTGGTCCCCCTACAAGTTGGAAGTGGAATTGTCTTTTACATTATGCAAGTTTGCCAGATCGGGTAGCGGATCTGTAGAGATGTTACAACAGCAGTAATGGACAATTCTGCTTCCAACCTCTAGGGGGACCAAAGCAGGAAAAGTCCTTAGTATTGCTTTAAAATGGGGCAAAATGATGCTTTGTAATGCACGCATGGGTAGTTCACTTCCTGCTTGTGTGCAGAGCCTTTTTTTCTCCATATTTTAATAGTTTTAAAATGTCAAATCGTTTTTCCTTATTTTCATTATATCAGTTACACAATAATTGGTGGGAATGTGGAGAGGAGACAATCTGAGGAGCGATAGCAGACGTTAACAGCATAAAGGGAAATTTTCTCTCTCTCTCCCCTCCACCCTAGGGCCCTGCCACCAGTCTGCCAGTCACACACATAGCATATGCATACCCATTCTAGCATCTGTGTGTCCGTATTGTATTTTCATATGATTCCATCATCGTGATTTTAACGTCGCAAAGTTGCCTTTAAATGCATGTTGCCTCAGGTTAGAATCATTACCAAGAAGCAGTGTATGTCTCCTTTTTTTACATGACCAAATAGTAAAAAAGCAAGTTTTGGTGTGAGGAACAGTTTTGCTTGTCTTCTCTGTCCTCTCTTTTTGCCGTTGGCTCTGTCTTTAATCACAGAAGCATGTGTGTGTATCCAGTACTTTTTCTCTATCAGCACAAAACAGACCTAATTACAGTGCTGCAGCCCAAACGAGCCATTGTGTATGTGCGTATGCGTGCGTGTGTTCCCACGTGTATGGATCTGAATGGTGAAACCAGAGTACATTATTTTTAATGTGTGCCAGTGGCTCTCAAAGCACAGAACCACTGTTCCTGTGTGTGTGTGTGTGTGTGTGTGTGTGTGTGTGTGTGTGTGTGTGTGTGTGTGTGTGTGTGTAATCCTAGTGGAAAGGTTGAATACGAGGTATGACCTTCTTACCAGACAATAGGATTAAATGAAGCTCAGCTCAGAGGCGTTCACTTTAATTTGGTTCTTCTCTCGGCTGCTGTCAGTTGTTATTTCAGACAAAGCATTTAACCCTCCTCCTCCTCTTCCACCAGAAGGAAAACTGGTGGCTCCTCCACCACCACCAGTATCTAGACTCCATCAGGGGCATACCATACTCATGGCTTTTCTAACACCCTTATAAAATGATTGAGTCTTATCTCCAAAGACTCAGTCCATTTCATATTATGCATATGTACAAATAAACCTTTTTTGAATGTATTTCTCAAGTCTAAGAACAAAACCTAATGTTGCCATTGTTTGCTTCATCACAGGTGATGTCGTTTCACCACCTTCATCTATAGCTCAATTTATGAACTTGCAAGCTTAGTAAAACTGGAACTCCAGGTCCTGTTCCAGAAGAAATAAAACCTACACATAACATATGTGGACACCCAAAAAATTACACCCCCCTATCTCTCTCCATCTTCAACTCTTTTTCTAAACTGACGTTACAGCCATCTGTCAATCAGTGGAATAGTGTGAAACCATTGACAGGACTAAATGCGCAATAAGGGTATCACACCCTCCATAGGGTATCTTTAATGCACCACCATGCCAACAAGGGAGAAAGGGAAGTC
The DNA here is from genome assembly GCA_013375575.1 of Percina caprodes. NCBI lineage: Eukaryota > Metazoa > Chordata > Actinopteri > Perciformes > Percidae > Percina > Percina caprodes. The sequence goes on along the minus strand of JABXJD010000003.1, from coordinate 5,443,934 downwards.
GAGAAGCTATACATTTTTCAATGCCAAGAAATTAATTGTTTAACTGTGTTAAAATCACAAAAGGTTAAAATTGTAATTTTGTAATTCAGTACATGTAAACTGCAGATACGTATTGACCAGAACCACGGTTAAAAAAAAAAATAAAAAAATCAGAAAGACCCACAATGATAATATTGATAATAAATATTGAGTTATAGAAGCTTGTGTAACAGTGAGATGTCAGGACTTCAGGATTTTATATTCCAGTATGAACTATGCATCTTTTTAGAAAAAGTAAGGAAATCTTTAAGGATTTGAAGAGCAATAAACTCTATATTTCTTTTACCTGATATGGTTTTCTTTGACATCACACAGAGGTTAGTCTTTGTAACATTCACTCGGCAGGGGAGATACTTTAATCTCATCAAACAACCATTTTTGAAGTTAGATGATGAATTACATAACTACTGCTCCGTATTTTTATTCCATTAGCAGTCAGGCTGTTGTCACTATCTGGAGGGGGTTGTGGCCAAATGATGACACAAATCCCTAAGTTTATGTGCACTGCTCTTTTAGACAGTATTACTACATGTTTATCTTTTGTCTCGTGTTTTGATTTAAATTATCAAGAGTGACACCAAATCCAGCAGGATGTGTAGATGCAAATGAGGAAGCTGGAAAAACTAAGACATGCAAAGTGTTACTGAGCTCCTTTTTTGGCCTCTGTCTGTCTACTTCAGGTTGTGTGCATTCGCTTTGGGAAAAGGTCAGGCTTGTATTTCTTGCCCAGCGGAAGAAAAAGAAAGAGGAGAAGGTTTTTATAACTACAGGACTACCTTTGATGTTGGCTGATGGATTACAGAGCTGCTGTCAAGGCTCCACTGAAAACTTTCCATTCATTTCACACTCATAAGCAGACAAATCTACCCCCAGCCTCATTTGCAATATTTATTCTGCCTTAGTTTGCATGTGTAGTGTATTTACATGTTCCCTGTAGACGTTCTGTCTGTTGGGACACTTCGACCACACAATGTGTCTCCAAGCGAAAGGAAAATTAAAAGGCTGGAATTCAAAATGAGTATTCCTGTAATTTTCAACAAATCACATAGTTTGAACAGGCCACCTCCTTCATTAAAGAATGATGAATTTCAGATCTTCTGTCTGACTCCAAACCTCTCCTCCCTCTTATTCATGCTTATCAGAGCTGCTTTCATTTAGTTCACACCAGTTTGGGGTTATTTTCCAGAAGCTGTGACAGCTTGAAGGATGTTAACTCTTATTCACCAGGAGAAATAGCTCATGACTGATTACTAGTATTATGATTTGAGCAGGCTTCAGGCAAACATCCTCCTAGAGTGAAAATATGTACGTATAATCTAACAGGAATGTGATTCTCTTATCTGGAAAAAAACAGCTTCGTTTCATCATACAGTGCATTACTAGCTGTCACTATTTGACACTTTTTTCAATGCTACACAGTACTTATTTATACAAAAATCTTATAAGATCTCATAATGACACCCGAGCTAGTCCCGATCGCTGATGAAAACCATGAGAAGTGGTTGAAAGGTCCAAAAAAAGGAGATCAATTTTGTCACACATGTTAATCTCAAGGTCATGAATAAACAAATATACAAAAATAAAAAGAAGCAAGGCATACAGCATTTCTTCACCCCTGCCCTCACTGGAATTTGTATTCTCACTTGTTTTAGTGTTTACAGTATGTGTGTAACCTGTGTTTATGGCAAACCTGTTTTCTTAAAAAAAAATCTAACTTGATTAGTGATGGTTTGCTGGCACGATATGTTGCATAACGACAGTTTCTCCATCTCTCCTCTGTCTTTGTTTTCACTCTCATTTTCCCTGCATCTGTGTTTGTAACTGTTTCTGGCTATTCATTTTGTTAGTGTCTACGTCACTTTATTGGTTTTACTCAGTCCAGTAAGTGTTGCTAAACTTTTTGTTTTGTACGTAACAACAATCTGTCACAGTACTTGACTAGCTGAGCGAGAGTTCAGACTCCTTACGTGAAACGGAAATGCTCCATAGGAGCCGCTAAGACGCTAATCTGAACTTGGGCCTGGTGTGGCCCTAATATAGATAATATAGGTAAGAAAAATCATGTCCAGATGCTTTGAAGCAGAACATTCTGAAGTTAGTATGTTCAAAGACTTTCTGTTACTTGGAAAACCAGAATGTGTCTTTGGTTCAGATATTACCTTGATCTAATCTGAAAGGGCATGAAGGCAATGCATCAATGCTTTCATTATTCACCCAAACTCAACATGACGGGCTGAGATAGTAATGTAAATGATTCTCTGATTTCTCTTGGAATTAGTTCACTTTCTCAACACATTGGTGTATCTAAATAATTCTTACAATAAAGGTAGATATGTCCACATAGCAGACATCAAACATGCAACCTCTTGGCTCTTGTCTTTGGGTGAAGAAAACTCTTGCTTCTGTGTTTTTGGATGCTTACCACCATGTTGTTACCAAAGTCAGAAAGTGTTTGTACATCCATTGATCCCTCTACTTCTGCTTTTAATTTCTGCATTGTGAGCACAACACCTGATAATATTCTGACTTCATTAATCCAACTGTGACTGGAGACGTCAACAGGTCCCTCGCTCCCCATTTTTTCCCCAGTTTCTATGGTTAATGCCAGATAACTCATCTTAAAACATCAGAATATTTTACACCTGGAACATGTCAAAGTAAATAATCGCAACGTCATGAACAAGTAATTCACATTAAAAAAGTATAATTATCGCCAAAATTAAGCTTTTTTTCATTGTTCTAGGATTAGTGCTGGGTATTAAACTTCAATATTATAATATTAAAGTTATCATATTTTTTGGTACAGAATCAGATTTGTCCGTAGCACAGAGTATCAAAACTCTCATTTATCACAAGTTGGAATTGATTACCTTGATCCCAGGCTCCTCTTGTCCATGTGGGGAAATGTAATTGATAGATGATCACTCCTGATTCAAATCATATTATTATATATACAATTCTAGACAGAATTTTATACAGGCATAGTTCTTGTATGTCTAATTTGTAAATCAATAAAGGATTTATTACTCAAAGTACTGAAAAAAGACTACTTATGAAATCAGTACTGCCATTCGGTTACTGTATTTGAAATTATTTTTTTAGTTATTACAAAGTGTTAATGATATTAATCATATATGTTTAATGCACTAATGGACAAACACCACTACTTACAGGCAAGACAAACCACACAAACAAATAAAGACAAGAAAATGGCATAAAATAAGAACAAAATTAAGATACCAAATCCCAGATGATGAAATGCATGCCACAGTATCATGAGCCAGCTTTTGGTGAGCACTTTGGTGATCTTTATCCACATGCAATCTTGTCAAGATGTCCTTACATAAAATGTTAATGCAGGAGAGGAGAGATATTAGTACAAAGAGACAACACCGGGGGGAAAAGAGTAACAGAAAAGCAAAGAATGTCTTAACAGGATAAGAGAGGACAGAAAAATGATAGCAGTATAAAGCGGTATAGGAATATTGTGCTTGAGGGGGGATGCGGGGTACAGGACAGCACAGGCTGAGCAGTGTGCACGTGAGACCGCGTGGGGTGCGCTTAGAGATGATGAACATGCTTGCAGGCAATAATCTATAAGCTGTGTGTGCAGGCATGGAAGTGGACCGCATGAGCATGTGAGCCTGATGATCATGCATGCAAAGACGAGTTCTCCAGGAGCAAAAGAGAAGCTGATGAATGTGGATGCACGTGTGTGTGTGTGTGTGTGTGTGTGTGTGTGTGTGTGTGTGTGTGTGTGTGTGTGTGTTTGTGTGTGTGTGTTTGTGTGTGAAGAAAAAAGCAGAAGAGAGGAAAAAAGGGAGGAAATGAGAGTCCTGCTCTACTTCATGCTGGAAGGAAATTGGATTGACGTGTAATGTACTGTATGCATATGAATGTGCCGAAAATACTCCTTCACTTTTTCTACTAATTGTGTTATAGATTGACTTAAAATGTACTTTGTTGGCCGTCAGTCTACACACAACAAGCCATAACAGCATGCGAAAAATTTTTTTAGAAATGTTTGCTAATTTATTAAAGGGCCTGCAGTACTGTGATGTTCTCGTTCGGTGTTTGAAATGACCAGACGCTGGTTGAGTGATTAGCATGCTTTACTGTGATGATATGTTCAGGCAGGACTCATACATACAGCTGTAGGATATTGATAACTGAATAACCCCCTTCCATGGGCTTAGTGCTGACGTTCCATACACCACGCATGACGGCAGTCATACAACAATACGTCACTGTTGTAAACGTCATACTAATGAATACCATAACCATTACATCTATTTCCTGTTTCCTGAGAAATATATATACGTTCTAGACGTAAGCCAAGTATACTGATTTGTGAATCTTTTAGAGTTGCTGGATAAATTCAACATAGAGTTTGTGCTTCAGAAAACCAAAAAGTGTTTTCAGAGGAGTCAGGATGGCATGTTAAAAGTTGGCCAGTTAAAAGCTGTTTTCATCCATTTCTTAGTTTTTCTTATACGGGCGCTTCTTTTAATGTCACCTGAAAAATGTTGATAAAGACCTGTATAACTTAGTAACAACAAAAAACTTTGGCAACAATCCATAAGGATAAAGATATTTAGTGCTGTAACATTCATACCAATTGATAGTAAATGAGAAGGTGGGTAAAGTATAAGCTCATAACAGTAATCTGTGTGTGCTTCAGAGACATGTCCTCTTGCGTAAGTCCTCGTCCTTTCAGGAAAACCCGCTTTCGAAAAATACTACAGTAAATTATCTCACCTGAAACAAATGTTTTTTGTTTGGAGTTTTTTACAAATAACCCCAAGCACGTGCATGCACGTTAAGTTGCTGGAGCAACTCTGCAGTTCAGAGTCATCCTCCAGGGACTGACTACGTTGTTAACTTCCCCCCAGTCTCACTGCACACAGATGGACACACGCATAGTTAAAGAAAGCAAAGCTAATAAATTGAAAACGTACTTTACCTCAGTACAGGCCGTTACTAAAAGAGGAAATGCCTTGTGGTTGAACCTTCAGCAGCTTCTGAAGAATATAAAGGTCGGGTAACTTATAGATGTGAAAGCATTCTGCTCGCACTGTACCATTAGTCTCATACTGTAATGCTTAAAAGTAATTGTTTTTTAATGTAAAAATAGTTTTTTTTTCTATTTTGCCAAACACTTACTCCATAATTGTCCCCTGGGCTTACCTGTGGTACTGTGAAACTGCCATTTACTTCAAAAACAGTTGTTAATTTTGGGAGTATGTAGTTTGTGTTGCTGTTTTGTATGTATTCTCATAAGGGGTCAGTATGTTATCGTACGAAAATGAATGGCTGGATGAGTGATGAGTGATGAGTGACACCTGCTACAGTGGCCAGCCACCAACTCCCTGACACCGAGCGACAGTTGCTAGTTGTCTTTAGCATTCACACGCTACAGACCTCTGTCACAGCTCTGTTGTATCAGCGGCAGTTAGTAGATGTGTTTAGCCGCTACAGAGTTCTGCGACGCCGGCTATGGTGCTCCACGGTATCAGCGGTAGTTGGTGGTTCAATTAACCCAAGAATAGGTGACTTTCAGCACAGAGCACAGCGAGCTGCCGGTGAGCATTATGCGGCAACAATAGTTAAGTTTAGGAAAAAGGTTGTGGTTTCGCATGAAAGACTCTTAAGGAACATGCATTTCCTGGGTGAAAGTCTTTTGTTTTCCCGGGAAAGCTAACTCTGCTCCCTGGTTTGAAAGTCCTGTTCTCCCTCCCTTTTATACAGCATCAGTCAAACTAGTGCATACAGCAACAACTAATAAACGTGGAATGCTTACGAATTACAGTGCTTGACTCTTTGTATTTTTTTGAATGTATGATTCATGAGAACAGGCTGTGCTGTTCTACCAATAAATTAATGCACAAGCATTCACAAACATACCTGCAATTATTAAAATGATGACATCCTTCAGACATTTTTATCAACCTTAATAGCATGTTGCATTCAGAATATTGTATTCTCCACTCCATGCCATGATACATCCTGTTAATTCTCCATATGAGTTTTCACTCTCAAATGTTTTTACATTTCCAGGAATCTCTACCTACAAAAGACAAACAAAACCATGTTAATTACTATAATCATCGCTATAATGTTACATTTTCTCTAACACACCTTAGCTGCTGGCTGGACATTTTCCGCTGCAAAACAAACATTTTAGTTGCTTTTTGGACATTTGATGCAAACACTGAGTGTGTCTGGTTCTCTGTGTGTGATTCTTCCTGCACTCAGTCAGAGAAAGAGAGAGTTTCTATCTTCACCATTGACATTCTCATTATAAATGTATATATTTTTTCACAATATAAGAATTCTATGCCACAAAATGCAAATCCAAGTTGTTTTCTCTTATTTGAATATAAAGACAAAAGACTAAATCTTGCTTTAAGTTATCATTTTTCATCATTTAGTTTGAAGCAGTATTTGTTTGTGTGGTGGCTTCTCTTAGTTTGGCTGCTCCACACATGTCTTGGATTTTATTCTGCTAAATTAGTATTCATTGTCATTTTTCTTCTAGGTCATAGATTGACGTAATGGGTTTCAGTAAAGAATGAAATCCTTCAAATTTGAATGTAAACTATTGATCTGATGTAACATATTTATGAAAACAAAATGGATTTTGAACATGCAATTGATTTAATACAAAGCACTAAAGGTTTCAGACCTCAGCATAACATTCTTTCATTGTAGTTATACATTTCTGTGACACTGATCATTTTTAGAGCTAGTAAAATGCACATACTACAGTGAGACAATTGTCAAGATATTGGGAACTATCAGTCTGGTTTGGGCACTTTCAGAAGAAACATTCTTCTGCTATGCAAGTTAAAAACACAACAAAGGTTGAGGATAGCAGTTGGCATATTGTTGGCAATTGTGTTGGACTATATATATATAAAATATGATTTTTTAAAGATCTATATAAATAGTAAAATACATTAAAAGCACTATACAAGAGCAATTAAAGGCAAATTACGAGGTGAGTGACAAGTCATTTTAACTTAGGATGGTATGGTTGAAATAGCTTCAGAAACCAACTCCACCAACTTTTTAAAAGAGTAGTGGCAGCCGTGCCCGATCTTTTCTGTGACTTTCCCAAAACAGCCAATTCGACATTCACACCCGCTTCATTTGCCAGCTGTGTGGAGGTGAGAAAGTAAGCTTGGTTTTGACCTTCTCTGTCAGCACTCTTTTTTCATTCTTGATAGATCTATTTCTTTCACTTTTCATGTGAACAAACCGTTTGCAACACTATGAATGTCTCCCAGGAGAGAATGTCTAAAACATCTGCATATGTCATCTCCATAGTTAAATGATATCTTGTCTTCCCCCTCTCTATGACGGTCAGCTTTTCACTCCACCATTTAATTATAGCCATTCAGAGACTATAAACACTTGATTATTTATATTATCTTACAGCAAGCCATTAGACAGCTGCCTTGGTTAGCAATAAACTGATCCAAAAAAAAATCTAAATTCACACATTACACTTAATTACTGCTTAATAAAAGGATACACACATATAATGGTTCTTTTGGGAATATAAATTTAAATATTTTTAAATCATTTGAAAAACCAAACATTTCATATTCAAATATGAAAATTACCAACAATACTTAAGATATGAGCTCAGGCTGTTAGGGACACAGTATATCTCAGATCTCATCAGTAAGAGGATTACTTGGGAGTAGAAGACTGATATCTGGGAATCACTGTTGAGGAATGCACAGTATGCTCATTAATCTCTCTGTCTTTTATCCCCTCAGGGAACAAGAGGACTTCCAGGATGGGAAATTCCTCCAATATCTTTTTTCTAAATGTAGAAATGAAACCTCATTATACCTCTGCAAATCCTCTGTGCATAGCTGCAGACAGATTGCTGCGGCTCCACTGAACTGAGCACAAGCACCTACATTCAGCTATATTTGAAACCATATATTACCATAGATTATTAGAGTTTCAGTGCTGCAAATTATTATCATCACTTAATCTGTTATTTTTTTCAATTACTCAAGTAATTGCTTGATCTGTAAATTAAAAAAATAAAACTGTAAAAATGTACCCAATGATACATTCAAATTCGCCAAAACCTAAATATGTTCACTTTACTAAAGTACATAAGACAAAGAAATACAGCAAATTCCCATAATTTCAAAACTAAAATAAGTGAATATTATTTCATTGAAAAATAATAACTATGATAATGGTTGGCAATTATTTTCCTGGCAATTAACTAATAGTAAAGAATAACAAGGTGGGTATCCATTAAAATTCCATTAATATATTTATAATTTAGTAACATTGTTTTTTATTAATATCCAAGCCATTATTACTATATTAGCATTACTTTCCTTTTAAATTAGTGAAAGAAAATAAAAACAAAAATTTTTAGTCATTAGGTTATTTAACTGAGAAAATAATATTTTCTGAAGAAAGACTGCAATTAGATATGTAACTGCATAATTGATTTTGTATAATAATTAATAGTGCTGAAGCTGACACTAAATCTCTTAAATCATACATGTTGAACTTGACAACTGTAAAAATGTAGACTGATTTAATGTCTTTTTGGTAAAATACCACAAACAATTAACCGAAACAAATACAAAAATCATCACAATCTCAATTCATACAAGAAACAAAATTGGATGTGAGGACGTGAAATGAACAGAAAATTAGTCCCTTCTTCAAAAAAGAGTCCATCCATGCTGCAGCTCCCTGAGGCGGCTCAGAAAAGCATATCCGGTACCATCTGGCTCCAGCAGCCGCCCGGGGTGCCCCGTCCACGGGACAGCAGCCCAGGATGGATCGAGTTGTCTCTTACTACCTGGCGACTCCCTTCAGCGTTTCTTGTCTCCCCAGAGGCAATTGTGGTGTCAGTGAGATTAGGTAGTGATGCATCTAGTGTGTCTTCTGTTTGGACTCATGATGCTGTTGTTGAACTCATCATGTGGCCGGCCCAAACACTCAAAAATCCGATTGTCCCAGCTGGCCTCTGTGATGTGCTAGTCAAGAAGAGGACTGTGTGATGTTTCGAGGTATGTCAGATTAGATATCAGATTAACAAACGTATTCCCCTTATCCATATTTTGCTGTAATAGCAGAGGAAATTCAACAACAGCGTGCATGATGTCGAAAGAAACATAGAAGTATAGTTAGCTGTTTACAACTGCCTCCCTCCCATCCTGGTTTCCAAGAATTTTACTGTGCTCTTCTGGCCTCTGTGGGTTGAATCTGGACCATATCTGGTATTTTACATCCCACCCTGCAATACAACTCTCAAATGCAAGAATTCTCTGCAGGGTATGTCTGGTTTAGTCCAAACCACATGCTCATGTGGGTTGACTTCCTGAGCTTCCTTCCTTCAATTCCCTAACTGTCTACATGCAAATATGTTGCGAAGAAAATGACGAAGACAGGATGTTGAATGGCTGCACTGCCATGAAACCCACTCAGACTCTACAAGCAGCTAAAAGTGTGTCATGAAAAACTATGTGTGCCCAGTAGGTGTGGACCGATTCTGAAGTACGTCAATCGTGTTACAAAACAGGGAGGAAGAAAAGGACGCTTTGTTCAACGTCAAACTGGAAGCCACATGAAAGCATCAGTGACTCAGATCTAATAGAGATTCACATTCAGTCATTATAGCAGTCCTGAAGAAGAAACAACAGTACTGACTCAAAACAGAAGCTGAATCTTTTGTACCTCCTTTTCATCCTTCAGACCTTTTTGAGTTCTTCTTTTCTCTCTCATGATTCATGAACAAATGATTATGGACGTCAGCCCTGGCAGAAAGTATGGTATTGTTGTTGACGCTCTTGTGCATCTAATGCTGCATTTCATTTTTCTTCTGTATTCTTTGTGAATCACACATACTTGATACCGTGAACCTACAAAGTTTAGCAAAGGAGTAACAGTATTACCAGTATTATTTTATATTAAAATGAATGGGACATGGGCGAGTGAAAGTGTGGAGTTTATTAAACCCAGCAGGAATTATTAGGCTTTTAATTTTAAATCATTTTTTGCATCTTTATCAGAATAAATATCTAATATAACAAACATCAGAAACACGTTATACTGTAGAAGTGGAATTCTTTCCAGAAAACATAGTACCAAACTAGCAACAAATAAGCGGGGTAGTTAGCATTTCACCATTTTAATGGCATTGTCTGACTTTATTCAACATATATAATATATTCTTTACATACATTACAATATTATAGGTGTGTTTTATCCTAAATAAATAATTACCAGATGACATAGTGGTTCTCGAAAATGGTTTTGTTAATACTTAATTGTAATGTACATGTGTTTATAGCTAGTTTAGTTAAACTGTGTTGTGACTGTTTTTGAAGTAATGTATCATAACGGCAATATTTTATGCCATGATAGTGGCAGACATCCAGACTGAAATATCTTGACAAAATTTCTAAGATGATAAATCTTACAGACTTTTTCACGTAGCGCCACCATTGGGTTGCCATTTGTTATTTAAAGTAAAACTGTTGGATGTATAACCATGCAATTTGATGCAGACATTCATGTTCTTTTTTCTCTTACTCACTTTAGATCTAAGGCAGTCATCAGGTCAAAATGTGCTAAACTCTTTGGTTGATCTGTCTTAACAGGTTAGTTTTATGATGTTTTCGGGTTGTCTGTCCGTCTGTCCCATTCCCAGGCTCACATAACGCCTTTGGTCATTTTTCAATGCCGTAACTCGGAACCAAAAGGGGAGACATTTGTTTGGATACTGAGTTGACACTTGTCTTTGGTGTCGCCAAAGTCTGGTGATCATAGATATTATGTGCTGCTGGGTTTAAGATGAGTGTGAAGCATCCACATTTTGCCAAAAAATGCAGTTAATACCTTTCATTAAATTCCTTCAAAGCCTTCACTACATGTATATTATATAAGTCTGGACAAATATGGATGTAAATTGCAACTTGACTGGTTGGCAAAGGCATACAATGGCAAAGTTGTTTACAATGAGCATTACATCCTCACAAAGCCACCAGTGTGGACTCATACTTTAAGGTATATTTCACCGTTGGAATGATAAATATATCTTTGAATTGGTTCACTTATGTAGAAGAAATTGGTGTTTTCTAGCTGAGAAAAGCCAGAAAATGTGTTTTTTGCTCATGTGAATGAAAGACACCAAATCCCAGAAAGCACTTGCTTTGCTGCTCAGAGTTCACTCCCAAGCCATGCCTTCCGTTTGCATACATAGGCAGACAGTAAGGTATTCAACTCCAGTGTGTTTTATTGTCATTTTAACCATATACTTGAAACGTTTCACCGTGGCTCAAGTGGTGTTACACATTTAAAATATATAAATAAACATTATATGAAAACAACATACAAAACAGGCTACATTTAGTGCACACACATTATAGGCTCCGTAAAGTTCAGCTAACTCAATGGTAGCATTAGCGCTTGGAGTGATGTAAAAAAACGAGTATAAACACAGCCGTGAATTTACGTGGAATGTAGAATGGTTGGCATTTAACAGTCACAAACTCCACCAGTGGTTAGCAGTAGTCTGATAAAAGCACTCCATGCCTGCACCAGTCCAGACATGTAGTCCAGTTTGTTGTCTAATGGACGGACACAAGCAGATTCTCCAATCTGTACCTATGTATCTCGGTGGTACACATGTGTGGTAGTTTGAAAGCACATAATTGTTGTAAAAGTTTGCTGCTGAAAAGAGAGAGCCTGTTAGCTTAACTTCAAGATGGCTGACACTCGGCTAACTTTGGCACGCTTCGGGTAAAGAGTCCAACCCCCTATGGGCGGGTTGAAAACATGGAGAACTAGCTGGCCTGTAGTTCACAGCTGCTGGGCAAAATGCCTCCGATGACGCAAAATGATGATTTTTGCGTCATCTGAGTTTGTTTTTTTCCAGACACATAATACAGAGATCTCTTGTCTCAGGGGGACATGAGGGAGGGAAGCACGGTCATTTGAAAATACTTCTACTGATACAAAGCATAATGCTAATCGGTGAAGTATCCCTTTAATATTTCCCAAAGGCAATTAAACGGAGCAGACAGTACTACTGTCCCATGTTGGACTTGGTGGCTTCTATTGCTGTGGATATCTACCCAGTTTTTGTTCTGTTTCAGGCAAACATTGTTGGGAGTGTACAATGCACCACTTCTTGTGAACAAGAGGATACATGTGTATATCCCTGGAAAAACCTACCTGACATCAGGTTATTAGAACAAGGCCAAATGCTCAGTTTACAGAGTGTGTCTTTTCACACATCCATCTGCATGTGCGTGTCTCTGTGTTACTGCCGTCAGCACTATTAGGCCAGTGGACATCTGCTTGGCCCGTGTTTGCAATCCCAAGTAGCCTGAGCCTAACAGCTACATAATGAGGGTACAAAGCAGCTGGTCTGTGTTGATGTGTGAGTGCGTCCTTGCCTTAAGATGTGGACACAAAGCAGTCATTAGGTGTGTTTGTGTGTGTCTTTGTGTGTGTTTAGTAGATAGTCAGGACACAAAGCAGCCTTTATTGACACAACGAAATTGTCCCATTCCCCACTGAGAGGGCTGTCTCAGGACAAGTGTGTGTGTGTGTGTGTGTGTGTGTGTGTGTGTGTGTGTGTGTGTGTGTGTGTGTGTGTGTGTGTGTGTGTGTGTGTGTGTGTGTGTGTGTGTGGGTCGTGGGTCTCATTGACAAATAGTTTCCACCGTTGGTCTATAGCAGTTGCTTGGATCGGTCGAGTTTGTGTCCCAGTGAACATGCAAACACACACTAACTCTTTCTCTCTCTGTTACTCTCTTTTTATTTTTCTCTTACTCATTCACTTACACACACACTCACAGACACACTCACACCTCAGGCTGAAGGTTACTGTGTTTGTATGCCAAAGTACAACTCTTAGCACAGCAAGTGGTATTTGATTTGTTGCTGTAGCGAGTCATGAATAATTGTGTGCACATGTGTGCATGCATTTATGTCTGTAGCCTATCTTTGTACAACTGTGTGTGTGTGTGTGTGTGTGTGTGTGTGTGTGTGTGTGTGTGTGTGTCTTTGATATTCATATTCCGCTCCTTGCTCTGGGTCAGTGGGAGGTGAGTCCTTGTGAGTTTTGTCTCTTTTGTAACATCCTTCATCTCCTGCAGTTCAGTCCCAATGCACCGACTTTCTTTCACAGTGATTAATTAGCACATTTAATTAATGCAATATCTTATAGTTGATGGTCATTGATATTTTACAAATAATCACCCAACAGTACCCAGACTGTTCAAATGTAGTTATTTGTTTGTGTGAATGAAAAGAGGTGAATAATCTGTCTCTTATCTGCAGGTTATCACTGCAGGTTATCACTGCGGCTCTGTAGCATTGTTTTCATTGTGACGCTCCCTCTCTTTTCACATCTGCAGGTCATTGTCTCATTGAGATCAGAGTTGACATTGTAAGCAGCTGGATGACGCAGTTAATGCCATGAGAGTTGAGAAGCTATCTATGGTCTATCACAATAACACAAGTCTCAGATGTCAGAGTGTGTATTTACATCCTTCAATGAGCGAGTCTGCTTACCTGTGTATTCATGCTTTGTCTTGTGTTTATGAACATGTGTGTTCCCATATCAGTCTGAAAGGTGACTCATATACAGTACCTTAAGGTCACTGTTGTCAGAGTTTACTAGGACAAACTTAATAATTATCCAGCCTCATCAATACCTTATAAACACAATGCAAAGCGGCCTCACGTCACTCATCCACAGACCTCAAACATCAACAGAGGAAAATCTGAAAAATTGTTTTTCTCTCTTAAATTCAAGAAATCAAATTTCTATTTCACATTGATCTGTTTTCCACGATGCCACTTAAATTAGATACATGTTATGCTCTAAGCAATATTTCTACTTAACACCCCTTTCACTAACTACATTTGACAGTTGGGGCGGCTGTGGCTCAGTGGTAGCCAAAGTGTCCTTGGGCAAGACATTGAACCCATTGGAGTGTAGATGTGTGTGAATGTTTATCTGATGAGCAGGTGCCATCTTGTACGGTAGCCTCGGCCACAGTGTATGAATGGTGAATGGTTCCTCTACTATGTAAAAGCGCTTTGAGTAGTCGTTAAGACTAGAAAAGTGCTATATAAGAACAGTCCATTTACATTTACAACACCACTATGGTCATGTGTTATTCAAATAGTGGTCTTATTTGTCAGGACATCAAATCTCTACTTGTGCCATAAATGACTCATAAATGACGGAATCCATCCGCTCAGTTTTAATGTTCTCATTTTAGCCAACCCCTTGACGTATATCCTCGATATCCATAACGAGCCGCCTTTCTGTGCGTGAGATCTCTGGGCTATCCCTTTACATGATATGTGAATTATTCAGAACTCTGGTCACGTTACCATGGGTGTGCACCTCGTCTCATGCCAGCATTAGCTTGGAGACCTATATCATGTTCTCAGCTTTTATGTTAACGATGAAAATTAATCTGTCGCTGTTGTTCACCTACCGCCGACACAATCACTGAAGATGTTGGTTGAGATGAGCTATTTTGTCTCTTCTCCTAATGTTGCAACATGTACATACCACCTACATGTTTGTGTATATAAGTCCTCTTGATTCCCTGTCATGAGAAGGGTTTTCAGTGGATAACTGGGAACAACAGACAGGCAGACAGTCAGCTGAAAGCACCAACCAAAATGGTTAGCGATTTCCAAGGGGACACCTGTCCATGAATGACAGTTTGAAGGCAGTGGACCATGCACCAACCTGCGTAATTGTACAGATCTGACTGTTGTCCTTTGACTGCTGGGTTTAGTGCAGCTTAGAGGTGGCCTGTTTTCTTTGAGAAGTCAAAGTTGTTTAAAAATATATATAATCTGCCAGTGGAGGGATTTCGATTTTCTAGACAACCGTTCTTCCAATTTACTTCCAACTTGGCTGATGTATTACTGTGGACCCAACAAAGTGCAGTGTTGAGTGCAAGCTCTTGTGATCTACGGGACATATTTATTAGTAGTTTGTTATTGAGAGGGAATAAAGGATTTCGTTCCCATAAATAGCCTGGTCCCAAATAGATAGCTGTTAGCAAACAACATGTATACTCTTGCATTGCAAGGGGACACAACTACGTCATGGCAGGTGTATTGCTCAGGATCCAAGGAAGCACAGTGTTGAGTTTGAAGTTGTTTGGTTGAGCGGTTTTTGAGAAAGCTGCAAGCTGCAATACTAGAGGTTTTGAATGTGCACTCCACTAGTCTTGTTACTTGTTTTACAGTACTTTCATCAGCCATAGTGAAGTGTCAAAAGAATATTTTGTTAAGTGTTATTATGTATGATGAGATTTAATGGAATAAACTATGTATTCCATGTATCTTTAATACTTGCTAATAGACTGGACTGCATATTCAGACACTGAGGTATGCAGCATCATGAGGTATCGTAGAGGTTCTGAACCTTACCCTTCGACACTCCCCTTCATGCCACTAGTCTCAACTGTCAGTCTCTCACCACTGTCACTCACTGCACTCCCCCACTCCAGCTCCTTACTTCCGGTAACCACCACAAGTCCTTATCATTTATCATATCATTCCTTATCACACCTTATCTCCTCCCCTGTCTCACCCGTTGTTCTCGATCTCCCCTGGCTCGTCACCCGCAACCCCAATGTGGACTAGGCTCGGGGGAAGATCAGAAACTGGAGTACAGCCTGTTATTTCTCCTGTTTGATGTCAGCTCTCGCCCCCGGTAAGTCTTCATCTCGCTTCCCCTGACTCCCCCGATCTATCTCTCTTGTTTCCCCTGAGCACCATGACATTGCCATGGTCTTCAGTAAAGACCAGGCGTTGTCCCTGCCAAAGCCCCCCACCGCCCCTACGACTGCTCCATAGCCCTCCTCCCGAACACTCCTCTCCCTTCCAGCCACCTGTTTAAACTGGCTCGTCCGTAGAGGGAGGCTATAAAGCAATACATTAAAGATTTGCTAGCCGTTGGTGTCATTCGCCCTTCCTCGTCCCCGTTGGACGGGGGCTTCTTTTTTGTGTCCAAAAAGGATAACTCCCTTCGCCCTTGTATTGATTACCAGGGGCTAAATGCTATTACTGTCCTCAACACATATCCACTCCCCTTAATGGATTCTGTGTTCAAGTCCCTCTCCCGGTCCGTCGTGTTCATTAAATTAGACCATAGGAACACTTATCACCTTGTGTGGAAGTGTCAGATCAGCGTTCCGTCTGTTAAGTTCCTGGGCTTCGTCGTAGGGAGTGGTCGACTCCGTGCGGACCCGGCTAAGATCAGAGCCATTGTTGACTGGCCCATTCCGACATCAGTAAAACAATTACAACGTTTTTTTAGTCTTAGCTAACTTTTACCACCGGTTCATCCACAATTACAGCTCTTTTGCCACCCCTCTTACCTGTCTTACTTCCCTTTGGGTTCCCTTCATCTGGTCTCCAGCAGCTGCTGCAGCCTTCTCCCTGCTTGAATCCCGTTTCACCTCTGCCCCCATTCTCACCAACCCGGACTCATCCCTTCAGTTTGTGGTGGAGGTGGACGCCTCGGATTTGGGTGTTGGAGCCACCCTGTCCCAGCGCTCCCCCTCTGACCAAAAACTCTACACCCTTGTGCCTTCTTCTCCCGACGCCTTACCCCCACTCAGCGGAATTGCAGTGTGGGAAACCGGGAGCTGCTAGCCGTTAAGCTAGCCCTTGAGGAGTGAAGGCACTGGTTGGAGGGGTCCAACAGCCTTTCTTAGTCTGGACTGATCACAAAAACCTCTCATACATCCACACCGCCCAGAGACTCAATTCCCGCCAGGCTCAACCGGTTTCACTTTACATTGTCCTACCGTCCCGGATTCCGCAATACCAAACCCGACGCTCTGTCCCGTCTCCATTCCACCGACGACCCAGAAGAACAGCCAGACTTCATCCTTCCCCGTTCCTGCCTTGTTGCTTCCCTGGCCTGGGAAGTGGAGTCCGCCGTCTGTCGTGCCCAGTCTACGGATCCCGACCCTGGTACCCGTTCCGCCAATCGCCTCTACCTCCCTCCGTGTGTCCGCTCCCACGTTCTCCAGTGGGCGCACACCTGCAAGTTTAGCTGTCACCCAGGTGCAGCCAGAACCCTGTTCCTGCTCCGCCAATGGTTCTGATGGCCCACCACTGAGAAGGACTGCCGGGACTTTTTTGGCAGCTTGTGAGGTGTGCGCCCGCGACAAGCCTTCCCATCAGCCGCCCACCGGTCTGCTCCACCCCTTCCGGTCCCCGGGCCGCCCTGGTCCCACATCGCCCTGGACTTTGTTACCGGTCTGCCCAACTCCCGAAGCAACACCGTCATACTCACCGTGGTTGATCGGTTCTCCAAATCAGTCCACTTCATCCCTTTGCCAAAGCTGCCCACGTCCATGGTTCACCACATCTTCTGCCTCCCCACTTTCCTTCTCCTTTGTTAAAAAAATAAATCTTTTTATTCTTGGTGAGCCGTGTGTTTGAGCCTTTCTGTTCTTCCCATAACATATTCTCCATTCATCAGAGGCAGAAAGTAACAAAAACAGGTTGTTTTAGCTGCAGCTGTGCTTGCAGCTGAATGTAATTCAACCCTCCGGGCAAATCATGACGGCTCTGCTCTCATGGACTGTACTTTCTCACAAACAGATTATATTTTCACCTTTGGCTGTGTTCTGATCACATTCCTATACTATATCAGCGTGTGTGTGTGTGTGTGTGTGTGTGTGTGTGTGTGCATGTGTGAGTTTTACCTTCTCAAGATAAGACTTTCTGATTTATGATATTTTAATACTAGGGTTTGGTGCACTGAACTTGGCTAAGTCTTAAAGGGGCACATACAATTATCCATACTGTACATACCAATATATATCACTTTTGTAGTCATGGGGAGTACTGCTCCACTTGTGAAAACAGCTGCAAATAATGTGCCTCTAGAGGAGCTGTCAAATCTGAGAAAATAAACCCTGATGATGGCAGGTGTCTTAGTTTGGACTTGGAGACGAATGTAAAATCTGCCTTTATAAAATTAGGACATCGAGTTTGAAAGATGTGGGCATTTACCAGGCAGGAAGGGTCTAACAAGAGGCACTATCAAGTTGTATTATGGGAAATGAAGGATCCAGAATCTTTGGAGATTGACCTATACTAGGCACTACAAGTCAGTATATCCCAGCCTCTGTTGCATCAGTGTTAAGACCTCTGTCAGAAGAATCCGTATTTAATTTAATTTAATTTAATCCTCTTGGCCCCCTTGGGAGCATAGGGCATCCACCATGGATCTCCACTTCACTCTCCTCTGCGCTAAGGTCTTTATTTCTTGTCAGGAGGTCCCCGTCTTGGTCAGTTCATCAAGCGTGGACCGCCTCCAGTTGGATTTAGGTCTCCCTAGCTTACTTTTGCCTTGGGGATTATAGTCCAGAGCTTGTCTTGCTATGTTTCTCGGATCTTTCCTAAGTCTATGACCGATTCATCCCCACTTTCTGGATTTTATTTCAATGTGGCTTTGCTTCTGGTTCATGCGTGTCCACAGGTCTACATTTGATATCTTGTTGAGCCAACAAATCCTCAGTATGTATCTGAGACAGTTGTTTAATGAACACTTGTAGTTAATCAACAAATATATATACGGCAGAACCCATGGGCCTTTGAGTGATGAGTGACAAAAAACACAAGTTCATTGCATGTCACATGTCATTAGTGGTAACCTCTGTCAGACTGTAAGGTATACATTTCGAACATGTCAAATGGTCTAATGAACTCCTGGTGAATCATAGAACTATGGTGTAATTATAAATACAACATACAAGCAGATGTGTCATTCCATCTGTAGAAAAACAACGGACAAGCTTTGGCTACAGCATTGACATTTGAATACATCGGCCAGTGGCCAGCGAAACGAAGGCAAAATGAAAAGCAGATTCTATGAAGTGATTTCAAAGTAACTGTTTTTAGCTTTCCACTGGGTCATTAGTGTGTTCTGCATTATTTCATGTTGTATTTTGACTACATTTCTCTCATGATTATCAACTTTTGTCTGGGATGCCCCAAAGCTGCAGTTGCAAAAACTCTTCCGCCTCTCAGTGCAGGCTCCACAACATTGTTACTAAACCGCAAATAGAGCTTTGGTTTCCTAAGCTGTAAGGCAGTTGTGATTGTTACAAAGTAAAAAACAGTTCTAATTTCTGAAATAGCCTTGGGGCCGGGTGGATTATTATTATTATTTTATTTTTTTGCAACTGTCTAACTCACATTTAGCTGTAGTCTAATTCTATTGACAAGTCTAACATACACTTTTTTTTTGTTAGAAGTCATTTTACAAGCTTTATGAGTCTTGTCAGAAATCATTCTGAAGAAATATTGCATTGAGAAACACTGTGTGTGTGTGTGTGTGTGTGTGTGTGTGTGTGTGTGTGTGTGTGTACTCTCTCCATGGGACCTCCTGACCTTTTCCCTTGCGCCACCAAGGACAGACGTTACGTTTTTGTTCTGTACCAGAGCCAGAAGAGTATAGCCAAATGCACAGAAAGTAGTCACATGAATGGCAGCGATTGTTGATAAGGTTGACGTAGCTGTACAGAAACTCTGAAATCAGCATATGTCTTTAAATATAGTGATAAACGTCAGCTAAACTTCTCCAAGTAACCTGCACCACAGCTTCTGCACGATCTGAAAACAACTTCAGTAGGACAGCTATGTAAAGTGTTATTAGATATCACCTTACATGAACATGTCAGGCCCAATGAGTAAAGTGAAACAACATTGCAATTCAAGTTACTGATAAAGGACCTATGCATGGCAAAATTAAGATTTGTATTTGTGTTGTAATAAACACTGCAGTTTCTTGGTGACTGGGAGCATCTTATATATGTTGTTTTGCAATTCGCAGCTACAAATTTAGATCAAAGATCATTTTTTAAAAGGACCTTTGCACACCATTTTATCAACAATGCTAAGCAGCTGTGTATATAAATGTTATTTAGTCCTATTCCCACTGCCCTATTGTTGTCTGTGCTCCCATCAGCTGTGTCCAGCGTAACCTAGATGTGAGTGGACTTAGCAGGCAGTTTATAGAATTTAGAATATGTCCCCAATAGGTTGTAAAAAAAAAAATATTAATTATAATTATATTATATTACCTTAACATAAGCCAGGATCTATGTC
The DNA here is from genome assembly GCA_013375575.1 of Percina caprodes. Lineage (NCBI taxonomy): Eukaryota > Metazoa > Chordata > Actinopteri > Perciformes > Percidae > Percina > Percina caprodes. The sequence continues at coordinate 5,423,726 of JABXJD010000003.1, read as the reverse complement.
ATGAAATACCTCAAAATAGGACAACTCCTGGGAATGAGCAAATGCTGCTTTTGTGGTGAATTTGATGAAGGTATGGTTGTTTTTCCTGTTGACCTAACATCCCTGTCATCAGGGACCTTTATACACATTAACACAGATATGTGAGTGTGGTGTCTTTGACATCTAAAGGGTTGCATAACAGGATTTGCCATCATATATAGGAAGTTAATTCTTTAAGTAATAGTTTAACATTTTTGGAAATACTCGTATTTGCTTTCCTTGCTTAGATGATGATCTTGGAATTGAACAAACAATATATAACATGTTTATTGGTAAGCTTTAGAGGTGCTGGTAAGTAGATGTTGGTACATTTGAACAGAGACAGGTTAGCTGTTAGGTAAATGGCTGCTGGTTGTACTCTCATATTTACTTGACAGACATGAGAGTAGTATTTATCTTCTCACCTAACTCTCTGCAAGAAAGTGAATACGTGTATTTCCCAAAAATCTCAAACTATTCCTTTAATTCATTGATGATTGATTCTTATTCAGTTAAGTATTTATTTTAGAGTCTCCATGTTTTTCTTTGAATCCATTCATTTTTTCCATCCACTCTGTTATGCTAGGTTTCTGTTGTTTCTCCATTGTAAACTCTCATGTACCTCCAGCCCTGTGGACATTATGTGCACTCACATACTTTTCTACAGAGCTATATGTCAAAACACATCGACAGTGAGAGTCTCTGCTGAGCACTAATGGCTTGTCTGTTTATGTGCTGATTGAAGTGGATATAGGGGATTTCGAGCAGGAATCTGTACATACCCGCATGTACATGTTCTCTGCCTTTCTGTAAAACTATGTACTGTCTAGAGACCTAGTTAAAGTTATGAATTTATTTATTTTGTAGAAGCCATGCAAATCCAAACAAGCTACGAGTGATGGTATGTTTGTCTTCTCTGTTCTTTTCATGTCCCAGCACAAGTGTAGCCTGTGTACAGTGTTCACTCAGACTCAGGACTATATTAGGAAGGATAGTCTCTAGTCTCATTATTTCAACAAAATAATTTTATTTTAAGGTTTCTATGGAGGTCGTTAAATACATAATCCAGGTTTTTTTATGGCAGGCCTCACAAAGTGCTGATCTATTATTAGTTTTGACTTCCACATTACTTTGAATAGAAATGTAATATTACATTAAAGTCTAGTATTTTAGATGTCTATAGATACAAAGTACATAGTTATGTAATAGTGTAAGGGTGTGTTCAAACTGTATGCAAAATAAGTTAGAGGCTGCACAATTGCATGTGTCAGTGCAAACACGCAAGTTAACACAAACATATGAATTCACATTAGACAGAGCAATTTAGCTGAAGATGCAATGGTGCCAACATTTTAGCAACAAGAGTAATTTAATGAAAAGAGCTGGAGTCAGACGTACTTCGTCCACACGTTTGGTGTGGATGTCAGCTTGCTACAGCTAACATTTGAAGTCCAATAGTTAAATTTGTGGGAGAAAAGTGAGGGGAACATTTTTTTCTGTCTGAACTTGCCTTAATAGTGTAGTAGTAACTGTCATTTCTTGCCCATATAAAAGCACTCAAATTAACTTAAAATTTATATCAAATCTCCATCGCAAATGAAACAAATACACAAAGAAATATGATTTCTTAAAAGGTATTCAGAAATGGCCACAAGAGGAAGGAAAATTGCACCCTGGAAGGAAAAAGGCAAAGGTCCAACCTCCAGTCAAAACCATCCAAGCACCACTTATCCTGATGGCTATAAACTTGTTAAAACAGCATGATGTGAACATGACATTTTAAACAGCAATTACATCCCTGCCCGGGGCAGTTAGCCTCACCCTCCACCCCACCTTAGTCACCTGAGAGGAATTATCCTCTCAAATGTGTGTGCCTCTCTGCCTGTACGCACCTGTCTGACCGTCCGTACATTATCCTGTGTGTTCGCTGGCTGCTGAGCAACTCACACAGACCTACACACACATTTTGACGTCCACAGAAACAATTAGGATAAACTGTCCTTCCATCTGGCAAAATATGGCCGCTGCTTAGCATCCCATTATTATCCATCCCATTATTACCAGCATCTGCACACCTGTCTGTATTGTGCAGTGTCCCTACATGTCTGCATTGCCTAAACACAGAGAGAGCAAAATTATTTCCTGTAATTACCTTAAGCACCTGCCTTTACCTGTCTGTCTACAGATCTGCCTGCCAGCTGACCTGTCTGCATGCAAAGTTGTCTTTGTCTCACTGTCTTTAATGTCTGTTGACTTGTGGAGGGAAAAGAAGGTACCTGAAGGAAACCCAACACATCATACAAATACGTAAAATGCAAGATATTTGGCATCGACCTGAAGCTTGTGCCAAAATATATGTAGTGAAATTCTGAAACTCTGTTAAATACAGCCTTTCATTACAAACAGATGGCGTATAATTTTAAATGTTTGTTAAATTTGCGCCTATTTAAAGTCAGTTAAAAGTAGTTTTTGTTTGCTAGTATCACTTCTCAACACCAACTCCCCTAATCTAAACCCCCAAACTACCTTCAGAAGTGAGGATTATCTCAAATGAGTCCAGTCACACAGTGGACAGGCAGTAATAACATGTTGACCCCCTGAGGTCCAGGCCTCAGTGTCCTCAGAGAGAGGACATCCATATTTAATGAAAACAGAAGAATTCATATTTAGAAGTTGTGTTTCAGTTTAGCCTATTTTATCATGATCGTTTACTGTTTAATTCTAATGAAAGTCTTGTTAATTCATGTGCAATGTGCAGCTGTTTCTGGGTGGGCGATTTTGGAATTTTAAAAACGTACATACAATATATTTTAAATGGATTATTCACATATTTAATTTTAATTTATTTTCTTTTTTTTTTAAATGAAGAAGAAACCACGTTTTTTTAATTTGGACTGTTCTAGAACGCAGATTATTGCCTACAGTATACGTCAGTGTTATTGTCATTCAATTCAACACTTTACATCAAGAAGTATCACAGTGTTCGAAAGAAAGATAGATGTCTCATTTCAGAACACTGTGCCCCCAACAGGAGCACTGATGGTTATAATCAATCCAAATAGTTTTTGGAGTCTGGCTACCAATACACATATCTCACAAAGTTAAAAAATAGATAAAATAATCATTGAATGGTTGAAACATCCCAGTCAGTCTGATACAAATGGCAACAGAAACCAAGCTTTAACATTAACAATTACATGATCTATCTTGGATGTCTTGTAGGAAGAAAAATAAATCATAATATCCACTTTTATTTCATTTTTAGATAGTTCATTATCAAATTCAAATGGACACATGTGGAACATAATGGATTGATGTGGATAGGGGGACTTGAGTTCATCTGATGGAGCTGTGAGGGAACATTTGACAGAAAAAAAGTTTGAGAACAGCTGCTTTAGGGCTTTCCAAATGTAATTACCATTATTATCTCAATGTCCTGAATGACGTTCTGGTAAGTAATCATATAATAAATGTTTCCAAACCTTTCCCTGAACCAGCACCATCTTTGACTGATTAGAAATGACAAATTATGTCATTTTCATCATCATTTCAAGACAGATTCCTTTTGGCTGAAATCCTCTGTATCAGTGTCTTTTTTTTCCTTTGGTAGATTATGTGAGGCTGAAGCAATCTAATGGATGAAGACAACAGACGTCTGACTGATTAACAGTCACTTCAGCTGAAGACTGGAACAGACAGCTCACTGATGTCTTTTATCCTGCAGATCAAAATGACTCGAGATGGATTCGCACAGCATCAGTGTCCTGCAGGGGTCACGACCATCTTAATCCGTCACAGTTTGCTGTAAATGGTAGCTGGCATCATGTCCTACTGTCGTTTACTGTATAACCAGAGGACCAAGGGAAGGATTGGCAAATATTTGACCACTACAGGATTCTCCATGTCCAAACAGAAAATGTGTGTGGCTTCTTTGGGTTAAATCTCAGATTTCAATTCAAGAGAGATTCACAGTTGATTTGCTCACTGCTCAGGCTGCGCATGTAAACTGCAAATTAGGCGTCATTTTACAGATGTTAATGCTCATGCTCGTGTAGGCTACATACACACTCGCAAAACAATGATCTGCAAGCATGAACAAACTATATACAAACACATACAACCATACACACAAAGGTCCATGGTGCAGACAGACATTTCATGGCCGCTGGTTTGAGTGATGAGAGCAGCTGATTGCATCAGTGTTCAGGGCACGGAGGTTAACACAAACGCACACATAAAGAGAGAGAGGGCAGAATGAACACCCACAAACACACACAAATCTCTCATGATGCCGGATGGTGATGAATCCTGTTTAATCCTGTGGTCAGTGCGTTCCAGGTGGGTGGGGTTAGACCTTCTTAGGGCTATCGCTTATAGGCAAATGGCTCGGTCTGATGGCATCCCCAGATACAATGGCAGCATTTATTCATATCCACAGAACAGAATAGAATGATCCCGAATTAGACTTTAATGAATTTAAGTGAATTAAGATAAAATACAAAACAAAAATGTTGATGCTGTCCTGAAGCTGCATGTTTCTGAAAGTTACATTACTGTTTAAGTCAAACAAAAAAATGGATTTGTCTACACTTTCTGTGTAAATATAAGTTCTAACAAATGGTTACCAAGGATGTATGCTGATTTTCTCAAGGAAAAAAGACTCCCATCGTAGCATAAGCTACTTTTTTCTGTTTCAGTAAATTCCCATAGTTTATGTGCTTGTCTTTAAACTCTACACAATAGGCTACTCTTCATGTGGCCTAATAGCCCTAAAAATAATGGACTCATCAGAGAAAATTACATTTTGCTGTATTTTCGTTTAAAATAATCTGTTTAATTATTTTAATTTTTCAGGACACTGCAGAGTGTATCATTGCACAGTTTAGGGGTTTGCTAATTTAGAAATGGATTAAACGATTTAATTGTGTGGCTCTCCTAGACTCAAAAAATGTAAACCACTGATTTATAGATGTCTCTCACTGTGTAAGTGAGTGGAAAAATTATTTTTGGGCATAAGGGCTGGACCTGACGGGCCGGGAGTTGTAATGCCACTGTTTGACCACTATGTTTGATTTGCTTCAAAGCTCGGTGCACTTCCTGGAACACGGTGTTCATTTTACGACATCCTCCAATCTCAGACTTAGGTGTCAGACTCAAACAAAAACCGGGGGTCTGTGCGCCAAGCCAAGTGTAGCACTACCCCTTAAAGCTCTGACACACCAACCTGATGGCTGGCCATCGGCAGAAAAGGCCGTTGGACTGATCATTAAGGCTCCCGTCGGTCCAAAAAGTGTCTTAGAACACACCAAAGCAATGCCGACTTGAGAGTATGTCCAGCGCACGCAAGACATAATACGTCTCCGTAACAGCAGGCGGTGCTAATCTGTATTGTCGTCCAAAAAATGAAAACCTGAAACAAACGCGTCGTATGCGTCTGGCTGATCCCGAATTTCAAAGCCAACCATAGCGGTGCCTCGTTGGGAATACAATCTCGTATTTTACGAAAATAGTTCACCGAAACGTGTTTCAGACAACATTTTAAGTGAGAAATAGGCCATACAGTTGCTGAATCAGTCTGTTTTTTTGATCGTCAAAGGTCAGTTTGAAAGATTTTCGTCAGATTTTGAGAGGCGTTCGTCTCGCTCATCCCGCTCGTTGTTTCTGGGAAGTGTTTTAACATAAGTGCACAGATTTGCTAGTCAAGGGCTAGCACTCCACCGATCGGTTTGGTCATTGAGTCCGACTGCCCGCCTTGCCGATTCAACAAGTCAAATCGGACAAAATGAAGGCCGACGGCTCCTCCGGCATACAACGACAAGGAACACACCGAACAGACTTGAGTCACCGACCTCGCCAGACTGTCCAATGGCCGATTATCAGGTAGGCGTGTCAGCATCTTTAGTTGTCTCCACCGCTCCACCCATAGGAAAACACTGGCAGAGCCAGCGCAAAGAGCTATTACCATAGCTCATGTGCCGGTGGCTTTAGGCTACAAAGCCTATGTTTGACGTGTTCGCTGATGAGCCATTCTGAAATTTTTCTACATGGCCATGGCAACCCTGCAAAGTGAGCAGTGAACTCAGATATAAAACAGTCATTGTATAGCCTATGAGTGAACTACTCAATGAAATATTGCAGACTCATTATTAGCCTACTCTGTGAAGCATTTACGCCTCAATGAAATGTTGACCCACATAATTGTAGGCACACACAAAAGCCACCACAGAGTCTTATTGTTTATTACATACCATTGTAAATGCTGAACACTTTGCTAAACACTGGGCAACGATTGCCAATCCTCCCATGATGACGTGTTCTACTCCCCGCTAAATCTTCTCTCAGTTATAATCAGGACAGAAGCTGAACGGTAACAGTGGGATGTCAACATAAAGTGGCCAACATCGTCTACCAAATCAGACGTCACTCCACCCTCGTTTTGAAGGATACAATATTTAGGCTATTTCTTCCTTCTCTCCCTCCCTTTCCATGTTCTCCACTTCTCCCTCGCAGGCCACAAGTGTTTGATTCGCTGTCTGGCCGTGCATATTAATGAGAAGGGGACAGCGGGCTGCTTTTTAAAAGAGCTGCTGGCGGCCCCGCAGCGAGCGAGAGAGAGACCTAAACGACCGACTGGAGGTTCATCCAAGCGCTCAGGACGCACAGAGTTGCACAATCAGCGCTAGACTTAAAGGGACTCCAAAAACAGAAACCCTCAGCGGCGCCTTCAGTTTTGCTCTCCAAACAGTCACTGCAAGTGGATTTTATTTGCACTTCGAAAGACTTGTGTTGACTTTTTTTCCCCCCGTGTGTTTTCGAGTGCTTGGATTTTTAGGAGCTGGTTTTAGAGAACTTATTTGTGAAGAGATGCATCGGTGCACAGCGGTGCTGCTTCTGTTAGTGGTGGCCTTATACGTCTTGAGTGCAGAAGGTAAACATAAAGGATTTCTATTTGTTCATTTTTAGTTTGTAATTTTTGAAAATGTTGCATTGAAGTGATAGTAATGTAGCTAAATAACAAATATACACTATAGTTTGTGACGCCTTATTTGCATTGTTATATGTGTACATAGGGGAATTAAGTATAAAATCAGTCTTTCCATCCAGAGTTTGAAACGTGAGTAGAGTTGATGCCAAAGATCCCCACATTCCCAGCACAGGTTGGGAAAAGAACAGCTTAGTTAAAGTGTCTCAGTGGTGTGTTTGCCTGCTCACAAAATTACTCTGTTGGCATCACAAATATGCAACATGCTGCATGCATTTTACTGTAAATCTGTGCAAACATATAATTTAGCACTTTTTTCACAACCTTTTTTTTGTTTTATCCATAAAACATTAAGAATCAACTAAAACTCGAGTGTGATGATGAATACAACTGTGGTGTTAAAAATCTGATCTCATCATGAGTCCTTAAGTTGGCATTCACAAACATTTTGACACCCTGAACACCATTCTTGGACTCTGTGTGTCTGGTCTGGCAGTGTAAGTGAAGCTCACAATATGTAACTGAAAATAATTTAAGGCGAATACTCATTGGGCAATAAGGAGGGATTCGGGGAATGAAGCATTGTTGTGAATAACAGATTTTATTAGGAACACATTGTACAGCACACATCTAAAAGTTTAATTGTACCCAGTGGAAGACATGCTTCTGCAAAACTAGGAAAAACTATATGTCTGTAAGCCGGGGGCATTGTTAGTCTTTATTAGCTCTTTGAAAAGCACGTCTTGCTTAAATGTACTTACATAGCATCATAGTTTGGGGCAAAAGAGGGGAAACCATCATGACTTACAGTCAGCTCTTAAAGTTGCTTACATATTGAGATACAATGTTTCATTATTGCCATCACCTAGATGGCAGGATATACATGAGTAAACAGGTACATGTCTTTAGAAAGGAGACCCCATCTCTTCCCATAGACTTAAGTGTTGAATCCCTTTATCCCCATCAAAACCCCCATCTCACCATATACATGAATATATAACCTCAGAGCTTTTGTTGTCTGGTGTGTCTGTACTGAATGTTGGTACCATCATAGGGCTCGAAACAGATTTAGTGGCTGACGGTGAGGACAGCTAGCAGATGATGGATGAAGGAAACCTTGGACTATCCAGGTCATCACCTCCCACCACAAATATACAACCCAGCAAAACTAAATTCCCTCTGCCTGTTTTCTGCTGTGTTAAGTCACAGCTACTAGAAAACTAGACATCAAGAAGATTTTGGACTGAAACCAATAAATGTATAAAGTGTGACTGCATGTTGCTTCAGGTGCAGGCAGCCATCCCTAATGGGGTTAGGTTAGTCTGATAGAAAAGCAGCATAAAAAAGTGTTGTTGTTTTTACTGTTAAAGCCATAGGCTCTTTCAGCTTAACTTGAATCCTTTCAGTGTGAATTCATCAAATCATCGGAGCTGCATTGGATGAAATAGTAAATCAGTTATTTTTGCTGATGTGCAAACATAAGTTTCCTAAGTAGCACACAACCTATGTTGAGGAGAAATTAAGCACATTTTTACATGCAAATTGAATCCCCCCCACACACACACACTATTTTTCATTTATTTCTGTTTTCAGTTATAATTAATTTATTCTTATTTTAAACATGCACTGTATTCTAGAAGTACATGAATTAAGGAGTTGACTGAAAGAAGCCTTGCTTGTAAAGCATGTGATGTTTCACCAGACTAAAATATTGGCTCTGATAATCCGCCCGCATCAGTGTGTGATTTAAAAATTGAGGAGCCAATTTGCTGTCAAATGTCACAAACAATTAACTTCTCTTTCCCTTCAGTGTTCAGTGACTGAGACTAACTTTAATAATCTGTGACACAACACGATCAGTTTCCATTACTTTGAAAATCCCCAGCATTACAAGTTAATTATATTACTTTTGAGGATATTTGTTTGGTTTCTCGACAGCCTACAAGTGCAGGTGCACCAGAAAAGGGCCAAAGATCCGATACAAGGATGTGCAGAAGCTGGAGATCAAACCCAAACACCCGTTTTGCCAGGAGAAGATGATATTGTGAGTAAAACTTTCATTGTCTTTTCTGTTTTTTTTTCTTCATTCTTTTTTCCCAAGTTCTAGGTAACTTCATTGTATGTCCAGTTCTGCCCTTTCCTTACTGGCTTTCCACCTCTTTTTCATTTCCTTCTTTTTCACCCTATTTCTTCTATCCTTCTCATCCTTTGTACGCTTCTTTTCCTTGATCCCTTCACCTTTCCCTAGTACCAATCTTTTCCTCTCTTTTCATATACCCGTTTTTCTTTTTTCCTCTCCTTCCCTTTCTCCTTTACTTCTTCTTCCCTTATTTCTCCCTGTATTGGAATGCACTACAATATCACAGTATTTATATCTGCTTCACATACTGATAAACAACTGTGACGTTTCCCTGACCATAAACATATTTGGCTGCCGTCCAGGTATAATCAAAACATCCTGCCGTCTGCACTTAGGAGGATTTACAGTGTGATGATTAACTGATGATTTAAAGGCACCCTGTAGCCACGGGTGAGACATTATTTATTACAATGGAAAGGTGGAGAGAAAAGAAACGCCACTTTCCAGAACTGTCCAGAATTGTAATTTCCTCTTGCGGGACTTTTAAAGTATACATTATTATTACATTATTATTATTATTTCAAATACTTTCTACATGGCAATCTAATGAAGGGTTCAGTTAGATGTTTTACACATACGTGCAACATTTTAGGCTACATTTACACTGCTACGTTTTGGTTTCTAAGCTCTCTATGTTTTGAGCCAAAAGCGATCTCCGTGCACACAAAAGTTTTTAGTTCCAGTAGAAGAACTAATATCCATTTTAATTAACATGTTCAAACCGATTGTCTCATGATAATTTTCGTATACTGGGCATGCGTGCAGTGTGAACAGCAAGCAGCATGTAGACTCCGCCCGTTGCTGGTAGTTGCCATGGTACCGTTAGTAGTCTCACGTCTCAACGTTGGCGTCAGTGTTGCCAAAGGTCTCCGTTTGCAGCCGTTGAGACTGCAAAACAAACCCCGGAGATTCCATACCAAAACGTAGCTGTAATATATGCATAATTTTCACGTGCATCTTTATTACATTACATAATACAAAAAATAACACTTCCCAAACTGGAGTGTCAGTTACAGTTGTAGCTTGCTTTGTGAATTACAGTCTGTTTGATCTGTCCACCTACTCTCTCCTTCTCTATCTGACCTTTGACCCATAAAATCACAGCTCGAGCAAACAGACAGCTATTATGTTCAATTTGAGCCATCGTGGTATGCAGCATGCAAACTAGACGTCTTCCTCTAAAGGGGTCTTAGTTATCATGTTGCATGATCCAAACACACTCAAAGTATCCTGTGGCGACTTTGAATAAATAAACTTTACACTTTAAACATTATATATACGGTATGTAGTATGTATGTAGGTCAACTCGTGGAGACAAAGTCTCAGCAGCTAGAAATGTAAGCCATGATTTGTGTGTGGAATTCATTTGAAGATTCATGTCAAAGCTACATGAAGAGACAGCAGATGGGGATGGGGATGTTATGTCAGCCTCCTTGGAGTCCGTTTTGTGTTCAAGGCACAATCTCTGCTGCCACCTGCTGGTACATAATTTTATCATACAGACAATATAGTGAGGGTAACAGCAAGGCAAGGCAAGGCAAGGCAGCTTTATTTGTATAGCACATTTCAGCAACAGGGCAATTCAAAGTGCTTTACACAAAATCAGTTAAAAGAAAATAAAACCGATAAAACACAGAAGAAACAGTGAAAAAATAAAAACAGATAAAACACAAGAATAAAAGTTACAGTGCAGTATAAAAGATTAAACAGTAAAGAAATGAACATCATTTAAAGAAAAGCAACATCGAAAAGAAAGGTCTTCAGCATTGATTTAAAAGAACTGAGAGTAGCAGCAGACCTGCAGGTTTCTGGGAGTTTGTTCCAGATATGAGGAGCATAGAAACTGAACCCTGCTTCCCCTGTTTAGTGGGCAGTGAGAAAAGTGATAATGTGGATGTGACATATTGCATTTTAGGGACAAAAATGCAAGTCAGTGCCATGTAAATCATCACATTTTAGAGTTAAGACTTGTTAAGGCATATAGAGGTTATAATTAGACAAGTCTCCAATGAATGAATAAATGTAAACCAATGCAGTGTCCCCTTAAGAGACTGAGATTGTTCTGAAGGCCAATCAAAACAGAAATAAGTTGTGGCCGGATATAAAAGCCATGCCATAGCAAATACAAAGGTATTTGTGTGTGCGTGTGTTGGGAAGTAGATCAATCAGATTGCATGGATTGATCCTATTCATTTTAGTGTTGTCAAAAGATAACTATTTTTAGATTGTGGATTGTAGGCGCACAAAACAAGCAGGATGAAGATGCCGCTCTGGGAAGTTTTAATGTGCAGTTTTCACTATTTATTTATTTAGCATTTTATTGTAAAATGGTTAATTGATTAATCAAACAAATAATAGACAGATGGGGCGGCCTCTAGCTCACCCCGTTAGAGCGTTTGCCCCATGTTAGCTGAGTCCTACAGTGGCCCTTTGCTGCGCGTCATCCCCCATCTCTCTCTCCCTTTCAAGTCTATCCTCTATCACTCATAATAAAGGGAAAAGCCCCAAAATATAATCTTAAAATAAATAATAGACAGATTAATTTATAATGACTACAAATCATGGGCTGGAGTATCCAAGCAACCTTTAAAGTGACATAAGTTGATATAAAGTTTGAATCTTGTCTGTATAGCAGTCAGAACATTAAACCATGTTTCCCGCTAATTTAAATAGCTCACGTTATTGTGTGAACCGTTAATGTTAGTTAATATTTTATGTGGCATTTTTCTTTTGTGGGGTGTAAATGTTCCACCAAAACAAGTTCCTTCCTGAGACTATTTTGCAGAGGCACAGTCGCTGTGTCCAGAACTTAGCGCCGCCTATTGTGATTGGTTTAAACAAATGCAAACGACCCAGAGCCTTTTTCTGTGGAGATTGGTCTGGCAATATGAGACTTAATCGTGAGTAATAATAAGATTAATCATCAAGTGTTTTAGTGAATGCAAAACAACACTCCTGAGAAGTGCTAGAATTGGTCTATTTCAGCTCTGAGGTCTGTTTCTGTGTGAGTGTGTGTTACCCAGCCACACAGCCATTATTTAGGGCTGCTCTATTAGCATGAGATGGGGGGCCACCAGCCGCTGGTGCCCAGTGAAAAACGAGCCTCAGCAGGCTCCGGAAAGCCACAGAAAGAAAGAGCATAGGAGAGAAATGAGTGGGAGAGTCCCCCTCTGGCCTTTGTTGCAGCCATTTGGCTTACGGCTCTCAATTTGGCATTCTGAGCGACCACTACTAAACTACACATATAAGCTTGAAGCCACAAAATGTCCCTGTTTCTCCTTTTTCTTTTCTTCCTCTCCATTTTCTTTTCCTTCTTTTACTCATTCAGTCTTTTGTCTACTTTATACCTTTTTTCCCCGTTTTTTAATTCTTATTACTCATTATTTTTCTTATTGGTGCCCTTTATCAGGGTTTTTTTCTGTTTTTCTTGCTGCCTCTCATCTTCTCCCTGTGCTGCAATGCATGTCTCAGTTGCAATCAGATCCTTAACGTAAGTAAAAGTATTAATGCCACACTATAAAAATACTCTATTACATGTTAAAGCCATGAATTCCAAATTTAGTATTTAGAGTATTTTAGCAGTTTTTATATTCTCTGTAATAGATGTTTTTAATTGCTCTTCAATTATTTATGTAAAGCACTTTAAATTGCCTTGTTGCTGAAATGTGCTATAGAAATGAAGCTGCCTTGCCTATTTCCTTTTGCTCTTTGACCTCTCTCGCAGCCTTTCCTTCCTCCCCCTGTGCTTATGAAACATTTTGCTCACCATGTTAGGCCAGTGTCTGCACTTCAGCTGACCAGGTGAATGATAATGAGGAGGAACTAAAGCTCATATTAACACAGTAATTAGGTTCCACCTCTGCTGAGCAGCCATGGATACACTTTCAGGATGTGTGTTTATAACGACAGCATTGCTGATAAGAGTCCATTGGCAAGCATGCATACAAATCAACTTCACGTTCTCTCTGTCAACCACACACTCAGAGCTCAGCTCTTCCATAACACGGCATGTACAGCAGCCCCTCAATAGCCACACAAAAAGGCAACTGAATGAGCTGGAAAATAGATGCTAAACTCTTCAACCTAAGTCCTTATACCTAATGAATGCAGCGTTTTTATTGAGAGTCAAGTCTTTTCTCTTCCAGTAAACTTATTTAGCATTCATGGTTTGGTGAGCCTTTGAGTGTGTCCCTGGATGGAGAGGCCCCATGGCATGCTGGGTGTTTTTCCCACATTTCCCTTGTTTGGCCTGAATATGCCACATGCAGGCAGACTGTCTCTACCGTTGCCTTAAGCAGAGAGTTACAGACAGACCAATTGATTCAATGAGCTTAGATGTCACATTGTTTAGTGGCAGCTCCATAATATTACTCCATTGCCGAGTAACTGGCCGCCCTGTACAAGCTGATCTTTTGAATTGCGAGGGCATTTAACTGTGGAAATGTTATTAAGGGAAGTTTAGAATAGCAGCTCAAATATGGGGCAAAAACATGTCAAAGGCGATACAACTTGATTGTCTCTATTCAAGTTACTCAGACGGGCTTTCACAGAGTTTTCAACACCCCTAGCATTTTTACTTGATTCAGTTCTTTTGAAGTTCATACAAAAACCTTTAACTTTAAGTTGGCTCCTGTAGTTGTTTATCAACCTTAAAACTAAGAACCAAATACCCACTTTAGAAAAAAAGGTACAATTATCAGAGACACTGCAACACAGAGACAAGATGCATCGGACAGAGAGGGAATACTTGTGATCAGTATTCTCTTTAACTTCACATTGCCAAAACAGATAAACAATAACTATAGTGATAATGTTCATTATGTATAAGATGGTTGTCTGCAAACATATTGTGCAGCATGATTAAACCATTTTAACCACAAATGACTGCACTCTAAATGTCAAGTGTGTATTGCTTAATCTGTACATTTTCTTCTCTAAATACTTCTCCAGTAGCAAGCAGATTCTGATGCCACTGTAATATGAGTGAATATGTGACATTTTGGCCTGCTATTGTGTTATGTGGAGAACATTGGTGTTATTATTGTCTTGCTCGGATTAGCTCCGTTGGTAAAGCAGGCGCACACATGTAGAGGTTTACTCCTCGATGCAGCGGCCCTTTGCTGCATGTCATTCCTCCTTTCTTTCATAGCTTCATCTGTCCTGTGGAAATAAAGGACTCAAATGCCCCAAAAAAAGATGGCTTACATGAAGCAACAGGAACTGTCTTGATATACCTTACAAACTTTAATGGAAGTGCATAATATTATGAAGGTTTTTTTTTTTTGATTATTCTTATATTTAGATTTTACTTTCTAACATCTCCGGGGTTTGTTTGTGTTGCTTTTGTTTTGTCTCCTCTTCTTTGCTCACCCTCTCAGTGTGACGATGGAGAACGTGGCTCGGTTCAAAGGGCAGGAGTATTGTCTCCATCCCAAACTTCAGAGCACCAAGAACCTGGTCAAATGGTTCCGTATCTGGAAGGACAAGCACAGGTAATAATCTTTTAGTTCTCAGAAGGCTATGCCCAAGATTACAAGAGGAAAATAAAATTCAAAACTCAGACAAAAGAGTGAATGAGTGGTGTTGTCCAAATATTCTCAAAAATGTTGTTGTGGCTGTTCTAGTTAGCTCTTGTCAGGATGCAGTCTACAAAAATACCTAATCATGCTACAGATGAAAACACTTATTATTCAAAGTGGCTGTAATCAATACTTACAATGGATCAAATAACTGTGTGTGAAATATGAAAGGTGTCACTCTTAGTGACAAAAGCTCCAACAGCTTTTCTAGTGTCTTTCTTTAGCGACTAGCTGGAAAATGTAGTGGAGCATTTATCAGCTAAATAGTTAAATAATTACAGACCAAAAACAGAGCTGAAGCGGGATGGATTTTAAAGGCAACTTTCTGCTAACACATTCATTGTATCAACTTAAAAACCAAACCATTGTTGTTTTCACAGCTTGTTTCTGCTGCCCTTACACAGCCAGAGTTTATGTAATAGACACATTTAGCAAGACCGAAAACTAAAGGCTCATAATTGATGTTAGCAACCTATATGTATTCTTTCCTATTATATTTCCATATCCCTTTTTGCTGCTCTAAGCACAACCATAATGCACACACCACACAACTTGCCTCTGTTATCGCTGACTCTGAGTTGTAGACCGTGTCCAAGCACAGTGGCCTCTCTGTGAAGCTTTATTGATTTGTTTTCTTCCAATTTCTACTCTCACCATCCCTCCACCATGTGGAGAGGTCAGATTCAGCCACAGACAAAAAGCCCTGTGAAGACGGCAGAGATTCAGTATTTAGCTGAGTAAAAGAGAACATTTCCACGGGGACTCTGTGGGTCATATGGGGTTTAAATCTATGTCCTTCCACTTAAGTCACTTTTCAGCTTCTGGAGCTTCTCCCTGCACTGTTGGAAAGTGCGGTTGTAGCCGTGTGAGGACAGCAGGTCAGAGACCTGTTGTTAGACCTTCTCATTCCTTGTTGCCCCATCTAGTTCTCACTGGATCTGCTCATCCGCAACCAAAAAACACAAAAAGTCTTTACGTTCTCAGTTGACTCGGCGTGGTTTTGCGGCTTGCCATAACAAAAAATATAAATATATATAAAGTCCTGTAAATAGTGCAGAGAGTAGCTATAAGTCTCATTGTGTTAAACTATGCTGTGCTAAACTATTTAAAAATGGCGCGTTTGTTCAAGACACTCTGCACTCTTGTCTGCTGATGACGCAGTGATTAGTTATGATTCTCTCCGACCAATCAGAGTCCGCAAGTTTTCACGTCACCTTTTGGTATCGACTCTGCTCGCTTGGAACCTCGACTGAGGTAGTACTAAAAAAGTACTTGTTAGCAGGTACCAGGGGCTTTTTTTCGTAATGGAAAACCAAAAAAGGCGAGTCGAGTAGGTACCATGCAGTGGAAAAACGCTCTCACAGTACATCTACAAGGCCAACAAATGAAATACAAGAAAATGAGACTAAAGAAAAACACCTTGGAGGGGGCTAGTGATGCTGGTAGAAGGCAGCTAAATGTGTCAATCTTGAATAAATGTTTGAAATCACAGAAAAAGTTAACCCGATTGCTTTTTTTCATTTTTTTTTTCAGGGTGTATGAAGCCTAAAACTTCAGCTACACAGCACACGTGGATCAAATGAGACAAGATAAAAGCAACAATACCACCAGGACTGTTTTTGAAAAGTACAAGATGTAATCTACAATAAAACTGTAGTTCTTCCTCTTCTGCCTGAGATCTGTCGAGCACATTACAAGATATTTTTAGTTCGTAAATGTAAGCTGGTGGGTTCGTTTTAGTTGGCCATCACTGTAGTTACAGTCACCCATCACCTCTGACTTTACAGCTATAGTTGTCAAATAGTGGACGAGACACCACCATCTGTGTTCAAACAGTTGTAGGTTTGTTCAGTTGTTACTTAAAGGGACTTCTCTTTTAATGTTAGGCGTCTTTCAAAGTGAAGAATGTGTATTTTTGAAGAAATGGGCAAAACTTCCTTTGAAAAATACAGTGTGGGTGTTTCAGTTGTTAAGATTTTCACTACTCTGTATTTGGTATGACAGGTACGACATTCGTGCAAACAACATTTAGAATCTGTGTTTAAGAGTCAAAATGTAGTGATAAAGTTTCTCAATGAATCTGATATTTGTAGAGGAGAGGCAGTCAGTGTGCGATTACATATAATACAAAAGTTGCTATTGTTCAGTCAGATAGAGGAGATCTACCACTGTGTGTATGATTACCATGTTCATGCTAGTCACATGTATCAAACACATTACTCTGCAGCACCTATTTTGTTAAATATGATCTAATTGATTGTCAGGGTGTAGTTTCAGCAGTTATTAAAGAATACAAATAGTTAATTTTGTGCCATTCCTATGTACAGTACAGTCTGTGGACTGGAGTTAATTAAAAAAAGATTAGAAAATACATTAAGAAAGCAAGACTGTCTGCAGTTTACATCATCAAAGCTCTAGCTGTTATATATTTTTTACTGGTTGAAAGATTTGTTAGTCAAACCTCTTGGAATAAGTGTGTTATTAGGCAATATATCATACAAACTGCCTACATAAGCACTAAATTGTGCTACATATGAGTATCCTTAAAGATTAAGGCTGGTGATGTTCTTGATTTTTATAAATGTTAATATATATCCCATGAAAATATTGAAAATCAACAATGTGTTACTTCCCAAATTCCCAAAACTGTCTGTGTCACCCAGCACTAAACTCCCTAAAACAGATGGGCATTGTAGTTCTTAGCAAGCCCCACTCCAACAGGAGTGCATTTGTTGGGGACTATTTTCTGCTGCGGATTAATACACAATTGGTGCTTATTGGAGTATTTACTGTGGGTTAGACAGCGACTCCAAATAAATGACAGTGACCATGTTTATGAAACTAAAGAACCGTATTACCCAGTACAACAGTGAGGCTCATTGATGTGTTTTTAATATTTTATTGACAACAATAGTACAGTTGTTTAATGGGATTTGTTAACATAAGGAAAAAAAACTGAATATAATCAAAAATATATGAACTGTGTCATTGTTTTATGTAAATAAGCTTTGGACCAGTGCATGAGATTTCACATTTTTTAACTTGAAAGGGGACAAATTGCCTGAATACTTTAGCAGTCTAAATTACACCTAATGTCCACATACAAAACAACATTCAAATAGCATATATTTAAATATATGTAGGCATTTTATTTTTGCTTATGATAATTTTACTGTCTCCTACAATCCTACATGGGTGATGGTACTCTGCTCTTTTACTATCGTATCTCTCCTCAAGTAGATCTGCTGAACAATACTTTCCAATGTGTTATTATTCTGTATGCTGTGGATACACTTGGTAATAATGACTGTTGGGTGTTGTTTTGTTGCCACCACACAGAAATCTCACACACACATTTCTGCATATACACAAAACACATTTCCTTTGCCTTTTGAAGAATGTGCATTACTTTTGTTTTATATCTTATATACAAAAAAATATATATAAATAAGCATTTTGTAAATGGACCAGTATAGCCTATATGTTTGTGAGAGTGAATATACCTTAAGATGTTATAGTGTTGTGTATATAACTGCATTACAGTTGTTTTTGCTATTTAAATCTTTGGTTTGGTAACAGATTTTGGGAGGGTGAGTGTTTGGACCGGCCCACCAAACACAGTTCAACATTCCATTGAGTGTAAAACGATAAACGCAGCAATAAAGTATATAGAGCAGCTTGTGTTTGCATTTGATTCACTGGATTAACTTTTCTAATGGAAAATGGATAAAGAGGAAGGAAGCTAGTGCTCTTTCAAATTAAAGTGCTGTGAGATAAGCAGCCCACCAGGTGGCGGTATATACCATGTGATGTTTGTCAGTGAAGAACTGCAGACAATAATATAATGGATGTTAACCATACAGGGATAGTTCACCTGTAAATACTTTAGCAGATGGGGTTGGGACACATATGTGTTATTGTGCATACTTGCATGTACAGAAAGACACTAATTACAACAATATCTTTATTTAAACAATACATTTATGTTGAGTCGTAGACTGGTACACACAACAATGGTTTCTCAAAGAATATTAAAAGTACAAAAATGGGTACATGGAAAAACAAAAGTTTATGCCAATATTATGAATAACTTTAATGTATCTGATTATGTCTACACTAAACCAGTGCCAGTTGGGATGACAGGGGCCTCTGATGTGGGTGTACTGGAGACTTGATAACTCTCATCAGGTGTAACAATATGCTAATGTAATAAAGCAAAGGACCCCTGATCCTTAATGTACATAATACATCTAGAACTGCAATAACATGTAAAGCTTAAGGCATTTACTGTTACGAACGGTCACTTTCAGGATATTATTGATACATTTACCTTACTTACTTACTATTTCATAAAAAAAGTATATAAAAACTCTATCTGCTGAGAAACACATGAGATACAGATGAAAGCTTCTAAAGAAGCAGGTTAGGGGACATTAAAGATGGCATAAAATGGAAACACTCAAGTAAAGTACAGTAATACACTTAGTAACTTTTACTACTGCTGTTTTTACCAAAGCTTTTAAATTTCACTAAGGGATTAACAAAGTCTTATCTGTATCCAATATTATACATCATAATCAATTTGTTTATTATATTTTGTATTATTCATCTGAATCTGCAAAGTAATTAAAGGTATAAAATAAATATTAGTGGAGTAAAAAGTATAACATTTGCCTCTGTAGTGTAGTGTAGTAGAAGTAGGCCTATAAAGTAAACAATATGGAAATACCTTAAAATTGTACATCAGTAGGCTACGTAGCTATGTTGTCTACATAACTTGTGACATAGACACAGTGTTGGTTAAACTGTCAATAACAGAGACAAAAAAAGAAGCACAGATCAATGAAAGACACAGCTTTGTTATTATGTTTTAGCTAAAGTCAGCTGTCTCTGCCTGTCTGCAAGGAGGGGTCAGTGTCACTCCCCGATGTGAGTCGGGTGCAGATTTGAGTCGCGCATGCTCAGATTTAAACGGTTTACAGCATAACGTGTCATACCGACGTTTGTGAAATCCATGAAATAACAAGCTTTTCTCATTCCAAACAATAAAAATAACAATAAAAATAAAGAGACGATGGGAATCATTTCAGAAACGTTGTAGCTATCTAAGATTGTTTGATTGCTAACGTTAGCTCAAAACGCCATTCAACTGAAAGCCTTTGTTGTGTTTGATTGCTAGCTTGTAGCTAAGCTAGCAGTCATTTCAAAAACATTTTAGCTATCTTTGGTTGTATGATTGCTAACGTTAGCACAAAACACCATTCAAGTGGTAACCTTGTTGTGTTTGACTGCTAACGTTTAGTCAGCAGTGAACGAACTTCGTTAAGTAGGTCCATTTTACTGTAAAAAATGTTTACTGTCGCAAAGTGACGCATGCGCAATTTACATCTTCACTTGTCGCAAAGTGACGCATGCGCGACTCAAATCTGCACTAGATTTTCTTTAACTGTCTATGGATTTACATCGGGGAGTGACAGTGTTTTTAACCGTTTCACGATGGCGAATTTGCGTTTTCCCAGGATGGCGAAGGCATGTCCCGGCCTTCGTTGGCTGGATTGGTTAGGTTTAGACATGATGAGTGGGATTGGTTTGGGTTTGTGTAAAAATCCCAGATTAAGCCAATCAAAGGCAGAGTAAAGCAGAGTGGGGTGGGGCTTGCCTTCGCCAGCCGATGAAACCATGGGTGAATTTACCGTATGTAGGGTCCGAGAACACCCAGGGGTCCTAAAGAGAGTTTCAGGGTGTCCCCAGCACCCTGGAAGGTCACTGTAATTCTTTGAACAAGTAACAAAATGACAGAACACATACTTAACTATTTTGGTGATGAGTTTCATACACTTGATGTGATAAAACATCTAAAAGCAAAAATCCTGCCAGATGGGGGCTCCTGGGAATAAACATTTTAAAATGGGAATCTGTGGTCTAATGTGTGTCAATTCAGGGTTCCTCGACATTAAAAACTATTGGAACCACAGATGTAGGAAATGCAAATTTGCCTCCTAGTGTGTTCACAGTGCGTGAGGCGGGGTCAGTGTTTGGCAGGTTCGTCCCCTGAGGGTGTGTATGCGAGAGAGACTCGCTAAGCAACGACCTAAAAAACGGGCATCCGAGCCAGTCCAAGCAAAAAAACAGGAACCACATTATTTTTCGAGTATCTTTGCAATGCCTCCAACGCTAATTCTACAGATACTGCTTTGATTTCATCGAAGTTGCTGTCTCTCCAGACGTCGGCTACAGAAACAACAAGAAATTAATGCATCTTGCTCCGCGTTCCTGTTTGTTTTGACCTGGTAAGGTACCCCTGAGCAACGGATTAGCTCGCTTTGCTAATAGCGCTTCTTCTGGTTCACTCAGCATCTTAGTAGCTAAATGCTAACCAGCTAAAGCTAACTGTGTCTGACTGCTTTCTGTTTCTAACTTGCATGTGGTTTTTGAATCTATCTGCAGCAGTTGTATCTTTATTTGGAGGCTAACATGTTTATTATTTATTTTGTTTATTATTATTTTTGAGAGCTAACGGCTAGCGACGGAGGCAGGTCCATCACATCTGTGGCTCCTTCGCAGGCACAGCGAGCTAACTCGGAGACAGAAAAGGAAAAACTGACATCCGTAATTAAATATTTCAAGGATTTTGGATGCACTAGAAAACCGAATAACTGCTCTTGTTTTCAGTTTCGCAGACACGTTGCAATGTTATACAGTAGATTTGTGTCTTTGCTTCTGCATCAAGAATGTGAGATGAAACGGGCATTTCAGTCACCCAGGGTTTGACGGTTATTGTACACAACCGTGTACCGAAAGGTTACATCCTGTTGTTTCGGGTGTCTGGTGTGTTTCCCAGTTCTTTTAAACTGTAGCCGGTAGTTTCGTTTTCTGTTCAGACTGCTGACAGAAAGCTTCACAATTTACACAGATGCTCCAGCAGCTCGGTTATATTAAGCTGTCTGTGCAGGAATGTTCTAGTGTTTTCTGGCACAGTGTTGGCCATTAATCTTTTTGTGTCTGTGCTGTTTCCCGGTGGATAGGTTTGTATGTATAATAAGTCATTCAGAAACGTTGTTGTAAGAAAGCGACGGGTTGACTTTCATTTCTGGTCTCTCTGAAATCCTTTGCACATTGCATAATCGTATCCGGCCATTACCCTGAATTAGGACGGATTTTCCGTATAGTGTGCTATACTAGGCATACGTTTGTAGTACAAAAGGGTGTAGGGTACTGGGTGCATACTTGCATTATTATGCAACAATTTAATTATATATATATATATATATATATATACACACACACAAGCACACTATAGGTTAATATATATACTGTATATATTACAGTGCCCCAGGTTCCATCTTTTTATTTGTGAGGTTTTTCTGCTTTTCTTTGTCCTATTTGATAGTTCTTTGGACTGTTAGTTGGACAAAACAAGCTATAAGGAGACCTCCTATATAGAGTCAGACAAAGCTATTAGTCTTTTAATGTTGACTAAATTTGATTATCAAAATAAGTGTTAGTTGCAGTCTTACAATATGCCATCAACAAACCTAATGATGATTTAATGCAGTTTATATTGCATATAAACTGTGACTATACCGGTGCCTGAACCAAAATATATATAATACATTTTTAATATAAAATAGGAACACAAAACGACAGTTGGGAACATTAAAGAACGGCTTGTTTATTGCTAAATCCTTATGGTCAAAATGAAATGACTGATTAATAATGTATTAACTATAATTTATAACAGTGACTTATTTCACCAGTAAATTGCTGGTAAATGACAAAAACAAGCACCAGATGGGAAAAGGGTATTTTATAATATCTTAAAATGCACCACAAGGCTGGCAAGTTTCAAGGAAACACACTGTCTGTGTGTTGTTTTTCCAACAAAGGCAGCTGTCTGCAGACTTTTATGTCTTGGTGTTTTAAATCCTCTACAGGGAAATACAGTCACACTTTACACCGCTTAACGTAGGCTGTCAGCATTTTAACCATTGTGTTTAATTTCTACTTGCTAACGGTAACACAGTGTCCTATGCAGTGATGCTTCCTATTCCGGCTGTTACTGCCGTTTACGTCAGAACCGGTGCCCTATTGGCACCGTGTTTTGGTACCCAACCCTATTTTTGACTTTAGTATCTCAGCGATAACCCAAACAACTTGACTTTAACCTGCAACTTATTTGTGGAACACGCATGATCTATGGTCTTATCTGAAGGGCTTATGCTAAACATGTACCATAGCTCAGTAAAGTTTAACCTGTTGGAAAAACGCTAGGTTATTGTGTAAGATACAGCAAATATGTCTACAGACAGGCTGGAGTAAAGGTCAACTCTGCAGTGATGCTGATGTTGGAAAAATGTTAGTAAAACTGTTTTTGAGTCAGCTGCTGTAGATACATGTTGGAATGATGGTGTATTACACTCAGTAAAACATAAGCAGTCTAATACATCAGTCCAGCAATAACTCCTCCACAAAGTTTATAGTCATTTCTTTTTTTAATTTTAACTGTTTTAGAAAGGTGTTGATTCAACTTTATGGTCATTTGGATAGTTTTTGGTGCTGTTGAGTTGTTATTCTGAGATGCATTTTTAATATTTGGTCAACTCTATATTAATTAGATATTAGAAACACCTGCTTAGGTTATTTCTGTACCATTTAACCTCACCACAAACATAACATTCATAAATGTTTCATCACAGGGCTGTGGTAATGTTCAGCTACATTTGTTTTATAATGGATATCAATTATATTAGTAAACAAGTATTCTACCAATTATTCCATCGATTAATCGGATAACAAATGCTTTTACTATGTAGTAAATAGCAATAGTAAATGTATAAAAGAAAGGTTTAATTTTTAGAAAAAGCAACAATGTTATTGCTTAAATTGCATACAATAACGAATAGACGGTAATATTTTTAAGCACTAGCCTTGTCGCCACCCTGCTCCTTAATCAAGTTGCCAAAGTACTTTTCGGTGGCCCAAATGTAAATCCTTTTACACTGCCTACTATTCATTAAGCCCAGGTACATTCAACTGAGGGCACCACAGACTATTGAGACTTTTAAAAAAGGACTAAAAACATTTCTTTTTAGCAGAACTTATGAGTTTTAACCTTGCACAAAAATGTCATCGCACTATAGATATTTTACACTGTTCTTACCTGTAGCACTTTGAGATTTGTTTAAATGTAAAGTGCATTACAAATAAAATGTATTATTATTATTATTATTATTAACTGTACAAAGCTTACAGCAGGGCTATTCAACTGGTGTTCTGGGGGACACATTTTCAGATGGCTGATCTGAGTGAAGTTTAGAAAGAATGAAGAATGCAGACATCCTTGACATGGTCCCATGACATCATTCACATGCATATTAAGTAGCCATGTGGAGGAAGCGCTGGGCAGGAGAAAAGGGCCGGTTTGTCTCCGCCAGTAGCCAAGTTTACCGATAGCTTTTGTTTTAGCATGTTTTCTAAAAAAAATTAAAAATCGCTATTTAGCATGCTAGAGTAGCATGCTGTAGATGTGTAAAACGCTGGACAAGAGACTGCATGCAGACGTTCATGTTACCCTGTGTAACCTGTCACTCTGACACGCTGTCCAGGGGTTTCAGCTTTAAGTGGTCCGAAACCTTCCGCTGTTTTTTCTGCCTATCCGTCACTATTTTTCCTCTCTTTCTTCATTTTGTAATCTTTGCCGTAAGTCTTCACGGCATGTGTTTACAGCAGCGTGGGCCCGTTGTGCGACGGTAATAATCAACCACGCGGAAGCCCAGCGGTATGCACCGCACCGCGGGTTACCTCGTTTAAACCAAGCTCCGAGACAAAGAATTTTGCATCGCGGATTTTTTAGTAATCAAATTTTTCGAGTTATTCAAGGAATCGTTTCAGTCCTAAATGGAGTAAGTTGACAGTTAATTGGCGGCGTTCTGATAGCTGAATGTCTAAATTAATTTTTTTATACTTTATTAATCCCACAAGGGGAACTCTGTTGTTATTACACACATTACACACAGGCCTGAATTACACACACATGCTCAGGTCCTATACATGCACTAATGGAGAGATGTCAGAGTGAGGGGGCCGCCCATGGAAAGGCGCCCCGAGCAGTTGGGGGTTTGGTGCTTTGCTCAAGAGCACCTTGAACCGGCACCTCTCCAGCTACCAGTCCACCATTATACTTTGGTCTGTACAAGGACTTGAACCAATGACCCTGGTTCCCAGCCCAACCCCCTACGGACTGAGCTACTGCCACCCCCAAAAAATATATATATATCGTCCCCAATCTTAAAAAAAAAATAAAGTAATAATTCCCTAAATATTTTCAAGACCAAATTGACATATTCAAGCTGTTTTTTTTTTTTTTGTCTGACCAAGCAATCAAACCCCAAATATATTCAGTTTACTGTCATATAAAAAAGAAAAGCAGCAAATCCTCCCTTTTTTGAGAAGTTGTAAACTGGCAAATATTTGGCATTTTTGCTTAAAGAATTACTGAAAAGATTAACTGATTATTAAACTAGATCGACTTGTTGACCGCCTAATCCTTTAAGCTTTAGCTAGGTGTTTGATTAACCTAGCAACTCAGTCAGTATATTATTCTTTTTTTGACTCTTCCTAGACCAATAAAAATGGCAACCCCCTAGATACAGATTCACTGTCCAGTCTGGGTCCCTAAACCTAGTTTGAAGACATTGTTATAGAGTGGAGATACTAATAAAATGCAACCTCTATGAGACACTCGAGGCATTGCCATGATTAGCGTTCATTCCCATTAGGTGTACCTTAGCCAAACCTGTAGCCTTTTATGTGAAGGATGTCACGTATGCACATAGCAATGGTGTCCAAACTCTCCAACCTCCTGCCGTGTGAGATAAGACTGTGTATGTAAGATGACCCATAGTTTTTATATGGAAGGAAATCACGCGCACACACAGCAGTGTCATAACCATGCAGCTGCCTGCAGTGTGGGATTGTTGTTGCCAGGTCAATGAGTGGTTGTTTTAGACTCTGTGGACGGGGGCCAAGCTAAACCAAACGTGGTCCAAATCTCTCTAAAGATGGACCCACATTGCCAGAATTTCACCAGATTTAATCTGTCTGCATTGTGTCACACCTGTATGAAAATGTTTAATAACCTTGCTTTTTATTGGTTTAAATATAATTAGCATTTATGATTAAGCATTTAATTATTGTGTTTTTGTAGCCTAACATTCAGTGGACAAAATAATAAGCTGACAGTAATTTTAAGAAGTTATCAAAGCAGTGCAATTGTATAGAAATACAATGATGCAGGCTACAAAAGAAAACATCTTATCTAATAAGTAGCCTTGGAGCATTATCTTCTGGTGTACATTAAGCCAAAATAAGCTAAAAGTGGTGTCCCCGCAGTGTGGCACTGACCTGGCCCAAAGATTGTGTAAATGGAGATAGTCCATCAGGCAGCTGAAATAACAAAGGCTTCTACAGGGGGAAACAATCTTGCATTCATGTTGTCATCGTTCCCCATTAATATCAGGCCCACAAAAGCATTTTACTTTCAGATCCTGGACTGTGCATGTTCATTAGAAACTATAAAGACATAGGAAGACTAAAAGGTCTTTGATCGATGGAGAAATGTAGAAAATAATTAATGTGACTTGCTGACACTAATACTTTTTGTTTCCTCATAAATCGCATCTTTGCCTTGCATTTGATTGAAAGCCCAAAACATTGCAAAAGAGAATTTGATGAGTGGATAGCCTAAGACCTTTTATCTGAAACCTGTTGAACATTTTAACCGCAGTGTCAAGACTGGAATTCTCTTGTGCCAAAAAATTAGAAATCTTACCTTGGTTTGATTAATACAAAAACTAGTTTGGCAGCCAGTAAATATTTTTCTTTTGGGCAATATTGGTTTCACAGGATTTGGCAATTACATTTTTAAATAATTTTGATAATTATTTAAAAATGACTTTGATTCTCATTTAATTTTACTGCATCACAAACGCTTTTTCTTTCTTCTGTGAGTTTTAAACATAGACTGTATAAAATAGGTTTTAAAGCACTGCATTGAAGCCTCTGTGTTTACAGGCTTGTGGTGATGTGCAATGTGCCAAAAATCTATGTTTGGTACTGCCAATTTGTTTAGTTTTGTCATGGTTCATGTGTGCGATAAACATTACACTTTGTGGCAGAGAATCGTGATATCAATTCTAAAAATCATGATTCATATTCTTCCCCAAATTATGCAGGCCTAATGTTTATTGTATCCATAAATTGTTTTTCATTAAACATTTTTTCCTCTTTGCCAAAAGGATGTCACTAGGTAATGGCAGGGGATTTGGTGAGGCAAGCTATTAATTTAGTTGAATCAGAAAGAAATGATAATCTGGCTGGGTTAAAGTAATCTGGGGGTAAGAACAAGTTCTCAGGAGGTTTAATGGCAGTGCTTTGTAACTGTACAACATCTCCTGAATGTGTCAAGCTACAACAGAGATTGATGAAAGTCACATGACTAGAAATACAGGATACACATGCCTTCATAGGCTATATCTGTAACCTTAGGTGCCATTTTCTACCCTGGTTGGTGAACTTTTGCATTAGATTGAGTCTGTGGTTTTCCATTTAAAAGATATTTTAAAACTAAAGTGTGATAGGAAATTCCCAAGTGCACTCTTTGTTCACACATTGGTCTTTATATATTAAAAGACAAATGCCCACTCACAAGGTACCAGAGCTAAAAGTGATACCTCTAGGTTGTTTTTGGCTAACTAACCGAGTTTAATTAATCAACTTTTTATTGTAAAATATCTTTACTTTTTTTTTTTTATAAATTGATCAATAGAAAAAAGAAAGATTACAGTGCTATATAAAAGAGAAAAAAAATACACCCTGTTTGAGAACATGTAACCATCAAATGTTTTGTGTTTATACTTAAGAAATTGTTAAATATTACCAAATTGCCATTTGGGCCTATTAGTTAAGCAGTACTCTCACTGAGAGATGGGCCAAAGCCACATGTAAAGATTTTTTAGTTTATTCATCAACACCAAAAAGTATTTTGTTGTTTCAGCGCTCATCAGCTTCAGTTTGATTTTATAGATATTCATTAAAAAATAGAAGACACATTTGGGTCAGTCTACCAGCCAGACCGATATCACTGTCTACATACTGAGTGATCCATGCTCACCTTGTTAGGTAGACTGATGCTGTTTAAATACATGAACTAATTGATTAATTCAACCTTGACTTCAGAGTTGAGCTTTCCTGGCTTGGACTTGGCAGTATAGTGCTGCTTGGCTTAGCTTGAAGAATAAAGTAATAATGTCTGTTTCCTGGCAGCAGACCCAGTGACCAAAACTAGCTGCTCTAGAATCATGTTAGACCTGGGGCTGCTCCCTAAAAGACAAAAATTTAAGTCAACAGTTGATAAGACTGCCTTTAATTTTGTCGGTCAAATCACTGCACTTTTAGCTGTGTCACTGTACACATAGCAGTCTAAGAGTAACAACATGGCAGGATGTTAACTTTACAAACCAAGTCATGTCTCAAAATAACCCAACCTTAAAACTAGCTAATAGAATTGTAATAGAACCAGAAGCACATGACAAATTAATTCACCAATGACGCCCCTAGCCTATGCTATTATTTCCGGAGTCATTGGCTGGTTAGAAGACCTGACTCTGAAAATCCCTATTGGTCAACAGCACTGGCGAGACAGAGAGTTGTTGCTTACCTAATAAAGTGCCTTTCTTGGAGCTATGCTCAATTGGTCATCTCTAGCTTTTGGATAGAACTGAATTTTGATAAAAGGGCATTTGACTGATCTAGAGTAAGAGTCCATGTTACAGCTTACATATATAATAAACATATACTAGTTTTATCTGCAACAAGCTTTAAATATTTTTCTCTCTAAATAGTAATTCATGTTACTGATGATGTTGAAATGGCCTTTTTGCAGAAAATTAGGAATATAAAAATAAGCTTTTTGGCTGAGCAAGACTGGTACTGCCCCGTTGTACATCTTCTTTGAGGTTATTGTCATTTAAGGTGGACTTTGCTCATGTAGTAGTTGTTCCTTTTATTGAAGGAAATCTAAGTCCGAGATACAGGTGCCTGACCATGTAAAGCTTTATAAGTCAGAACAAGAACTTTAAATTGCTTCCTGAACTTGATCAAAAGCCAATGTAATGGGTATAACATTGGAGTGATGTGCAACATCCTGCTGGATCTGGTCAACAGCCTTTGTCACATTTTACATGGAGCCACTTTATCCAAAACTGATGAGCAATATGTGTTGAAGGAGTGGACCAGACAATATCAGCATGAGAGGACAGCACTGTACTTTGGTCAAAAGCTGCAGAAAACTTCAATTTTAAAATGTGAGAACAGCTTACATGTTTACTGGGCAGTAAACCTAAATTAAAAGAGTTTGAACAGAACATAGTCATGGCTCAGTAATATGCAGCTCCTCAGAGCCAACAAGACCATCAGTATGACCTCTGACGTGTGTTGGACCAGACACATGTTCGATAAAATTAAAAGACTCAGTGACATTAAGAAAATCAGCAGCAAAAGTGCAAGACATGTCATCGACATGAATATTAAAATCTCCAACCATAACCACTTCATCCAACCTAATAATAGATGATAAAAAAAATCACTTAATTTAGACGAAAAAGAACTATTTGAACCAGGGACCAGTACCACATTCTTTCATTGTCCTAAAACAGTCATCTATAGCCTAAAGGCCTACAATCTTAGTCATAAAAATCAGGTACAATTCTATTAAATGAGCATTAAAAAACTTGTTTAACATAAAACAATAACCTGTCACTTCCTGCATGCTGTGTGAGACAATCCTACGATCTGCACTGTCAGTCTGCATGGTCACTGTTTGCATGCTCTTCTGTCTGCTCATTTGTCAGCTACTCTCACAGCTGATCTATTGTTTACACACAGGCACAGATGGAAATGACAAAACTAGAACTATCCTGTGTAAACTATTTGTTCTGCGTTAATTGAGTCTCATTCAATATAATAGCGCAAAGATAGTTCATTCAACGATATTTAACAGGCTCCGGCTTTCCTCATTTCACACTGTACTCTCATTCCTCATGGCACTGTCACTGCTTTTGTAGAGCTGTCAGCCATGTACAGAATATAAAGACAACAGATAGAGAGGGATCTTTTATTTAATGCAGCAAAGACAGAAGCATACTAGCTGGTATTTTTGTAAGCAGTGGTCTGGAAATTTCCAAAGGTGTGAGACAGAGCAAGAGAGAGGTGATATAGATCAATACTAAATCAATAAGGCTCAATGTCATTGTATCAGAAGAGGCGGGGCCCAGTGACTCTGGCGAGCTCTGCTAAGGCTGTAAGTTGTACTCCTACTGTTGCCAGCACAGAGCTGCACTTGTTTCCACTGTAGGTGTTCAAGCTGTTTGCAGTGTCACAACCCCTTAATCCATCAAAGAATGGATCTTATTTGACTCTTTCCCGTACTAGAGCATTTGTATGGCATTTCAGCCTTTCTATGAAACGTAGTGGAGAATGACATGAAACTATGATAACCTGGAGTATAGTGAATCAGGCTAGTAGATCACCAGTTCAGAGAATCTACCTCCTCCTTCAGCAAATGCTATCAAGCAGGTCACTTAATCCTGGCAGTGGCAATTAACCGCTAGCTCCAGAAGGCTGTGTTTGCATTGTAACTATACAGTAAGCATAATATGAAGAGATATTTCTGAAAAAAGCATAGGCTTCTTTTTTATGAATATAGTATAGGTTAAAAAATAGAATGACATGTATGCATCAGTGAGATTAAAAAATGAATTTATTGTTTGGTCTATAGAATATAAGAAAACACTGAAAAATGCCATTTTAAAAACCGTAAGTGAAAGACTTCATATTGCTTTTCTTGTCTGACTGGCTGTCCAAAAGCCAAACACATTCAAGTTACTGACAGAAAAAACAAAGAAAAGCAGGAAATAAATATCTACCTTTTGAAAACCAGGATACAGAAAGGGTTTAAGATTTTTGCATGAAAAATAAGTTAAGTAGTTATTGATTAAATCAAATTCATTATTGAAACAGTTGTCTTGTTTTTCTGTAAAACAACTGATTGTTTCAGCTCTTTATCAAATATGGTAGTCTGGATTGCACATGGAACAAGCTTTTGCTCTGTTTATCCTCTAGGGCAGGCATATTCATCAGATCCTCAGGCTTCAAACGAAATCCACTTGAAGAAAAATCAAAAGAAAGACTAGGTCTATATGAGTGCAGTCAATTTACCACTACACAGTAGGATATATGAAATATAGTATATAAAAATAGTATCGTAGTATATAGGAGTAAAATAAGTATCTAAATATAAGTAAATAAATATCTCATTTTTGTTTGACCTTCCCTACATCTTAAAAATAATAATAAGCTTCTGCTGGTTTGGTCAGATTTAGAGATAACAAGGCCTGAAAAGCCCATATCCCCTGAAGATAGTACTTATTAATTTATCACTGACAGGGCTTGCCTGGGAGGAGCAGCTAAACTAGTCTAGGTCAGTGAGCGGCTGCTCTTGATTCAAGGGCAAGAACTGTCTTTACTGCCTCAATGTTCCCCTGCTCTGCCACACTTTTCCCCCCTGTCACTTCCTTTCTCCCCGCTGCTTTCTATCCTCTTATCTTCCTCTGCCATTCTCTTTCTGATACTATTTAATTCAGCATAAAATATGCTAAAAATTCTCCTCTAATTTTTCCTTTCATCCTTCTACAGCCACACCCCCCAACCTGACTTGACCTGCTGCTATCTGCCTGCAACACACAGAACTGTGATTTCAAAACTGTAAGCAAATGCTGACCCACTATATCTATAAAGACCGGAGGGTATCAAAAGTAAAACTTTAATTTGTGCGCTCAAATTAATAATTCATTGAGTACTAATTAGTAGCTTGTTTTCTTGTGGAAACAGTACAGATAGACAAGCAAATAGACACCTAATTAAACTGAAATAGCAACAAACACAAAAAGGTGGATTGTGTGCACATCCAACCTTGGTTGTGTGCAGGACAAAACGCAGCAAAAATGTTTATTTTTTGTTCACATGGATGTTTTCAAGGTCAATACATTGCATCACTAAATACTTCAGGGAGCTTGACAATTTCTGTGTGCACAACCTCTCCTGCATCTTAAGTAAACTGAAGCATGGATAAATAGGTAGACAGACAGGTAAGTGTTGACAGCCAGACAAAGAGGCAGATAGGCAGATAGGCTTAGATTAAGAGATAGCACATGTTAAATTATGTACTTATCTTTCCAATTCATTAGACCGGTCTGGTAAAGTAGAGTTCAGAATATTCAAATTACTCTTGTCTTTACCTGCCTACTGCGTTGCCATGATTCTGAGTCTTCATTCATATTACCTGAAAAGGCTGCGATTACACCCTGGTCACGTGACATGCAAGAGTAAAACAGTCTGCAGAGGAAGTTGCTGCAAATAGTCCTGTATTGTGCAAAATTTGCCTTTCTAATGTTGCTCCCTCAAGGGGCAACACCACTAACCTGTATAACCACTTAAAAAACACCACAAAGCCGTGCACAATAGTTGCATGGCTAAAAAGCCAAACACCAGGGTGTCAAGTGTCAAGCAAGCGAAATGCCACCCGACAGGGATCACTGACCTCCTAACTCCATATGAGCATACTTATGTAGTAACAGAACATGGAAATTACTCAAGCAGTAAAATTTATAGCAAGAGAAAGGATGCACCTCAGTACTGGGACCAAGCCTCAGCTGACGGCTTTGATAAATACACTGGATAAGAGGTACAGCATGCCCTCTGCACATATTTTACTAATGTTACGCAAAAAATGTAAACGGAGAGTTTATTGACTTTAATATAAATGTTTACACCAGGCTTACTTGTCATTGCTTTATGTTGCGATAATTATTACATGTCATTGTATTACAAGGCTGGATGTTCAACAATGTGTTTGTCTTTGTTAAATATTACAGCAGATAATGAGCTTAAAAAATAATCTCATTTTAAATTGCAATCCCAATATTGGTGAAAACAAATCCCAATTAGATTATTTTCCAAAATCGTTCAGCCCTACTGGAAATCCAGTAAGCCTCAATAAAAATAGCATAGGACATTTGGCCTGAAACTTGGCCTTTGTTTCCAACTAGATGGTTAAGCATATTACATAATAATACAACAATAATAACACTGGTTGCTTGACTTGTACCATGTTTTCTCCAGAGCGAGCATTAGTTGGTACAAAAGAATACGAGTCAGGATCCGAAAGCTTTTGGAGAAACTGCGTGGGGAATCACCCAGCAAGAGCTACATTGCATGAATAAGACCGACGTCTGAATGCTGACCTGCACATTTTTCCAGATCAATCTACATGATTGATGCTTATGAAAAAGATGTGATTAAGAGCCATAAGACACAGTCAAATTCATAGTTTGAAAAACAGATAAAAAGGAGTACAGTATATTATGAAATAGGTAATGCTACATATAATGAGGTAAACATATTATTGGCCATTATGTTGAAAGAGCAACTTAAACTTACTATCCTAATATTATTGGCTATACATTATGTTTTTACGCTTACTGCCACAAGACAAGCAGTAGGGCTCAGTGTTAATGGCTGACAGCTGAAAATGGACACAAGCAGTTAGGTGTTTCTTTAGGGCTTGTTAGGTGTGTGTTGTGTGTACGTTTTGTGTGCTGGTTGCAACACAGCATAAAAAGAACTTCATATTAAGCAGGTTATTAATATACTTCCTGTTGCTCAGCTTCTTACAGTTAAACATCCTGGATGACTAACTGACATAATGCTAGCTGAACATAAGGTTTCAAGATAAATGCTCATAGAATGGCATCAAACGTGTTTCATATGTCAAAGAAATACTTAAACCATATCGTCCTGAATATAAGACAACCTTTCTTTTTCATCAATTGTTTTTAGAAAAGGTCTTTTTGAAGACACAACACACTAGCCTTGTTGGGAGTAGACTTATCCTTTTTTTCCCATAAAATTGGAATTTTTAAAATTCTTCCATTTGAGCGGAATGTGAATCCCACATTTCTGCAGCTCGTCTCTCAGTCACATACTCACTCTCTCAGGCTCTTGGAAGCGATCAAAACAATACAGAGAATTCAGTTAGCATTTTTTAGACTTTTCATTTTAAGCTCCTCATTATCTGTGATAGTGGTACCCAGGTGAGTAGATTCAGCCCACCGTTCGTTTCTGAACTCGACATTGGGAGAGGTTTTTGCTCGTCATGAATGTATTTCATTCGTGGCCGCAAAACAGCTCTTTGTTTAGGGATGATTTACTCAAAATGACACACAATGAATGGACTTGAAGACATCCACTAACACAGCAACAATAAGGCTACAAACAACTCATACCAACCCAAATAATATCTGATGTTGTGAATACGTAGTTGTCTAGTCTTTGAATCATCGGATCAGTCTGCTATTTGTGACATAGCTGATAAGAATTTCAGTCACATGTTTAGTGATCTGTTTGTCTCCTTGCAGATACAATCCACACTAAGACCTCTATACACTGTTTGTTTTTATGGTGTGTACTTGTTTGGATGTGACTGGTTAAACCGGTGGGTACAAGAAAGTTATCCGTTGGGTCAGGGTCATAGGATGTACTGTATGTGTGAAGAATGGACCCAGTAACCCAACACAGTAGACAAATACAGATGTACCAGACATTTGTTTCTTCTTCAGGCCAGAAGGAAGGGTAAGTGGGAGGGGTTTTTCTGCTCGTTTTAAGATTTGAAGTATACAAACTCAACAGACTTACTAGTCAAGAGATCGGTTTGGTTGCAAGTAAAAAATGTATCTCTTTGGGTTTAAATTTTTGTAACTTAATATACAGTAATTAATATATATTTTTTAGGATTATTTTTTTGGGGCATTTTAGGCCTTTAATTAACAGGACAGCTAAAGACTTGAAAGGGGAGAAAGAGGGGAATCACATGCAGCAAAGGTCCGCAGGTCGAAGCCAAACCTGGGCCTGCTGTGTCGAGGAGTGAACCTCTATATATGGGCGCCCGCTCTACCAACTGAGCTATCTGGGTACCCATTGATACACTACTTTTAGCTATGTTTTAGCCCTCGGGGATTGTAGGCTGATGCAGAAATCGGATGGATCTGAACTTCTGAAGAGGATTCCTGCTGTCCGACCTTTCTCTCTGTCATGTTCCACTTCCCTGATTTTAGTTGACCATGACATTTTGGCTGGTGATGATAAAGTATGCAGGGTTTGACTGCTTTGATCTTTTTTTATTTTGGGGGATTTCACAACACGATGCAAGTTGAAATATGCTTTAATTTATTTATAACCTTTTGTAAATATTTTAAATACTTTTTTTTTGGGTCGTTCACCATGTTTTGATGGTGCTGAGGCTATTTGGCAGATCACATAGTATTCATAACAGGGGTTTTGTTCTCATATGTGATGCATGTAAATCTGCCTTTTTAGAATATGATTGTACACTTGTATTTGTTGATGCCCCAAAAAAAACCAGCTGATTTACTCATAGTATAACAATATTCAATTCAATTTCAATTCAATTTTATTTATTATAGTATCAATTCATAACAAGTGTTATCTCGAGACACTTTACAGATAGAGCAGGTCTAGACCACACTCCATAAATTACAAGGACCCAACAGTTCTAGTAGTTCCCTCCAGAGCAAGCAACAGTGCGACAGTGGCGAGGAAAAACGTCCTTTTAGGCAGAAACCTCGGACAGACCCAGGCTCTTGGTAGGCATAATATTAACTTAATATTAACTTTTTTGGTTGGCTACCACAGAATGTATAAAGTTTTAATTAGTAGATTCATGAGTTTGAACGTTTAAAAGTTATCAGATGCCAATACAATGTATAGCGGCTTAAAATACTATGAGGAAGGATTTTACAACGCTGGAAAGTTAATTTAGTTTTGACTATTGCAATGTAAACAGTAGAATTATCCGTTTCACATTACAAAGTAATCCACCAGAAATTAATGAGGTTTGCTGACATGTCTGTCTTAACATGGCTTGTCTTGTTGTGTCTCCCCTTTTATACTTTTCTCTGTGTTCTCATATTCTGGGTTGGTCTTTTTTTCCTTCTGGTCCTAGTTTTTTTCTTTCTCACTTACTTTTTCTTAGTGCACCGCCTTAACTTTCTCTGTTTCCCTTCTAACAATGTGCCTCATTGTTGAGGTGGAGGTCGTCAAGCATGATATCTGAGATTAAGACACACATACAGACAGTGCCATTCTAGACTGTTCCATTACTGACCAAATCCTCACTACAGAGGCCTTTTTAGGGTCAGTTTTCATGGCAGACAAGGCACTGGTTTGGGAACATTGAGTTACCTAATCCGAGTGTCATTGTCCTCATCTGTCTGTTACATCTCAGTGTTGAGCCTGGCAGTAACAGGACAACCCTTGCTTAAAAGTTGTGTGCACTATGGTATTGTGCTATTTAGCTCCTGAAAATTGTGGTTGTCAAAATAATCATTTTACAACATTTTGCAGTAGTTACGGTTTTTCATATCCATTCTCTTAGCTGTGAACAACATTCTCTGGTTTGTGGTACCTCTTTTTAGACTGGGGAAACCCCACCCACTCTGCCGTCAATTTGATTTTGCCCTGCAACTCGGTCTGGAAACCTGCACGTTTAATTCTCCTGCTTCAGTTCACAATTTTATGGGAACCAATCACAAATTGGCTTATCTACCTGGCGTGCTATTGGCGGGTTTAACACAATGACGATAGAGAAGCGAGAAACATAGCAGCGGCCACCAAACGCCACCAAAGCGCAACAATCTGTTGACGCCGCTGCCGCTTCTTTGTCACCCGGATCGTTGGTCTGATTGGTTGAAGGACTTTCCAATTGCGTACAGAGTCATTTGAACTATGCCTGTTGGTCACGCCTCTTGTGCAGAGAAAATACAGAGCAGCCTCCTCAGACCAATGCTCAATCTCAAATCTATTGAGCTTGGCTTGGTCTGGTGATAGCCAGATAACCTCTTTTGATTTCAATGCCTCAGTTTTGGCCCTGACCCAATACAATAATTTCAACTCCAATAGTGGGATTTTCTCTAGCTTTTAAAGAGGCTTAGGACCTAGCAGTTCAGTTGGTTTTGGAAAGAATAGAGGCTGAAGAATGCCATAAGAGGACTTGGCAATCTTTATGAGCAAACATAAGACTCCTGACACCCCCATTTTATAAGCATAAGTAATAAGAAAATGTTGAATACGCTGTTGAGAGTTCAGTAAGATGGGAAAAACGATTTCTTTTTTTTTTTTTACAGAAATAAACAACAGATGTCAAAAGATGTTTTGGTTTTACGATCTATTATTAATAATAATATTCAAAATAACGTGGGAATAAAAATTCCCCAAGTATTGACTAAAAGGATTTACCGTTTTAATGGCTTTAGAGAAACATTTATTTTTGAGGTGGAAAAGGTGAAATAAAGTTTGTGTCAGTGAGTACTGCAGTTTAAAATTTTGCAGTTGTTTAGTTCATGAGTTCATACATGCTTTTATTCCTGGTAGATTAAAGTCAATTATCAAAATGTCAGCAGATAACAGCAATATCTATTCAATCTACAGTTAAACTTGTAAACTATATTGTGGGTACCCAGGTAGGTGGACTGACTAGTGGAGGTTCCAATGACTGTGTCTATTAATGTGACCAAACGCTATGTACGCTATGTACTATGACTTGGCTCAAGTAAAAGCTTCCTCCATATGGGAAGACCGCTCTATCCTGCCTACTCCTGGCATATTGTTTGTGTACTAGTGAGTCATACAAATGTATAGGTCAATCTCTTAAAGTACCGTGTAGCGTGCAGGTGGAAGGGAAGTGAAGCTTACCCTAATAGTTTTGGTTCGACTGAAAAATGTGGAGGAGGCTAGACCAGGGCCTTTTCAGGCAGAAACTAAGTGCTGCCTGTGCTATAGAAAGGTGAAAAGATTAGATTTTTTTGTTTTTGTTTGTTATTTTGTTCTATGTAGCTCAATAGCTTCTGCATTGCACCAATACTGCTCAGGTATCAGTCATATATAGAGCTATTCATTATAGAAATGTATTAATTTATTAGTAACCTTGTACATCTGGTTGGAATTATATGTAATGCGTTACATAAAGAGCTGTTTTTAGTTTTTAAAGAGCCTTTGGCACATTTGGCATTGAGCTGAATACCAAAGAAATTCTGTAATTCAGAATCATCACTTTCCCACTAAACACAGTAATAACATTTTACTGTACTTAAAAGGTCACAGATTTAGGTTTTACAATAACCAAAAATGTTGAAAGCCAAAGTTAATTATAGGATCAGAATTAAAGTCATTTCTGACTGGAGTTTTTTTTCCTGCCATTTTCATACCACATAAAAATGTTAGACTGAATGAATGGCAAATTGTTTATCATTTTACTTCTTGATTATTCCCTTGTACCTAAAATAGTTCAAATAGCTTTTTCCTTGTATCTGAAATGTTTGAAGCATTGCTCAGACTGCAGTTTTTGAGTTTTACAGCTTTCTAACCATGGCACAGGATTTTATTTCCACGTTGTAGTTGCCAAAACGCGTAAAAATTCTTGTTGTTGGGCGCCTGGTTTGCTCACCTGGTAGAGGGTGCGCCCATTTACAGAGACTCAGTCCTTGACTGCGCAGGTTCATTTCCAACCTGCAAGTCATTCCCCCTCTTTCTCCCCTTTCATGTCTAAAAGTTGTGCTGTCAGAAATAAAGGCCTTAAAAAGGCCAAAGTAAAAACTTTAAAAAAAATATAGAGAAAAAATGCTTATTGGATAGAATTGTTACGTGATTGTATTTGCTGATTGGCTGATTTATTGGATGTTTTTTGAGGAGCTTTGGAACTGTTAGGATTTTCTGCTCTAACTCTTAGTTCAAGTTCAAGACCTTTATTTGTCCCCAAGGGGCGATTCATTTTGCTGCAGTAGCAAGAAATTGACACACAGTACATGACAACAAAGACGACAACATCAATTAAAATACAGTATCAAACCAAATGAGGAAAATAAATACCATAACATTAAAAGTTTAAGTCCCAGTGTGCCTTATGTGCCGACGGTACCTATTCTTTCCAGAGTTAAGCAAAGAGATAGCAGAGGGGACGAAGGAGAATTTATACCCATTTGTTTTGGCTGGTGGCTGACTGAAACGGGAACCGGAGGGCAGCAACTTAAATTCTGCATTCAGGGGGTGAGAACTATCGGACATGATGGATTCTGCCTTCTTTAAGCACATGTATACATGGTGTTGGTGTCATCTGCTGAATCCCAATGATTTTGCTGCTAACTTGCTAATGTGTTTTTCCGTTTTAAATTCAGAGAAGCATACCAGCAAATACATGAAAAGGTAAAGACAGACTCAATAAAAGATTTATAAAACAATGTCATCAGGGATCTGTCCACTTGAAAAGTTAGCTAGCTTTCTCAGACAGAAGAGACGTTGCTGACTTTTCTTACTCATCATGTCTGTAAGTACACAAATTCACGTGTCACAGCAACCTTAAAACATACTGTACATGCATACATGTTTGCATGCTTAAGTGGCAGCAATTAACAGTCACACACCTAACATACACAGATTCAAAATGACAGTTTGCGTACATACACATGGACATGCACAGACATGCAAGACACACCAACTGACACAGCTTTCTTGCCTAACCGGTATCAGTTGAATTATTGTGTTTGGTCCTTACCTCTAGCTGACACTTGGACAACATGACATCGCAAGGCATGGGAAAATGGAGTGAAGTGGGGGGTGGTAGTAGTTTTCAGTTTTCTGCATCTTGCAGAAACCTAAAGAGATATTTACCCTTAAGCACCAAAAACAGTAAATGAGGAGAAAAGAGGACCTCTGAGGCCTGTCCTACAAATCAAGATCAACATTCCACCCGGCTTCACCTAACCTAACTGCGGTCCCGCCTAAGCTGTGTCACAACGGTGGTTAACAACTAGTTAAATCAACCCAGAGTTTCCCAACCCGCATGTTCTCATAAAAGAGGCGGTGCTTGCACAGCATGTCCAATCACAAACTACTTATCGATTCACCTCGATGAAACAATTTTTTTATATACATTTCCATGATTTAAAAAAAAAATACATATAAATCTGAGTTTGTTAGATTTTGACATGTACAGTATATGTCAAAGACAAGTTTTAGTGACATTTTTATTGTCTACTGGTTTTTTTATTTTGTAGTCATTCCATGTTTAAGCCTTAAACATGCTTGTGAAAGTCACCTTCGGTTAAAGTAAGAAACGTTTGTGTGACTGCTGCACAGAGGAAGTACTAGTATTTGGCATGGAAGTCATTATCTGTGGTACCCATATTATGTTGCAGTGAATGTCTGTGTTGGCACGGCTCGTGCATCTTTCATTGATTTGTGTGTATAGCAAGATTTTTAAAGTTAAGTTTCTATTACTGGTCAATGCAAAGGCATATATTGTCTGCCTTTTATGATTACAGATTATGGCAACTTTGAATTATAAGAATTTGATAAGAACCAGAATTATTAAGCAGAAAGTAATTAAATGGTTGCTGCTGCTACAAACATATGCATCTCTTATGCGCCATACTATCTTTGCTTGCAAACATTAGACAGCAGGTGTTGAGAACAGAAAATGTAAAAGCTATAGATATGGCGCAGCTTTTAACATTGCGTTACATTACGATAGAAAGTACTGTAGCTATTCAGATGTTTGTAAACATACCAGGAATTGTTACTTAACAGATTCCATCTATTTCTCTCTCCCCACCTCTGTCTTCACCCTTTCTTTTTTGTTCTTTTCTTATGTCCCTCCCTCCTCTTCTTTTTCTCTCTCTGTCTCACCTTAGTGTAGCTAGAAAGGAATCCTGCAACAGGGATTAGCGGTCCGTCAATGAGGAACTACCGGCTCATCTTCTGCCACAACCTGAAGCAGCCATAGATGGTTTGGTGGTTCACTGGCTAGGGGAGGAGAGGACACACACTTTCACTGCTGCACGGTGAGTAAACACACATGCAGGCACATCCATTGCTGGAGGAAGGAATGGACCCACTTTGCTTTGATCCAATTGATTTTGACATCTGATATAGCCATGGCTTGTTAACTAAACTTGGTAACAAAATACTTTGATAACTGATTCAGCACATTAGTTCTTGAAAGGGAAAACATTTCAAGTAAGAATAATGATCAATGTAAGAATAAAACATATTCTGTACACTGACTTAGATAATTTACTTACTAAAGCTTAATGTGAAAACAAAAATGTCTTTGAATTCCTTACTAGGTGTTCCGTTGTCATCTTTTATAACAAGCTGACCTTAAATACAACAAACTGATTTTAAACTGGTTATCAGAGTAGTGAGAGGAGCAAAAAACAGCTGACCACTTTGAATCTGTTATTTTAATAAGTGATAACACTTTTATATCTTTAAAATACCAGTATTAATTGACCTATACTGTAAGCTTAATTGGAACAAAACTAGTTTGCGTTTTCTGATAAACATTTGGTGATGTTCCTCATCCCCCAATGAGCACACTGAACACCATCTGCCACTGTTTGCCCTCACCAAACAACCATCATCAAAGTCAAACTTTGAACAGACATGATTGTTGCGCATTCATGCTTGCTTTGCATTGATTTCCACCCCTTTGTCTGACTCAGGCATTCACGCATCATATTTGCATGAGGAGGGCAGAGGACATGACAGATACTGTAGGAATGGGAATTTAATTGAAAAGATGATTATGTAACAAACTGCTGACGTTCACCCACTCTGAATCATGTTAATGTAATGTAAAACATCCCCTGTGGGAGTAAGAAGGAAGTTGATACAATTCTACTTTTATACAGGGGGAAATCCTGGGGTGCTAATTTAGCCACCCTGTCATTTAGCACAGTATTTATACGGGACACCTGCTTCATAATCCCTGCCTGACAGCTAAACCACCACTACTTATACTTATACTGATACTTTACCTCAATCTTTCTCCTACCACCTACATTTTGTTTAAATCGTTTTGTTGTTTGGTAGTTTGAATGTAAACATGTCATAAGGGCTCGTTGTAAAAAGTCTTTCCACTTGATCTAAATTTACTGTTTTGGTCATATACGTATGTATTCAGTGGCCATTGGACAGTGGACTTTCCCCAGTCCCAGACACAGAATGAACTATAACATATATATATACTCTTGCTCTCTACCTCCACCTGTTATTCCTTCCCCTTTAAGGACAAAGTGTAAACGCTTTAGCTGACCAGTGCCCCCTTTTTTTTTTTTTTTTTTTTTTTTTTTTGTTAAGTGTAAGGAGGGGAGGTTTGCAAACATGCTGATTTACCAAGGCTCTTATTTTGTAAATCATTCTATCTAACTTTTTGTGTCTGGTCTCCCTCCTTCTGGGTTGCTTTTTTCCCTAAAGACGTGAGGGCCTTGGCGGGGTTGTGGTGAGGAGGAGAAGGCAATGAGGAAGAGTGTGTCTCCGTTGCCATGCAACGAGGGCGGTAGCTCAGCCAGCACCACACGTGTTTTTGGCGTTCCTTTGGAGGAGGTGACGCGCACACACACAATCAGTGGCCATGAGGTTCCTGCACTGGTGAAACACATTGTCGACTACATTGAGGAGCATGGTGAGTGATACACACACACACACACACACGCAGTGATGCTTAAACCCCAAAATCAAGCCACTTCTTTTGCTATCATTCATTCAAATTCAGGATTTTTTTGGCTACAGATCTTTTGTTTAAAATCATTTCATATTCAATATGTGATTGTTTACGTAAAATCAATATTTTCAAACCTAAAATATCAATGAATGTTGATGACGCCAATGAAGCAATTTCAGTAACTTATAATCCCTGATGACCCAAGAAAATCTGTCATCAAATAAATTGGCTTGACTCATACACACCCACATGTTTGTGGTGATGCATTTGTTTGCAGAAATTGACTAAATGTATATGGGTTATAATCTTCTTCCGCTTTATAACCAAAGATTCAACAGTAAACTGATTGTTGATTTAATGAAAAATGTTAACTGTAAATTCTACACAATGCTCAAAATGAAAGCATTAAACATATACAGTTATTGACCAAATACTGAATGAAACACAATCTTTAACATCTGCATGTTCTTTGCTGTTAACATGCACCTAAATCCCCCTGCAGGTATTGAGAGCTTACATTCTTTTGTAATTGCCCTTGCTTTAACTTACTGTATTATAGTAACACTGGATTATGTTTCATTCATCTCAGCTTTGTTGAAAGTGAATATATGTAACTTTTGAATGAAAAAAATATGATAATTTCTTATTCAAACAAAACGTTGTTTATTCTTTAAAACCTTATGTTAAGTAAAGTAACACAGGACTTTGTACCTTCATGGAATTTTTCTTTTTGACTGAAAATGCAGAACCATAGTGACATTTCACGTGATTTAAGATTGAAATGGAAAAGCAGGAATAAGACTACCAATAGCAGTTTCAGCCCAGTTGTATTCCACTATTTGTTATCACTTCTAAGTACATACTTCTGAGCACTCAGTTCATCTGATTGCTTTCTGTAATGTTTCAGAATCCCAAGCACGCCCTGTTGTTGTTGACTGCTTTGCATCTCAATAAACCCAAAATATGTTGTTAGTGGAGATCAAGTTTATGTGATAAGATGAACTCTGGCACACTGGCAGACAGATCCACGGTCTGCTTCCTTCTTCATTACATAACTGCTCTGTCAAATACAGCTGCACTTGTGAAAACAGAAGAGCTTAACAGTAAAGAGGGGAAGCTAACAAAGTCCTGGCCTAGGCGTTTCTGGCATCCCCCCTGGAACATGTCTCTTCTTTCAAGATTATTCTTTGGCAATTTTTAGGCATTTATTGACAGGACAGCTGAAGGAATGAAAGGGCAGAGAGGGGGAATGACATGCAGCAAAGGGCTGCAGGTCGGAGTCAAACCCGGTCCCGGTGCCTCGAGGAGTAAACCTCTATATACTGTATATGGCGCCCGCTCTACCAACTGAGCCATCTGGGCACCCCGGAACAGAGAGAGTCAGCAAAACTGTTGCAATAAAATGTAGTAAAAAATGTTTAAACTAACCAGCCACACACATAATTTATCTGCATTTGGTTGGTATTGGTACTGGCTAAATTTGCATAAGCATGTAAATATCCATTTGTAGAATTGATTATTTTTGTGTCTTACAGTAGAAGCAATTTGATGGCTGTAAAAAAAGGCCCCCCATAAAAGGAACTGTTAAAAAGTAATTAAATCATTTACGATAAATATATATGGAAAAAAAGGAATCAATTAATGTTCAGATTTAAAGATTGAGAGAAAGGCATACTGGATTTATCTACATATTATAGAAAGTAATCCAAGTGTGTTGGGTAGGTGTTTTAATTAGGCCTGTGGGTTTGTGAAAGCTAATCAGCACATCAAGAAAGAATGTCAAACACATGTGACAAGTTAAACAATGGAAAAGCTTCATTTTCTTATTCCTTTCTTGGTCTTCTGTTGTTGTGGAGATCGTCACAAAGACATTTTCTTGCAAACCCTGTCAAGTCAGTGAATAATTTTTCAACTATTCGAATGAAGCTTCCCCTAAATTCCCCTCACTTGACCAGTGAAGCAGGTTGGTGGTTTGTGTGACCCAGGGGCCGCTCGACCATATGAGGTTATGTAATAAGTCTTTAATCCTCTTGGGCCTCTTCTGGCACATTAATTAGAGTGGTGCTGCCAGTCCAGAAGTTATTTAGCCAGCGAAAAGACCTTAATCTCTCTTATTTGATTTGTGTGTGATATCTGAGGTTTTAGTAGGAGCATGGTGTTGAAAATATGTAGTAAAAAGGAAATCTGATGTAAAACAGAGATAAGAAATGGAAAGCGCTTTTAAGGTGT
The DNA here is from genome assembly GCA_013375575.1 of Percina caprodes. NCBI lineage: Eukaryota > Metazoa > Chordata > Actinopteri > Perciformes > Percidae > Percina > Percina caprodes. The sequence goes on along the minus strand of JABXJD010000003.1, from coordinate 5,379,087 downwards.
TTAAGGTGTCAACAAAGCTGTGGCATCTGTGACAGATTTAATCACTCATACAATACAAAAAACAGGGTCTGACTGTCTTTCTATTGAGAAATACTTTAAACAGGGCTTATCTATTTTTAATATAATCATTGATCAACAATATGGTGAGGACATTAGCTATTGTGAAATGAAAAAGTGTTATATTTTATTTTTTAATTTGGTGCTCTGATTGTGGCCCCGTTCTGAGCTGGTATTAAAATCTGATCTAAGTGATCGGATCACAAGTGGACAGCTCAAAGTACAGGGGAATTTATTAATTTTAGTTAGGTAAAGAAGCAAAATCTTAATATTAAAAAAATCGTTTGTCCTTTTAATCACAAACACTCAACATGTGTGACATGTCACACACACACAAATGATAACCGTCAGTGTGGTCATGCCACTATTTTGTCATACTGATAAGGGATGAGTTCACATACACAAATGCATTTGTATACACACACAGGCACAGCTCCCTGTACGTCTATTCTTATGTTGACCATATGTAAGCTGGGTATTATATTCAAGTCCACATTTCTAGACCTAGTAAAGTTACCGGTCTACTTGCAGCCCCCAGTTCTCCATAATATCAATCACATCAGTCATTATTTGAAAGTAATTTATTTAAAACTCCAGAAGAACTACCTACTACTAACCTGTATCTCACTCAAAACAGCATGGATAGTTTTTTTCCAAGTTTGTATGCGTGTGGAAACACCAGAGACACAAAATAACCCTCAATTCCCTCAATTTTTTTTTCATAATATGGGCATATTAAGGTAAGTAATTATTGCTGTATGTGTCACCAGGTCATCTGGACCTGGAGGGGCTCTTCCTTGTTAATGGCAATGCAGAGCGTGTGGATTGGCTGCGCCAGCGATATGACAGTGGTGAGGAGGTGGAGCTAGAGAAAGAGGCAGACCTGGCGTCAGTGGTCAGTTTGCTCCGACTTTTCCTGCAGGAGCTTCCTGAGCCAGTTATCCCAACAGCGATACAGGGGCACATTCTACAGCTACACCAAGGTGTGTGACAGGGATTGCTTTTTCACTTCTCATACAATTTCTCCACTCACTCCCTCACTCCCTCACTCCCTCACTCCCTCACTCCTCACTCACTCACTCACTCACTCACTCACTCACTCACTCACTCACTCACCCTCTTTCTCCTTTTTTATCCACTTTGAAAACCACATCTGATGTTTTCTTATTTTGCTCTATTTTGAAGTCAGTTCATGATGTAGTTTGCTTGTAGCAGAAATTGTTGCCTTTTTTGCCACCCATTTGTACTTCTATCTTCTCCCCCTGAATCTCGATGGGAAGTGTAACTTACAAATGTACTGCTTAGTGCCTAAGCTTACCTAATATTAAGGCACAAAAAGAGAGATGACCATAAAAATGAAACACAAACTATTGTCTCTTATTTCTGGATTGAAGTTGATTTTGCAAAACCAGTTATGACTGTGGTTTTGTAGACATTAGTTATTTGAGCTGTGAGTACAATGGTATAATAATGATGATGATGTTAAATGAAGAAGGGGGTCAGATGAGTCTGGGCATTTAAAACCTTAAGATTGACATCACCTGGTCAGATCCAATCCAGGACACTGTCAGGTCTCAGCTTTCCAAAGGCGGTGCATGCTATAAACTCTGCAGGGGACCCAAACTTTTCTTGGCTTCTTTATGCACATTAATACAAATTTTTACCTGGGGTGCCCAAACTTTCGAGCCCCACTGTATAAATAGCCTATGTGAATATAACATTTGTTTTGGTTAAAATCAACAAATAATCGTGATAATTAATCGTGATCTCAATATTGATCAAAGTAATCGTGATGATCGTTTTGGCCATAATTGTGCAGCCCTAGATAGACCAGTCCAGGCAACAAATTAAGAGGTGGAGTAATGCATGTGTAATGGACAATGTATAATCATTTCAACACATCTTCCACTTCTACATTTGTTCTCTCCTGGTGTCATCTATTCTAATCTCCTTGTCATGATGTATATTTTTCCTATTGCTGTCATGCAAGTTACAGCAGTGGAGAAGTTTGCAGGGACTCTCCATGTCATAAATGTATCTATTATATTCTATAATGGCACTACTATACTACTACATTTTCTCTCTAATGCCATCTCCTGTTTCACCTCATTTCATCTATCCCAGAGGATTGTACATTAATCTTATTGGTGTCTGCATATTTTCTTGAGTAAAGAATTTCTAAGGTTAACTGTTAAGGAACACAAAGGACTTGAAAGCCCATAATTCACAGTATTTCCAAGTACAGTAAGGAAAAGGAGCGTTGTGGTAACATTGAATGCAGCATGAAGAAAGTGTACAAGTTCTAATAGTAATGATGACTATAAAGAGCCTGTACCAGTAATAGTAATTACAGTATGTACAATATGTACAATGTTCAAACTCCCATGTAATCATAACTGGTGTCCTACTCTTAAACATCCCCAGATTACAGCAATGAAGAGGATCTGTGTAGAAACTTGAAGTACCTGCTGCAACAGCTTCCTCAGTTGAACTATGGGCTGCTGCGTTTCCTGTGCCGCTTCCTGGCCAGCGTGGCTTCACTTCAGCAGGAGAGTTGGAACATTGGGACGTTGGCCGCTGTCTTCGGACCAGACATCTTCCAGTAAGATGCCTGCATAGGGCATGTCTGATGATTTTGGTTAATAATCGCGATCATTATACCTTTGCAAAACAATCTGACCTGTCAGATACTGAGCTAAGGGCAACCAAGTGTATGTTTTTCTGCCTGTATTTATTTAAAAGTTACAGACAGGTTATACAGGTTTTTTGTTTGTTTGCATTTCTGTTTCTGCAGTAGAAGGTGTTGATCTACAGGGTTGAATATGTATTTAAATTTCTTGTGTCAAAACTGTTATTTGGTTGCAAATCTTTACTGGTAGTACAAATTGACCCACATCATCAAATCATTAGAAAGTGGAGGCCTAAGAACAGCATTGGGAAAATTGATTTAGCAAAGCATTACATGTGACACCACAGTTAATGCAGCCATAGATTAGACAGCTGCCTTCATTTAACTGTGATAAAAGAGGAGTGAAAATATATACACATTTAAGTATTAGAGGTGTGACGGGATATTAAAACATGACGATATTTCTCGTTGAGATGAAAAGTTGTCTGGCGATACCAGTACACAAGTACAGAATTGCGTTGTACTACCGAGGACCGATTCACGTTAAATCAATCGGTGCCAAATTTTGATAACTGAGAGAGCATAATCACGAGCTTCACTGTCCTCTCTGCATGTTTCACAGAGAGCGGAGCTCAGCTCAGACATACACGCAGAGCTGTGGTGTATGTGGTGCAGATGGAACGTTATGTCGCCTCTGCAGCTTGTTTAAGTCACAGTGAGTCACAACAATGCCGGTAAAGCGGTGTGGGAACAGTTTTCAAAACTTCACACATAGATTGTTTGCTGCTATATAATATAATGGAGATATCGCGGTGCAAACAGTGTTTACTATGTCCTGGTGACAGACTGACAGGCTGGAGGTTGTATGGCAAGGCAACTTTATTTCTATAGCACATTTCAACAATAATGCAATTAAAAGTGCACTAAAGAGCAATTAAAAACATGCAAATAAAACAGGCTAAAATAGAATAACACACAAAAATAAAAGTCACAGTGCAGTGTGAACAATTATTGGATTCAATAGGTTGTAGGGATTAGTTTGGGAGGTGAGAAGGAGGTGTTTTATTTTGTGTTGTGCATAAAGTATTTTTAATTAAATAACTAAATGTTATAAGTAAATGGGATAAATAGGTTTGGGATTATTTTTACAACTGAAATACATTATTTGTCATGACAGAGGGAAAGTACCGGGAAAAAGTTACTGTTTGTTAGCTGCACGGAATTTCATGTAGCGGTAAAAATGTGAACGGTACCCAAACCTACCCGCCACTTTCAAATCGTTTGGGTGGCATTTTGGATTCCCAAAGGCAAACGCTTCAGGTTTTAGTTCTGCCATTTGATTTTGTGCCAAAACCTGTCACATTGCTTGATTTTTCATTTTGTGATTTAGGATTGAATACATTTTCTTTTAAATAAAAAGATTTTTCCTTAAAGTCTACTTTAAAATTGTGTTAAAATCTCTTCTCGTTCTCGTGAACCCAATATCGTATATTGTCTCGTCTCGTGAGCTGAGGGTTGCATCACACCCCTATTAGGCATACACATAAGCATTCAAACACAGGCACTTATACATGCATTTATTCAGCTATTGTAATTATTTTACATCCCATGCGAAGCAGTGTACAACAAACACAACACACTCGTCTTTTGTTTGCAGTCTGTCAACAGAAGGAGAGGACCTTCGAGACCAGGAGTCTGTCAGCAGAGTTCTGGCAGAGCTGTTGGACAACCAGGATGGCCTGTTTGACTCCGAGGACGATGACGTCTCCACTACCAACGACTACAGTTCCATCAATGAACAGGTACTGCCCATCAATTTCTTCATGTTCTGTGTCCATCATCCAATGATTATTGATATCACTTCAATATTTGATATTGTATAAAATAATTTGCATGTACATTAATATTGTTTGACTTTGCCAGTGGAATCATTAGGACCATATTATTGCATTGTTTTACAAAATGCTGCAAATTGTGATTACAAATCAACAAAATGAGTTGGCTGTATGTTGATATGCTCAAAAATCTTGGATTGAGGTTTTTAGTTTAATAAAATCATTACTTGTAATTGTTGGCGTCACCAATAAAGAATGCAAGAAACGCTCAAAATGTTAAAGAGATTACAAGTATTACTTCACAGTTCTACTACAAGTGGCTTTGTGGATTCCATTGGTACTACTCTGCAAATCTTACACAATTTATGTACTCACTTCCTCAAGCTGCTGTTGTACAAAAGTTCTCTATTATCAAAATATCTTTCAGAAGAATCTAGCCGCACCCCACACACATACTGTACACAGCATTGAAGACATGCTGAGGTGTGCTAAGGGCTCAGTGTCGAGATCAGAGTATGAATGCTGAGAGCATATACCAATCATTTGGCTGTGCTGAACTATATATACCAGTTGTTATCTTACATTAGACTTACAGAACGTGACTAGCAGACTAAACAAGGCATTTCCTCTGTTGCCCAGCAACAAAGTGCCTCTACTGTGTCCACAGAAAAAGGAATGACATAGTTTAATTTATTTTATTTTATTCATAGTTTAACATTTAATTTTACAGTGGCCTGATTAAAGTCCGCTTGTATGATAACATATACACAAACACAATAATTACCCTTGATCAGGATCTCACGTTTCTTTCTGCTGTAATTCCTGTCGCATTTAAGTGAACATTCTCCACCACCGCAGGGACATTATAAATAGCATGCCACTTTTAAGATTTACCGTATTATAATTTTTCGGTTAAATGGCCTTTTGAATGGGAGTGTTAGGGGCACTTCTATGATAGCACTGAAATCACTATTTTTAAAACAATAAGAAGGTTCGACACAACATGAAACTTTGCTCCAAGTATCACCATAGGCTCTACAAATTAAGGCAAGCTCTAAGAACATCGTTAGTGTACACACAGTTTACTAAAAAGAAAGTTTTGAACAACTCACTGTTGTTTCCAGTCACAGCCGTCTTTACCAGTCAAAAAGAATCGATCTCCGAATGCGAATGAATGGCCTCGATAGGAGGAAATAACATTCTTATACGAGGCTTTTTCAACTACAAGGTCAATATTGTTTTTCACTAATGACAAAACAACAAATTATCTGTGCATTTTTATGAAACTAAGCTTTTGAAGCTTTCCATTTTCCTCCCTCGACTGTTTTTGACTTGCTAAATGGACGGCGACCGGAAAAACCAACAGCTATAGTTAGTTGTTAAACCCTTTCTTTTTAGTAAACTCTGTGTACACAAACAATGTTCTTAATGCTCGAGTTCATGTGTAGAGACCTGGTAATACTTCAAGCAAAGTTTCATGTTGTGTCAAGCTGTCTTAGTGTTTAAAAATAGTGATTTTGCTGCTATCATTGTAGCGCCCCTAGCGCTCCCACTCAAAAGGCCATTTGACCAAACAACAATAATACGGTAAATCTTAAAAGCGGTGCTTCTGTCCTAACTATGCTTTTAAAGGAAAGTTTGACTCTGGTACAGTCACAATAAGACCCTAGGTTGCATTTTGGCTAAAGTTTTGCTTTAAGAAACGTAGCTCCAATTTTGCCATGTAATCTTATAGCAATTGTCTCTCATGTCATTCCCATATTTAAGATAAAACATCAAAGCTCTACCAAAAAGGTGTGGGTTGTAAAAGAAAGATAATTAGATTAAGATTAGATCAACAGTCTTTTTATTTCATTTTACAGTTTACAGTTTCTTCAACTTATTTTTATTCTTTTATTGCATGACATGTCAGATTAATGAGAATAAAGAATATAACATTACCAATATACATAATAAGAGAAAGAGCAGAAAAAGAAGAAGTAGCAGCAGGGACATTGATATACATGTCTGCAAAGACAAATCATCTGTGCACGTATCCCTATGTCTTATGTAAGAGGGGGAGTAGGTGGTTCAGAGAGGTAGAGGAAGAAAAAGCAGCCAGAAGTATGGGGGTGAAATGGTGAGAATGCAAAGAGATGAGAAAGAATGAAGGGAGGGAGGAGAATGATAAGAAAAGAGGCTGGTGATGATGTAATCAGGCAACTCACACCTACAGCCCCAGCACTACACTGGGGATGGCTCTCTGTGCAAACAAACCCTCATGACACACACACACACACACACACACACACACACACACACACCTGCTTTCACACAGGAGACACATGCTTCTGGTAACAGAGGTTAGAACAATTGATATAAAAAATAGGAGGGAAGAAGCACATGAAAGATCAATGAGTTTAACTGGATTTGGGCAGCAAATCAGTTGGCTTTGCTGTAGAGAAAATATGGCTTGAAGGATTGATTTAATTTGGCCACTGAACCATATATGGGGCGACCCATTATCAAAAAGCAACACTTCTCTAGTCTGCTAGATTAGTCAGCCTTATTTTTCCAAGTCTCTTATGTGTCACCTTAGAAGATATATGAATGATGATGTGTCCTAATACTTAGCCTCTGCCAACTTAGTCAAGTGCTCCTGGAGCTGAGCCATGTTTGAAATACCACAGTGAACGTACTGTATATCTGGACTATTTATATTAGAACTGGGTGAATGGGGTAATGTTACAAACACCAGAGGTTGTCACAATGTTCAGCAGCCGGGTACAGCCACTATGGCTGGAACATATACAGTACACTTATTTAATTGTCACACAATGATAAGCTGTTGAACAATAACTTAATTTAACTAACTAAACTAGATAACTAACTTAATTTGGAACATGGACTTAGTCAAGGAGGTGGTGATGGCCTAGTTGGACAGTAAAGGAGATTAGACATGTAGTATGGACACACACACCTACACCACCTACGCACACCCACACTTTTACACATCAAGTGTTTAGAAATATGCAGCTGCAGCCGCACTGTTGATTTATTTACTTTGACTGCATTTTATGAGTGGTTGAATATGAATGCCTGTAAATCAGTTTCTAACACATTGGGAGGTATGGATGACAGAAATATCACACAGCCCATTCACTGCAGGAACGTTAAGGCCATGTTACAGTCTACGCAGCGGGCTGGCGCTCGCCAATGTGACATCAAAATGACGTAGCTCTTGCTGGCGCGCCAAGATTTTGAGTGCGCCACAAGAGGGCAGGTCACTCTATTTTTTTCAGTGGCGCGCGACAACCGAATGCCAGGACTCGGAGTGATTGCAAGTCTCCCTTGTAAACGTAGTGGTTTAAGATGAGTTATTTTATGGTGAATGAAAGGCTTGATCCGACGAAATAGGTCATTGAATCAAATCAAATTAAAGCATTGACGTCAGGTCTGCCGTTGTTTACCTTACCTTTTTCTTCTTCTTCTAGTCTGTAGCCTTTTTTCATTAGATTAGTTAAGTAGGTGTATTTATTTGATTAGGACAATGCACATTAATCAACATATCTGTAAATACGCCAGTGTTAGCCAATTGGCTAATTTTGAACTGTAGTCCTACCTAGCATGCATGTCTTTCTGGTGGGAAGAAACCGGAGGGGTGCTGCTTGACTGAATTCTGACAACCAAAACTACAGTAGGTCAGCTTCTATCTTCACATCATCCAGCATATGTCCCAGGTACAGTATTTTAGTGAACAAATCAATATATTAATTGCAATGACTCAATTGTAAAAATTGGCATTGACTTCACTACATTCATTCTTCTGTATTTCCCTTGTGCAAGGCCAAGGCTGAGATGTTGTGTTTTGAATATAAACAACAAAGAAAATCATAAGAAATGAAACACTGCACTTACATACACACATAATTAATTCTCAGATCCTTCCCATGTAAAGTTTGTTTTAAAATGGAAAAAGAAACTAGCAGGAATAGCATTCAAAAATGCAAATATGAAAAATATATTTTTACATAAACTTTTAAAATCTACAACAACATGCAACTTATTTTTTTCAAATAAGAAAAAGCTGTTTGTCTTGTTGATATTTGTATTAATGTCAAAAATGGTCAAACGTGATACATCAGTATCCACATTTTGTATAGAGTTACAATGCATTGACTGAATTGATGTTTAATAATCTAACATCAGAATGAAGAGGGCATACAAAAGAGCCTTGAAAACAGTTTGAGACTTGTAATGTCAGTCGTCATTGTTCTGTGTTCTTGGCCCAATAACAGTTCAACTAATGATTTCAGTGGGGCTTGTTGTTCTCTCCGTTTACCATGTCGAAACTCTGGACCGGAGCGCTAAACCAGGGCCAAGGCCAAGACCTTTTGTTCCAGGGCGCTCTCCGCGCCGTCTTTTCACCCACTCAGGCACACAAACAAACAACACACTCCATACAACGTTGTACTTTTGTATCAAAAGCCTACGTAATACACATAAACACACAGCGACTTATTCTTTTTTTAAATTCTCATTTGGGATTTACATAATTACACAGTTTCCACAGTCTTAAATAAAGAGATAAAGTTTTCAGCTCTTCTGTGTGAATGACCATTCCGAGTCATAATGTTGGTGGATTTTATTTACAGTATCAATTCATAACCAGTGTTATCTTGAGACACTTTACAGATAGAGTAGGTCTAGACCACACTCCAGAATTTACAAGGACCCAACAGTTCTTCTAGTTTCCTGCAGAGCAAGCAACAGTGCGACAGTGGCGAGGAAAAACTCCCTTTCAGGCAGAAACCTCGGACAGACCCAGACCCAGACCCAGGCTCTTGGTAGGCGGTGTCTGACGACCGGTTGGCGTCAAAATGAAGAGTGGCAATAACAGTCACAAAAAATCTTCTGCTCTAAGATTGTTACTGTACATCACCTTAAACCCTTTCTGATAACTAACTCAGCCGGGCCTTAAACATTTTCACACTATTTTAATCTCACCTCCTGCATTTGAAAGAGTATACCCAAGGGTGGCTTCTATATTTAAGGTGATATCCAAATTTTTTTCCTTCTCACAGATCAGCGTCCATGATAAAATATATTCTAAGTATATGGCATATGACCAAAGGTTATATTCACGGCTTTGTCAATTCATATTAATGGTAAATAACTTGAATAGCTGAATGAAATTTACGTAATAATGTAGATCAGACTATAAATCAAGGTCCCTCAATCATGCAGAAAGAACACTGATCTCAATGTTGACAACAAGGAGCTGTTTATCTGTCTTTAATGTTATTTTTTGTTTTATTTAATGGAGAGGTGGTATCCCCAAGCTTAGACGATCATTCAGTTTAAATAATTGATTAAATGATTACACCAGGTGGTGGCCACCTGGTAGAGTGTGTGCCCCTATAGACTCAGTCCTTTCCAGTGTCCTGGGTTCAAATCCAACCTGAGGCCCTTTGCTGCATGCCACCCCCTCTCTTTCCTGTTATTCTTTAGCTGTTCTAAATAAAGGAAAGCCCTAAAAAAGGTTTTTAAAGAATTGGCCAGACCATGTTTTTAACCTTTTTTTCCTAATTTCTCCAACATTAGGTGAGCTGTGTAACTACAATTGGCACAAAATAATAGGTTATATACAGCACACTAGGTGCAAAATGGTTCTGTAATATGACAGGGTGTGGTGACCAATTATTTTTTCACAGCTTTTACCATACCATTAAACCGACACTTACACATTTGCATACTATTTTATAGACACCTACACATTAAGATTCACTTCACAGTGGGGCTCTATACATTTTCACACACACACACTAAGAGGAGTTTTGTGAGTCATCTTCCATAATCTGCACGTGACAATTCAAGAATTTCCTGACAGCCAATCAAATCTCTTGGAACAGAGGGGTTGTCATAGCAACAACACAGTGACAGCAGTCGATGGGGTTGCTGTGGTGCTGGAGTGAAGACGAGAGGCAGATGAAGAAAGAGAATAGAGATGTGGACAGTCATACAGAGGAGAAGTCCTGTGGTGACAGATCTAGTTCATGACCTTTTAACCCAGGTTGCCTCCAGGGTTCCACCCTCCATTCATTTTTAAACACTTGTTTAAAAAAAAAAAACAGCAAATAAAAAGGCTCTTGTGAGTGATGTATAGCTTGAATCATTAGTGTGTTATATCAGTTGATGATATTACAGAATAAGCATGGAGAGGAGCTATTTATCATAGATAAACTACTGCCCAAGGATTTCTGTTGGGTCTTTTTCACATGCTGTCAGCTGTCGGTAAGAAGAGTTATTTCTGTCTACATACACATTTACTTCCCTTCCCTTCTCACTCCAGCATCTACTTCTCCTTCCCCTCCTCCTTCTATGGTTTACTGTCAGATTAATTACATTCTGCCCCTATCACTCCCTCGTTATCCCTCTGGCTCTCTCTATCTTTGTCTGGTCTTTTTCACTCCCTATTGTTTTGACCTCAGTAGGGCTGAAATATACTGGAAAATGTATTTTAATAAATTGTGGTTAATTTACATGATAAAGTTGTAAAATTTCACTAGATATATGGAGGTTTAACTTCAGTTTTAGTAACTGTTTCCGTTTCACACTATCTTTTATAAACCAAAGTAAAAATAAGCAAATCATCTATTGTTCCCTTTTCCATCGTCTTTTCTTCTCGCAACACAGTTAGGGTTCCGTAGAAAAATCAATAGACGCATGTAAAAAAACACATTTAAACCAGGTTAAATATTAGTCGTAAAAATAAATTCAATATCTTTTAATGTTTTGAAGCAATGTAATAGGTTTAATAGTGTATCATGGTGGGCCTACTTTGCCTTATTACATTATTTGTAATGTGACATTGGTAAATTGCTAAGTCAACATGAAAGTGAGCTATCACTAAGCCCTATTTTAAACCCTCCGTCTTCTTTTTCTTGTCCACTCCCTCCCTGTCCTTCCAAGAAAATGTTTTTTTTTTTTTTTTAAATTTCTCTCTGCTTACCGCTGTGTCTGTGGTTTCAATACGTTACTCATTAGCTTCATCTATATTTAGCAGTTTTAAGGAACAAAGTGTAATTATTCATCATATGAGACAGCCGTTTGTCACTGTTCCAAGTCAATTCAGTCTGCAGTGTAGTTCATACACTTCTCTTATAAACCAGAGAATTGTACAGTAACATTGGGCTTCATGATCAAAGAAAGTTTTTGTGTCCCGTCTACACTTCCATTCTTGCACTCCCGCTTCGCTGCTCGGCCCCTAATTAGTAACTCCCTGGCCGTAGTTCCGCTCACAGTTAAGTAGGCGGTTCTTTATGTGACACAGAACACAATCCTGTTTTCACTGCTGTAGGAATGTGAACATATAGTCCTAGACCACCTCCGAATGCGGTTTTAGGGATCAGATCTCAATGCGCCCAGAGAGTGTTTTCACCTATACTTAGAGCTGTCTACTTGATGGGATTTTACTATCAGGTGGAAATACGGTATCTGGCGGTCAACCATTGTCCTATGACTAACATTGACTCCACGTGCTATTTCATCTCAATAAATTAATTATTTGTCTGTCTACAGATCACAGAGCTGTTAGACGATGAGAAGTGCGAGGCCGAATGTGAAGAGCTTCCTCAGGATGGAGAGGAGGGTCCTGCCTCCTCTAACTCACCACAACACACACACACTGTTGAAAGCCCTACAGCCAGGTAAGATGCATAACTACTTATATTATTAGATAAGATTATTAATTTCATTTATTTATTTATTTTGGCTGGGTGATCCCCAAGTGAGGATGACATGCAACAGAGGTCCCAAACTGGACTTTAGGACCAGGACACTGTAGTTACATGCTTTTTTTAAAACACTTTTTCAGTAGCTTAGCTCAAGGCTGTAGTTACATCTTTATCTATAGTGTATCCTACTAAAGTCAATTAAGCAAAATAACAAAAATGATTAAAAGATTAATAGTTATTTTCAGACATTCATCACTGATTATTGGAAGACAAATGAAAGTGACTTAAAATTGGTGTTTCTTGGCACAGTAGAGCTCAGGCTAGTAGGTAGGGTTACACTGCTTTCTTAGTACTTGGACAGTGTTATTAGAAAGACTATAAATAATCCATAAATGACCTTGTTGACTGGTATCACCTCAACTGATGAAATACATAGCTTCTATATGTATTTATTAGTGTATTCTCACTACATGCTCTGTGGCTTTTGTCAATTATAAATACAGTAACTTCCAGAAGATGCTTGGAACTAGTGACAGGTAACCTGACAACATATCAGTAGTCTACAATGTTTTCTATGTTTATTAGTTGATCTGAAGGGAAAAAAAGGGTCTCCACACTTGAGTCATCTGTTCTGTCTTTAACCCTTGTGTTGTCTTCCCATCAAAATTGAAAATCAACACTTTTGTTGAAGCTTTTTATCAATATTTTTAACTTTTTCTTACATTTTTGTACCTTTTTTTTTTAACACTTGACACTTTTTACAATGTTTGTCACTTTTTTTGACGTTCAACACTACGTAACACTAAATTTTGTGTTATTAACTAACTTATTAACTGGTGGTCAATAAACCATATTTATATGAATTATACCTAATGTTTGAGTTAGAAAAGCAGAAATTAGGAATTATTTAGACTAAAATTAAAAGAATGGATGTCGATGGATAATCACAGACTGGAATATGTCAACTTTTACTCTTTTTTTTTTTTCTCTCCAAATGCTATAAAATTGAAGAAGACACCCCAAAATAAAGTAGAGATTTGTACTTGCCAAAGAGCGTTGTGTGGAATCAATCATGTTATTTTGGGTAGTTATAAAGAACATTGATATCGGGAAACGGGTCAGTATGACCCGAGGACAATATGAGGGTTAACATCATAGGCGGTGGACCAATGTACTGAGAATACAATCATCCAAAATGTTTGTCAATCTGTTTTCATGGTCCCGGTCACATCTATTTCCATTTGATTGCACCAAAAGATGCAGAGCTTGTGTTCTGACCTGTTGATGTTTTGTAGCTCGTGACCAACCAGAAGGCAAAGGTCTGACACACACATGCTGACGCTCACGTACACAGGATAATAAGGCCAGACTGATGAACCAAAGTTCAATCCCCTTGCAGGAACATGAAGATCTTCTCAGGTTCTTCTGATCTGCTGGTCTCCATTTAAGTTAATTACTGAGCACTAGACACCTACACATTTACACTTAACAGGAACAGTGAGGGTATATCAGTTAGACGTGCACAGTGGAGATGATATTACTAATGAGAAATACTTTTTTGTTAGTTAGATTTTTTGGAGAGAAGAGAAACCTGAAAACCTTTTTAACTCTGGTACGGTAACATAATTTAAGTCATACTGCTAATGTGTGTTTTAGTCTTGTTTGAATCAAATTATCACTTTATTATGTCTTCAGTTGAGAACGGATAACATCAGAGTATTTTGACTAAGGCAGGGGTGTGCAGTGCAGATAAACTCATCAGGACAGAATAAAAGGAAGTGAGCAAATAAAGATTTATTTATAGAGCGCGTTTCAAAACAAAAGTTGCAAAGTGCTTCACAATTAAAGCTATAGCGTGGACTAACAAAGAGGCAGGACAGGAACAAACAGAAGACAACATCAACAAAAGAGAAAAACATCAGTTTAGAAAAGCGAGGAAATTAGTGAGTTTTGAGAAGTAAATGATCTGATAGTGAGAGGATTTAATATTAGAGATTTTAATTTGAGATAAAAAACAGCCATATTCCTCGCTCAAAATGCGTACACTTTAAGTTATTCAAAATTAATTAAGACAGCGTTAACATAATAATATTAATAATAATAATAATAATAATAATAATGAAAATGGCCTTGTTAGCTCCCAAATTACCAATTCATTATGTGAATACAATTAATTTTTATTATTTAAAAGTGCATGGATATCGGTGTCCAGATTCCACAGTGGTGTGTGTGTGTGTGTGTGTGTGTGTGTGTGTGTGTGTGTGTGTGTGTGTGTGTGTGTGTGTGTGTGTGTGTGTGTGTGTGTGTGTGTGTGTGTGTGTGTGTGTGTGTGTGTGTGTGTGTGTGTGTGTGTGTGTGTGTGTGTGTGTCATGCTGCTAGTTGTGCCTCACTGGCCTTTAAGATGATTACAGGCAGTAATCCATAATCCGCATACACACACATACAGTTTCTTACACCATACACAATTGTAAATCATGCCCACATGACTGAGGGGGGTGTTAGGTGCAGCAAATTATTTAAATTTAACGATGCTAGCCAGACCTTTTTATCTTAAGTCTCATGTGATGGTTTTATTTAGGATTAATTCTCTTTTAGCTGTGGTTAGCATGCAGCCATCATCCCTGTGACCCTGTCTAACCTGTGTCTGGTCTGGGGGATTATTACGGTATTTGTAGACCCCAGGGTCGAGAGCGAGATCACAAAGCCATTTATATAATGTAGGCCCAGAGCTTAAAGAATACATTTATTTTAACTGCTAAAAAAAGATTGAGCACTCTTGATGTTTAAGCATTTAGTCTCATCGCTCATCTGATCTAAAATGAAATAATATGTATGCTTGCTGTGTTTAATGGGGAAAATCCACTTGTTCTACAGAGATGATCAGTTATGAAACAAAACAAACAAAAAAATGGATGGATTACTATTCTGATCCTATATCATTTAACCTGACAGTTATTTGTTTTTCAATTGTTTGTTTTATAAAATATCGGAAAATGGTGATAAAGGCCATCAGGATTTCCTGAGGCCAAGTTGAAATATTCAGCTTCTTTGTCCAACAAACAGTCCAACAGATAATCAAAATATTGCTGCAAATATTTACATTTAAGATGTGGGAACCTGTGCATTTTGGCCATTTTATATTTAAAATGACTTTTAATTGTTTCAGCTATACATTACTTGTTAAAAAATAAATAATTGAAGATGATTTGCTTTCTTTGCGTGAAGAAAATGTCACACATTTGAATTTAAAGAGACTAGTATAGTGCCCATTGAAAATTTGTTTGTATGGAACGGGCCAATTCTTTAAAACTAAATTGTACCCCAAAATTACTTACAGAAGGACCCCAAACCAGTTAATATGCAACTCCACTATATAGCCTGCTATTGACTTACTGATTTACCTAATAGAGAACACTGCAGATTCAGAGTGTAATCACAAAATATCACAATGAAATTGTGGCGTAATCAGACGTTAGTCATAGACTCATGGTTTCCGCTTAGCAAAATAATAGACACTGAAAAGCATAGGGCCTTTTTTTTTCGCCAACCTTGCGATGTTCCTACTCAGCTATTCGCTCGTGCTCCAGGAAAGTAAAGAAAAGTTAATTTGGTATATCCAGCAATCATGTAGCTGTTCTGCATGTGTTGTTTGCATGTAACATGTAGGTTACCCTGCCACCAACCACAGACACACGCGCATACATACGAACATACAGATACATCCTGCTTTATTAAATAGATTTAAAGTACTGTCTTAAAGAATTTGATGAGTGTACAAGTGCATTTTTTACTCAAAACTCCATGACTGTTTTGAGAATAGTTCAGTGTTTCATGTGTACATCCGTTATTCTCTGACACATCACTGGTTGTCAGCTCTGAAATAGAGAGAAAGTTTCCGTCTAGTGACTCAACAGTAACTGTAGCTGAGTAGTTTGTCTAGCACTTGACCGACAGGTTTGTCCTCTGTGGCTGTTGCAGTGCTTCCTTAATAGACTCTGACAGTCAACACAAACACTTGACATGCTGACAGCTTCTGCTCGTTTCAAATCTATATATATAATCCATGGTATTTCTCTTCTGATCCTTTCCATGTTTCTACGTCTGTCCTCCTCCACTCTGTTTATATCCCCTCTCTCTTTCTCTCTCTCTCTCTCTCTCTCTCTCTGGAAAGTATTTTTCTTGAGGCCACTGAAATATTCTGTCAGGCTAAGAAAGACGACTCTTGGGATGCACTCCTGGCCCCGGTGAGAAAGAGTAGAAGCAAGAGGGATGGATTAATGAAGGAAACAGAAAATTATAGGGCAGAGAAGGGCATTGAGGGAGCAAGGAGAAGGTGGGAGAATTGGAAAGTGTCCCTACTTGTTAACGACTTATTGGTTTTTGTGAACGACTTATTGGTTTTCAGACCTCTGGAAAGAAAAGGTCAATCCATAAGATTGCATTTAACCCATTATAAAACACTTGACTTCAATTTTGTCCTTGAGTAAGAGCTTTCCAGCTTTCATTCTTGCTAGTAATTTCTCACAATTACAATTATAACACCATCCTGGCATGACTGACGTATGTGCTGTCTCGTGTTGCAGATAAACAGTATTGCACTTCCTTCTAGGTGAATCCCCTTATGAGATTTTTCTTTCTGTTATTTTTAGATGGGTTTGGAAATGATTTATATCCCATTGTAACACTACACAGTGCTGGAGAGCTCTGTTCTTTCTATTTGTAGCAAATACATGTGCACTACTCTCTTCTAGGTCAAGTACATTTGTTTTTTTCATGGGGAGCACCTGATGATTCATGCACACGTCACATAGACACAGAAATCCACTTATCTTCATAAAGGCTACATGACAAAAACAATCATTTACGTTTATTGCATGTCACACTGTAAAAGATCTGTGTCAGACTGTACAATATTAATTTGAGGCATGTTAGATTGTAGTTTGAATGCGTAGTGAATAATAGCAGTACAATGTAAACAGAAAAGATACGAGAGCAGAGGCATGTCATCAGCTCATGTCATCCATCCGCGACAGTCTAATGTGTTGAATATGCTGCAAAATAAACAAGCTTTGATAGTATTGCTGACACTTCAGTTGCCAAATTTAAACTCTTTTCCATAATGTAGATAGTTCTATGAACCCAGAAAGTTATTCATTAGGATTTTGGATTAATATTTGAAACATTTTCTGAAACTCAACAATTTGGCACAAACCCCACAGCAGTGGCTGAAAGGATAATGGGCTTTTGGTTGGTTCTTGTCTTATAAATTGTTACCTTTTGATAGCTGATCTCATTTAGTTGTGACACTGAACGCAGAGATAGTTTTAAAAATAAACAACTTTCTACTTCATAGTACATACTGTATGTTGGCATTGCATAGTAATGTGTAAAGTACAGATAACATTTTAATTTAATAGATAACCATTCTCGAAAGATACGTCTGTCATTGTATGGTACCTTTAAAATTCAAGGCATCCATTCTTATTTGTTACGGTTTGATATATTAAGAAGTATCCCTCTCTTTCCTTCTGTTTGTCTTATGTCATTCCCTCCTTTTCCTGCCTTCCTCACCCTTCACTTCCAGATTGTGTTGAGGCCTGGACTCCTGCATTGGGCACAATGTGTAACATGATATACTAACTGACCTAGATAGCACCACTCACCACGTGTGCTATCAGTTCTCACCAACAGTTCTTGTACAGCTGTCCGGCTATCTGGCTTTCTAAGGAGCACTAGCGTTCCTAAACTATCACGGAAAAAGATTTTATTTTGATTGTCAGTCCACACGCTGCTGCTGAATCCTCCTTTTGTCAACACGTTGCCACTGTAGTTTCTTTGTGTTAGTCACAGAAGATAAAGTTAAAGTTTGAGATTAGGGTTTAGCCATACTAATAAAAGTACCAGGAAGGACAAATCAACACCAAACTTTAGCTGAATTGAGTTGATGATTAACAACTAAAGTTGCATATCATTTATTCTTTCTTTCCTTGAGGAATTTCTGGAATGTCGTAGAGTTCAGAAAGGTCTCGCTCACAGTCGAAAGAATTGACTCTTAAAGGACGTCAGAGAAAGTTTTTTAAAAATCAGTAACTCGCTCAAACTTACGTTATACCACATTTCACTGCATTTCACTTATTTGTTGTATTGCATTGTAATTTATAATGTACTATGGTTATACAAACCCCAATTCCAATGAAGTAAAAGTAAAACGTAAATAAAAACAGAATACAATGATTTGCAAATCCGTTTCAACCAATATTCAATTGAATACATTAAAAACAAGATATTTCATGATCAAACTGAAACTTTGTTTTTCAGCAAAAATTCACTTATTTTGAATTTGATGGCCACAACATGTTCCAAAAAAAGCTGGGGCAGCGGCATGTTAACCACCGTGTTACATTACCTTTCCTTTTAACAACATTCAATAAGCGTTTGTGAACTGAGAACACTAATTGTTGAAGCTTTGTAGGTAGAATTCTTTCCCATTCTTGCTTGATGTACGACTTCAGTTAATAGTCTGGGGTCTCCATTGTTGTATTTTGCGCTTCATAAGGTGCTCCACATTTTCAATGCGAGACGGATCTGGACTGCAGGCAGGCCAGTCTAGTACCCAGACTCTTTTACTATGAAGCCATGCTGTTGTAACACGTGCAGCTTAACATTGTCTTGCTGAAATGAGCAGGAACGTCCCTGAAAAGGATGGAAGCATTTGTTGCTCCAAAACCTGTGTGTAGCTTTCAGCATTAATTTACAGATGTTCAAGTTACCCATTCCATGGGCACTAACACACCCCCGTACCATCACAGATGCTGGCTTTTAAACTTTGTGCTGATAGCAATCTAGATGGTCCTTTTCCTATTTGGCCCGGAGGACATTATGTGCATGATTTCCAAAATATATTTGAGTGTGGACTAGTTAGACCACAGCACACTTTTCCACTTTAAGTCCATCTCAGATGAGCTCAAGCCCAGAGAAGCCGGCAGGTTTCTGGGTATTGTTGATATATGGCTTTCGCTTTGCATGGTAGAGTTTTAACTTGCACTTGCAGTGCCACCTGAGAGATTGTACATTGAAAAACATTGTTGTCAATCCATTGGACTATTTTCTTACGCAGTTGTTCACAATGTGGTGAATCTCACCCCATCCTTGCCTTTGGGGGGGATGCTCCTTTTATACCCAATCATTACACTCACCTGTTTCCAATTAGCCGGTTCACCTGTGGGATATTCCAAACAGGTGTTTGTTTTTTTAGTTTTTTTAGCATTCCTCAACTTTCACAGTCTTTTGTTGCCCCAATTTGGAATGTGTGTCAAATTCAAAATGAGTGAATATTTGCAAAAAAGTAAGTTTATCAGTTAAATATCTTGTCTTTGTACTGTATTCATTTGAATGTAGGTTGAAAAATATTTGCAAATCATTGTATTCTGTTTTTATTTACATTTTACGCAACGGCCCAACTTTATTGGAATTGGAATTTGTAGAAAATACTTGTTTCCAATTGGTTGTCAGGTGTCAAAAATGGTCTAACGGAATGTCTCATAGATTCAGTTCATAGATGGTTGAAACACTGTTAAAAATCAGTGCATTAAATTGCAGTTATCCATAGCAAATAACTAACCAAACTACCTCACGGTTTGAGCTTTCAAAGACAAAACAATCAGCAGCACATTGTATCTGGCTCCCACTGTGACACAAAGCTTTCAAAAATGGAAAATATTGTATTTATAGATTGCACAAAATAGTGTAATTTTTGAATGTAGTCATTTTTCTTGGTGTGTTGCTTAAACAAGAGCCAGATTGTCTTGAATTGAAGTACCACTTAATCTTGTTGGGAGTAAGAGCCATTGTGTGGTTATTTTCCTTTTGTATACTATTGGCTTATTCTTGTATATAATATTGACCTTTACTCAACAGTTGTTTGTTACCACTATTCAAATATTCTTTCAACATGATGTATTATTCCTGACTTCAGGTTTAGGCATTTGGACTGGTTGTTAAGTGGGCACCATGCCACTGAGGCTCCCACGCAAAGACTGCATTTAACAAATCTTGTACAGTGTCCTACAGTGAGAGGCCAAACATCTGTAAAAGCCATGACTTGCATCTTAAAATGGAATTCTGCTATAATATAAAACAAGGAGTCCGTGAAGGTTCTCGGTCATCCAGGTTATTATGTTCTGAGCAGCACTTCTGAAGTAGCTGGTAACACAGAGGCAAAAGGTTCATTTGATTTAGATTGGAACAACTTATCAAGTATTCTCAGGTTATTCTGTTTATGTTCTTTGTCTTTATCACTTCTCTTTGTGATATCGCTTTGTTAAACTATTTTATCAAAGCCCTTTTTGATCGGCGTCTCTTTCTAGTGCTTGGTAAAATCTTGTATCATCTCCAGCATATCGTCTTGACCTAATGTCTAATCCTATTGGAAACACACTTGCTGACTCAGAGAAACATTATGAGGACAAAAGGAACTATACTTGTTTCCTTGGGAGTGACGTAGACACAGATATAACTGTGAAATGCAATTTGAAATACATTAATTAATTTGAATACCCCTCTCGCTCTTTTCTGTATTGCTTTTTCTTTTACTTTCTCCTTTTCTACTCTTGTTTGTCTTCATATCCTTACTTTGTGTTCTTTCATACTCTGCTCAGGTATTCAGGTATCACTATCACTTGTCTCAATAATTTGTTAAATGTTTTGATATGCCTTTATTTGTCTGAAAAATACCATTAGAAAAGGCTCACTGGGGGTGATATAAAAGACGCAGGTGTGGGAGCATCTTGCACATGTGTGTGCACATGCGTGCGTGCGTGCATGCATGCGTGTGTTTGCACACATCATTACACAGACCACTAGTCCGGCTTGAGTTTATAGTCACCACTGAGTGGACCAGAAAAATCAAACCTCCCTCCCCCTTTCTGCCTTGTGATTTGCTCGCAGAAGTCCTTCCGTTTTTACGATTGGCTCCCAACTTCAGCCCCTCCCATCTCATTGGTGCTCCTGGGGGTTGTTGCCTGGTTACATCAGAAGCTCATATATTTGTGCAGAGCTCTGGATGTTTACTGCAGCACTTTTACAGACAGTGCAGACTGAGACAACCTCACACACACTCATTTAAGAACACACACCGGTTCACAGGACGCCACAGAATGCACCCAGGCAATACTCTGCTGCTAGACCTGCTGGTACTGTTGCTGGCACCTCAAAGTGCTCAACTGGGATAACGCTGACCTACAGACCGGCTTGATTTTGACAGAGAAGAAATCTGAAGGAGAGACCAAGCGTCCCAGCTGGTTACTGCTCCTACAGGAGATGTGTCAAGTGGTTAACAGGCAAAAACAAGAAGGAGACAGAAATCGTGCTGAGTTTGGTTCAAAGTCAAGCCGACTTCTCTGCAGGGTTTGAAAAATAAAAAACAGACTGGACTTTAATAACCTAAGCTGACCGCACTGAGATGGTCTACCAGACTTATGAGGCAGCCTTGAAACACCTCCAGGCTGATAAAAAAAACTGAGACAAAACAAAAAGGACACAACACACTGAGAGAAAACACAGCTGGGAAAATGAGAATGGCCTGTGACATTCTGCTGCAGAGGTAAACATCAGGGTTATGTAACTTCTCTAGTCTGACTGGAATAGATGATTGGATGATGGATGGACGAACGGGAGAGTGAAAGAGGAAAAAGGGCAGGAAATTGGATGAATGAAGTGGATTAATTAAAAAAAGAATTAGAAGTGTAAAGTTAGAAGAATGAATCGTCTTGTGAATGAATTACCGGAAACATTCATGTTAAGTGATGTAATACCTTTTTATTATGAATGGAGGAATGGAGGGAAATGAGATTGGATTGTTGTTTCTTGCTCATTGTTTTGTTACCAAGCAGATATGAAAGAGAATAGAGAGACAAGAGGATGTCTGGGTTTTTTCTTGTACAGGAAAAGAAACCAAGCAGATGAAGAGAAAGGCATATTGGCATTACTTAATAGCTGATATTGTGTTATGCAATCTAAGTACAAAAAAAGGAGGAGCGTCTGACGGAGGATGTGTCAGCATTTTGCTATGTGGAAGGGCAGAAATGAAACTCTGGTACCCTTTTAATAAGTATTTCCTCAATCAAATACATTGTTTTTATTATTCAAGGCATGAAGGTAGGTGCACTCATGATTGGAGTAAGTTGGCAGTTTCTTAATAAGCTCTTATCAATTAATTTGAAAAATATAACAAAATATTTTGTACTCCTCTATTGCTGAAATGATTGGTCAATTTATTGACAGAAAATGAGTTGCATCATCTAATTTTAAGAAAGAATTATTCATTAGCCATTTATCAATGAAACATATATTTATATATTTTTTAAATCTAAGTATTTATTTACGATTACTCTGCTGCAAGTTCAAGGCCAAGTCTCAATGTGTCTTACTCCGTCTGATGTTCAATTGACTTCGATATAAAGCAGAGACAAAAGAAAATCCTTACACTGGCACAGCTGAAACCAGAAGATATTTGGTATTTTTGCTTGAAAAATGTCTGAAATATTAAATAGGTGAAGAGTAATGTCCTGGGGTCTAATTTATAAATGTGGCATACGCACAAAACGGGGCTGAAAATGTGCGTACGCCTCTTCCTACGCAAAGGTGATTTATAAAAAACAAACTTGACAACAGTTCTTATCATCCGTTATCATGAAGATTAAATCCAGCAGTGTTATTTGTACTGAGTGGTAATTGTTACATAAAGACCTTGAAAAATCCTTATCCAAATCTTAAATAAAAATTTGTTAGGATAGCATGAAATACCGTAGCATTACAAAACAGCACAACCCAGGTAAATAACTAAATATCTCTCTTTAATACTGTGCATATATCATTAAATGTCCCGGTCTATCCCGGTCCAAATACAGGTCCTAGCAACTCTGGGGGCAACCGGCTGTTTCCAGAGGGAAATGACAGATAGCTAAGTATTTTTTTAATAAATATTATATTTAATCTTCAACTTTATCACTAAGGCTTGTTTGGATATAATATATAGTTCTGTTAAATCTTATCATAAAGGTCTGGTATATTGAAGTTGTCCCAGAGTGCCGTAATGTCTGCTGTTTTTTAAATATTTATTTATATATATATATAGATAGATATATATATATATATATATATAGATATAGATATAGATATAGATATATAGATATAGATATATATATATATATATATATATATATATATATATATATATATATATATATATATATATATATATATATATATATATATATATATATATATATTTGCGTGGGTGGACGCGGCAATTTGTAGTACCTCCCAGCCAGAACAGAACAAAGTCAGGTTTGCTGACAACAGCACCTCTCTGAAATCACAACAACCTTCAAACTCACTTTACACACTATCTATCACACACAAACACAGTTACTTCCACATAAAAACACATAAGCAGTAAAAGATGCTTGCAGGCTTTTTCTTTCTTTCTCTTATACACACACGCGCATGCACATCTTTGTTTCTTTTATATCGAGCCACCAGAATAATTTTTATAAATAATATAAGGACGCCCTTCATCAGCCATTTTCCTTGTTACCATCTCCACTGACAACACAAAGTTCCTGTTGTTGTTGTTTTATTTTCTTAATTTATTTAAATTCTGAGAGGTTTTTGTTGTAGTCTTATTCAGTTGAGATGAGGCCATTGATACCACAGCCCAGCCTTTCAGCTCTGCAATAAATATGTTGGGGAACTGTTACTCTTGGCCTATACAGTACATGTGATATGTGATATGTAGTATATAGTACATACGTTTAGGCCAGTTGCGTAATTTTTTGCAACAGAAATTACCTTGGCCAAATGCTGAAAGGCAGCATAAACTGTAAAAGCTGGACTGAACCATGCAGTTTTTCAACTGAGTGTTTAAAGAATAAGAACTTTACCTTGGATCAAAGTATTAAATATTTCCAGGTAGGAATTTCTATATTTTACTGCAGTAGATTAACAGCAGGGTCAGGGCTAACTATGCCTCTGCTAATATTTGAAGGTCACAAACCTTCTGGAGATATAAAATGCTATATTACAATATGATATGAGGTCTTATGTTCTTTACTTCGAGAAGTGAGAGGAGATTGTGCAGTACAAAAACCGGTCTATTCAGCTATGCACAAATCTCTAATGGTTTCATACCCAGTAAAACATTCAGGGGCAGTAATATGTCACCAGTAAATTGGCAGTAAATGTCTAGGTTATGGAGTTCAAATGGAGCCATTCTCCAATGTTTAGATAATGCCCTTCAGGAATGGATCTGTGCCTATATGCCCGCCCCATCTTGTATAAAATTGTAATGGTGTAAATTAATGTAGTTATAAAGCCGTTTTCTCAACAGGATCACAGAAATCATGACAGCAAGACAACTTTAAAGTTAGCTATAATGTTTACATGAGGCTGATCTCACTGGGTACTGAAACATGAAAAAAACAGGTTGGTCATAGATTCTGTATTATAATATATTAATATTTACTTTATACTTTCTATTAAAATAAAAACACATGTGCATTACTAAGCCCTCAGGTGATGCTCACCTTCCTTCTAATGCAGTAATCTGATGCATCACCTTCCTTCTAAGTGAATCTTGCAGTAATCTGCAGATGCCATGAAGCAGGTAATCATATAATAGTAAACTAATACTGTGTATAATGTGTTTCATTTAAAATTAAATCAAACCAATGACGATATGCAGCTCCCAGATATGAGCAGATGAAAAATAGCTTCAGTCGTCACCGCTAAATCAATTTTGTTGCATTTGTTTGTTTCTGAAAACGTTATCAAAGACAGTCACTGTCTACGTAGGTCACTCTAAAAGGCTTTGCAGTGTCACTGCCAACGAACAACTCGCTAAAAGTGTGTCTCCTTAAGATGTTATCAAGGCATCAACTCTGTGTATTTCTATATATTTTTGTCTGAGCAATAACCAGTGGATAGTTTATCACTTGAATGTTTTATTAATATATTTGTTAGAAAAACTGTTAGTAGAAGTTAATTATCTTATTTTAATAATTTAAAAACAGAAGATAAAGGTGCATCTTTTACTTAAGTTGTGTTAGAAGATAATTGACGGTGTTTGATATGGTATAATGGACAACAGCACAAACGGAGACTGGTGTGTTGTTCTTTGCAATCCGTCATCCTGTACCAAAAGGGCTTTGCAACATACACTGTGCCCTGTGGTGTAGAGCATGTATGTTAGTATGATGGCTAGTGAAGCAAAATTTCCACCTTAAAACATAATCAAAACCACTTTCTACTACATCAGGGAACTATAACACTCAGTCCAATCTAGCCTCCCTGGTGTCTCCAGTAGGAACGAAATGCCCAAAAGGGTCCTATAAAAGGTGTCATGTATGGCTCTTTAGGGCTCAACTGATGCTGATAGAAATATTATCTCTGCTGCTTCTTAGGGAGTTTGAGGAGGGCAGAAATACCCCAAAGGCCACAACAACGACTTTAGTTTTAAGAGTTTAGGGGGAAATGGTAGATCAGATATTATCTTTGCTACTTAAGGAACATGGAGATTATGTAACGTCTTCAAGGACCCTATCAAGGATCTATTGTTAGTGATGCATCCACCCAGCGCGGCCCCTCAGCAGGAGAGCCTGAGCCATCAGATGTTATCAGCACTTTGAAAGGACAGTTGTTGCTGAAAAGAGCCTGCAGAGTGTATTCCTGTTTAAGGGGCATGTCTCTATGCTGAGTAACAAAAGATCTGATGTAATCTCAATCCAGATTATTATGGACTCAAATATATTTGTCAGATGTTTGAGAGAGATGGCCAAAATAGATGTTGGCCTTACACAAAGTTAGAAGCTTTTCATATTTCATTACTTTCCTCACACCCAAGCAGGCTTACTGTTTGATCTCAACACTTCACTTTGTGTCTGTGTCTCCATCACACACATTCACAGTCAAGGTTACAGTGTACAGCAATGTAAGATACTTGTTACATTCAAAACCTGTAAGAATCGAGCAGGAGATTAAAGGGGTAAGAAACACTGTGGAGAAATGAGAACTTCAGAGAAAGATAATCAAGGGCAGAGATGACATAAAAAATCTTTTTGTATGAAGCATGATTGGGTGGAATGAGAGAAATGGAATAGAAAATGTAAAGAGGTAAGCAGGAATAATCAATAAAGTGGTATGTAAATAGAAAGAGATATTTAAATCATGAGAGAAATAATGAGAGGAGGGCAGAAAAGATTTGGATTGCAAGAATAGAAACAAGAAGGGAGGGTGAGAAGAAAGGATAGAGAAAGAAGAATAAAGATGGAGGGTATTATCATTTCCTACAGTATCTGCCATTACTAATTCAGTCTGTATCGATCAACCTCAGGACTTCTAACGTGTGTGTGTGTGTGTGTGTGTGTGTGTGTGTGTGTGTGTGTGTGTGTGTGTGTGTGTGTGTGTGTGTGTGTGTGTGTGTGTGTGTGTGTGTGTGTGTGTGTGAAAGAGCCAACATACATCCACACAAAAAGGTTGTGGAACTTCAGCTGTTTTTCTAATGAGATGAGTTTGACCGCCTAAGTCACACACAGTATATGAGATGTACCCAAGCGGGTGGCATAATGTGAACAACCTTGTGTGTGTGTGTGTAGGAGTGTTATATAAATCTGGCGTGCCTGTCAGTGTTTGTGAGGCCGATGGCAGGCTGCTTAATCAACAGACACATCTGAGTCGCCTCCCTGTTTCATGCCCAGCCCCACACCCACATACACTTCCTTGCTCATGGAGGAACATCGAAGAACAAATATAACTTCACACACACACACACACCCACACCCTTCTATCTGATTAGCAGGCTTTAGCAGAGGTCTGTAGCCTAAATAGCAATCTGTCCACCCAGAGTGGCATCAGAGACTGAATTGACATTTGGCACAAGGGATCTTCGATTAGGAGACAACTGCAGTGAGAACATACACTCATTATGCCAACTCGTGGGCGTTATTCTTTATTTCATTCTTTTTCACCTCTACTGCTTTAAACACTCAGCAATTGGTCTCTGGCTCTAAAACACACACACAGTATGCACATACTATGTGCTCATGGTTATTGTCATTCTTCTTCCTTGTTTTGACACCCTTCAAGGTCATTTCATGTCGGTATGGGAAAGAAGTCGAGGAGTATGTGATGTTCTAACCATGCTCTCCCCCTCTACCTCTACAGCTCCCACCTCTCCCCTATATCCATTATGCCTGCTGACTCTGCTGAGTGAGTACACACACACACACACACACACACACACTCACCAGCAATCTAGCCACTTGTGATAACGTACATCGACACTTCTTTGTGTACACACTGTAACAACCTACACTAATGTACACCTAAAATTCCAGCCACGCTAAGAAATTGCAACAAGTCATGTAATTTTTAACTAATTGGAAAAAATATTATATGTTATTATAATTTAAGAGATGATAATAGAAAAACTGTTAACATAGGCTAAGACTACCACTTTAGTTGAAGTTTGAAAAGCAAGTAAATGGCCAACTGCTCAAGAGGCAGATAAAATAACAAGATTCAAGAAAGAACAGGCAGCACTTAGAAAAGTTGTGAAAAAGGTAAGAGGTTAAGAGGAAGTGATAAGGAAGCAAGAGGAAAGCCAGCCTTATGTTTTGATTATGAAGCTAAACTAAAGCATTTTGCATGACTCTGTGGTTTTAGAGCCTCAAGTACTCCCCAATCACATGACAGTCAGGCTTCTGGCTGTTCACAGCATGACATGGAAACAGAGTAAGATTATTTTCTATGGTGCTATACATTAATGTTAGTATACTGACCTGGGCTGTTGCCTTGTGCATATGACTGGTGGCAAGGCGACATGTTTGTTTTGTCCGACCAACACGCTAAATCCCAAAAATATTTAATTTATCATCTCCTAAGCCCAAAAAAGAAACTGTTGTTGAATGTTTCGCCTTTCACATAGACTAATTGTTTCAGCTCTAATATAATGGCACACTATTTCACTTCAGGTTGGCATACTTTATATTTTATTAAATATGCCAAGAACTAGGTGTTTGGCTTACCTTTGTATTTGAAAATGTATCTAGATAAACACAAGATTAAATTTATAAAAACAAGGAAACGATAATAATAATATAACTAAGCTGTTATTTATAAGCAAATGGATGGATAGCATATGATAGGTACCACGGAAATTAAAAAAAAACTAATTGGTTTGCTCAGGGATTGTTGACCATGACATTTCAGAAATTAGGCTACTAATAATGAAGAATAATTATACTAGCATTCTAATCTTCCTAACTTATAAGGGGAAAACATGTCACTTGAATTTCATTCTCCAGTAGTTTGACTATCTTCTGGGTGTCAAGTGAGTGCATTAATGGCTAGCACATTTCCAGACATCCATAGATAGCTGCAAGGGCCTTGGTTGTATAGACCGTCTTGTTTCTCGCAGAGTGTCTAATGTCTGTACTTTCCTCTGGCTACCAGGATGTGTTCAAAAGGGCTCTCCTCTGTTGGGAGCCATGAAAGGTTTTAGACAAAATTCAGACAACAGCAGCAAAAACACATGGTGCTTTTCTCAAGTGTGTGTGTGTGTGTGTGTGGGGGTTAAAAAGAAAGGCTGCAAGCATATTTTACTGATTAAGTGTTTTATTGTTTTATGTGGAAGTAACTGTGTTTGTGTGTGATGGATTGTTGTTATTAGTGAGCTTCCTACACCTAGAAGATGAGTTGTTGTTGCAGCAAAGGTGGGCTTGTGGTCCAGAGAAATGTGTGCACTGTTTGTGTGTGTCTGATATATCCTCAACTCACACACTCATGTATTTGACCTCAGCTTAACACCTTTTATGAGTTTTACCTAAATGGCTATGAATCTAAAGGCCAAACACAGTTGTGTCCCAGCTCCAAGTCTTGCATATAGCCTCTTGTTTTTTTACACCAAATGTTTGATTTGGCAAATTTATTAGACAGAGTAGAGATGTTTAATAATATAAATGTGAAAAATAGAAAGATTGTTTGAGGAACATACAGTAGGAAGCAGCAGGTTAGTGTATTTCTCTACCAGGTCTTTAACCTCTACTGCTGTCTGCAAGAAGTCAGAGTAAATTAAGGAGGGATACTTTATGATCACGCACACACAGGCGTGGAGAGCACGTAGTAGAGCCTGTAGATCAACCATCACATGTCGATGTGGAAGAATTCAGAATGTGACTGCTGTTGTTACCTTTTATAGGCCGTAATGTCTCCTCTCTTCTCCCTCGCTTCTAGTTTAAACATTATTAATCCTTTTTAGGTCCTATTTTTAGGTTTTTGCCTCAATAAGGACTTAAGGACATAATTTCAGGGATTTTTTGGCTCACAAAATCTTTGATTCATTATTCACCTACAGTAAATGTCTCTTACTTTATATACCTCATTACCTGAAACATTTCTGTTTTTGGCATGGAAATAAACACATCAGTTGTTGATTGATTAGTAGAGGTCTTTCTATTCATTAAAATAGGTTTCTGAGAGGTAGAATTATGTGATGAGGCTTACATGTGGTTCCAGAGATGAAGGTTTTAACCTGTGCATCATGACTGGGTTACTGCTAAACATTATTCTTAAATGGGTGAACAATTAAATAAGCTTGCTGGATTCAACATAACGGAATAAGTATAAAAAGAGCACATATCTCTTGTAAAGACAATTCAATTGACAATCATTGTAGAACAGAAAATATTACCTTTATTTTACAGTTTACTTAAGTTATTGAACAGTTAAAACATTTAGATGATTAGTTTTTATTTTGATCAGTCACAGGAAATCGGATTGTTTGAAAGATTACTAAATATAATTTAGTTTATTTTCTGTTATGAATTCTTGTTGGTGAATGTTACAATGCAGGTAGTCTTGCATTGCCAGAACTTCCTCCACAAGCGCTGTGGAGGAGGGTCTGGCTAGTCCACACAGCATTCCGGGATGTGAGACAAACAAGCTCTCTGACAGAAATTAGGAGAGGAAAATTACCTTTTTAGTCAGATTTAATGCATCATCAGACAGTGTAAAAATTAAATAAATAACTGCTATGGTTGTTTTTTTGTGTTTTCCAGGATAATCCAGCGAACCATCAGGGCTGCAGTGGAGCAGCACTTCTTTGATCTGAAAACCTCCACCGGCCAAGACCTCAGCAACTATGACAGCCAGGGGTGAGAGTGTATACACAAACCTTAACAATTAAACACATACACTACATTCAATCATGAAAATTACACTTCAAGTATAATAACATATTCACACAGATGTTCTGTACAGCTATGCCAAAACTGTGCAGACTGCAACTGCAAACTTATTTTGTCATGTAACACTGCTTTTTTGTGCTAAATAAATCAAATAAAAAAATCTAATCCAAACACCCTGTGGTGTTTTGATTCTGTCCCTCCATGCACCTGCTGGTAGAAACATGTGTTACCCAGATTCCTCAGAGGTTGGACATGACATCGGATGACTTTAAAGAATATTTGCCATAGTGAACATTATGTACAAAAGCACACAGCCAGACAGATGGTTCAGGTTACCAGTAAATATGTTGACAGCTATGATGTTAATTAGCAAACTCTACATGTTGATGGGAGCAGCTGTTCAGTGGTCAGTCACCTCTGAGACAAAATAACATGTCCGGTAGTTTTACACAGCATACTGAAAGAGGCAGCTTAATGTTCCCATGCACTTCCAACATAAAGGCACAGTGTCAGTGTTATTTTAAGTTTAAATTTTATTGAGATTTTTATTTATTGTTTTCAAGGGTGAGTCCCAATGAGCCTGCAGACCAGGGTTGCCATGGAGACGAGGAGCAACAAACTGACCCTGAGGACAGTCCCTGCAACACAGAAGGGGAGACTCCACTCACGCAGACCGAGAAGCACATACAACACAACCAGAAAGACACACAGGTCTGTGGCACACACACACACACACACAACCAAATTCATACCACACATATACTGTACATCTGCACATGCTCAAACACACACATCAATTTTTAAGTCGCATATCCAATACGCATCCGACAAACGGCACAAAATCATTCACGTCGCACACACACACACACACACACACACACACACACACACACACAGTGTGTTAACAGACAATACACAGATCCTGACCAGTTGCTGTGTGGGCTGGCAGCATATTTCCCATAGCTAAACTCCTTCCTGTCTCAGTCTGTCCGTTCATTGCAAGGCTAAATGTTTGATATTATCAGCACAGTCCGTCTTTGTTCTGATTTTGGTTGCTACAAAAACTGGAATTCTGCTGGAATAGCCAGCAGAGAGGACAACAAACATGTTATAAAAATGTACACACAGATTAATGAATATGCTATAAGACATAGAGGCAGTGTTTTGTTCTTACTAAATTATAGTCACGAGGGAATGACTTGAGGCTGAAATATACTTGAAAAGAAGTGCTGCTCAGTGACCAGAGCGGTTCTGCATCCTCCACAATCATATCCACATTTTCCACCCTCTGTATGCCACGGGTTTATAGTAGGTTTAAGAATGGATTTAGCTTCAAGTGCAGCCAAACTCTTGATTCCACATTGTTCACATTTTGGTGAGAAAAAAATATGACCAAAATTAGGATCACATTTTCAAATCACAGTGGCACAACTAGAATTGATTACGTACAGAAAATGAGCCTTGTCACAGTGGAAATCAAATCCCCTCCATGCTGCTACTTCCCCTTAAACTGCCCTAGTCCCAAGAACCATTTTACTGTCTAGACTAACTATTGAGAAACCTGTCACCGCTTGCCAAAGAATAACAGCAACACATGTGTGCCAAACTGCAAAACACACACACACACACACACACACGCACCATTTACTCTCTTTACATAACACCAGTGTGGTATGTGCTGCATGTACAACAGGTATAAATGGAATCATCATCCTGCTCCTCACTACAGCTCCAAATTGTTCCACAGATTCATGTGATTGCCATCACAAACAAAACACAAACAGTCCGGTGTGGATATTTAGAGCCTTAAGTCAGTGACGCTGTAGTTTAAGGATGACGATTGCAATGAAACCTAAAAGTTCTGGGTTAGAAGTTGTGTTGGTAAAATCCCCTTCAGCTTTAAATTTGGAATTTTTTTTAATTTAGTTTGAGGTTTGTAATGTAAAGGTTTAGAGAGCTGAGACAGATAATCATTAACTACGGTTATATTTATGTAAAATATTACCTCATTGTTTCCTTGGTATTTATGGTGTTACCTTTATGAGCAGTAATGTGTAGGGGAGGCTCATTTATATATTTATTAGTGCTGGATTGCTTCCATTTAAGACAAAGCACAAAAACCGTGTGTTCCCGAATGCTCAAAGGAAGTGAAACATGATGATATGTGTAGTTTCTAAGAGTAGGGCTTTACCTGTTTATGTCCGATTCCTTTTTGTTTCTATTCATACCCAATAATGTCTCTTGCTCTGCTCAACTAGTTTTGTTTAAGTCTCTGATTTCCATTCATAAAAACAATCAAGTTAGTCTGCTGTTGCTTTCTCCCAGGATTCATTGGACTGTGGCG
The DNA here is from genome assembly GCA_013375575.1 of Percina caprodes. Taxonomy (NCBI): domain Eukaryota; kingdom Metazoa; phylum Chordata; class Actinopteri; order Perciformes; family Percidae; genus Percina; species Percina caprodes. The sequence continues at coordinate 5,346,264 of JABXJD010000003.1, read as the reverse complement.
CCACCATGGAGGAGAGCTTGGGAATGGACCTGGATGCAGAAGCTGTCAGAGATGCTGAGAACAACATCAACACTGCCAGGTGAGCTGGGTGGATTGTCAGTTTGTCTGCATTAAGTTCAGTTTCACCTTACATCAAGAATATTTAAGCACGATTATCGTGAGTGAGAATGAATTATCAAGACCAGAATTTCAAGACGTCAATATTGTGCTATATTTAGTCTGTTGCCTCGTGAATCTTAGTGATGTAAAGAGAGACTTCATTCTTCCCGAGAGAGAAATTAATTTTCTTTAACAGGTGCAGGAATGTTGTCTTGCACTGATCACTTAGCACCTCGCGTTTACAAATCACTTCGCCATGCTGTCTTAGCCAGAGCTCATTTTTACGCAAAAACATTCCTTTATTATCCCTGTCTCTCTTACGCATAACACATATTAACTAACACTGCATGCTTGTATAGTTTTACACTTCATATTATATCACGCCTTCAGCTTGTTATTATTAACAAGCACAGTTAATGTACTGTGGTTGATGTGTCACGCAGTATTCAATCATAAAAATGGTCCAAGCCGACAATGATTAAATGCTGTTTCACATTTATTCAGAAAAAATGGGTACAAATGTTAATCAGTAGGATAAAACTATCAATAGACACAATTTAAGAAATATTTGTTGAGAATTTTGTTCACTTTATAATTATTATCTCTATGTTATTGTTTCATGTTTGTCTACTGTTTCTTATCTTTGTTTTCAGTCTGGACGACCAACCCTGTGACATCATGGAGCAGACTCAGACTGACACCATAAGCTGTGTAAGTAGCAATAAAATGGATATATGAAAATAATGGTTTCTGTGTTTATTTTTTTTTTGAAGGATCCTTTTAAATTAAATTGAATTACAAGCACAGACGAGTCATTTTTGGATCTATAAAAAACATTTTCCAAGTTATTACATCAAGTTTAATTCAATTCAATTTCAATTCAATTTTATTTATAGTATCAATTCATAACAAGAGTTATCTCAAGACACTTTACAGATAGAGCAGGTCTAGACCAGATAGAGCAGGTCTAGACTACACTCCAGAATTTACAAGGACCCAACAGTTCTAGTAGTTCCCTCCAGAGCAAGCAACTGTTTATGTTACATTATCTGTCTCACTGCTGTTCTTTCCTTCTTTTGTTTGCTTTCAATTAATTTCTCTTTCTTTTATACCTTTATTTTCAATTATTTGTTTTCTTTTTCCTTCATTCTTTCCATCCCTGATTTTCTTTTTTTAAATCTCTCTTTCTCTTCCTCCAGGATTCAAGTTCATGCCGCTGTGATCAGAACGCCAACACCAGCAAGACCAACATGAACCACCTGTCGCCATGCCAACCAAACTCTGGCCACAACCACCAACTCCAACTCTTCCCTGACAACCAATGGGAAGGTATGAGATATGATGTCAATATAATGTCATTGTAATAGAGAAGGAAACTGCACAGTAAAACTACTATATTGATGTTATTTATTTATACATCTACAAACCATTATACATTAATGTTGTTGTCTTTAAAAGCTCTCAAATTTAAAAGTCTGTAGTATATTTAATCTCAGAAAGAAAGGGCATCACAAAATTAAATATATTTGAAAAGTAAAATTCATATCTGTTTCCCAAAAAAATCTCTTTTGCAAGTTGTCATCCATAATTCTTTTAAATGTCTAGGATGACTCAAGGAAAAACTCCATTGACTGAATGAATGTTGAAGAGTGAAGTTGTTATGAATGATTGACCTCACTGCTCCTCGTCTCCACTGTCTCTTCCTGTCCCTCCTCCTTCTCCTCCTTCTTCTTTTTCTTCTCTCCGTCCTCCTTCAATCCAAACAGCGTCACCCCCCTCACATCTCCACCTCCCTCCCATAGATTTCTCATGCATGCATCTGCAAAAAGAAGGCCAAGGTAAGTAGTTTCATATCTACCCGCCCATTCACCAGCCTACCTGTTCAGTCTTTCATCCTTTCCCGTTGACGCTTTGACCACAGTACAGCAAACTTTATTAATATCCTCACATTTTAAAACGTGCTTTTGTAATACGGATTATAAATAAATCCCTGCATGTGAAACACTCTTCTAACACAACTGAGGAACTCTTTTCCTTTGTTCTCATCTTTGCTCTTTGCTCTTGCAACCAGATTATTGGATGGATGGATCAGGACACTTATTCCTGACTTTACCTGGTATTAAAATCCGATCTGAGTGATCAGATCACAAGTGGACAGCTTTAATTACATGTATTCCCACCTGGCAGTAGAATGTGCCTTCCAAATGCATCTTGAGTGACCACTTGTGAACGGATCTAACTTCTTTGCTCTATATACGCAAATAAAACATGTGACATGCAACTTAAATATTGGAATGTCTGTAGTAATGTCCTACATATCTGTTAATCTATCGACGCTTTATGAAACTAAAAATACCAGCAGCTGCCTTTTCCAGGAAACTGTGGGGCATAATGCTCTCCAACAGCCGGCAATATAAGAGCAGGCAGCACAGGAATTAAAACACCCACACATCACAGACAGTAAGATAATAGCATTCAAAAACACACAATTCACTCTCAGTGGTTTCTGTGACAGGAATACTTTGAATGAGAGCGTAGTTCCGTTCACAGTTTAGTGAGTGGTCCTTAATGTGGCCCAGGACACATACACATACTCACTGCTATAAGAATGTGGCCATATGTCACCCAGACCATCTCCGAATGTGGTTGGATGTCAATGCGTCCTGGGTGCATTCACACCTGTACTTAGAGCTGTCCACTCAAATTTTAATAGCAGAAAATGGGGTTTCTGTTCCTCTGTTTCCCGCCACTGTTTCATTATCGTTACAAACTGTCCTTCACCCTCTCCTTTCCCCTTTTTTTCCCTTGATTCATCTCAATAGCATAGCACTGACAGTCAAGACTCTGTTATTCAGCCAAAGACTGGCTCTGCAGGGTACCGAAGAATATAAATTACTTTGTTGCTAAACCGCTCCTCCCAAGTGTTTTTTGTTTGTGTCTTATTGATAAATGTACCTCTTAATTATTAAATTTGTCTTTTCTGTCCCTCCTTTACTGACTTTTGTTAACTTGCTCTGACTCTCCCCTCTCTTTGTTTCTGTCCTCTCTCCAGACCCCGTCCCTGCTTTCAAATCCTGGCAGGACGACAGCGAGAGTGGAGAGGCGCAACTCTCCCCGCTGGCTGGCCGCATGCTTCCTCTCCCCCTGCTCCCCCTGGAGGAGGACGGTGAGGAGGACGAGGAGGAGGGAGGGCAGGAAGCCTCCCCCTCCTCTTCCCGCTCACACCCTCACCTCCTGGCACGACGCTTTCTTGATTTCGGAGCGCACGGTGCCCAGCGATTCCTCCAGCAGGACCCGGACGCCATCTCACCAACCAAAGCCCAGAGGTACTATCTGAACCTGCTGAAAACCAGTTCCTGAACTGAGTCAGGCCCGTCTGCATTGTAATGTAGTGTTACTTTTAGACTTTCCTGTATAATAAATATAAATGAAATGAAATGAAACTATCAGGCGTGGACATCCAGCTGCAGCTTACTCACTAGCATTGCTACTAGATTGTGTTTGTGGGTTTAAACTGTATGTATTTTTGGCAGTTTATTCATCTTCATGTATCTTCTGTCACTCCAGGCCGCGGCGAGCATCAGTTGGCTCCAAAGAAGCGATGAGAGGAGGAGATTCAATGACCCACCAACTCACCAAGAAGCTTCAGCATCTGAAAAAGAAAATAAAGCATTTTGAAGAGCAATTTGAGAAGGAGAGAAACTATAAGGTACAAATAGAAAGTGACTTTAGAGTATGTCAGGATTGTTTGATTAGTGAGCAGTAAAATTATTTGTGTTGTGCACCGCTGGGTGTGGGGGGAATCAAAAGTTGTAATGTAATGGACTTCCTAAAAAATTACAAAGAAATTATTAATAAAAATTACTCTGAACAAGTGCTAGTCAGAAGAAAAAATGAATAATTTTATACACTATATATATATATATATGATTTGATTTATGTATCAACATAAATAATGGAAAACCCAAACTGAAAATCCTGCACAGTGTCAATCACTCTATTTAAGACATTTTAGTTACCTCCATCCTCCTGCTCCTCCCCCTCCTTTAACTCGCTCTGACTCCTCACGGTCTTCTCTCCCCATCCCTGTCCTCCTCCCTTCATATATGAACTTTATCTGATGAAGGTCAGAGGACCTAAACATTTTGAAGAAAAATAAAGGGCAAGATTATTTTTAAGACTGTGAGTCTCTGTAAAAACATCAGCCAAGTGCTAAAATTATTGTTGTAAATTCTGTGTTGTTATGACCTTTTAAGTGAAGCTCTTGCTCTGTCCTCTCTCTCCTCTTTTCTCTGCAGCCCTCTCATGCAGACAGGGCAGCTAATCCCAAAGTCCTCAAATGGATGACTGACCTCACAAAGATCCGCAGGCAGATCAAAGGTAGAACCACTCGCTCTTTTTCTCTGTGTGTGTGTGTGTGTCTGTGTGTGTGTGTGTCTGTGTGTGTGTGTGTGTGTGTGTGTGTGTGTGTGTGTGTGTGTGTCAGGGTTAGAGTATCTGTGTGCCATCCTGGTCCATGCTGCACAGCCTGACCCTCCCCACTTCTTACCTTTGTAACATTGCATGTATGCTTGTCTAACACACACACACACACACGCACACACAGACATGCACATACCAGGGGTTGACGTGGCTCACACATGCGTGGCTCCCACCCTTCAGTGTGCTGGTGCGTCCTTGTGAAACCACATTCATTACCTCTGCAGTGAATTCAGTAAGGTGAAACGGTGGATAAGACTTTAACTTAAACATAAATAGAAAGAAGAAGAAAAGAATGCATGATTTTGCAAATATCAAATAATCTTGACAAAAAAAAGCAGAAGTTTTTGTCCTTTGATAAGCTAGTCTTCCTTGAAGCACAGGTATTTGAGTGCAAAATATGACATATCTCATGTATAGAAATAGTTTTCTTCATGTTGACATGTCTCTTGTGCATCGTTTCACCAAACTGAACAAACCCCATGACACTCGTCCACCCTCTCAATGTGAGGTGACGGCTCTCCTTGTCGGAGAACGCAGTGGCCGAACCATTTCTCTCTCTGTTTCAAATCAAAATTGAAAACAACAATAACGCGAGCACCCGCTCTCCACTTTCCTCCCTCCTCCTCCTATCGCCCAACCTACCGATTGATTGATTGATTGACTGATCGGCCAACCAGGACGCCAGCACCACCTTTTACCCAGAAGCACGCTGAGGCACCAGGCTTTGCTCCATTCATACAGACGCCACCATGCTCCCACCTTCCCTTCCTCCTTCTCCTCCTCCTCTATCTGCTCACCTCCCCATCACACACTCACCCCCCTGCTCCACCCCTACTCAGGCCTGAGCTCTAGACCGTATCACCTCAGTAAGTACCAACCCCTCAGTAAGTAGACATTACATACATTACTGACAGTCACATTGAGGCGGCATTGTGAGAGCATATTGCTTCTTTGTTTTGGTGTATTTCCTGATGAAACCGCATGTTGGGACAAGACATTTCAACTAAAAGCATCTATCAAAGGTGTGATGTAAAGTGAAAGAGAGAAGGGCAGTTTTTTTTTTTATTACAATTTTCTTTTATAAATGGTGGTTTATTGATAAACAAATGTATGTTTAGGTGTTGACTATTTGCTGAGTTAAAAGAATATCTGTTTTTCATTTTCTTGTCACTAAAACTGTACTCTAAAACTTTATACCGCAGGCATATATTCTATTGTAATCGCATAAGGGGAACATCTTTAAATAATACCAGAACATTTCATGTAGTGTTTATAATGTTTTATAATGTTTTGCAATGAAAGATCACCTCAATTTAAGTACAGTCATGTTTTTTGCAAGGCATAGCTTTGTAGGCTTTTGCAGAGGTCAAGTTGATTTACTCTAATATGATTATTTCAGAGTAACGTGACGCTTTGTCCTAAAATAATATCCAGCAGGCAGCTTTACGTCTTAGTCTGTAACCATCAGACTGACACTGGGGCCTTTAAATGTCATTTTAATGTTTTTAGAGTCAGACGCTGTGAGAGAAATGTTCAGGAAACATTGCTTGGGGTGTTTGGGTTTTGGCTGGTTGCGCTGTTCTTGTTTGGGGTGTGTCTTGAAAAGCATGTTTGTCTTTCTCCTCATACTGAGACTGGCTGACTATTATCACCACAGCTGTCTGTCAGACTCCTGCATGTCTGGTCTTCCAGTGAAAGATGTTTAATGTGTTGTCTGAAGGCTTAAGATTTTCTCCCTGTTCTCTCTTTCTGCAACCATTTTCCTTGTCCTGGTTCCTTCTTCTGTACTTTACCTTCTCTATCTTCTCTCCTTTTGTATCCTTCCTTCATCTCTTTAACTCATCACTGTATTCCTCCTCCAGATGCCAAACACCGTGCAGAGAGTGAGCTTGGCCCCCAGACTCGTCCTCGGAGCAACACCTTACCCAAGAGCTTCGGCTCCACACTGGACCAAGGCGCTTGCGATGCAGCAGGAGAGGTGAAGGGTCAGCGTCCCACCATAGAGGAAACATTGGAGATTATCCAGTGCAGGGTCAAAGGGAAGAGGCAGGAGGACGGCTGGCCCGATGACATCAAGGTTAGCAGATCAAGGACTGGATCAATCACTCTTGTTGATTAGCTACAGTACTGGATTCATTGAAACAATAACAATGTATTTTTGCCTTGCAACCGTGAACAGGACAAGCATTTTAGAAAATGGAAAGATAGGTAGAGGGATTTTTTGGGGAGAAGCAAGTGACCAATTTTGCCTGGCATTTAGTAATCATTCTTTGCTTCAAAGACCAGACAAAACAATTATTTATACTTTTGGGGGTAATTGGGGTTATGGAAACGAGCTGCATCTTAATACAAAACATTTAAAATAATTACTAGAAATTAGAATAACGCAAATACACATCATATAGGCATACTTATGAGCCCATTTCCAAGAAAGGTATGAATGAAAATCATCAAAATACATATGAAGTGAGCCAATATGCAGCAGGAATTACTGAGACAACAAATTTATTTGTTAGATAAACAGGATCAAACTTGGACTTTTGGAAAAAAACGTGTACACATTACAATAAAAAATGTTAGAAGTTTACATGGTTGTATTGTATAAGATGTCATATTGTCAGCCCATTGATGCACACACAGGGACCTTGGCAGGTCACAGCAGTACACCATTAGTACGTGCCATTTGCACAGGGTGTCACGATCAAAAGTGGTTATATCGCTATGACATGATCAACTGTCTCTGTAGAAGATGACCAAGGAGCAGTTGTCCTGTGAGAAGACAGTCCTTCAGAAGAACCTGCTGCACTATGAGGGCCTGCATGGTCGACCAGTAAGTTACCAGAATATCCTAATTCCTGTCAAGCTGCGTTAAGGCACCTGCTTACCTTTGTTTTAACTTGTCTTTTTTACTCTCAGGTGACCAGAGAGGAGCGTCTGGTGGTGAAGCCTCTCTATGACCGCTACAGATTGGTCAAACAGATGCTCACCAGAGTCAGCATCACACCTGTCACAGTACGTACACATAATTACAGCATTACATCTATCCCAGTATGTTAGGAACATGCTCATTAAAGTACATAAATGTGTTATTATAAAAGTCCCTACAAAAAACTTCACAATCTTTATCATATCTTGTTCTTTTATCATTAGGTTCATCTCTTTAAAAGTACTCCAGTCTAATACAACAATATTTTAGCAAGGTGCGCTTGTACATTTGCGAATGCAACAGTCAAACAATATAAGTATACATAAAATACTAACTCATATGCTCTTGTTAATGTCATTCCAGTTTTCCATATTAAATTGGGGTTGGGACGATAAGCTTTTGTCCTGATTTGATTCTTTCACAATACGTGGCTGCCGATTCGATTTGAATTGCAATTTGAATTTATTGTGATTTTTTTTTTTTTCCTTCTTTTACAAAACCAAAAGTTAAATAATACAATTCTAGAGACAATATATCATGAGACATTATTAAAAAGTAATCGTTTTCACACAAAAAAAATGCACATCACGTTGATCAGTCAGTCTGACATTTATTTAACTTGTAAAGAAGTACATAACATGGATTTTCTGCTTTTGGACAATTTTAGAAATTGTTGCAGAATAATCACAATACATGGGTGATTTATTTTTTTTTTTTTCCAGTCTTAATATTAACCTAGTGCATGCGCACACTTCTCCTCCATTAACTCCTCTCTTTGCTCCTCAGGTGTCCCCCTCCAGTAAGAGGCGAACTCAGACCCTCCAGCCAATCATTGAGGGGGAAACCGCTCATTTCTGGGAGGAGATCAAAGAGGAGGAGGAGGACGAGCGGAAAGAAAGAGAAGGAGGAGAAGAAGACGAGAAGGAGGAGGAGAGGGAGGAGGAGGAAGAAGAGGAGGATGAGGAGGAGGGAGAGAGCAGCGGCGGGGAGATGCAGAGTTCTGATGTCATCATGGCCGTCGACTTTATGACGTCTTCTGACGGATCAATGAGCAGCCAGAAGCAACCCGACCGGCACAGCGATTGTCCACTGAGAGCCAAAGTGGAGGAGGGTTCGGGGAAGCTGGCGCTGGACCTGCGGCTGTCCAGCTCCAACGCCTCATCCATGTAATAACACACACACACACACACACACAGAGTTTATGTACATGCTCTTATTTTTCCTGTAAAGGAAACACCTGCGTCACAGTAATCTAAAAACATTACCCTAAATAAAATATAAGGCTCTGTGTTTTAACCCTCATGTTGTCCTTGGGTCAAATTGACCCCTTTACCTATATTAATGTTCTTTTTAACTACCCAAAATAACATGGTTGATTCCACACAACGCTCTACTACTTTCTACTTCTCTCTACTTTCAATAATTTTGGGGTGTCTAATTTAATTTTATAGCATTTGAAAAACAAATTGAAGTGGTTTTGAAATAGTATTGAGAGTAAAAGTTGACATATTCCAGTCTGTGATTATCATCAACATCCATTCCTTTCATTTTAGTCAAATAATTCCTAATTTCTTCTTTTCTAACTCAAACATTAGGTATAATTACCTAAAAATTAGGTTTATTGACCATAACTTCCAAAAATAACTGTAAAACTAAAGTTAATTAGTTAGTGTTACGTAGTGTTGAAAACATAAAAAAAGTGACAAAAAGAGGTCAAAAGTGTTGAAAAAAGGGACAAAAATGTAAGAAAAAGTTTAAAACATTGATTAAAAGCATCAACAAAAGTGTTGATTTTTAATTTTAACAGGAAGACAACACAAGGGTTATGTTAAGTTGTATGTTTTTTTTGACTATATTAATGAATTATTAACCCTTAATTAATCAAACCTCTGATCTTACTTTGGTGACTTTGCAGACACAAGCAAGAATAATGTGAAAAGTCTGTGATCTGGCTGTAAACGTGTCACAGATTTCATTGCCCTCTCTCTCTCACTCACTCACACACACACACACACACACACACACACACACACACACACGCCTACCTCAGGTTTGCAGATCCAGGTCTCTTACCATGATTTCAACAGCTGGGCCTCACTTCCTTACTTTCTATTCTCTCTTTCTCTTTCTAATTCTTAATTTATGGTTCAAGATTCAAACAGTGGTTGTTTTGTCATCTTTGAGAACGAATGTAATTTAAAAGAATCGCAGGTCTGCAAGCCCCAAGACTTGATTCTTACATTCTTGCTGGAATTTAAATTTAAGTGTAAAACTTGGCATCTCATGGCAGCATGTGTAACTACGTTCCCATGTATCTCATCATCCTCCAGGCCAGAGCTGCTGGAACAGCTGTGGAAGGCCAGAGCAGAGAAGAAAAAGCTGAGGAAGACCATCCGAGAATTTGAGGAAGATTTTTATCAGCACAATGGAAGGTAGGGGGAAGACAGAGTCTCACACATGCAAACGCAAATAAAATCCAGACTGTCGGCGTAATGAATTAAATGTTATTCATTTCCTGAAATTGTAATATTATGCAGATACATGTAGGATAATCTGGATATGTTAATGTTTTAACCATTCTTTATCCAAGAAAGTAGACTGAAATCCAGTAGTGATTTTTATAGGCAGTGTTATCCAGTCTGATGAACAAGTTGCACAAAACAGATTTTAATCCACGCTGGGTCAAAATAACAACTGGAAATCCAAATTTAATTGAAATATGGGCTGCAATTTTGGCATTCAGTGTAGCTGCTGTAAACTTTTGGCCTTTATTTTTTAGTTATGAGCCACCATACATTCCTTATTGCAGATAATCACTATGACAGGTTATGATTGCTGTAGGTTATAGGTTAGATTATGGTGCCTTAAGTCCCTGCTGTAACATGGCAAGAAAGCTGTCAGACTACATGTTCAAACTGCTGTTCAGATTACACGTTTAAACAATTCTATTTTACGGACAGTTACAGGTTATCAGAAATGTTGACCGCTGTAGTTGAAAGCATCACAGAATGGCATAGAGCTAAAATTCAATTTCAATTCAATTTTGTTTTTAGTATCAATTCATAACAAGAGTTATCTCGAGACACTTTACAGATAGAGTAGGTCTAGACTACACTCCATAATTTACAAGGACCCAACAGTTCTAGTTCCCTCCAGAGCAAGCAACAGTGGCGAGGAAAAACTTCCTTTTAGGCAGAAACCTCGGACAGACCCAGACCCAGGCTCTTGGTAGGCGGTGTCTGACGACCGGTTGGGGTTAAAATGAAGACTGGCAATAACAGTCACAAAAAATAGTAGTTTGTAGTAGTTCTAATAGTAGTTTGTAGTAGTTCATGGCATAGCAGGGAATTGTGCAGCATTATAAGGCACAGCAGGACGTAGCAGGGCGTAGCAGGGCGTAGCAGAGCGTAGCAGGATGAACACGGCATCGCAGGACGTGTAGCGAGACCAATAATAAAATATTCCGACAGGCTTGTCCTTCAGTCAGTTCTTTTCGCTATGAGACACTATGTAGTAGGACTGAAGCCTCTGTGTTTACAGGCTCATGGTGATGTGTAATGTGCTATAGGTGCCAAAAACAATCTATGTTTGGTACTGCCAATTTGTTTTGTCATGGTTCATGTGTGCAATATACGTTACACTTTGTGAGAAAAAATCGTAGCACAGAATTGTGATATCAATCCTAAGCTAAAAAATTTTGATTCTTATTTTTGCCCAAATCGTGCAGGCCTGCTATGTTGGCTGAATGACGAGACCCAATGCCTAATTTCCTGTTGTGCTTGGCCCATTTATTATTCAGCATGTGTCATTTAGAGGACTTATTCTGCTCTGTCTCCCTCCTCTGCTGTAGAAATGTTCAGAAGGAGGACCGGGTGCCGATGCTGGAGGAGTACAGGGAGTACAAGAGGATTAAGGCCAAACTCCGCCTGCTGGAAGTTCTTATCAGCAAACAGGATTCCTCCAAATCCATCTAGATCCAACCCACTTCAGACACCAGATGTCACCACACACAGCTCTCACCAGTGCTGCGAGGACATCCTGCCCAGGATGTCCCATCAGTCTGTCAGACGTCATGACACCTGGGGAAGGTTTAACTCACACCTCACATTACTTCCCAGGAAGTGGAGACTCAGACTTCATGGCCTCTACTCGATGTGCTGGATTTGTGTCATGGAGAAAACACCATTAGAGTGACTTGCTGGTTCAGAGTTACAGTACAGTATGTCATAATTTAGTTACAGGCCTTCATCAGTGCAGAGACATTTCCAGTTAGATGGACTTAACCTTCATTTTAACGGAAGAAACCAAAGTAAAGTTATGGTTCTTGGGTCTGAGTTTCTGGTGGTACTTTTCAGTGCCGTAGAAACTTTTCAACTAGCACTGACTGGTAAAACACGATCCTCATGGCTGCGGCTGTCTGGGGATTTCTCTGTGACCAGTACAAAAATGTTATTAGTAGGCAATAATTTAAAAGAATATGACGACTGTGTTGTCTCATGGTGTATAAACATTACATCTCAAATGGTTTTTAATACCTAATCGCTCTAATTTGCCAATTCTTTGTGACGAAAAAGTAAAAAACTTTTAGCTGCTTTTTGTAGTTGCTAATAAAAAAAAACATTAGTGAGCGATATACATTGAAGCATTGAAAAAATCTTTAAGCAAATTTTAAGCAATTTGATGATTATCAATATGTGACTACATATATTTATTTGTTTGTGAGTTCAAAATTCAGTGTGAACTTTTTGGGTCCTTTTGCCAAAACTCTGAGTTTAATTGTCCATTCTATAGATGACATAAAAGGTGCATTTTTACAGCGATTTTCCCATGACATGAATGCAGCACCACTACCAGTTAAAGTTAAAATCACTCCTGTCAGCCACGCTGCTGCCTCGTCTGACTGCATTTCATCTGACCCACGGCTGAAACATGGAGGAAAAATAATCATTGTCTTCATCACCAACTTGACTCGAGACTGCACTTGTCTATCGTGTTTCGTTTCCTCTTCTTCTGAAAGAGAAAAAGACATTCTGACTTTTTAATTTCATGAAACTTTCTTTTCTCGATCTTTTTGTTTTTTCCTTCATGCGGAGGAATATTATCGGACAGCTCGAGGACTGGCATTGTTAGACGCTCTTCACTCAAGACACTTGTTCTTTCTTTGGGACGTCCCACTGTGTGAAAAATCCCTCTTTTGCCTCTCTTCATGGAGTCACAGTTTCTTAAAGCAGTCTCCTTGGTGCGAGGCAATCGGTTATTTTATTCTGTCACTAATACTCTGTTTAACGTCCTGGAGGCTTCACATCTTCGGACTGATTTTAAAAGTTTAAAAACAAGTTTGTCAGTGTGTTCTTGTTATAAAAAAGTGTATACATACATGTTGGTGAAACCCTGCTGTTCACGTTTTATTCTTGAATGAAAAAGAATATGTGTTGTATTCTGAGGAAAAATGAAAAAAAAAAAAAATTATTATGAACTCCCAGTGTGACCTTGGAGCTGTTTGTGAAAGACTGATATTCCTTTTCATTTATTTCTATTCTTTAGCATTTTCTTTGTTTTTGTTTTTTTCTATTTTGGCAATATTTGTCAGTTCATGTACACAAGTTTGGCAACTCTGAACTTTGTTTCCCTCTTGGACGATAAGATGTTGCTTTTAAGTCGTCGCAATCGAGTTGTGTTTGGGATTTTAATATTTCTGACAGCACTTAAAGGCAACATTAGACTGAAGATGCATAGCAAACAGTCCTACTCAGATTACGAGATTTTAGGCTGTAGATGGATATGGTTGTTGCAGAAATCATCTGGAGGATTCTTCAAAGGTTTTGTGACTTATTCTTTGTTTTTCACTTGTCTCTTCACTTGTTCCATTTGCTGCAAGGAGTTGTGGCGGGACGTAATGAATGGTCATAACGAGGAGTATCTGGTCCACGTTGCTGCAGTTTCTTTGAAACCAAAACCATGTTGGCTACAGGAAGTGGCAGTATGACCAAGTTTGGTATCAGAGCAGTTAGACAGAGAGTTTTCCTGAATATCCGCAGTCAGCAGTTGCTGTGCAGCTAATGTGACTGTTACTGAGTAACTGATTTATCTGTGGTGGTCCTCTGGTTGAAGTTTTCTTGTAGCTGTCTTGTATCGATGAGGTGCCAAAACTGCCGGTCCTGATTTTAATCACAGAGAAGCAACTCAACCAACATCTGTGGTTAACTGATCTTTTTCTCCAACTGGTGGGTCAGTGCGAAGGCTCTGATTAGCACTCTAGCATGGGGTCCACAATGCTGAGGGAGGGAAGAAGCTTCAATCCTTGGCTGTTTCTCTTTGGTTGAAATCTGCAGTCCCATTGAAGTTCAATTTCCTGCTGGCAGGTCAAGTGACAGCAGGAGAGGAGAAAAAAAAGGAGGTTACGGTTTGATGCATGCTAACGAGCTTGTCCTCATTTTTCTTCTGCGTAGAGGCCATGTTGTCATGTATCAGACAGAAGTCAAGATGTCACAGTGGGATTTGAAAAGCAGAATGAAGAAATTTCCAACAATCGCTGAACTTAAGCTCTAGCTTGGTGAGTGAGTAAATTATCAGAACCTCCTCAATACTTGTGAGATGTTTAAGGCCGATGAGACAAAGTAGCGCTTTTCTCTGCTGGATCATTTACCTGTCAGTGGACGGCAGATGTGTTGGTTTGAAAGCAAAGTTTTGAATGAGTCAAAAAGTTTTGTGTTTATGAGTGCTTGTGAAGAATAAGAGGGAGGGTGCGCTGTTTGTCAGGACAGTAAAGTTTGTAGGGTTGATGTAAAAAGATGTTATTTGCACAGCATTCAAGGAATGCAGCCCTGTGTTTTTTTTTTTCTTCATTTATTTCTAAAAATGACGCACTACTTCTATACAAATATAAATATGTACTGTACATAAAAAAAAACACCCGAAGGAATGAATGTCAGAAATGTTTAAATTATTTAAAACATTATGTTTGGCCCCCTTTGGTTAATTATATTTGTGATGCCCTGAGAATGTGTTTTTTTTTTATTATTATAAATATTGCTATTACTATCATAACCATTATTTTGTGTGATAATGACAATAATAATCCTTTTCTATTTACTCACAAACTGTAAAACCAGCTGTAGAATTAATCCGGCCCTGTATGTGGCAAATCAAACCTGAATCTGCTCTGTTTCCTGATTTCTTTTTGTCGCTCTGTGTAATATAAGCTAATAGAAGCAGCACTGTAGTGAGCTTGCATGGCAAAAGAGAACATAATAGTATGAATAACATGATTCATTGTTTATATTATTTGTGCCATGAAGAAGCAGCAATAATAAAAGTTTGCGTGGAGGTTTTTGCAGTTTTGGGTCATGGGTTATTTTGTGTGGGATCGGCTTTGTGTGAATATTTGTTGTACAATATTATTTAATGTTTTTAGTCTAATTGTTTTTACCCTGACGCACACACTCTGCTTCAACTGTATTTTTACCACTGTTGTCAGCATAATGTCTGTCTTGGCACTGCTGAAAAACCAAAATAAGAATAAAGAATAAAATATGAAGGTGAACGGGGACTGAAAAGCCAGTGACAGATGTGCCATGTCTGAAAATATTCCAGTTTTTATCATCATGCAGAAAGTGGAAACAATCCACTGGCAATCTCTGAATGGCATTTCTTTGAGTTTTTATCGTATTTTTTTTTTAGTTTAACAAGGTTGATTTGTTTAGCGCCTCAATTTCTCAAAATTAACTTTGTTTTACATTGTGCCAGCAACAGAGAGGTAAAATTCACAATGTAAACTGTAACTGTATTCAGGCTCTGTACAGTATGTTTCATCTACACTTCATGTGACGTGCATGGTTCACACATCAGGAGTTCACAGCACAGGTTTCTGTCAAAGATCTCTTGCAGCGCACGGGTGCTCCTGTAATAAGAAATGATCAGTTTTTATGGTCAAAACAGCAACAGACAAGATAACAAATATATATAGAGATAGAGAGAGAGAGATATATATATATATATATATATATATATATATATATATATATATATATATAATATATATATATATTTAAGTCTGTAAAGTGATTTGAATCAACAGAGTCTTTAAATATTTAAAATTTAAAGGATAAGTAGTCTTATTGCTTACAGATGTGATCAGGAAAGTTAGAAATCAGATACATAATGACATTTCTTTGACCGGAGAGGTTTTGCTTCTTTCAGGTCATCTACATGTGATACTGTTTTATCACATCTATATATTGTATGTGCGTATGTATCTATAAAAGTTTTCTTACTTTGTGAATGTTTTTTTTTTCTCCATTAACAAAAACAATGAGAAAATACAATCGGTAAACATTTACACATGAAAAAAAGGCTTTACAAGCTCGCCCTTATATTCTCTCCCGACCTCCCCTGTGTATTTAAAAGTTAGATAAGTAAAATATGTAGGGATGTATAAAAATTAACCAAATTAAATCTGACAAACAACTAAGAGCACTCGTGTTTTTAGACATATATTATGGCCAGTATGTTTTTTTTTCCATAATTTGAGAAGTTTTTCATAATATGCTACAGTATAGTCTGGCTCAAGGCCAGCGGGTGTTCAGCCAGATGTCACCTTCTGCTCTCTGGGTGTTGCTGTTCTCAAACTCTATTCCCTTTTTACTTTTCATGACATAATATAACATTTTATGACATACTATACTATGACTTTTTATATTTTATGGTACACTTTACTATTACATTTTTACTTTTATGACATACCTTATGATGACTTTTTTGATATTTTATGACATGCTATTCTATGACTTTTATATTTTTTATAACTTTATATATAGTTCTCTTACATACCATACTATGACTTTTTGTACCATTCTTTGGCCTACTATTCTGACTTTTTATGACATACTATGATGTTTTTTTACTTTTTATGACATACTGTTCTATATCCTTTTTTGACATATTATACTATGACTTTTCATGATATTTTATGACATACTATGCTATGACTTTTATGACATTATATCATGACCTTTTATATTTCATGACATTTGTTTTTACTTTTTAGCTTTTAAACATACTATAGCCTACAATGACTTTTTGTGCTATTTTATGACGTACTATTCTTTAACTGTTATGACATACTTTACTATGACTTTTTGACAGTTTATACCACATACCATACTATGACGTTTTATGACATACTATACTATGACTTTTTATGCTATTTTATTACATATTATTGTATCACTTTTTATTAAATACTATACTATGAGTTTTTATGAAATACTATACTATGACGTTTTATGAAATACTATATTATGACTTTTTATAATATATACTATGACTTTATGACATACTATACTATGACATTTCATGGCATACTATGCTATGACTTTTATGACCTTTTATGTTTCATGACATTTATTATGTTTTTACTTTTTATGACCTTTTCTTGACAGTTTAGACATAAAGGTTTTGATTTTCTATGACATCACATAACTTAATATTTTATGGCATACTATACTGACTTTTAAAAAAATCTTTTTATGAAATGCTATACTATAACTTTTTATGACATACTATAACTTTTAATATTTTATGACATACTATATAATGACTTTTTGTGACAGTTTTTACCACGTACCATTCTATGACACACTAAGATGTTTTAATGACTATTATCTGTCTCATTAAAGTGTACCAGAGATCCCAAAAAGCAGATGGTCTCCCTCCATGCCGACTGAACAAAGTCCATGTAATCCTGTTCACATTCGTACAAAAAACCATTGTACTCTTAAAGCCCCCCATGTTTATGCTAACCTGCTTTTTCAAAAGATAGTAACCTTGTGTAAACGAAAACATCCAAAAGTGCTAAATGCATACTTTTACAATTTCAGACAAAAGCACAGAAGTCAGTTTAGAACTTTTTTTTGCAAAGTAAGCCTGCTTAGTATTTAATTTAAATTATTTCAAGTTTGAAAGTTTACAAATCACCTGTAAATTCAGTACATAAGCTCCAACTATGAATGTATGATGTATGTTTATCAGTCACAAATCACATAATCTCCCAAACACACAGAAAATAACACAATATCAATGGTTTAGTTCACAACATCCCCAGTTTATAATAAAAAATATAACATCTGCACTTAGTAAGAACATTACTAGTAACATTATTCATCTCAAAAGGCTTCCATAAGATACAGTACATCAAATGACAAAAATCTCATTTCAAGGCCAATTTAGTTGCTCTTCTGGATCTTTCAAGAGAGTCCTCACCAATTTAGACAAACATATTTTCAGGTCAACCTGAATGAGAAGCCCTAAAAGGTGCCAGAGTTTTGGAAAGTTTAAACATCAGCAGCTCTGTGGTGATTCAACAAACTCAACCTGCTAATGACGGCAAACATTATTGCTTCCAGTCTAAAAAAAAACAAATAAAGCTTTTTTCCTACAGTCCAGGTAGCCACAGGTTTCTATTTTATCAACTTAAATGCTACAAATAGTTTTTATTAGCAGTAAGGCTGTGAACAAAGCATATTTCTTAGAAAACATTTTCCTCTCAGACTGATTAGAGGCTTCAACATCCAAATCTGTGCTTGAAAACACGTCTTAGTGCATTTATTTACCTTCCATCATTTTGTCAAAGTCTCTATATATTGCTGTCAAAAATTCCCACAATGAAACAAAAAAAGTAGCGTTCATTATATTATAAAAACAGTTTCATCTTTGATATAACATATCAATAATTGTTGTTGAAGTGTCCAAAAACTCAATGATTGAGACCTCCAATGTAGGAACGCAGCAAACAATCCATGGCGTTCCTCTGCATTACTGCAAAATGATTACTCTCAAACATTAGGATTGGTGCTCTGGTCATTTGGAGAACACAGTTAAGAACTTTTAGTAGCTAATGTTTCGGTATAAATTGGTCTTCATCAAAATGTTGCTGTTGCACTTAACTGTGAGCTCCAAGTCTATGCATGGAGATTCCCTAAAATAATTGTATAATAATATATCTTGAGCGAGTTTTAAGTCATTTTATACTTAACTTTCTGGAAACACATTTATCATTTTAAATGTATGAGGTGGGCCTAGTGTAGTACACGACTAGTGAATTGACTAAACATACAAAAACAACAGTATGGTCTTTAGTATTTCATACACTTTTTTTGTCAGAAGGTTTTTGAAATGACAGTCAATTATGTTAGTAATTTCTGGAAGATTGCAGGCAGAAGTAAAAGGTTCGGGTGAGAACTCCTTTCCCAAAAGCAGCTTCAATAAATCTCTTTTCTTCAAAAGCTATGGCACCAGTCTGTCAGCTAAATAATTTAAAACACACCCATCATCGTCTGAATGAATGTGAGAGAACAAGTGTAACATGTGGCTGAGATACTTTGATACGAATAAATGCTATGCAATCGAATGTCCCAAAACAATAAATAGACAATCTTACATCCTTATCTTTTACATTAGAATTTTTACAGTGCATATTGACACTCTCCATTAGACAACAAACAATAACAATTCATCATTTTAGTTTGTTACTTAGCGATAAAAACACTATGAAAACTCCAGCATTTTCTGATCAGCATAACTGGCACCAAATTGTTTTTTTATACAATTTCTGATACAATTATTGGCCTTGAAGTTGTGAATTTAAATGCTTCCATGACTACAATCAGTAATGGAGACAGCAGGTCAGTCAGAAAGTCGAGCAGATGTCCGTCAGGCCGATTGGTGAGCCAGGCAGCCAGCCTGCAGGTCTGTGTTAGTCAGTGCAAGCAATCAGTGCATCAGTAGTGTGTTGACAACAGACTCAAGTCCTACTGTGTCAAATCAGATCAACTAGCCCGGGTCTAAAGCCACAGCAAGTGGTTTTAATCTCTTTAAAAACAATCGCAAAATATTAAATACAATAACTGATTTGCATATAAGATGTTTTCTACATTCTTTATCTTGTAGCTCTCTAGGTTCAGGCCTCCAGGTTGAGAACAAATACACTCTGGCAGTTGTGGCCTTTTGCTGACCACACAACAGCTGGACATGCTGATGGTCGGTGCAGGAATCCAACAATTTCTTTTTTCAAAATCAAGTTGCCAATAACTGATTTATTCTAGGAATTGTGGCAAGTCTCATAATTAAAAAAAAAGTCTTAAATGGCAGCCCAGGTTTTCAGGATTTTGAAAAATGCTCCTGCAACAGCTACTCACTCACAGGTCAGTGTTGCCATGTCCTGATAATTGTAGGAACATTGTAAACGCTGTAGGTTGTCAGTCTGCCTGCAAACAGCGGTTTTTGGTTTCACAGTCCATCACATGAAGCCACCATGACACCACTGAGCAGCTAAAGCACTTCACTCCGTTTGGCCCATCAAAGTGATTTGAACATCAGTGTCTCATGTCAGCTGATACAGCCACTTGTTTTGTGGGCTTGGCAATTGAAAACTCACCAAGACAAAGTTGTTATATTCCCACTAACCTGTGGATATTGTTTCTTATCCAGTGCCCTAACAGTGTCCTTTAAAATTCAGGATCTGACTTATAGAAATGGACATAGCAACAAAATCAGGTTGTGGTTTAGCGCCAAAAAAAAATCAACTCCTTAAGATGGATGGTTGATAAAGTCATCTGAGGATTGAGGGCATCCTATCCATTTGGACAGGGTTTATCTCAGGAGTTGCTTCTCCGGCTGCCTGTTGAGCTTCAGACGTCAGTGAGAGTCTCTGTGAAACTGGCTGCCGATGCACAGGCCTCTGGTCATAATGGCTTGTCAATCACTGCAACTCCTATAGGAGGAAGAAAATGAAAAGAGTGAGCGAGACAGAAGCAGGTAAACTGTGAAGACTCTGTCATATTTGTGATATTTGTTGTTTTGCATGATCAGACTTACCTGCATAGCTGCGTCCATTGCTCATGTTTGTGGGGATAAGGCTCCACTTGTCTGTGGCAGGGTTGTAAAACTCTACAGAGGACAGGTTACAGGAGCCGTCGTCTCCTCCGATCACGTAGAGCAGCCCGTTAATGGCACAAATACCTTGAGGAGAGAGTTAAACAACTTTTCTCATTTAACATTTTATCTATTTTGACTCATTGAGTCTATGGCTGTCCTGATATTTAGAATTTAGGAGAGACTTTTTTTGTACAGTAAATCGAGCCCACGTTAAGCAGGGTAACGTTTTTCAGAATGGTTCGGCCACCATTCTGCAAACATCCCATAGGTGGTGTACATGTTTTAGGTTGTTTTGATTGCATAGGCCAACAAAGTAAAGGGAGGACATCCTGGAACAAAGTTGAGATTTTTACACATTATTCAGTTGTAGTTTTATTTACAAAATCAACTGTAGCTTCATGATTTTGTTCAGGGTTTGATGGGTTTTGTTCTGAGACGCCACACTTGTACCCTAAACATAAGCTTAGGGAACTAGAGGATGGCGGGGGACTAGATATTTCTAGTTATTATTATTTCTAGATATTATCAGCAACCATTCATCCCATGTTTCAAAGGCTCATTATGTTTACTAATCTGATATCATTTTAAAAAGCTAACTAAGAAAACATTGGAGAACTATTTTGCAATTATGGAGACATAATGTAATCTGAAAACTGTGTGCAATGGACCCCAAACTTTTGACCAATAGGGTTAAGTGTTGGAAAGGTCGTTTTTTTTCCAGATCCTGCTTGTTGGCATTACATTATGTCATTTAGCTTATGCTTTTATTCAACCAGACTTGCCATTTCTAGCTCTGACAGTAACTACCTATGTGCAAAAACTGTCCGTCCGTGGTCGTTATCTGACCTGCGTTTCGTCGGCACATGTTCATGTCACAGACCAGTCTCCAGGTGTTGGTCTGTGGGTTGTACACCTCAACGCTTTTTCTCACCAGAGGACCGTCATGTCCTCCTGCTGCATACAGCTGACCTTTCAACACACCTACCCCTGGACAAAAAAAATAAAGAAACAATGGCAGAATTTTTATTATTATTAATATTTTTTACAACCAAGAGAGTGGAACTTTTCTTCATGTTTTTAAGGTGAGCACAGTGTAATCATTTGTAATAGTTGTGTTCTTTTGAGGATTATTACTTGTACAATTACAGGCCACTGGGTGGTGGTGCTGTTGCTACATAGGACTATGTTGTGCCTGGTAAAGATGACCACAAATAACAATTGTGAAATAATAAATAAATAAATAAATGCAACAATAACTGTATTAACATCAAATCTATGATATTAAAAAACTTCATCTAGGGGGAAAGCTGTATCGTTTGCTGCTCCCTGTGTTGGATTCTGTATGAAGTGTAGAATATAGTGTATATGAGTGTGTACCTGCTCCACTGCGCCGTGTGCTCATGTCAGCTAGGTAGCACCACTGATCAGCGACAGGGTCGTACTCTTCCACTGTACTGAGACACTGACGGGATGCTCCATCATAACCTCCTACTGCATACAACTTACCTGCAGACGCAGAGACACACAATCTGAATTTTAGCTTTTCTTTGAAATGAATTACGTATGATGTAACCCAGGACAGACAAACACCCCCACACACACACACACACACACACACACACACACACACACTTACCATCAACCACCCCTACACCCACACTGCTGCGTCTTGTGTTCATGGAGGCAACATACATCCACTCGTTGGTTTTATAATTGTAAGCTTCAACTGTTGACAAACCTAAAGGAGAGAAAACAACAAAAATGCAAATAGATGAGGGACTGACATTAACAGGTCAGAATAAGACTGTGTGGGTGTTGATCAGTCTGTAGATGTAAACATTTTTCATCCAGCTGATAGACGTGCTAAGAGAATGGAAGAAAATGGCTGCCATGTCTCTCATGTTTACTGTTAACACTTTATGAGGCAGTTGTGCTACTGCAAGCAATTATGATGTGCTCAACCAGGTAATGATGCTAAGTCAGATGGGGAAAATGAGTTTTAAAAAAAACTGTACAGGATAACTAAATCAGCACTTTGCCCTCTGACAAGCAAGTCTTACCTTTTAATCTTCACCTGTTCCAACCTCACCCATCATTTTTTTCCAGACATTTCTTGACTGAATTTGTATATTTTCATTCAACGTTCCTTCTGCAGTTAGACCCCACCATACAATCTCATAAACATAACAATATTTTCCCCAGCTTGTTTGCAGCTGTTTGAGGACTAAGGTGTTTCAGTGTGTGTTAAAGGACTTCATAATCAATCATTTGTAATAGTAATGCGGTGTGTGAAAAATTAAAGTGAAATTTAATAGAGTTGCTCTATGTACTATTAATAGATTATTGAGTGTCTGTACCTATACTGCCGTTAAAGCCTCCAACGGCGTACAGTAAATCGCCCAGCACAGCAGCTCCCAGGGTACTGCGTCGCTCCTGCATGCTCGCCACAGCACTCCACTGGTCTCTCACGCCGTCGTACACGTCCACCGTTCGCTCCCGCAGTGAACTGTTGAACCCTCCAACTGCATACACACGGCCTGCCATAGAAACCACACCTGGACACAGACACAATGAAATAGAAAAATGTTATAAGGTGAAAATTTGACCTGCATGAACTTGGTTATGGATGTAATTATTTTTTTTACTGAAGTTGCTGACCGTATTAAATTGTTATCTAGCTTTCAGACTATCAACAGTTTCAAGTTATTTCAGTATAAGAATCAACTTGCAGAGACTTGAATCTTGTGTGACACAGTTAAACCATCACATTTCATCTTCTTTTACATCAAAGTTGTGTTACTGTTGTTTACTGTTGTGCCTGCTAACTGTTGTTAGCAGGCACAAGGAGGAAGTGTTTTAAAAACTGTCATCGCTGATGCATTCAAGGACAATTGGGCATCAATATTTTTTTTCAAGAATATTTACATTGCAGTCAGACTGCCTTTTTCTCCTGGGAGCTGAAGCTGTAGTTTATGCCCTTTTCAAAGCCACCAGACTCCTTTTATGCAAAAAAAACTTAATTTTACCTAGCAGAACATGGAGTTGCTGGTCTGCTGCCTCAATCGGTTGGTTGGTTTGAGTTATTGTGGGACTTTTGTGTTTTAAATGGTTAGTTCACATTCACAACCCTACTTAAAGAAATCTGAACTACCACTGACACCTTGCTGACAAGTTAATGTAATACATTGTTGAATTCTATTGATATTAATGTTATATATTACTTACAATTACTGCTTGAAAACAGTCTTATAATTTTAATTAATTATGTGATAATACATAGTACCTTTGTGAAACTCATTTTAAGGTCCAGTTTTAAGAGAGACTTTGTCCACTAACTATTAATCAAAATGTTTGAAGTTGTATTTTGCTGTTATTGTATTTTACTGGAAAGTGGTCCTGTTATTGTGTCCACCCCCTGTACCCAACTACATATTAAAAAAATAAATAAAAACCACAGGGATTGCCTGTGTCCAAGAAACTGCTGAAACATTTAGAACGTCAATCAGGACAGGTGGGGAAAAAAAAATATATAGTACAGTTGTCAGACTAAACTACAGAGCCAGAGTCCCATGCAGTCCTACAAAACACAAACTGACCTGCCCGGCAGCGTCGTGAAGGCAGGTCGGCAACTTGGTACCATCGATCTTCCTGGAAGTCGTAACACTCCACACTGCGGATCGCCTTAGGTGCCTGACCGCCCACCACAATCATCACCTATCGCAAGCACGCAGTCATTGTCAGCCATTTGACTTCAAGTAAGTATTTATAAAAGAAATCACATATCTGATGCAGCTGCTTTCTACAAGGTAGATACACATGTATCTTGTATTAGGGATTCTGTCTTGTTTAGTGCCATGTGATTGTTTATGTACCTTTGGGATGCTGATAGGAGTTCGTGGTCGGGTTCTGTCTGTCTTGATGAGGTGCCGCTGGTCAGCTGGCAGTAGGTGATACTTCATTGCTTCTATGAGAAAATCTTTACAGGTGGTGTTGTTCTTTATCAAAGCCTCTTCCTCAACAATCTGAAAGAGGGAGCACATTTTAGGCAAATTTCCTTCACAACATTCAAGGGCCAACCAACGACTAGTAAAATATTTAATGTATGCATGACATGCATTATGACAGAGGGTAGCAAAGGGCGAAAAAGAAAAATGGTGAAGAATGTAGAGGAAGAGCAGAGAATTTATTTTACCTGTACCAGGTAATCCCTGGACAGTAGTGGAAGCCTGACATGCTCCATTAGTTTGGGCATGTACTCCAGACGAGCTGGCTTATCGTGCTTGATCCAAGATATCATCGCCTCAAATACCTACGAGAGAGATGGAGAGCCGAGTCAGACAGCAGGGAGGGACAGAACATGACAGGATAAGGCAGCAATAGAGAGACAGAAATGCAGACAGGGAGGGAATTGTTTAAACTGATTAAGATTTCTTGTACTTGTATGCAGTGTATTAACAGAATATATAATACAAAAACAGAATAAATATGGTTATACTGAATAAACCATATAGACAGATATGTACAGCTATGTGCAGTGTGGTAGCATTAGTTTATTGTTAAGCACCAATAACCAAAGCAAATTCCTTGTATGTGAAATTGAATAATGGCAATATGGAAATAAACCAGATTCTGATTTACAATACCATGACTTGTCAAGGTCAGTTGTCTTTTAGTTTATTTTTTTAAAAATTGGGGATGCAAGGCCAAAACTGGTTGCTGCATTAGAAAGGTTTGGAGAGAGAGGGTTTTCAGACACTGTACAATGATCTCCCACGCCCGACAATTTTGACGGTTTAACCAATTTTGCGAATGGCATTAGCTGTAGATACCAAGTTCTTTCATAGGGAATTGCCATTATCGATTGCTTTCACTTGCTCCCAGCAGGACGTCAGCATAACAGAGGTGGCAGACGTTTGATCCTCATGTTTTTCTATCAAAAATCTATTGCTTCAAATTCACTGATTTACACACATTCACACTTGATCGTCTCCTGTCGGCCTGTGGAGCAGCTCCACTAAAGGGAAACGAGGGAACGTTTATGCACAAAGGGACAACAACGATGGTAGTTGAGGGAAAGTGGCCCGTTACTTGACTACTCCCAACTCTTTCTTCTCCTTCATGGTTCAAACTAGCTGGCTTCTAAACTCACGGTGCCATCATACAGTATAAACTAATTCCACTTTTTTTTTTAACGCAGGCCTCAAAAATAGACAAACATGCATAATGTAATATAATGGAGCACATAATGTAAGAACATGTAGGATGGAGACTGTAATATTTTTGTTTGTGTTGCACAGAACAAAGATACCACTTCTTTTTCGACTATACCACAGCCTTATGCTGAATAAACATACCTTGCATACTGTAAATAGGGGCATCTGAGTGGGAAAAACACATTAATTTAAGCTTCCAAGTTGTAATTTTTGGGTCGTAGATATCAGAACATTGTGTCAACTACATTAT
The DNA here is from genome assembly GCA_013375575.1 of Percina caprodes. NCBI lineage: Eukaryota > Metazoa > Chordata > Actinopteri > Perciformes > Percidae > Percina > Percina caprodes. The sequence goes on along the minus strand of JABXJD010000003.1, from coordinate 5,320,361 downwards.
GCATCTACAAAGCAGTGGCAAAATGGCTGCAATGCCACTATCACTGGCAGTTACATCTTATTAAAATGCAATATCATAGTTAATACAATCACTTCAGCTAATTAAATAAGGAGCTATACACTGTTTCTGTGTAGTTTCAGTTAAAGAACCACCCCATGTATGCAATGCATTAAACATGTGGTGTTAATTATTAATTTTTCTGGGTTACTACAAGATTAGCAGTGAGGGTAACTATATTTGAATAATGTGTGCACCCAAAGTTGGACGTTTTCCAAGTTCTTAATGTCTTCACAGCCTCAAAATGTGCCACAAAAATAAGTTAATAGACACAAAAACTTTCAACAAAAGTTGATCTTTTCCACTTCATGGAACATTAATGCAAAAAGATGAAATAAATTGTAGCAGATCATTCAATTGTAACTGATTGTGAAAGCCAGTGGAACACTGAACAGTATGGCAGTGTGGCCCCCTCTTTCACTTTAGTCTTGCCCAGACCTCCACTGCGTTTTGTCAGTGCTGGAGTACGGTCTGGCTACACCACTTATCATTTTGAGATAGGGAAGGAAAAAAAACGCACTGAGTTAATTTGTATTTTTTTTTTTTTTTTTTTAAACCAATCACAATCGTTTTAGGCAGCGCTAAGCTCAGATGCAGCCACACAGCCCTTGTAAAACAGATGGTAAAGATGCAATAGGAGGAGAATGCTATGTCTTTCTCAGCTCTCACTATACCTAAAATTTCTATAACTTGTCCCTTTTCTGGTGGACGTTATTTTGCTTTCCTCATAAATGTAATTCTCACATATCTTTTCACCCACAAGGAAAAGGGACAAACTGTTTTTACTAAAAGTGCCGTCTGACCTTTTCTTCTGTGGAAACAGTGAGTTTGTCGCTGGAAATGAGGCTACACATCTGCTGCAGGGAAAGGCCCAGGAACTCCTCTCCCTGCACCACCTCAGTGAAATGCTGCTCTGAGAGACACAAACATGCAGCGTCACACACACGCACACACACAAAATGAAATATTGGACAAAGCACAAATTTTACATGTAGCATCTTTCCAACGTCTGGTGAAACTGTTACATAAAGATGTGTGGTGTTAACACAGAGAAGCTTACCGGCGTATGCGTGGGACTGGTCGAGAAGCTGTGTGCATGTGTGCAGGTCAGCAAAGGCTCTGATACCCAAACAGTTAGTGGGGTGAAGCTGAGACTGCAGGAACTCACAACAAACCTGACGAACATCCATCAGCTGGAGGAGGCTGGCTGCTGGCAGCAGGACCTGCAATGAGGATACACAATATAAAGTCAATTTTAAACTTCAACTGGTTTTAATTTGTGGAATAACTTTATTGGAAGGCACTGACTTGGGCCTCCACATTCTGGATCATCTTACGGATTTAAGCATGTCAATAAAAGGTGTTTTAAGTAACATGGAAGAGCCCAAAAGATTTACCATCCACAGCCTACAGCCAACATTTAGAAACATTTGGTAGCTGTAAGTCCGTTATATAATGGATATCTATTCTTAGTGCAAACAACATGTTACTTCAACAATGATGCTGGTCAGTCAGTTGGTTTATTCGTTAATTAACCAGCTACTCAACCAACCTGCCAAGCAGATACCAGTCAGTCTGTTGTCTGTGCACAGCTGCCCTGAAGCCTTATGTCTTCTAAAAAGGAGCATCAGGACGACTGAAACTCTGCTTAAAACATCGGTGATAGCCTAGCACATGTGCGCATGCACCCACATTCTAGACTGAGCCAATCAGGCAGGCACGCTGCAAACAGTGGGAGGATTTCCTGCCTCTCTTCATGCACACTTCCTCTGCAAATAATCAGAGGAAGTTTCCCGCCTGCAGCTTGATCCTGCTGCATTTATTCAACCCAATCCCAGAGCCATGCAGCTATCATGAGTGAATGCCACTCAGACAAACAAGGCCTAATCCAGTGTTTTCACAGTTTACAGCCATTACCAGCTCTTATATCTCTTGTAATAAACACCTGCCCCCACAGGCAGGTTGGCCAGTCTGAAATTTTAACAGAAAAACCAAAACAGTTAAAGCAATGAGGCATAAGTGGAACAATGTCTCTTATGATAAGCAAAAACTGATTACTTTAACTTTTAAAAACTCCAACCAACTTTCTGGTTCTTTCTTGTTTCCTCATTTTTTTTTTCCATTTTACGTTTTAAAGCAAAACCAGAGTTGGAAACAAGTTAAAAGCCACCATAACTGAAGAAAGAAGAAAAAAAAAAAAAAAAAAGGAAACACTGTTTTTACTGCTCTTCATAAACACTTTAACACACTATCTCACCTGGACGTTCTCTTCCGTGACCTCTATCTCAGCTGTGTAGATGTAGTCAACCAGTTTTCTTAGGGTCTGTCCATCCACCTCTCTGATCTCCACCTGATGGGCCTTGCTCTCACTCATATCACCTACAAAATACACACACTTAAACACATGCACATCAGATACGATGCCAAGCAAGCAACAGTGTGTGTGTGTGTGTACCTGTGAACATGGCATAGAAATAGGGGCTACAGGACGCCAGGACCACCCTGTGAGCTGGCACTTCAATGCTCCCCGCCACCAGCTGGATGTCACACAGCATCTTTTTACTGAAGTGCATATAGGAAACAGAGTGAGAGAGAAAAAGTGTTTGTGAAAACTGCTGAAAATATGCATACAGGAGCCAGGAAAATAAAGCATCTTTAAAGCTCAGTATGGACAGCACTGCTATGCAAGGCAAGACTGGCATAGTACAAATTGTGACCTCTCTCGTCTGACCACAAATGAAAAGAGCTTTAAGCTTTCTTGTGCTTTTATCCTCGTTGTTGTATGTAGGACTGGGTGATAGCAGTCTTGTATTTTCCTATTTTATTGTGAAATAAATCAATCAATCAATCAATCAATCTATCTATCTATGAGCTTCAGTTCATTGCAAGTTTTGTATTTCAGTGTTTTAAGTGAAAACAATGACTGTAGCAATTGCCTTAAAAGCAAGGATGCAAGGCTAGAATAAGCTTAATTTGAAAAATGCCTGCAGCAGTAAAATGGCCATACGTAGACTATACTGGCTTTATTCTTTCCGTAGGGACCAACAACACTGTCAGCAACACACCTCCTCAGGTCGTTCATCAGCTGGAAAGCCTTCCTCATGTGCGTCTGGTTGAAGGTGTGCATCCCTCCATTCACCGTGTCCTCCTCTGAATCTGTGTTGCAGGTTGGACGTGGCGAGGCTGGTGTGGCAACCAGACTGGTAAGACATGAGAGGCAGTGTCTGGATCAGTAGAGATAGAAGCCAACCCAACAGTTAGACGGGCTACTTTCTGGTTCATCTAAGGTTATAAGTAGACAACGGGACCGGGACATGATACTGGACAACAGTGGTAAGATAAATTAAATTGAGTTCTTTAAACATACTTGTTTTGCCACTGTTGGCAATATTGTGCTACACCACGGAGGCAAAGGCTGTTTAGTGAATGTGCAATGTGTCTCTGCCTTGGTTATTCTCCGGTTCAATGATATGAGGGTCTCTTAGCATTTCTCGCTGTCTGGCAAATGCTTGTATGATGCAACAGACCCATCCTTTGATAATCCATGGTTATCTACTTTGGTTGTCATTGCACCCAGATGCTGTTGCACAACAGTGAGTCCACAGTCAGGATTTTATAAATTTTTTTGTTGTTAGACTAATTATATAACAATATGCCTTGAAACACAATCATATTCTTAAGTCAAGGGGACTTAAATGACACCCTGAAACTCTATGAAAAGACAAACTAAGTCACCATGTCCAACTATGTTGATGTGTTGTGACAACTGTGTTGTGACAACTGTGATGTACATGTCACAGAGGCTGCACAGAACATGTTAATGACTGGGATACATATATTGTTGGTTTTAGTCTTTTCACTGGATTTGATTGACTATAATAAAAATTGAGAATATTTCCAGCCTTTAGCCCTACACAACAAACAAGGAAAAAACTAAACTATCCTGTTACATAATTGTTTTAGCAAGCCATGTAGAATCCTAACCCCAGAGAAAACCTTTGACAACATCTGAATTAAGTTTTTAATTAAACCAAACGGTGACCTGCACTTGCATCATTTGCCTGTTTGATGTTTCACATTGTTGGTGAGAAATGTGTATTGAAGTATGTACAGTACTGTGTGTTATCTTGACTCTCTCAATTACCAGTCTTTTGTCCAGACACCACAACTCAATAACAATGTGAAGATATAAAGATGCAGCAATACCAAGCCACACAATTATTGTGTTAATTCACAACAACCCGTAGCTAAACTAATCAGTGTGCAATCATGACTCTGATGGTTAACACAAAGCTTGTCTCTTTTCATCCAAATATTTTTTTTTTAAGAAAAAAGATGTTTGTTTGGAGTTTGTTCCGCGTCAAGTTGGCAGGCGTGCTAGCTCTTAGCATTGCTAATCATTTAACTTCATTGCTAACATAAGCTTATGCTAGCTTCTGTTAACTGACATAAATCGTTGCTGAATTTAAGGCAGTCTACACATTCAGTTCACTGTCTCTAAGACACGACCTGATGACAGTTTACATGTCTACATGTTAACTTGTTTGGTTAGCAACTTAACAGCATCAGCTGTGTAACGTTAGCCAATGATACCCGCTAACTTACCGAAGCTAACTGGTCAACAAGGCTAGGTTGAGTTCGTGTGCTAGGAGAAAGCGCTTGAACTATCTGTGTTGGGTTTATGGCCGGTGGGTCATGTGGGGTAAAATGTTATCCGACAGATGTAGAAGCAGCGTGAATTAAAGCTTTACAGAATAATCCCTATCGCTGAGCAGACTCACCCTAACGACACACCGTCCATCCTCACGGAGTCAGACACAGCAGCAGGCAGCGCTGTGCAGCTGCGCAAAGATTGTGTATTACCGAGATGAATCACTCCGTACTTAAAAAACACACACACACACACATATATATATATATATATCTCCATGATACACATGCAGTTTATAAAATAACGAGTTAGTATCTCCAAATAATGATTTAGTTGCCCATGTTTTGAGAATTAGAGATCCTAACTCATTCTTTTAAGATACTTTAAGTTTCTCATTCAAAAAGTCAAAAGTCAAAGTCAAAAGTCTGCTTTATTGTCAATTTCTTCACATGTCAAGACATACAAAGAGATCGAAATTACGTTTCCCTCTATCGGAGACAAGACATATTTTACCAATTTGGTCCACAGACAAACATAACATTTAAGTAAACAATATAAAAAGTAAAAATAACAAGGCACATACAATAGTATAAGGCACATATAATTATCATGACTTGGAGGCTTTTTTCATCAATATCATCGCAGAAATGGGCTTCCACAGATAGTATTTTGGTATGACAGATTCTGTGCAAAAAGAAAGAATTTCATTTATATTTTTAATTTTTGATAATTATTTTTAGTGGATCTTCCAAGTTATACAGGCTACAACAACAACACTGGAGGTGGTGAGTAGGAGGATGCTGTCCAAGTTGGTGGTAAGCATCCTGAACGTCTTCCACCCCCTCCACGACATGATGGTTAAGAAAGGGGAGCATCTTCAGCCAAGACTTACCCCAGCCAAGATGTTCCACCGACGGGCACAGGAGGCCGTTGCTGCCGGGGGCGTCAGACCTTTTACTTCATTGCGGGATGGACCTCCGTGGACGGGGAAGCTGCTGAGGTCCCTGCACTCACTTACTGTAACTGGACTCATAGTTTCATTCTTTACAATCTAACTTTCGCAAAGTGCAATAAATATTTTGTGTACATATAATTTATAATAACTTCCATTTGCACATCCAATCTGCCCACTGTATGCACGTTTAAAAGGCATTTTTGTTTACATTTTTTACTCATATATTAGTACGTGTTTCTGATATTTTTGGTTGTGTTTTTAATGTTGACATTTGATTCCCTTCACTATTCTTTGTGTTTTGAATTTCCCCATTTTAATCTATCTGGAATGGCAATATAGAAACAAAGAAATTACCCATACGCATAAATAATATGTTAATAGCTCATGCAAATGATCTTAAATTCCTGCAAATAAGGGACACTTTAAGTCAAGGGAAGAGGGGACATTTATACATGGTACACCATTTAATTTTTTTAGTTTCAAATTAAAAAGGGCTGAAACAAATTTTAATCAAGGCATTTGCTAATTATTTCAGATTAATTGATTAGTCAAAAACATATGTAAAAATAAAAAAAGGGCCTGATGGCAAATTTTCACGAGACCCTGCTCACTTACAACAGGGTTTGATGCTGCTATGAAAAGTATAGTAAGGTGCCATGCTGTAGCCGTAACATTCATAATTTATCACCATTTGTATTAATATATATTATATACACACACTCACTTTTTTTCTGCTGCCAGTGCACCTGCTGTCTTAAAAGCATATACAGCCTTGCGAAAGTATTCGGTCCCCTTGAACTTTGACCTTTTGCCACATCTCAGGCTTCAAACAAAGATATAAAACTGTAATTTTTTTGTGAAGAACCAACAAGTGTATCACAATCATGAAGTGGAACGAAATTTATTGGATATTTCGAATTTAATAAACTGTAGCGCCACCTTTTGCTGCAATTATAGCTGTAAGTTGCTTGGGGTATGTCTATCAGTTATGCACATTGAGAGACTGACATTTGTGCCCATTCCTCCTTGCAAAACAGCTCAAGCTCAGTGAGGTTGGATGGAGAGCGTTTATGAACAGCAGATTTCCACAGATTCAGATCTGGACTTTGACTTGGCCGTTCTAACACCTCAATATGTTTGTAAACCAATCTATTGTAGATTTTGCTTTGGATCATTGTCTTGTTGGAAGACAAATCTCCGTCCCAGTCTCAGGTCTTTTGCAGACTCCATCAGGTTTTCTTCCAGAATGGTCCTGTAGTTGGCTCCATCCATCTTCCCATCAATTTTAACCATCTTCCCTGTCCCTGCTGAAGAAAAGCAGGCCCAAACCATGATGCTGCCCCCCCCCCATGTTTTACAGTGGGGATGGTGTGTTCAGGGTGATGAGTTGTGTTGCTTTTACGCCAAACATAACGTTTTGCATTGTTGCCAAAAAGTTAGATTTTGGTTTCATCTGACCAGAGCACCTTCTTCCATATGTTTGGTGTGTCTCCCAGGTGGCTTGGGGCAAACTTTAAACAAGACTTTTTATGGATACCTTTAAGAAATGGCTCTCTTCTTGCCACTCTTGCATAAAGGCCAGATTAGTGCAGTATACAACTGATTGTTGTCCTATGGACAGTCTCCCCCCTCAGCTGTAGATCTCTGCAGTTCATCCAGAGTGATCACGGGCCTCTTGGCTGCATCTCTCATCAGTCTTCTTCTTGTATGAGCTGAAAGTTTAGAGGGACGGTCTGGTCTTTGTAGATTTGCAGTGGTCTGATACCCCTTTAGTACCTCGGACCTGCCTGGTGCGTTCCTTGTTCTTCATGATGCTCTCTGCGCTTTAAAAGCAGACCTCTGAGACTATCACCGAGCAGGTGCATTTATACGGAGACTTGATTACACACAGGTGGATTCTATTTATCATCATTAGTCATTTAGGTCAACATTGGATCATTCAGAGATCCTCACTGAACTCCTGGAGAGAGTTTGCTGCACTGAAAGTAAAGGGGCTGATTATTGTGCACACCCAATTTTTCAGTTTTTTATTTGTTAAAAAAGTTTGAAATATCCAATAAATTTCATTCCACTTCATGATTGTGTCCCACTTGTTTTTGATTCTTCACAAAAAAATTAGTTTTATATCTTTATGTTTGAAACCTGAAATGTGGCAAAAGGTCGAAAAGTTCAAGGGGGCCGAATACTTTTGCAAGGCACTGTATATACAGTGGTTTGAATAAGTTTACACACCCATGCTAAAGTTGATTAAAAAGAGGAATAAAAACACCACTTTTTGGAAAATGATCTTAATGCCTTAATTAAAAAAAAATTAGGAAAATCCATTCATCCACATTTTCTTTGTGATTGAATAATGTATTGTAAATAAATAAATGTTCTTCCTTAAAATAACGGAGGCATAAGTATACACACCCCTATATTAAAATCCCATAGATGCAGGCAAATTTTCAGTTATTTCATGGATCAGGATACTATGCATCCTGATTAAGTTCCCTTGGCCTTTGGAATTAAAATAGCCCCCCCAACATCATCACGTACCTTCACCATACATAGAGATAGGCATGGGGAACTTCTCATAAGATCATCTCTCAATGCAAATCAAACCAGCTATTAAGCTAACTGAAGTAAAGCCATGTCCATCTCTAGGTATGGTGAAGGGTATGTGATGATATGGGGTTATGGCCAAGGGAACTTTATCAGGATGCATAGTATCCTGATCCATGAAATAACTGGCTTTTAAAAATAAAAATGTGCCTCTATGGGAATTTAACATACGTAAGTGTGTGTATGCTTATGCCCCCTGTATATTAAGGAAGAACATTTATTTACAATACATTATTCAAAGTTTTAATTGAGGCATTAAGATTTTTTTTATTCGTCTTTTAATACAACTTTAGCAGGGGTTTGTAAACTTACTCTAGCGACTGTATATATCAACAAAAATCTTTTAAATGAAACTTGGAAATATGACATTTAGTAAGTTTATGAATAAAGTGTAGTTTTCTAAAAATATATTACTTATTGCATGCATGTTTATGAAGGCAAAATAAACCATTTTAGAAAACAGTCCTTAGGTGAAACTGAAAAAAATGTATAAACTTTTTTTGCACCTTTACTGAAACCAGTTTACAAAACGCAACTAGGCAATAAGCGTTTAAAACAATGTACATATTAGACTGCATTCATGTGGATTGGTTTATTCTTTCATTGCACTGACGGTTGCATATAAATTATTCTCCAAAGACTACCAGAGAAGCAAGTCAGCTAAATGCAGATTCTCCTATACCAAGTAAATAAAATGGCCGATGAACTGAAAAACTCATGCATGCAGACAACACTCCCACCTGGCGGTAGCTTTGTAAAAGTCAGTTCATAAGGTTACAAAAGGTAGATTATCCAAGTATTGGAAATAAAATGCATCAAGCTCCAATTTCCACAGTGATTATTTGAATGCATTATGCTAAAAATGCAACCCACACGTTTTAATTAAGACTGCGAGATTAGATAGATTTTCAAAACATTAAAAACTTTAATAAAAGCAGAATCAAACAGGGGTGAACTGAACACATGGATTTGAAAACAGTTTTAATCTAAACAAAAAGCTGTAATGGGACGGGTGGAAAAAATAATTTACAGATAACAGTCCGTGACATTTCTCCAAAAAAAATACTTTGTCACGAAAGTGTTTAAGATCAAGAAACTCAAGCAATCGAGTCCCATGCTGCCCGACACTGCCACCAATATTCCCTAAAACCCTGAGTTCATGATGCAAAAATAACACATCTGGCTAGTTTGCAAGAAACAAACTCAATGCGGAGTTGGGAAGCAGCGACTGATTAACGTTACGGCTTTACAAATGGTTCAAAGCAAGTCTTTTCCCAACATAACAAAAGTACAATTCAATAATTCACAATTCTTAGTAGTAAAGTCCATAATGTGTGGAATAAGAGGACAGATGGGGACAGGATGGGGGAGCCAGGGTCCAGAGGACAGTCTCATTCATTCCGTGTGGGTGATGGGCACTGCTCCTTTATCTGAACTCAACAAAGACCCCCCCCCCCTCATGTGTGTGCGGGTGTGTGTAAATTCAAGTTCGCTGTAATCAGAATTTCCCCCATGGACATCACAAAACTTGAGGGAGCCCCTAATACCCACCACTGAATCCACCACCACCCCGGCCGTAGCCACCGCCGCCTCTATTGTAAGGAGGCGCGCTCCTGTGAGCGTTGTAGGTGCCCTTCACTGCACCATAACTAGAGTGCTGCTGTCCGTAACCATCCCCAAAGTCACCATTACTGTAACCACCCCCCATCTGGGTGTCATATCCTCCCTCGTCGTATCCCCCATATCCCCCGTATCCTCCACCGCCACCACCGTTGTAACCCCCGCCATAGCCGTAGCCGTCTCCGTAACTGCTGCCATAGCCGCCTCCGTAGCCGCCACCACCTCCTCTTCCACCGCCATAGCTTTGCATCCCCCTGCCTCGACCTCTTCCGCGGCCACCGGTGGACATCTCTTGCTTGGTCAGAGCTTTCTTCACCTCCACCTTGTTCCCATTGATAACGTGGTACTTTGTCAGCACCGCTTTGGTGGCGGAGTCGGTGTCCTCGAAGAAGACAAAGCCGAAGCCCCTCTTCCTGCCGGTCTGCTTGTCAGAGATGATCTCGGCCTTCTCCACCACGCCGAACTGGGAGAAGTACTCGGTCAGGTTGTCCGCCTCGATGTGGTCTTTCACACCGCCGACAAATATTTTCTTAACGTTGGCGAGGATGTCAGGGTTATTAGCATCCTCTCGTGCTATGGCCCTTTTCAATTCCACGTCGTGGCCTTCGACGACATGTGGCTTAGCCGCCATTGCAGCGTCGGCCTCCTCCGGCGTCGAGTAGGTGATAAAGCCGAAACAGCGGGACCGGCCGAGCTGCTGGTTCATGACCACAACGCAGTCGTTAAGCGAGCCAAACTGCTCAAAATACTTGCGTACGCCATCTTCTGTGGTCTCCACGTTGAGGCCTCCGACAAAAAGCTTGCACAGTTTGGTGGCCATGATTAAATTTCGTCTGAGGATGGTAAGCAGAGACCGTCCCTCTTCGTCTTCTTCAATGAGCAACGTTAGGGCGGGCCGTTTGGTTCACTTACCATCGTAAGACGTTACCGTCGCTGATTGGTCACCTTGAAAAAAATCACCAGTCTCATTGGCTCACAAGCGTTTCACGTTGTTGCTGCCTTCGAGTGCTGTCGGAAATCTTAGGTTACATTGCTGAAGAGTAAGGAAACTTTGCATTTCAACAATTTTGTGGTCGTTCGTTTTGTTTTAGTACACTACAGAGCACATTAATAAAGCTGTCCCGATTTATGAACCTAATTTTATATCATTGGTACTGCATAACCACCGAACACAGCATATATGACGATTATTTAAATGTATCAGCCATCACTTCCACCGCGGTTAACATAGACCTGATGCTCTTAGAGAAGTGTTTTTATGCAGTAATTTTACTACGTGAAACTGAAAGTAGGCATTATATATTAACTATTTAATATAAAAAAGGGCATGCACATTTTCTAATATATATGATCTGGTGTGTTGCCTAGAAAAGGGCTATATCTAACTAACAATGGATATTTATTTATTGCTTCAGGACAGAGAGACGTTGGTTGACTAGTGTGACAAGTAGGCACACTGGTCTTGAACCCATAGCAAAAATAAAATAAGAACATACACTGACCCAACAGAACAATGCCAACCCACTTTGGTGATTTTTGCTCTTTTTACAAAATATAAATGGTTCACTGTATATGTCTAACATGTTACTCTGTGGCTGTGAACATTTTTCAAATATGGTCTTAATTGTGAGTTGAATGATCAGTGCTTAACATCTCAGATGTGTGCTTTTAAGTTTTGAAATAGTTTAAATTACAGTTAAATTAGCTCTGAGATAGCTTTGATAAGTCAATTTTATTTATATATTACAAATTTCCTTCAAGGGGGCTTTACAATTTGTACAGTATACAACATCCTCGGTCCATTAATGTCAGATTAAGAAAATCAAAATTCCCCTAGGAGGAAACCTTAGAAAGAGGGAGGAGGGATCCCTCTTCCAGGACAGATAAAATGTTTAGTACTTCAATAACGTAACATCCTCTTCCTTTTTTATTTTAGACAGGGAGAACTGGTCACACTGGTCTTGATTCCATTGCAAAAATATGAAAAAGGAAGCACCAGCACACTAAGTCAACATATCAAACGATAAATAGTGCTGACCCTCTCTGATTTTTGCCTCAAAGGGCTGTGATTGGTTTAGGTTAGCTGAAGTCAGTCTTTTCACAGTAATTGAAACTTGTCTCAGCCCCTTTCCCCAAAGAGCAATTGGAAAAAGACTATTCAATGTGCTTCTCTTATATAGTTCAAAAGAATCCACAACACATTAATGCATGTTGCAACACGCCCATGTTGGGAGCCAGTACTAGCAGTTGTAGCCATTTTCTGCAGATTAACTAGATTTGTCACCTGGAGAGCGGCAGTGTCGGTTTTGCAAAGACATCCGACTTTTAAACTAGATCATGTTTTTTAGGTATTTGTTTTAAATGTAGCACTAGCACCACACTCTGCTCTTATCTTTGATGTGACTCCCAACTCAGATTCTACAATGTTAAAGGGAGTTTCAGACTTCTAGCAGGCTATGGAGCATTTCTTTTTATTTTTTAATTTGTCCTGGTTTTGTCTTTTGCACATGCACATGATACCCACTCCTGCTAATGACTACACTGTGCCACTGACCTACACGTGAACAATGCAAGATTTTAAATACTAAAATATCAGCTTGGCAATGCACTTAAACATGTGTTAGACCTCCAGGATACACACAATGCTTCTTGGTGACTACCACTGAATGTAAACAATGTGTTCACATGTGAACTCCACGGGGCTCCTGTAAAATGCATATATACATACATGACACCCATCACAAAATTTACAGTTTGCAAATCCTTGGGTTCCCCTTGAAACTTTGCACTACCACAGCCCAGCCAAGTTGCTTATACCTGCATCAAAAAAATGGCATCTCCAACATGAACCTGGTTGAGTAAATTATCAAAACCATAACTTTTGATCTTTGGCCTCATTTCTGCAAACCTTATCTGTCCAATCAGTGTTACCACCACCTTATTTTGACTCCATGACAGGTAGCACTAGGGGAGACAACCAAAATATCCTCAGTGTAAATAAGCAACATTACAAGTCTGTGTATAAAAATATATAATTTATTGTAGATTCATAAAAATCACGGCCAACATTAGAGAGGCTTCCTTTTCTTATGGGATGATCAGAAATCGTCAAGCACTGTTATCCTATAAAAAAGGTAAGAGAACAAAAGTAAAATTGTCACGCCACCCCCCCACAAGAGCATCACTTACAGCATTTTGTCATGATGCATAGCAAGTTGTGTCACTAGTGCTCCTGAATCGTCACAGTACATTACAGCATATAAAAATACCCTTCCTCCAGTTTTATAATACTAAAGGGGTGCTTTTGTGTTGGGAGTTTGCTTGTTTTTCATATCCTTCCAGCAAAGACCTTAAGTATACATTCAACTTTTAAAGACAATTATACAATAAAAATTCTGTAATAAGAATTCTTAAACCAAGTTTATTTATGCCCCGTAACCTGCTAAATGCTAATGTTGGTGCATTAAAAGCACTAGTGCAAAAGAATGTTTACCTAGCTACTTACATTCAGCAACACTTCCTGTTGTCTTCAGGTGCAGTAGTGCGTTTTAATAGAGTAAACTCCGGTAAAGTTTGCAGCCTTTAGTCCAGTTCTAGTTAGTTTACACTACACTGCATCAAGCTGCAGCGGTGAACTGCATGGATCCGGTCAGCCAATAGACTTTCAGAAAATACAGTACATCTAGTTTAAGTCAACACCCCCCCATAATCCTGTTTAATGGTAGTTCAACACTGCAACCTGAAGGTCTTGTATCTTGCACATCAAGGCCTCTACTTCCTGATTAAGTTACTGTAAGACATAAGTTACTGTAAGCATGTTAAAGTTGTTTCTCTGGGCCTACATGCAAAGATTGTTTAAGCAACTTACATTTCATCAACACATACCACAAAAGAAACTCAGTTATTCCTAATTTGAACAAAAAAAAAGAAAAGAAAAGAAATACAGCCACAGTACCAAGTTTGTTTTAAAATAAAAACTAGACTTAAAAAACCAAGACAAACATTGTTAAACTTTTATTTTGAATCCCACAGTGCCCAATATGCAAATTCTTTCTCCCAGGCCAAGGTAAGTGGTCTTAAAATAAATCTGAGGTCAAAAGGTGATAAAAGATTAATACACTTACATTTTTTTATGACAAGGTTTAATACCAAATACTTGCCTGTCACAGTCCTTTTAATTAAAGAGGACAAACACTCCAATATAGCACTGTGCTGGACATTGGGAGTCATTTACAATTGCACTGGGACACTGCGTTATCAAAATTCCCCTAAACTTTATAACCCACCAAATCTTCAATAAAACTTTTTCGGAATAAAACCCATCTTAAACCACACTGGGGAATCCTGGGGAAAACTGACTTCACCTGAGGGGGAGAAGGCACAACCACTCTACGGTCCCCCAGTCGTGGAGAAACACACCCCATCGTTTTCAGGGTGATGTCCTCATGCCCAGGTTACCGTAGCAACCTGGAGGAGATGGGAAAGAAACAGAGTGAGAGACTGGACAGAGCAAAGTTTTCTGGAAGAGACACCAATTTACTCGTTCCATTATTTCATTTAAAAAAAAAAAAGGTGGAACAAAATTTGGGTCCCCTTCCACCCACGTTAAGTTCAAAGACCAAATTAAGTAACCCCCTCCCCATTTTGTTTTTATTTAATATTAGCTATATAAGACGCATTAAGCTATGATTAAAGTGTCAGTTACGTTGTTCAAAATTAACTGAAGGCACACTTGTGCACCATCTCATAAAGATATTCCATACATGGTTGACCAACACAGAGTGAAGACAGGTTGATTTACATACCTAGTTTGCTGGATGTGGATATCCTAAAGAGATATTTCAGACTCCTATCACAATCGACCCCAGGTAATCAACAGGGTCCTGATGTATCCTATAAACAAACTGCTACGGCTATTATGGCTGGGATAGCATACTGGAATACGAGTAAGAACACCTAATAGGAAGTAGGAATAATCAGATAAATATCAGAGCCCTCATGCCCACAAATTGATATTAAAATATGTCAAAAAGGAAAAATATATTTGAAAAAGGTCATATTAGCAATGTCTAAAAACACAATTTTAAAACAAGGTCAAACCCTACAAAGCCTACATGCATTGGCTGTGGGTAACCATTCTGTAACCATTTCACCCACCTGAATGTAAGGGAATAAACGGGGAAAGATGCCATGTAACTAAGGCAAGATGGTGTCACTTATAAAACCTGTGAATAAACTTGAAGCCTGGTTAAATAAGTAAAATAAACTAAGCTAAGTGGTATAACGTTTTATTTAAAATGAACATACATAAGCATACCAAAGTGTTTTAACAGTAGGTTTTGTTCTCCAGACATGAAAGTATACAATATACATTAGATATTGCTACAGGGAATGAAAAATGAACAATATTTAGACTGAAACTATTACTATGCGTAAGGAGAGTTTGGGTACAGTATGGGGAAGGAAACAAGGAAACTGGATCCTGCCGTATCACGTTCCCGCCTTTGCTGAATGACCCAAGTAGATAATCATACAAGTTGGTGTTATATGACAAGCTATGAAACCACAAAACATGCTTTCTCATCCTCATACATTGAAATTACACGAAGATTACTCCAGGAAACAAAATCTAATTGCTTAAAATGCAAATATTAGGATAATGAGCAAAACAATCCTACATTTGCAAAACAACGAGTGAACGCAAATAAAAAATATTCAACTCTAAACCACAACTACACGCGTTGGCGTGGGTACATAATAAAAAAAGGGATCACTGTATGTTTTATTCTTCATTTTTAACGTGTCCTAGTTGAACGGCAACGACTGCTCGTTATTATCAGGTTTGTTGGGAAGTGACCTTCCTACCTGTTTGGGGTTTGAGGTCTGAAGGTTAGGGGGTCTCTGTGTCCGTATCTCTGCCATTGTTGGATTTCACGGCAGACGCCCCGTTACTGAATTTGATTTTGGCGTCCAAATCCTTGCTGGATGTAATTTATGGCAGGGATGGGGGGTGGTTAATTTGTGCGGACTCATTTAGTAGCCGCCGCCGTAGCCACCCCTTGGGTAACCCCCACCGCCGCCGCCACCTCGTGTGTAGGGAGCAGCGCTCCTTTGACCGCCGAAGGGTGGCACTTTCATGGGGCCATAACCAGAAGAATGCTGGCCATAACCGCTGCCAAACTCGTTGTAGCCGTTTCCACCGCCGTAGCCACTTGTTTGCTCTCCGTAACCACCCCCGTAAGGTCCGCCGTAACCTCCGTAGCCGCCACCGCCGCCACCACCGTTGTAGCCGCCGCCATTTCCGTAGTTGTAGTTTCCGCCATACTCCCTGCTGCCGTAGCCATTTTGATTTCCCCTCATGCCTCCTCTACCTCTTCCTCTCGGCGCCATACCGGTTCTGTTGGCCGCCTGCATCTCCTGCTTGGTCAGGGCTTTCTTCACCTCAACTTTGTGTCCATTGACGGTGTGAAACTTGACCACAACCGCTTTGTCGGCTGCGTCGTGGTCGGTGAAGTAAACAAAGCCGAAGCCTCTCTTCTTTCCGGTCTCCTTCTCCGAGATGACTTCGGCCTTCTCGATTTGGCCGTACTGGGAGAAGTAGTCGCTCAGATGTTCCTCTTCGATATCGTCTTTCAGACCGCCAACGAAGATTTTCTTCACCTTTGCTAGGGCCTCTGGTTTGTTGGCGTCTTCTCTCGCCACGGCCCGCTTCACCTCAACCGAATTGCCGTCGACGGTGTGAGGCCTTGCCGCCATTGCTGCATCGGCCTCCTCTGGTGAAGAGTAGGTTACAAAGCCGAAACAGCGGGATCGCTGCAGCTGCTTGTTCACGACGACAACGCAGTCGGTAAGCGATCCGTACTGCTCAAAATGCTTGCGCAGGCCATCGTCGTCGGTGTCCACGTTTAGACCCCCGACAAAAAGTTTGCAAAGCTGGTCAGACATTTTTGAATAACGACAGGCTGATTTTCATCCAATGTACGCTAATCTCAAAATGGTGGTGGGGGATGAACGCAGCTGTTTTTATACCCGACGCGGGTTTTTTTTCCAGGATGCTGAAGCAATGTTCCGCCCTACTCTACCGTTGATTGGTTTACCCTGAAATTCATACCCTGACCTCAACCAATCACAGTCCTCGTGGCTAACCCTAACCAACAAAGGCAACGAGAACCAGCCAATCGGAGGGACAGTAGGGCGGGTCATGTCATCGCCATCCTAGAAAAATTGGTGTTGTGACGACAGACTAGCTCAAAGAATCGGTAACACCTCTTCCGGTCCACTACTCTTTGTGTTGTTGGACAAAAGACATCTGCCTTTATGTTTAAAACGAGATTATGAAATGTGAATTTAGATATAAAATATAAGTATGAAATACTATAGACAATACATTTACACAGTACGTTGTATGGAGTCGCAGGACGGTTACATGTGAAAAATGCAATGGCAAGATCAGCCACTTTCTTTCTGCATACGGCTTTCTTCTGATGTGGTCCAGAAATAATGCTCACAAATCGTTATTAAACAAAACAAATTGCTATGGGGTCATGAGTAACATTAGCCTACATGAGTGTCAAGCCAAAACCACATTTTCAGCCGAAAATAAATTGAAATAGTACGGTCTCTTGTGTGAATAAAGTTTAAAAGCTGAGCCAGTGCCTTTAGGATTGTATATAAGGCATTGAGACATGGGTGCTGATATCAGTATATCTCCTGATGGGTGCTGATATCAGTATATCTACTGATATCAGCACACGTCTCAATGAATAAACGTCGTCATATTTATCAGCAAACATCATCTTGATTGGTTCAAGAAGTTGTTTCATTCAGAAATGTTTCAATTGAAGTAGAGGTTTATAGCAGTGAGTTAAAAGGCAACATAACAAAAAAGTCGGTCAATTAATCATTACACTACTTAAAATGAGGTCTATTCTCACTAGTCGAATAGTCTTAATTGAATAGTCAATCAAAATATTTTTTTAGTCAATCAAAATATTTTTTGTTAATAACCAACCAAAGGTTTAAGTAACAAACTGGTTCCACTTCCCCAAATTTGAGGATTTGTTCTCTGTTTATTATCACTGTAATTTGAATATTGACTATTGGGTCAAACTACACTATTTTAAGATGTTGCATCAGGCTCTGGAAACTTGTATTGGGCATACAGATAAGTGATCATCCCTACAGTATATTACCATCTGTAAGCATGCATTTTACTACTAGACAAAAAAAAAACCACACAGAACGCTGACCTCTTCAGACCATGGAGATGTAGTTTCAGGTGAAAGACAACACTTGGTTGCATTTCCATGTCAACAGAATTGCATTGAATCATTAATGTCACCACACCCACACTGCTTATGGTAATGCTGATGTTAGAGCCCACAGAGCAAAGTAGACATTACAAATAATCAAACACTGAAATCAAAGTTCACTAAGATCTTTATGAGGCATATTGCTCATGAAACCATTGCTTTATCTATTTCTACCCACACAAATACACAGGACAGTCTGTGTCTTTACAGATACAGTTTAAATCATTTATGGACACAAATGAGGCAACTTTTGGTTCGTCAATAAACAACAAATGTGACTAGAAAACTGATCCAGTTTAACATGAAACTGCATTTTTGGATTGCTTAGTGTGGGTGTTTAGGGATGTGAATTAGTTTAAACTGAAGTCCAGATTTGTGTACATCATGTTTCAAGTCCATCCATTCTTTACAGTAGATTTTTAAAGTTATAGGACAAGTCATTTTATCAGATGACCAAAAGTTTTGAGTTTGCAAGAAAAGGCAGGATGTTTCAACCACCAGCCTATTCAAGGTTTCCTGCCTCTGAACACATTTTTTAAATAAAGGCAGGTATGTGTATGAAACTACATGTAATGTAGAAGCAGTTGGTGTACCTTCACGCTACGTAAACCCTGTAGTGTTGGTGCCGCAAGCAGCTTCAACATACACAGAGCACAAGACTGAAAAGAGTCAGCAGTCTCTCTTTATTATCTTGTTCATTGTTGGAAAAATAGTTATAAATTTAAACTATTTGGGCCATGTTAAAATAACTAACTAGCTTTAACTTTAAACAGAACAAATATCCAAAGTTCACTAGAGTTCTAAAAATGGCAAACCTCACACACAAAAGGAAGACAATTTGTTTAATAAAAAAAAAATAATACATCAGAGATGGTTGTCTTGTTTAAATATTGCGTAAATTTCATTATGGTAGAAAATACACCACAATTAATATTACCAAGTTCGTGAAATGGATTCCTCAGAAATGAGAAGTTTTACTGAACAACCAGTTAACTTGAGTATATTGTGGGTTATATCAGGTTTACAACACCCAAGAAGACTTGTTCAGTTTACACAGCAATCATCGTCAAAGGTTAATCTTTGTTGTCGTAACTTGTCCCCAAAACCACTGAATTTATACATGAGGATGATCAATTCCTATCTAATATTTACACTTGAAAAGGAGCCTGCTGCGGCCCAAATCAAGCTCCGATTTCACAACCGATGGGGGGGATGAAATGCAAAAAGGTAGGCAGTTTAAATGGAGGCATTTAACATATACCCCCCCTCCCCCCAACGACCCACGAAGAAAACTTTGCTAGACGACAAAGGATGTCAACAGCATGCATCACAGAATGAGATGCTACCATGTAGGAGGCCAGCCATTTTTTTGTTTGTTTCTAAAAAGGCCCAAATCTTGACTTGGTTAATCCAGTTAATGGAAAGAGTTAACACAGTCCTGCAATTACAAAGTAACAAAGGAACACCACTAGTGAAAAGTCAAAGTAACCTCAACAAGTTTTTATTTGTTGTAATAAAATCAAATATCTAACTAGCAGTTTTTCACCCCCTCAGTCCTTGTCTTTAGTCTCTAAACTAAAGCGAGGGCCTTTAAAAAGCCTTTTTCTCTAGTCACATCAAAAAAAGCAGTCTGAAAGGAGAGGATCCCCGTTTCTGTGTGATAAAATTGGAGAGGGGAAGGAAATTGATCATGTTTTGGGAGGGGGGGATTGTGGGAAATCTCAGGTGTGTCTGTGGGTGGGGAGAAGGCCACTGGATCACAGCTCCACAGGTGGCTCCGAGTAGGCTGGGTCACAGGTAATGAACGACGGGCCATATTTGATCACGTTGATACTCAGACGGGTTATCTGAGTGATCACATGATATAGACCTTCTCAGCCTGAGAGAAGTTGAAGACTTCTTTGGTTCTGGGACACACCACTTTGTCATCTTGGCGGATGGACAGAAGGGACTGGAAGAAGCACAGGATAATAAATTAGACAGAAAAACATTTATCTGATTTTTCTTGCTTCCATATGGCATTTTAAAGCGTTTTAACAGACAGAAATAGCTTTAGGTCATAATCTCTGTACTTTTGGATGTAGTTCATCTTGCGGTGTACTCACATTGTAGCCGTAGACATATCCATTAGGCAGCATCATTGGAGGGTTGTTTTCATTCATGACCTCCCCAGAGATCTTACAGACTAGTCTGGAGTTGGCGCAGTGGGCCATGGGTAGCGGTTGGGCCAACTTGTTAAGGGATTTACTGCACACTGGGCAGTCTGGGTTCTTAGAGGTACCATCCTCCTTGTAGCACTGACTGGAACGGGCACAGAGGTTAAGGAAAATGGAAATGTCGGTGGAAATAATAATCCACACAAAAAAGGTTTTTAAGCTTAATAATTAGGCTAAGTTATCAAGCATTTTATGAAGCGTTTCCACTTTCACTACACAACAGATGCGGGAGGGGGGAGGAATGAGTCATGTGTGATCAAGACCTCATTTGATAGACTTTAACTGTAGCCACCTACACATGCCACTGAGACACAGGAACATTTTGATCTTCGTTTAGATCTTATGTCAGTATTCACCATTTAGTTTCATTCACAATAAAAAAAGAAAACAACAAAACATAGAAAGATTGGCTGCAGAGATGAAATCAAAAGGTCACAAGCAACTTCTTTTTTTTTTTTTTTAAATAAAATAGGTAGGATACGGTGTCTTGATGGCAGACAGACCGGCCTGTAGGGTGATAGTGAAGACAGAGTTGTTTCCCAGCTGGTGC
This sequence comes from Percina caprodes, assembly GCA_013375575.1. Lineage (NCBI taxonomy): Eukaryota > Metazoa > Chordata > Actinopteri > Perciformes > Percidae > Percina > Percina caprodes. The sequence continues at coordinate 5,299,396 of JABXJD010000003.1, read as the reverse complement.
AGTCTGTAGTTGTCATATCGGAACTGCTGGATCAGCATCTTCCAGCGGGCTGGATCCAAAAGATCCTGAAGGAACAGAAATAACAAACAAGGGAGTTTTACAGTAACCGCTCAATCAAGACAAACTTCAGACCCAGTACTCTACTCTTCTCCTACGGGTTGTTTTATTATCCTAATCACCCAACGTTTATTCCCGATGTACACGGTGTAAACGGCAACACACACCAGGCAATAGCCCTGTAATGGGTGGTCTGTAGCCAGGATGTTCCAATCCCAGGAGGTAATAGTGATACACACGCTGTTGTGTGTTGCCCTTGAAAGGTTGTTTCTCTGCATCCCAAAGCATTTTCACTACAAAACGCATCCTACAAGTTCAATGTAAGTGCATTTTCTAAACTAAGTTACAGATGCAATTTAATCCTTTTAATGGGCTGTCAGCTGTGGTGGCAACATTATTATTGAGCCTGATTTGTTCACATGTGACTATGTTTTCACGCGTGTGTGATTTGTGAAGAGACATAAGGGCATTTGTTTCCAAAGACAAAAAAACTAACTCAAGAAAAATAACTGGTAATTTAGCAATACATGTGAAGCAACAGACATGTTGGCAGAGGACAGAGATTATCTTCCTGCTTCTGTCTCATTGGCACAGCAAGCTGTCACACTAGTTTGGCTTGGTCCATCTCTTTTGCTTGCAGAAAACACTAAATGCTTTCTGAGATAAAGCATTGTTGTTTTGGTGCCATGGTACAATTCTGTGTCTCCACGGATTTCTAAGTGGAAGTTTAAAAATAACAACACTGCTACTAAAAGCAGCTACTCACGGACAATCAGCTGAAGAGTGAACAGAGTTAATTTGTTTTAGAAGGCAACAGAGGCCCTCTAGTGGCTGGTCTGTTGCTTGGCTTGATCTCCATAAAGTGGCACACTTAAAAATAAATCAGAAAACAACATAAGTGCGATGATTTTAGCTCCATCATCTATGTCATTGGCATTCCCAAGTGTTAAGTTTCGCGTGAATTACTTTTAAAATGGTAGAAGCTCAGATGAGTATACTGTAATATTGCACATACTGTGCCTGACCACACATTTCATACATGTACATATTTCTACTAGTAAAGACTAGGTTTTACCTTGTAAGGGGAGATATGTGTATCTGATGGGAAGGCCAGCATGCCCATCACCTGCCGAACCTCGTCCAACTGTCCACCCTCCGCTTGGCTAAAATGCTTCCTTGCATGTCTGATATACACAGAGAGAGACAAACACGATTAGTAGGTGATACAATAATGGTTAAAATAAAGAAAAAGTTGAAGTTGGTGCAAGTTTTCAAGGCATTGTTACCTGACTGCATCCATGCGTTTGTTTTGTCTAATGAGCTCAATGAACTCCTGGATTCTCAGACTGAACTCAAGACAACTCTGCCAAAGAAACAGACAAATGATTCCAGTAAGTAAGTGCTGCCAATTTCTCATGAACTTTATGAGCAGAGAGAAAACTGATCCCTTTCATTCAAGAAGCACTGGTAGATTCAAGATGCCTTTCAAATGGGTTTTTGAAACCCCAATCCTAACACTTTTACTGGGAGCGGTTATAAATAATAGTTAGTAATGCTAATAGTAGCATTGAGCTGGAGCTTCACCAGACCAAATTTCACAAATGCTCAACAGAAAATCAAAGATATTTTTTTGTAGCGTCGGCATCTCAAACTTTGACTACCCATATAAATATTCTGCCCTTTATGAAGTGCACTCTCAAAGAACCAGCTAACTGGTTATATCTTGGTGGAGGTCTGCGCTCTCCTGAGTACTTTCTGGTTAAATAGGACTATTTTAGGATTAAAACTTTCACTTGCTGCCACAGCCACAAGGGCAAAACGCCCAGGAAGACTAATTACATGTTAATGGGTCTAAGCACAACAACTGCAGATTCTTGTTTAGAAAGTGCAGAAAGTTGCAACATACACAACCAATTAGCATTTGTCCATATAATTCTGCTTGTTGAAATACTTGACTTACACCTATGCAGTTATTTTGTTTGTTTGTCATGGGTATGACTTTTAAGTATTTGTCAGGACTTAACTTGGATTTGTGAAGTAAAATCTGACTCTTGTAAATGAGCTACCTTCATCTTGCGGAGGCGGGACTTATTGTCATGGCACCAGGCTAGGCAAGTGGCTGTCTCCTGCCTCTCCAGAGACTCCTCCACCTCCTTAGCTGTGAGGAACATCTCAATGTTGACCAGATCCTAAAAATACAGGAATGGATGCATTAATAGAGAAGGCATCAGGTATCAGGGTGACACAAGTCACAACACACACATATACAATAAATGTCTATTAAGTTAAACTTAACTTTAAGCTTAATATGGTCAGTGAGTTTTCTAGCATGTTTTCAAAGGCAAATTACTATATGAACTCAAAGAGCTCCTGAGTCTCCAGACAGGTACCTCTATACCGCTCTGTCTGGCCAGTTTAACAGCTGTGTTGTAGTAGCCGCAGCGCAACAAATGCTCCACCATCATTCGATCCATGCGTTTCTTCTTCCACAGGTTGACTGAGGCCGGCTGGTCGCTGCTGTGCTCCTTCAAGTGCTCAATGCGACGCTTACACAGTTTGGCACTCTCGTCTTCTGCTTGGATGGACTCTGCAGCCTACAGACACACATGAACAAGAATAATCAAGATATTTGTAAAAAGCTCAATATGCATCATGTAAATCAGAAATACTAGTTCATAATGATGGGCTCTCAATAGCCAATATATCCGTAAAATTAAGAGCTCCCGTTTTCTTATTTATGTGATCTCTTTCTGCAGGAAATTAACCAAACATAATATGTAATAAAGATTTCTGAACAGGAAGAAACACAGAACTTCTTATACACCTTTTGCACTGCTGATCACTGCAAACCGATGTTATAATCGGAGCCTGGCTGCCCTCACAGTGATGCCAGACTGCAAGACTTTTCACACCTTGAACATCATTGAGGAGAGGCCATAATAAACAGTTGCTTCCTGTTCTGCACATAAACTCTTAGGTGGTGGAGGTAAGTTGGGTGTCATTAACATAAAAGGCAAGGGGCACGGTTTATTTTCATTGCTGCATGTCATATTTATATTAGAAAATGTTTTCTGAAGTGACATAGAGGTAAGTAAACAGTGATTATATCATACAGTACAAATGACTCCCACCTAGCACACAAGTGTAGTGTCTAGTGTGACCTAGCCTTCAACACAATGAATTCAGGGCTTATATTTCACAATGTACCTGCTGGACAATATGGTGGTAAAAAAAGAACTGCAAAGTGTGTTTTGGTCACTTGTTGTCTACAGTTTTAGAAAGGCTTAATAGAAGAACCAGCCAGGCAGCATTTCTGAGGATTTAACTATGGCAACGGTTATACTATTATAAAGAAACCACAGCAACAATAAAGTGCTTTTGTCAACAAGGGTGAGTAACAGTTGGCTCTAGCTGAAGGGAGATAAGACACTGCTGGTGGTGTAAGTACTAGGGTCAATACCAGTGCTTGTACTTTTTAAGGACAGAGTAGAATAAATTTGAAATTTAAATGGACAATAGATTTTTTTCCTGTTGTATCTCTATCCACCCAAGGCCAGATTTTGATGATGAAGACATGATTGTTGTGATAAACCTTTCACAAACATAGCTGCACTTTCCAGCTTTGTTAATTTAATCACTAACAACTAAAATAATGGAGGCAACACCACTATTGTAAAATTAGTTAGAAATTAAACACACAAAACAAGCAATAACACCAAGAGAGTCAGTCGCTCCGAAGCTAATCACGTCATTCTCTCACTTGCTTTAACACACACACGCACACACGCCGGCCCTGCTATTAGATCGACTCACACACCAACGCAAGTATAGACTTCAGGCCACTTAAGTAGGCTTTGGCAAAAGCTCTGTGTGGAGCCTTTGCAGAACCATAAAAGAAGCTTTAGCCAGGCCTTAGTCTGCAAGGAAATATACTCACCAGGGACTGTGGGTGTTTGCTGATACAGTTTTTATGTGTGGACCCAAATATTTGGTTTTTACTGTACAACAAATCAAAATCTATACATGAAAACACTTAAAAGTTGACAGTGATTACATTGCTGTGTGAAAGTGTGTGTATGTACAGTATGTAAATCCCTCACCTTCCTCTTCAGGGCGCTGAGTTTCTCCACCACACCATCCAGCAGTGACACCACCGAGTCGACCACTGGGAAGCTGCTCAGCGTCTTCTCCAGCTCTGCAACAACCATTGTCACGTGACTTGTCTCCCGGTCGATGTTCTTCTGAGCCGCCCTAAAACGCTTGTTCAGAGTCTCGTACGGCACCTGCAAGGACAATGCCATTGGTGATTTACCTCTGTGTATCACGCATTCAGGTTTTGAAGTGTCAAAGAGCAAGCATGTCACTCACTACAATTTTACAAAACATCATTAGTAAACAAATGACCTATAGCTGATCATGGTTCGTATTTTGTGAAAGGTAGAAAGTTGTTAGATAATTAAGTTATAATGGATCTCCTACAAAACAAAAACTGTATTCTGAGTGTTGGGGTAACCCCGTAGACAGAAGCCATTTTCATAGATGTCCTATCTTGTAGGGTCTAAAGAAGCTGGAGCAGACGCAATCACATAAAAACTAGGAATGAACAGTCTACCTAAATAAATACTGATAGACTTTTCTTCATTAAAAGGATAACAAAAATGAAATTTCCTTTCAAATACATAAAATAAAAACTTATTCCCCTGCTGTTAATGTTTCTTTCAAAGAGTTCACCTGCAGTTAGAATGACATTTACACTATCAGCAGTTTGCTCTATGATGTGTCTTCTAGTAACCTAATTCCCTCAACGGAGACACATTAAAGCAGAAAGCAGATAACTGGTCCCTGACTGCAACAATCCTGTATTTCTGGCTACTGCTATCTACAGAATATTCTGTCATTGCTACATTAAATTTCACACAGTATTATGTTAATAAGGATTTATAGCTCTAGTACATCTCTCATTTCTACCGTACCAACTTGAATCAACATGATCTACTTATGTACTTTTTTTTTTTAATCTAAAGGCCATGATCTATTATAGCATTGTTCCACCAAGCAGTCTGGTTCAGCTGAGTCTGTTACACATTGGAATATTTATTTTTGCATTTCCATTGTCAAAAGTTGTGGATGGATGGTACAAATAGAACCGCTCTATTCTGTCTCATTTTTTCATTACCCCGCTGTTGAGGTACCAAGCACACTGATCTGATGCTAAAGATGGCGCTAGAAACACTGCAGTCTGCAACTGATGCAGACGTTACTTTGTCAGTGAAGAGGAAATACAGGAAGATATGGATGGAGCACTGAAAAGCAAAAAGGCTTGTTTCTCAACACATAGCTGTCCATGGCTTTTACCATCCAAAGTACAAGAGTACTGTCTGCAATGAAAAAAAAACACATCTAGCGTTTTGGTACACGTCCATACAGGTTATGTATGGATCTAAAGGTACTATAATGAAAGCGTTGAGAACCCGGCAATTATCAAACTAGTAATTGTACTACAATACAAGACTTAGCAGATGTCTCTTAGCCAGATTCATTTGACAGTTGTGGTTCCTTCTCTGAGACATTCCATTAAAAACAGGGGGAGCGCTTTGACCCATTACAAGGATGTTTTCCTTCTTTTAAGTATGAGCCAAGTTAATTTCACAGGTCACTAACATTTGAGAGGAAAGTTATGTAAGTGTGGTTCAAACAGTACACGTTAAAGAATGCTGCTGCTCTGCTGGGATTATATATATATATATTAGCATCCATCAACTCTAATTTTGCCAAATTAAAGCTCAGTTTAATAGTACCACATGACAGTTTTATATGTACTAGTAAATAATCATTAGTGCCCTGTCAACAGAAAGAAGGGCTAATTCTGTTCAGGTATATGTATGGCCACTATGAGAGGGAAAAGATAGAAAAAGTATTGGCTTTATGTCAGTTTTTCCTGAGTGCTACATAGAGATCAGGGTTTGCCACTAACACATTAAAGTGGTCAGTGTTTGTCCAGCAAATAAAGAATTTTAGTACCCCATTGGCCACATATTAACAAGTTACTTGGGGGAGTTGGTATATGAAATGAATGTTTCAGCAGCCAGATACTGTAGATGGTGAAGAGTATGCTTAAGATGTAGAGAATCAATTCATAAAATATCCATAGAATTCAGTGTATGAAAACAAGCAAGGTTGAGCAGCATAATGTAGTAGAACTAAAGACCATAGAGATTATGTCAACCCTGCTTTTGTTATACTCTATTGAAATGGCTATGTATTTAACATTTATGGCTGTATAAGACAAGACACATAGCAAATCAATGTGCAGAATATGATGGGCATTTAAATGTGGATATTTTATCTAGGCTACAAACTGTTTCTCAAAAGTAATTCCAAAAAATGTACTACATCACAATATAGCCTAGCTTTAGATTGTTTTGCAGATGTAGAGAGAAACCCTCCTACAAAGAAGTGACCATAATTTGTGTCTTTGATGAGTCTCCTGCACATTTTTAGAAAAACAAATATTGACTTTTTGATTACAACTGGCTAGTATATCATATATAGGCTATATGGTATTACTGTTTTCCATACAACCTAAAATTGACTTGATAGCTGACATGTTAATCAGTGAGGCACGTTTCAGACAGCTATTATAAGGGTTTGACTGATACTGTGTGCCTGTCATGATTTGTTGTGAGGCATCTCATTACAAGAGACAAGCCCAGTGCACTTTAGCTATTATTGATAATCAGAATAACTATAATCATTAAATGACTACAGTACTTTTAGCATGTCAATGCAATTATTATTTTGTCTTTCCTTGAATACAGTCACATAAACTTAAATATGCAGCATTACAAAGTCATTTCACTGCAATGGGCCTGTATTTTCAGCACTCAAACCCCTGGTCAAAAACCCTAGCCATTTAAGCATGCATGCATGTATGTATATATATATATATATATATATATATATATATATATATATATATAAATAATTTTTTTTAAGGGTTAGCTTATGGTAAAGCTTACACTGATCTAACCTAAGATATCGAACAAGGACATAATATCCAACACTAGAGTAAATTGTTGGTAATGCAGATTCCTTAGTGTTTTTCGTGTCTGGCAACATTATAATATTTTAATTCTGCTCAATATAGCTGCAAATGTAACCAAAACGATTCTCTCACAGACTCACATTTGATACCAATTATAACCACCACTCCTGTCTTAAAATGGTGCCCATCATCCTTACTGCAGCATCCAAGCAAAGACAGACATATCCCTAAACCACAGCCATGCTTTTCTGAACACAGAGACGGCTCAACATCGCCAACAACACGTTATATGCATCATGACAACGCCATGCCATTAGTTTTCACACAAAATCTGTCAATACATTGCTACTCACAAACGTGCTTTTATACAACGATGCTTTCTTGAACACAGGAGCAGCCCGGGCTTGTTTCAGCTCGTCTTTTAGCAGTGGTGGCGTCGCAGTAACATTATGTGGAATGGGGGTTCAGTGCGTGTGTGCGGCAGCAGGCTGTGATTTCTCTCGCTGGCCATTTTGAAGTGCAGAGAAGCAGCAGGAATCTGATGACACTGCGCTTAAACTCGCAGGACTGATTCTCTGCCTGACAGCGTAGCGTTGCGGGCTCCCCCCCGGTGATTTCAACCGATCTTTCAGGCAGCTAAAATGTACATGCTCGACGTTACGTTATCTGGTAGGCTATTCATCTTTTGCGACGACAAAAGGTGGCATCTGCTGGTGTCACCACAGCAAACTAGCTAGCAGGCCAATCATGACTGCCTGCAAGCCATTTCTTTGACGCTATGCCTGGTTGTTGAATAGATGGGCATTCACGCATTGTCATGTTCTGTCAGTAGTGATGGGTTATTTTAACGTTTATATCACCCTTTAACTGAATTATAGTGCTAAACCGTTAAGTACACTTGACGCCAATAATAAGAACTAATTAAGGCAACAGCCAGCTAACTAGTCACCAACTATTGTTAGTTATCGAACTATTTAATCTTTCATATCGCATTTTAAAGACAGGTAGTTAGTAGAAGCTGCTACCTGGCTAAGCTAGTCCAGCTAACGTTAGCCTCCCTGTCAACTTCGCTGGTCTCGTCATCAAATTAACTAATAATCTCCATTTTCCAAATAGCGTCAAACACTTAGTGCAATTTGGACACACTAGAATCGTTATACTATTAATATATCGACGTTTCAGCTCTTGTTTACCTTTAGGGTGGGATATTCTTGGACTTTGAGAGCCATGGACAGTTGAGGTGCTGTCTCTTGCACCGCCATTTTGGTTTTGTGGTTTTCTTGTGGTTGTTTGTGTTTTTTTTCTTCTATCAACTCAGAATGGCATTGGTGCTCACTACCGCCATCTGCTGAGGCGGTGTCAGCACTGACTGTGCACGGGTATGTGGGTTGCTTTGTTGAAGATTAAGATTATTTTCTTATTCGAAGTGGTTATAATATAAATAATGTTTTAAAAACAATGTATTTCTGTTTCTGTGTATAAGCCTACTCTGCAGCCAGACTGATTCAATACGGATCTAGCCTTAATTAGCATTCCACTGCTTAACACCAACCCAACCTTCTAAAAGTTGTTGATCAGGTCACGTCTGGCATTTAACATATGGAAAGTAAACGTTTGCCCCACAGGAAGGGTAAATGCTGTTCCAGCCTTTTGGGAGCCACCCCTGCTGTGTTGAGACTAAGGAACAATAGAAATGTTTATCTCTGTAAGATTGAATAGAACTGACCCTCACATGATAGCTTTGATCTGTGTCTGGAAGGAACCCCCAACGTGCATGTTAGAGGTGTGACCTATACTTTTCTCAGGCAGCAAAGACAGCCACAGAGATGCGCTCAACATGTTACCATGCCAACGACAGACCAATGACAATGGGGTTTAATACACCAGGTGAAAAGGAACCGTCCCCAGGTGCAAGGAATATAATTCTGAAACTTACAACGATTTGGAACTGTTCAATATGTCTCTGAAGAGGGACATGTCGTCCCTACCACTGTCGGCTGCAGTGTTGTTTTGTTTTTGTGTTTTATTGTCTTTGTCATATCACTTTTATCGTGCGGTTTCATTACACTCTCTTTGTCCTCATCAATCCAAAGAACACATGTTAGTTTTTTCAAAGAGAAATGAGTGTGCAGATAAAAATGTGTGCATCAGCTTATGAGACAGTGTGGACAATAGATATTCAAAGTTGTCAGCAAAAAAATGTAATTCAATTCTTAGGAATTGACAACTGCTGTGAATGAGAGCTCAACAACACTAACTAATGCATTTTGTTGTGATATTTTGCAATGTCACATGACTGTATGCTGTGCTGCATTCACGTGCACCTTGTATGGTTCCATTCCCCGAGTTGATAAGTCGTTCTTCCGTATTTATTTCCGGATTGAAGCTTTGTATTAGTGATTATGTCCCAGACTTGTTGCTGCACTAGGAATGTTACATGCTCTAAAACCACTACAATATTGCTTTACCTGACTTGTTATTAGCGTTAATGCTAATAGATAACTTTTCTAACTAATCTAGGTCACACTAACTAAGATTACAACCTAAAAATGCTTACCATATAACATAATTGATTAAACAATCAAATACTGCATGAACATATACTAATCAGTCTGCATTATAATCACGTGCTCTTTATTCCTTAGGGCTGCTGTGTTTGAGCAAACACCTCAATTATATAGAACTTTACTTTAAGACCAGATTCATGTCATCTAATACAGCACATATAGTATGTTAGATCAGCTGCAAATACACAGTCACAATGGATGACAGGTCAGGCGGCTAATGCTGAAACAAAAGTTTTTTAGTTGAGCGAACAGAAAACAATCACAATAATACTAATTATTTTAGGTCATTTGATAAATAAACATGAAATAGACCTTAGCAATTGAAGCAATTCTAAACATTTTTGAGATAGCCATGAATTTATTAATTAAATATGACTTGATAATTGATAACTGACATTAGAGGGGATGAGGAGCTCATACATTAGTTTTAAGGAATCCTGAATTATTTGTCCATTTGAAGACTAAACTGTAGTTCAAGGCAGTCACCTGAAATAAAGTGTAAAACCTATCATAGGTAAATCTTCTAGTCACTCTCTATAGTAGTTAAACTTTTCAATACTAAGAAATAAGGACATATATTGTAGTATTTCTAGTGTAGGATATTTTTAAAATACAGGTTTAAGTCCAAGTACAACCAGTGAATTCACCGTACACACGTTCCGTATGGTCACATGTATTTTCCTGTGTGAGTGAGAACCAACCCCCCAAGCAGTGGTGAACATATTGCTATTGGCCGCTGTCCAGTGCCGGGCTTTGCTGATTGGCTGGTACAAGCTCTAATCGCTTACATTACCATTACCATTATCTGCTTCATGCCCCACCCCCATCTAGCTTAGGAACAAAGTGGAACAGTGGACACACAGAAATGAAGGTGATGCAATGTTTGTTTCCTGTGTGTAGTATGTGTGAATGTGTGTCAGTGTCTATGTGTGTAAAAACATCTGCGTTTATGTGATAGCAGTAACTGTGCTTACAGCATGGTTTTGAAGAGATATATGTCTGTGCCAAGCCAAATAATGGGGGAAATAACTCGATGCATGTGTACACTTACAGCATGAAGGCTTGCTTGGGTGTGACTGTATGAATATGAGTGTTTATTTTTGTTTGTGTGTGTACAGTTTGTGTGACATGAGGATTATTTTTTTATTGATGAATAAATCGGTGGAGACGTGTGTATTACTGCATCTTTTTGCGATGATTTCACAGACTGGTTGTTGAATGTTAGTGCAATATATTAAATCTAGAAATAGTTTTTAAGGACTGACAACAAAATGGTCAAATGGTCTAACCTTCAAATTACATCTTTATTAAACCCAACATTTTATAGGCCTATTGGAGAATGCAGGCATTGAAGTGTATATTCTATGAACCCAAGGTGGGCTGTGCACTCCTTTTATGGCCATCTTCCTATATGAGAGGGGGAATGATGGACATCCCCTTGAGATTTATAAACTTGTGATGGGCATTTAATATTTTGAATTTGTTTTTGAAAATATTCCGATTTGAATTGAAAAATACTTGTTAGTTGCAGCCCTACAGTATTCCATAATAAACAATTGTATTAAGAAATAAAAATATAGGAATTAGAGACCGAGACTATGGTTGATATATGTTGAAATGTTAAAAAGATTTATTTTTTCACTCTACATCTACATCACACTTTCTGTAAGATTAATAATTCCTCTACTTGTCACTCTTTCCCTTTTCTTATCCTTCTCATCTTCCTTAGTGGCTCCTGCTTTTTCCAACTTTCCTCATTTTTCTTTTCTGACAACCAGTTCCTCCATTCATCTCTTTTGTTTCTGTCCTGCAGCTCCTACCTATTTAACCTCCTTTCACGCTTTTATTCTATGCATGAGTTAGATTTTTCATGCCTGTTTACCCGTCTCCTCCCATAGTAGATTAGATTGCTAGATTCTCAGGTATCTGCTCTCTCCTATGTATTGGGATCCACGTTGTTCTGCAGCTCACTGTCAGTACCCATAAATCCAATTTGCTGTGTGTGTGTGTGTGTGTGTGTGTGTCTGTCTGCATGTGTATGTGTGTGCCTGTATTTACACGTTTACAGCTAGTACAATGGTCATTCTCTTTCTTAAAAGCTACATTATTTGTTTCTTGTCATGCATTTGAGTGAGTGAGTGAGTGAGTGAGTGAGTGAGTGAGTGAGTGAGTGTGTGTGTGTGTGTGTGTGTGGGAGGGGGAGGGGGGCTTGGTTGCAGGTGCATTTTTTTGCATCTGCGTTTGAACAAGCGCCACAGTATCTAATATATTTTGCATGCAACTGCTTATGTGAGTGTGCATTTATTTCTCTGTGTCTTGTATCTTTGTAATTATGTGTTAACGATATCGGTCGAGCTGGCTGTCAGTCTTGATAAGGTGGGGAGGCGTTAGTTGGGGCTGCTGCTCGTCTGGCCTCCGCTTGGTGGATCTGCTGAGGGAGCTGAACCATTAGACACGCTGCAGTGACTACAGAGAGAGAGAAGGGGCTGGAGGTGGCGGGGTGTGTAGATGTATCATGATCAAGGCAGGGATGGAAAAAGACAGTGAAAGAGATGCGGGAATGAGGAGTGGGCGGTGGTGGGGAGCCAAGGAGCTCGAGGAAGAAATTGTGAGGGATTGAAGATAGAGAGCAAGATGGCCAGATGGAAGAGCAGGAGGTAAAGAGATGTAGAGGAGAAAGACAGGGGAAAGGCAGACAGAAGGAAGGTGAATGGAGAGAGATTTAGAAGCGAAAGGTAGAGAAGATGGAGAAGATACATTTCAAAAAAAGGAAGAGGAAGAAATAACAGATGTGGAGTGATAAGGAGAGGGAAGGGAGTAACTGCTAATGTCCAACCTCACACAATATACGGTATGTGTGATTATCGGCTCAGTTTGCACACATGACAGACTGAGGTGAACTCTCTAAATCTGTCCGCTATTCCTCCCCTCACTTCTTCTCTCTTCCATTCTCCTTCCTTCTCCCTCATGAGCAGCATTACAGATCCTGCAGATCATTACGTGTTTTTTTTCTCCCATTTACGTGTCTATCTTCTTTCTCTCTGTAGCTAGACAAGTCCATATATTCTCTCCCTGCACTGTCTTTCCCTCTTTCCATCCTTATTTAGCAGCACAAATATGTTTTGTGTTTCCTCTGTCTCCCGGGGAACATTTGTCTCTTGCATGTAAGATGTGGTTGCAGTGAATTTGCCCCGTCAACAAGATAAATGTGTCTGTAGCTTCTCACATTGCTGACCCCAGGTTGTCGGTTTGAATTTGGTATAAGAACTGAAGCTGGACCTGCACACTTAACCCATTCCTTGTTATACAGTATATGCAACTGGTATTATCTAATGACCTCATATCAATACCATTTGATTGGCGTGATGACAAGGATAGAGAAGATAGTTGTCAATTAAGAAATGCATTAGCTATTACATTTGCATACTTTGTTAAGTGTACAGTAATACATCATGCTTATTAAGGCGAGACATTAGGCAGCTTAAGTGCTGCTTGCTTCATAGAAAGTGGCTGATACTTTCTGTAATATGGAGCAAAACACGATGCATTACCCCCTTACAAAGCTCCTAAATCCCATAGCAAACTATTAAAGTAGCTGTTGATTGATGACATTATTTACACTTCAGTACATGGGCATTTTCTTGCCTACAATATAATCAGAAACAGATTTTGTCAGACTGTTAAAAGGTAAAAAAAAAGAGAAACAAGCCACCATGTTTTTCTAGTCTGAAACCCAGGGACAGCTTCAGGTCTGTTTAAAGTGGCAGCCAATGTCGGCTGCATGTCAAAAAGTGACTTCAAGTCTACGATTGCATTACAAAACATAAGCACAAATTCTCCCCTGCGGCTTTCAGAAATCAAAGAGGCAATACAGCTGATGAACAACGGTAAATCCCGGGACCCAATGGGTACCCGGTTGAATTTTATAACAAATTCTCAGACCAACTGGCCCCATTATTGTTAGATATGTTCAATCACTCATATCGCCTGGACTACCTGCCACCCAACCCTCACACAGGCTTACATTTTTCTGATTTATGAGACAGGCAAAGACCCCCTAAATTGTACATCTCTCTCTGTACAATCCCGCGCCTACCTGTAGACGTTAAGATACTTGCAAAGGCCCTGGACTGCAGAATGAATCGGTCATGCCCTCAGTTATATCAGAGGACCAGATGGGATTTATAAGTGGGAGGTACTCATTCGCTAATGTCAGAAGGCTTCTCAGCATCATTCACTCCCCGCATTCTCCTTCAGAACCGGAGGTTAACACGCAGAAGGCTTTTGATTGAGTAAAGTGGGCCTACCTGTTCTCCACCCTCCAACAGTTTGGTTTTGGGGCTAGTTCTTAGTCTCCTTTAGACTATCTAATACAGGATTCAAATATTTAGGCATTACAATCACATTCACACATTGTTCTGGTCATGCCCCAAACTGCTCAACTTCTGGCAGCTATATTTTGACACAATCTCGAAAGTTTTAGCGTTGAAGATCTGTCCCTCCCCCATAGAGCGGTATTTGGCAGACCTCCAGATGGACTCAAACTGACAACAACCCAAGTTAATGTTATTGCTTTTACCTCTCTAATTGCTCGTCGGAAGATTCCAACTGTATGGAAATCACCCTTACCACCACCGTTTAAAGCCTGGTTGTGCGACACATTGTCTTTCTTAAAACTTGAAAAGATAAAGTTTACTCTGATACATTTTATTCTCATTGGAAACCACTGATTAACTATGTGAACCAGCTTCCCATTGAGGAAATGTCACTGTAGTGGATATGGGACAAGACCAAAAATTGTTTGTTCTGAAAACAGGGAATGGAGACTTATTTTGTATGTTGGAAATACTGTTTGAATGCTGTATCCAATAAAATATTTAAAAAAACAAAGAACATAATCAGGACCTAAAACTTCCCCCACTCCACTGCTTCCACAGATACAGATTTGGAACTTCCCCTTTGCCAATGGTCAGTTGCTGTGTGAATTGGGCATTAAAAGGTGGAGTCTCAGAATTTGAATCAAAGACACTTTTTGTCAAATTCAGCAAATTTCTCGTCACGGTCCTGTGACACTAGCTGTGTTCTGTGTGTGCACTGACAAAAATCTGGTATTCTTATACAACCCTGGCTTGGTAAATGGGAAACAAACAAAGTGGCTCCGACCAAGATTGTACATCTTAAGATAGTGTCATGGGTCGAGCCAGCAGTAATTACCACACACAACTGAATTTGGTATATTATTACACACAAAATTGTGGAATTTTGAACAAAAAGCACAGCCTTTAGTATTATTAATATTATTATAGTGTTAAGGCTATTTCACATTCACTGTCTTCCAATATGGCATCACCTGCAGCTGGTCGAAAATACTATTGTTTTGTTTTTGTGGACACCATGTTTGGCTTTAACTCCACAGTTATATTAGTTTCAGTGTTTACTTCTCGTTATGTGGAATGACTGAGTCATGTCCTCTCCCACCGTGTCTGCCCAATGTGGTGTGGACATCATTAAATTATTAGGCATAATTCCCATCAGATGTTTCTGCTCTCTGACTCGGTGCCATTGTGACTGAGGTACAAAATGGTGACGAACCGAACAGCTGGAGAATCCAGTTGGATTATTTTATCAAAAAAAAGCCGGGGCTTCAAGCTATCTACTCTTTTAAAGGAGCCAGAATGTCCACAAACCGCCCTGCACAAGTGTCTAAATAAAGCAAAAAACAAGAATCAGCTTGTTGCTCATTTTCCTTTAAAATGAAAAATAATTTTTAAGCTAAAAATGTTTGTTCACTTTAGAATGAAGCCAGCAGCTGACAGGAACAGTTGAAGATAAATGGTCGAGGTGATAACATGCAACAAAGGTCATGAGTTGGCCTATCAACAGTGTTGAAAACATCTCTGAACCTCTGCCTCTTTTTGGATTTGAACAGTTCACCCACTGGCTGTCTGTGACATTTGCCAATAGTGAGGGGGTGATGTAACCATCATTGCTGTTAAACTAGGTTAGGCCCTGGCAGTCAGGAGGCTGTTTATATCACTGTGGTTATGAAGTGGCCAAGTGTAGATGAGAGGAACATCAGTGCTGCAGCAATGGAAAGAGTCTAAGTAGGTGGATAGGTGTTGATATGGAGACTTTAAAGTGATTTTAAAATGCCCATATTATGAAAAAATTACTTTCTGGGATTTGGGGTGTTATTTTGTGTCTCTGGTGCTTCCACACGCATACAAACTTGGGAAAAAAAACATCCATGCTGTTTTGAGTGAGATACGGTTTCTGAATGTCCTCTGCCCTCAGTCCTGGGGTGAGCTGTTCAAAATCTGCACGGCTACACTAGCTGAGATAAGGTGGCTAACCGTAGCACATGCTAGCGCTAGAATGCTAGCTCGTTCTCAATGGCAAAATGCTGCTACATCACACACTAGTTGACCATAATCTCCAAAAGAAGTACTTCCTGTCCCTGTTCTGCAGGTATTCCACAAGCGGCCCTTGTCTAGAAGAAGTCTCCCAGCTAATCCTGCCTTGGACTGACCAAAGTTGGAGAGTTATCTAGCTGATGTGATCTTACCTAGGTACTGCACATGTGAGACTCCCAACAAAGATAGTAAGATAATAACAAGTAAGATGTCTCACTCTGTAGCTAAAACAGAGACCTAAACACACAGGGTGAAAAAAAGATCTGCAGCAATGTGCAGTTCAACAAAAATATGGTGTTTTTTGAAAATGAAACCATGTAAACCTATTCTGGTACAACCTCAAAATACAATTATGAACTTGAAAATGAGCAGAATATGGGTGCTTTAATGGTACAAAGGTTAAAAGTATCTGATTAAAAACACTGTCCTCCATATTTACTTGCATAATGGGAGAAGACAAAACCCATGACACATCATAGACAACACTTTGCTGTGTGATCTACATTTTACAGTTTATGAATATCATATTTTTATGGGAAATAAGAATCTGTAGAAATGAATTTTGGTCTCAGATCAAACAGAAAACACGCTACCTGTTGCAAACCACAGAAGTAATGAGATAGTGTGTGAGAGTGAAGGCTGATTTATGTTTCTGCGTTAAATCGTCACTGTGTCTACGTACATAAGTACGTGGAGGCATGGACCCTATGCCAGACCTACACCGTAGCCTGACGTGCATCTTTCAAAAAATGTCACTACACGTCGCAGTGACTCACGTCGCTTGACCATGGCTTGGTAGCGTTGCATTTCCCCAAACTCACTTCTGTGTTTTCCTTCTCCCTAAACAACATGATATCAAGGAGAGGGTTAACTTTCCCATTGTGGTCAGAAAATACAGGTCTCCAAAATTGGTACTCACCATCAAAGCCAATCACCGTCACTCTCTCACTCGCTCTACCACCCACTCCCCACGCACACACACATGCCGGCCCTGCTATTCTCTTAAAAAGATCAACGCACACACCAACGCACAAGTATAAACTTCAGGTTAGTTACGCACGCTTCAGCAAAAGCTCTGCATGGAGCATCCGCAGAACTATATATCAAGCTTGAGTGTGAAAAAAATAGTATCATGAAAATTAATTAGACTATTGTCTTACTTAAAGTTTAAATACCTGATGAGAATGTTTTTTTTCCATCTGACACTTTCTTTTACAAGACAAATTTATCAATAACTTCATGTGTTGTCACACTAAATTGTAATCAGTATAGTCAGCAACAGTTTTGTCTAATTCTGTAGCAAGGAATTAGAGTTTTGCATGATTTTCATTATAATATCACAAAGTACTATAAATTGCAGAGTTGCATTTAAACATTGAACTAGAATATGATCAGAAGTAGGTTTTACAATTTCCAATACAGCGTAGAATATAATTTTAAAAAGTAATACTTTCTGTATTCATGCATGACATTGGTACAAGTATTTGTATGAAAATAGTGTGCAAATGCAGCACATTCACCCTTCAAAATCTTCAAATACATTATTTAGTATTGTGAATTTAGTAAGTGTGTTTTAATGGCCATTAGTGATTGAAAAAAACAACTTTATTTTTAAGTTTAAATGTCCTGAAAGATAGCCAGCACAGGTCTGAATATGTATAATTGCAGAAGTAAACTCATAAAGTAAAATTATAAAACCAGCAGTTAAGTTTGGTTGGGGAAACACACACTGATTAAAGTGTCATAACATGTTCCCACTTATTACAATAAAGCCAATAAAGCTTTAAAATAGTTTTCCTCTTGTCAAAGAGAACACATTTTCCCCTCTTGCTACAGACTTATAATTGCATAACTTGTTTTTCTTTTCTTTTTTTATCCCTGTCGTCTTTCAGGAAACAAAAGATGAATTTTGGCTAGCGTAAGCTCCTCCCCATTCCTGCTCACTCACTCCCACCCCATCTCTTTTACACTCTCTTGTCCTCCCGTAAATGCAGCAGTGCTTGTATTCAGTGTGTGTGCACGTTTCTTTCTTTTTAGTGACACAGACAGAGGGAGAGACGGAAAGACAGAGATTTGCTGTAGTAGAAAGTAAGAAGGGGAGAGAGGTAGCTGGAGACGCCAGGGAGAGAAGAAGGGAGGAGTAAGACAGATAGAGAGAGCGGGCGAGCAAAGGGGACAGAAGGGAGGGAAAAGCGAGAGAGAGAGAGAGAGAGAGAGAGAGAGAGAGAGAGAGAGAGAGAGAGAGAGAGAGAGAGAGAAGAGGGGGAGCACATGTGTATGCTTGTCACTAAGGGGCTGGGAGAAGGACTAAGGGAAGCGAGGTAGCTGGCCACAGCCGCCATATGCTGACTGGATTCCTGTTCATGTCTGCTGTGTGAAGACTGTAGGTTTCTGTTGTGTGCTGGCCAGCTGGGGAACACACCATGGGAAGCTCACATCTCCTCAACAAAGGCATGCCTCTAGGTAAACAACTAGCACTCTGCTTTTATGTGGGAACTGTGTGCGTGTCTGTGTGTGTCTGTGCCAATATTTATGAACTCAGTGTACATTATTCTGCCTTCCTCTTCCCCTCCCCCTTCTCTCTTCCTCTCCCTTTTTCCGTTTCCTCCTCCTCCCTCTCTTCTCAATTCTCACTCACTCTATTATCTTTTTTTATCGGTCAGCCTCTCTCTGAATGGTTAGCCTTTTCTCTAGCTCCCAGTGTGTGTGTGTGTGTGTGTGTCTGTGTGTGTTTGTTTTTGTGTG
Source organism: Percina caprodes (assembly GCA_013375575.1). Lineage (NCBI taxonomy): Eukaryota > Metazoa > Chordata > Actinopteri > Perciformes > Percidae > Percina > Percina caprodes. The sequence goes on along the minus strand of JABXJD010000003.1, from coordinate 5,280,569 downwards.
AAGAGGAAAATCTCTGCTATTGAAGGCTGCTTGAACACCTCCATTTGTGGAGACAGAAATAGATCTGTCTCTCCTTCGAGGGCTAGCAAGGACATGACACATATTTCCCTTGCATTGTGCTTCTTCTACGGAAAGTCATTCCCTTGACACACACACATATACACACACACACAAACACACTCAAGTATACACATGTGTGCACACTGCCGGATTCACATGCAGGTGACAGATTCTACTTATGATAGGGGCTGGATGAAAAATGGGATCAAGGTAGGGCTGCTGAAGAATAAGAAAGGTGTGGGGGAGATTGGGTGTGGAGCAGGAAGATGAGGGTGTGAGGATAAATGATCATCAACCCTAAAGCTGAATCAACGTATCTGTGGTCACCTAAATCTGAGTTTGTGAAGTCGTTTCTCCCAAAAGAAACGGTAGGGATTGTAATCTGTGATGTCATCAACAGGCTGCGGGCTGTGTTTCTTGATGACATCAAAGAATGTTTCTTGTACTTACTTGCTTCGGGAGCTATCCCCACATCTGCCCACACTATGCCCTAACAGCTAGAAGAATCCAAGGTCACAGGAATAACGACTAAGAATTTTGGTTCAGGGAGGATTGCCCTTTTTAAGATGGTTGTGCACAAATCACTGCCAGGCAATAACTGTGAAACTCATCTGGTCATAGGATCTGTTTCTTTACGTTACAGCAGGGATGGTTGAACCTTTCAGGGCTGATTTAAAATCAGTTTGTTGTCAATGGTTGATGGATGCATTAATTCATGTTTCGGAAAGCTGGGCTCTTCTGATCCATGAGAGTTGAGCCACGTCTAATCTGACTAGAAAGGCCTCGATGACTGACACAAAAACTCGCCAGTCACTCTCCCCTAATCGCTTATATAAATCATATTTACTAAACAAAATTCTAAAATGTTACCCAAGTGCTCAGTTGGAGACTTGTTTGCATAATTTGACTTGTGTATTAATTTAATATTGGATGCTTTTGCAAACTGATTAACAGGTAACAAGTAATGTGATTGTGATTAATAGTTCCAGGCAGTTTCCACCAGAAGGTTCCATATATACACTTTATTATGTCAAAGGAGTTACTGAAGAAAAGTGCTCATGTTGTGACATGTTACCAATTTAGAGAAACCCACAACCCCCACACACACACACACACACACACACACACACACACACACACACACACACACACACACACACACACACACACACACACACACACACACACACACGCATTTGAAAGTACTATTAATTTACGTCATGAAAGTCATGAAACACACCTGGTGCAGTGGATTATTTGTTGTCTTGTCTTTAAGATAAAAAAACTTTTCATAAGTCTTATATATCCAAAACACTACAGATCTATTGTGAGAATGTTAAAAAAATATATATATTACAAATTTGTGCCTACTATTGTACACATTTGCACACTGGTAGATACAGAATCTTTATATAACATTGCTCACATTTCAACTACACCATTACAAATGAGCATTTTGAACTGAGCATTTAAAAGTCTGACTATTTTAAAATAAAAAAGACACCTAAGCAGGTATAATTGACAGCACTGAAAAATCTATTAAGCATTAAGTGCTCTGCAAAGAGAGTGTGTGCGCTGACAACCATTGAAAGGTTGAGTCTAATACTGTATATCTAATACACACAAAAAAGCTTGAGCTTCAAGGGAAGCAGTAAAAGATCTACCAGCCAGTACCGAGAGGCTGGGTATTTTAAGGCATGACATATGCAATGATAGTTAGCCAATATTATTAGTTACACTTGGACACTATTCAAAAAGGAAAATGTATTGACAGTATAGACAGGTGGTATGAACAGAAAAAAAATAGCAGTCCTACATCCCAAAACAGCAAGTAGTAGGTACGGCTTTGATTTAACTTCGATCTTAATGAAAAGCACACATTATTGTTGTTTTATTTATTGTCAGCAGAGATCGGTGGAGTCTGTTTAGAGATAACTTGCTCAGCTGTTATTCATGTAGCAGGCACTTAAGAGACAGCAGCCTGCAAGCTGGCACATGTTTGCTATTGATGATATCAAACATAAATTTATATTCATTTGTCTGCACTAAAATGTTTTTACTGTACTATTTTATTCATTCTATTATTTTAAACAGTGACGTGAGTCTCATTGTTTAAAATCAGCACTTTGTTTTTTAACAAAGATCTGAAAAATACAAATGTGGTAGACTAAATGTGTACAGTATACATCAGCTACTGCTGACTGACTGTGGAGCTGCTGTGATCACATATAGATAAGTGAGTAGAGTATAAAATAAATCTCATCTAGACATCCCAATCCTCTCAACTATAAGTTATTCATATTCACGGTAAAAAACAGCCATACTGACTAATAAATGGAACAAGTATGTAAAATTAAAAAATTTCATTTTGATTGGGAACCCACTTAAAGACCGCCTGTGGATCCTTGGATGCCAGTTTGGGACCCCTTAATTGATAATACAATAGATGCCTCATGGCCTATCAAATAATTTAATTGAGCCTTCAAAATGATTGTGACTTTCGTCAGCATATTAACAGTTAATCATAATAACAGGCAGACGGCTATTTAAATGTAGTAGTTCATGTAGGCCAAGTATTGTTTAATACTGTGCTTCTTGGCTCATCACATCTCATAAATTAACAGTGCCTACTACATCCATCACACTTGATATGCAGTGCTATTTTCATCTATTCAGGTTGCTAAGTTTGCATCACCATCAGAAGCTTAGAGGTTGAAAAATATACAGTATATTACTACAAAATGTAATGAAAAAATTAGTATTTTTTAACGGCAATTATATTCTTTCAACACGTGAAAATATGCATATCCATCTGAACAGTGTATTTTCAAAGCATAGCTGGTCTCTATTTACCTTCTAACAAAAAATGCAAGTAGAACTGCTTTAAAACTGGGAGATCAGTAAATATGCAAAGAGGTGAATTAACAGTACACCAGGAACTAAAATTTGCATATTCAAACTTTGACTCTGTGTTGGTCACCACAACTAAGCTGCTGTCAAAAATAATTGCTGGTATACCCGGAATTGTTTATCTCCTTGTCTGTTTTGCTGCTTGTGTCTTTAGTGCTGAGAATAAAAAGCTGACAAACCTTGAACCGGCTTGCTGATACAGTACCTGCAAATAAGGACCTTGTATGTGTGTGTGTGTGTGTGTGTGTGTGTGTAAAGTGTGGGTGGAGAGAGACAAAAAACACAAAAAACAAATGAACATCATGCCACCTGAACGCCCTGGCATTCAGGCGTTTTCAAGCATAAAAATACAGTGATGATATAAAAACGTGGCTTTTCTTATCGCCAGTGAGATGGACGGGACAGCAGAAAAGAAGGGAAATGGCAAGGGAGATAAAGAAAGCCGTGGGTAAACAAAACTGAAATGAGAGATGGAGATCTGAAAATTAATCTGTTGGACAAAAGAGAAGAAGGGATGGCGAGATCAACACAGAGGGTGACAGAAGAGGATACAGGGGCTTTTTCACCACGCCATGTGAGAGCCAGTGAGATTATAAATCAGCCCTGCTGTGGCTCAGTGGCGGGTTGCTACAGTTGCAGGCGGCTAACTGATCACAGGTGCCGACAGCAAACACTCTCCTCTCTCCTCTTTTCTGCACTGCAAAAAATATATGTAACAAAAAAAGAAACGCCCCTTTTTCAGGACACTGTATTTTAAAGATACTTTTGTAAAAATCTAAATAACTTTCGAGATCTGCATTGTAAAGTGTTTAAACAATGTTCGCCATGCTTGTTCAATGAACCATAAACAATTGATGAACATGTCGAAAAGACAATAGCAGGTCACAGTTATAAGAAAATTAGGTAAGTTAAGAGACACCAAAAAAAAACACCAAAAGAAAGACGCCCGGGGCCCCTGCTAATCTGTGTGAACGGGCCTTAGCCATCCTGCAAGGAGGCATGAGGACAGCAGATGTGGTCAGGGCAATACATTGCAATGTCCCTCCTGTGAGGCGCCACAGACAGCACTACATATTTACATATGTGATATTTGGATCGGTATGTCCAAATATCACACCTGCGGGACAGGTACAGGATGGCAAAACGAAGAACTGGCCAGTGTGGTGCAGTACATAAGGAGGAGATGTACACCACACCAGATACTGAGGGCTACTTTTGATTTTGACCCCCGTTGATGTCTGAGTTGTTCAATCTTTTATTGTTCATGCAAATATTTACACATGTTAAGTTTATTATTTATATTATTAAAAATTATAAAAAAAATATTTATAATATAAAAGGAGTTGAAAGTGACAGGACGTTTCTTTTTTTCCAGAGTATACAAACACTGTATCTGAAATGTGAATGTGTCATTTTTTAGAGGTTCAGTTGACTCAAAAAGGGACCGAAAAGAGATTTAATTCCAGAAGCTTTGATCATAATGTTTCAAAGGCCTGTGTGTCATGATTGAGGGGATCTTGGAGATTTTTGCTTGACAAATTATTTCAAGCTAGTTCTTTTTTTGTTTGTTTGTTGTACCAAACTAGATCCACAGATGCTCTGGAAATGAAACCCCTTGTTATAAGAGTGGGTGGTTTCACACACTGTTTGTTCTTTAGTGTTGGTCAAAACCACAGAGTCACATATTGTTTTGGCAGATCACTCTCTATTAAGGCCAGCAGACTTCCCAGTGACCTGCACATTTAAAACACATGTAAATTGCAGATCTTTGACATTGTCTCTGTTGACTGACAGTCTGAAAACATTGTCTTGTTCCTCTGGGGACAAAAAAAAACAGCTGTTCTCGTGAGCTGGTCAGTGACAGCTGGATGCAGGCAGGCTCCCGGGCTTTCCCACTGGCTTGCATGATTCAGTCCCAGCAGTCATTGGCAGAAGCTTTTTCCTTCTCTAAATGTCTGTCAAACGACTTTAGCATAATTTTGGTCTGATTACAAATGTCCTGAGGAACGTAGCTTGCATGCTGTGGGTGTCATTTAGACTCCCGTGTCCTTAATCACATACTGCAAAAGCAGAATTGTTACCATGCATATAATTATTTACTTGCGTAATCAATTTTGACCAAATCATTTTTCTTCTCATTTTTTATGTTGCCGTGGCTGCAAATCACTACTACTATATTGCCTCAAAATACAGGGTTTTCGATTTTAGAAAGAGTAAAATGTAAGCAATTATTTCTTATAATGATGAATTTAATGAGTGTTTAACGTGGCAAGAAAGACAGAAAATACTGTACATTAAATAAAAGACCAGGAGATAATGGCCATTTGAGTTGGTTTAATTTAGGAATAGAAAGTGAGCATTATTACTCACAGTGTTGTGCTGATGTGTATGTGTGTGTGTGTGTGTGTGTGTGTTGGGGAGACAGAGATAGAAAGGATGGTGTTTTATCATATAGTACTACTTAGCAGTCAGTAGTGCTGCTGGACCTCCCAAGGTCATGCTTGGTGCTGGAATGAAAGCTATTTCCTCAGTGTGAGTCAGATAAATAACTGGAATCTCTGTTACTTTCCAAAAACTCTGTTTCACAACTACAAACCAGATTTCCTTATTTTGTACAAGTGAACATTATGCCTACTTGATTACTCATGACATCACTAAATCATGCTTTATTTCCTTTAGTTGCTGCTTAAATGAAAGCTTTAAAAAAGTCTGTGGCCAAAATACAGCAGAGTGCAGCGCCTACAGGCGAGAAGCTACTTATGATTGCATCTGAGTTACAATGACGGTTGTGTTGAAGGTCTGAAAGTACTTTTTGCTGTTGTTGAATTCCAATTTCTCAGCAATGCATCATTGATTTTGTATTGACGTGTAAGTGCAATGGCCTCCAGGCAAATCCTATTATGGAAAGCTAATGTTTAGCCAGCTCACATAAGGCATTGTGAGTAGGATTTTAGTTTCACCTTATTGGTCTTACTGTGCAGAGGGGGCTGCTTCATCAGATCAGGTTTCATGCTGCAATCTGACAATGAGGCTAAGAAGACAATACAGAAATTGAGCAACTGATTGTGCCAAGAAATGGGCTGTTTTTGCTTCTCTGCAGCATCAGAGTGCTTCAAATTAATAGTGTTTATTATCCTTTAGATTTGTTTTAACAGTTGAAGCACATAGGAAGTGCTTTTATCTTCACATACTAAGGTTCAAGTTGTCAGTACTATGAAATGCTGTAAGCAAAACCAGAATTTTAGACATTTAGCTCACACTGTTACCCTTAACAAAAATACAATACAGGTGCTTATGATAAGTATAAAAATAAATTTCTAAGTTGCCAACGATGGTCAAACCTGTAAATCTCTGCAACTAAAACAATATGCATCCACCTACAACTACTAATTTAGGCGCAAATTTCAGATTTGTGATTCTAAATGTATTTACCAATACTCCGTGGTTACAGTAACATGGCTCTTTGTGTACTCTCCCACGGTCTGCTCTACTGCGGCCTGATACATGCAGGAAGTATGTGGATGCAGGTTTAAAAATACCTGATCATTGTAAATAAGCAGTGAGTTATTTTTAAAGTATTCTCACCAAAAAAAGTTAATCAAATCTAAATACGTTTCAAATATAAAATATATAACAAACCCTTTTACCAGATTCTGAATACATTTCTACTATAGCCAAACCCCTGAACACTGGAGCGCACTGGAGCATGACCCATACATGCATGTCCAGTAAGCACCGTATACATTATTTTCCCATGCATGCACACTGACTCACTGAAAAACAGAGAATACCACTGAGAGTCTGTTCACCCCATTAAATCTTTTTAGATTTTACTTTTGACATAAAAAAGAAAGATCATCCATCTACATCTGTCCTGGGAAGTTTATTGCATGCTATTTTTTCAGTACTTCCCTGCTTGTTATTCATGTTATTCATGCAGAAGTTATACTTTATATATCTATATGCACAGTCCCCACTTTCTGGTCACTGAGCTGCACCACCGGAGCAGATATAAGGAAAATTGCCTAAAAATAACAATGACTACTAACTGGCTAAATGTAGATGATGTGGCATCATGTCCATGCAACAACAATTATTTCATCAGCTGTAAAACATGTGTTGCTATTTAAAACACTGATGCCAGGCCTCCAAAATCAGAAAGTAGTGGTGTCTCGCTAAACTATTTTGCTTAACAGTCATACCAAAAGAAATCAATTGATAGCAGAAGAGACAGATTCAAATGTCTCTTTCATTCAACCACAAGTCATGTTGCATTTGCAGAAGGGATTTAATAAACCAGAAAATCCCTGTGTTTTTTTTATCATGCATCACGTTAACACATCTTTTCTGAAGATTGTGAAAGGGCATTCAGGGAAACGTGAACTCAGTAAATTAAGTAGAAATATACTATATAATATAGTATATTATATATGAAGTACAAAAAAACGGTAAAGTACAAAGCTTCATGACAAAAACACAACTGGAAAGCACTGTAAATCAGAAAGAAATATGATGTATGATATGTTATATGATATATGCTGGTAGTAAGGGTATGATTCTGGAAGGGATTTTTCCTTTAATTTATATGGCTCAGGGGCTACATAATGATAGCTGTTGAGTTCTCAGTTACCCTGCCCAGGTTTTCCAATCTAATTTAAGTGTTTGGAGCTGCCAAGCTTCTGTCTGATTTTCAGGGATCCTTGGCATCCAAAACAATGTAGAATGCTACTTTCTCATGATGTTAGCCCTGCAACTGGAAAACCGTCTCAAACTGAGGGAACGCCAATTGTGTATTCATCTCGCAATTTCTTTGTTACGGGGGAATATTTTGAGTGAAATGACAGACGGGGATACTTATATGAGATGTCAGCCTGCATGTTTAAGATGGAGAAAAAAGTCAGGGATGAGTGATGGGTACAGTCAGCATCAGCAATAACAGGCATAACTCTGCCCTTATTTCATCTACAGTGTTTTAGAGTGGTGTCAAAACTTTACACATCAAGGAGACCCAATTACACACACATCCTTAGATTTCCCTTTAAATCTACATCTGTCTATCTTTCAGATGTCTTTGTTCTCAGTCTATGTCCGTCCGTCAGATCATTGTAAATAAGCAGTGAGTTATTTTTAAAGTATTCTCACCAAAAAAAGTTAATCAAATCTAAATGTCTAAATCTGATGTCTTTGTTCTCAGTCTATGTCCGTCAGTGATCTGGAATTATTAACCCTTCAGTTACCTGAAAGGAGAGATAAACCAAAAGGTCCAAGCAGATTGCAGTGGGAGGAAATAGAAGGAAAACTAATAAATGCAACTCTCATTGACCACTGCTCTTGTGAAACCTCAGCAACATCCCACTAGTGGGGTCAGGCATGTCTCAGGCATATCTGCCTTGTTAAATGCCACTTATGCTCCTTTGAGGCCTGGCAGCACTCTCAGGGTAATGGTTTAATCTGAAGAGATGATTTAATAAAATGGGTTCCCTCTTTTATCGACAGAGTTCAGTCAGATTTAAAATACTGGCTGTCTCTCATGATACATATCTTACTATCTCCTGAACTGCTGTACCTCCTAACCCATATCTACTGACATTTTGATGGTTTTTGAGCTGTGACATATCACATTTGTGTTGCATGTTGTCATAATTTAACTTTTAATTTCAACCAAGATATGCTACATAAGAGACAATTGAGACATAATCTAGAGCTCCAGGCAGCATGCTCAGTTGTGTTCTGGTCAACTCTAACTTTGAACAGGATGAAATACAAAAGTATGCTTCTCATTACAATTGTGTTCTTTGGTTCCTTATCTTAATTCTACAGGGATATCCTGAACGTTTGAGGGCACTTTTCGGGGGCATGTTTTTATAGTACACTGTACTATTTTCTACCAGCCTTTCAAAGAGTCAACAAACTTCATCAAACAGTTGGTAACAAGTAAACTAGAGCAATAAAACCTTTGAAAAGTAAGAAAAACAGCTGTAAAAACAAGTTGTTCTTGGAGATTTGTTATCTTCCATGCTTACCGTTACACGGTTGCCGTAGCAACTGCATCAGCCTGGAGCAAAAACATTATGGGATGCAGATGAAGCAGGACATCATCTGTTCCCAGGAGAACCAGCATATCATCTTCAGTTTTAGATTTTATAACAAGAAATGCTAGAAGATATGAACCCGCAAATTAATGTAGGCCTATAATAATAAATTACCTTTTTTCCCCCAATGCAAGACTTCTAATTACTCTGTGGGAGATTGCTATTGTGTAGGTGTAAAAATGTGCTGATGTAATGTAATTCTACACTGCCTCTGACAATGAAGCCTTGTATTTGTATTTTCCATCTTCATTGCCACTTTTGTTTTACACATCTGACACTTTTTCTTTCTTTGTCTTTTTTTGTGTAGGCATCAGGCCGCCCATTATGAATGGGCCCATGCATCCACGCCCACTGGTGGCGCTGCTGGACGGGCGAGACTGCACTGTGGAGATGCCCATTCTAAAAGACGTAGCAACTGTGGCCTTTTGTGACGCTCAGTCTACACAAGAGATTCACGAGAAGGTAACACACTTTATTAGATCAAGTTCACAAATGTATGCACTGTAATTAAGATCATAACCTGCCCCGGGAATATTGTTATCTTGATGTATTATAATAAATGCAACAATCATATAAGGGGTAAAGGATTCAGCAAGCAGTTCCATAAAGCTTTTACCTTTGCTGAAATTGATAGATGATTGTATAGATAGATGTTTTTTTACTTAACATCTGGTGCTGCTAAAAATTCTCTGGAAAAGGAAGTGAGTATGTTTTACATAATGGAGAGCAACCTCAATTTGCATGAAATGAACAATGGTAGAAGTGGGTTTTTCACAACTGAATAGTAAAAGAAAAAAAATAACATCCAAGGCTGAAACTGCAACCACTCGGGCTTCATTTTTTTTTTTACATTTTTGTATATTAACAGTAGGATCAGTTACAACACAGGGGGGAGTTCCCTACACTTCTCTGAAAGAAAATAAAGAAAAAGGACATGCATATACATAGAAAATTACAAGAAAACAAAAATGCCTCAAACTAAATCTGATTTTAGGCCTATATTTTCAACATACCCAGCCCATTTAAACCATATTCTAGAAAATGTGTCAATCTGGATTTTGAGATAACTTTTCCATAATATATTTATTTATATAATGAACCAAATCTAACCATTCTCCTATTGGAGGATACTCTTGTTTTAACCACCTTCTTGAGACTGTTGTTTTTGCACAGAAGTATAAGTAACCACCTTTTATCTCTGGGATCCTATGTGTCAGATGAAATGTTTCCTAAATATAAAGTGTCAAACCTACATGGGATGTCTACTTTGAAGTTTGCTTCCAGGTGTAAGTGTATTTCTTGCCAGTGTGCAGTTAGTACCGGGCCATCCCAGAAGACATGAAAGTGATTGGCCTCATTTGTTCCACAGGCCCTCCAGCAGGCTGTGCTAGGTATTTGTGTTCGTTGTTGTAACAGTGTTATAAAAAATCTGGATAAATTTTTCCAGCTATAGTCTCGCCATGCATTTGAACATGTTGTTCCCCATAGAAGTATACATAAACTTTCCATTTTTCTTCAGATATTGAAAGACTTCCTTCCCTTTACCCTATAATATAAAAGTATTCAAAACCCATTTAAAAAAATCTAAAGAAAAAACACCATAACTAAGAAAAAGAAGAGTATAAGAAAAATAAATTAAAAAAGAGAGCAAACTTAAAATGTGGGTCAGGCTTAGATCTTGCCACAGCCACTAAAGATTGTAAGTAGGTTTGTATGTCTGGCAGGGTTATGTCTCGTTCTGGGTGTCTGCCAGGCAAACGCGCGCTCAGTAGGCCACAGCGTGGAAGAAACAGATGGCTCACCCTCGTTCGCTATCTTTCTCTCTGTCTCTCCAGTAAACAGCCACCTCATTGTGTAATTAAAAGGGCTTCTTTATTGTAATTGAACCCCATGTCATTTTCATCCTCTCTTACACACATAAGGAGGAGGGCTGGCAACGTTGGAAAAAGATTGTAAGATTAACTGAGAAGCAATTAAAAGATGACTTAACTGGTTTCCACACACATCACATATTCCCATTCTATGAGATGACCAATTTTTGATATGCTTTTGAGTCATTATATTTCATATTTCATCCTGATTAGGAGCCAGTGAGGATCCCATGTGAGTAAGATTCCTGTTGATATTAGACAGTTTTGTTAGATGCAGAGACACCTACTCTCGATTCCTGTGGTTACAAAAATGTAGTTTCCATGGTAATATTCAGGAAAAGCAGTAATTCCATGCTGGCAGGGATATTAAAAGAACAGGATGTGAGAATGATGTGTATTGAAGAATACTGAGTTTATGGAAACACTGTGACTGAACTGGTTGCTGACTGGTTGCTCACTCAAAGTAATTTCCGCGACGCTGCGCGCGACTTCTGCTCACACCTACACAAACAAATGCTTATGACTCAACCTTTACATTTTGTCCATATGTACTGTTGTTTACTTAAAGCACAATCCTGCTATTCTGCAAACACACAGGTTAAGTAAGGCTGCACAAACTTAGATGTTTCACATACACACACAAGCACATATTGCTACATATTTGTGATTTAAATAACTAAAATTGTCTGTGTGCAGGTGCTGAATGAAGCTGTAGGCGCTCTGATGTACCACACTATTACTCTGATGCGAGAAGACCTAGAAAAGTTTAAAGCTCTGCGCATCATTGTACGCATCGGTAGTGGCTATGACAACATTGACATCAAATCTGCTGGGGAACTGGGTGAGAACACACACACACACACACACACACACACACACACACACACACACACACACACAGGCCCTAGCAGCAGTGATAAATTAACCTGAAGCTAATGCTTACCTGTTCAGGAGGAAATTAGCAAACTCAGCATCCTTTACTGTCTCAATCTTTCAAATACATCTCCAATATTTACCTGAGTTTGTTACATCTCTGGTCATGCAACTGTTAGAAACATGCCTTTTTTTTTTCTTTTTTTTTTTTAATGTCGGGTAGACTAAATCTCCATTGACCCTGTTGTTTATTTGCTGCTTTCATGGCTGTACTAACGTTACTGCTGTAGCGAGCGTTTTTACAGGTATATCTGGCAACCCAGCCTGGCTGTCAAACTGTTGATAACAGACAGGCCAAAACACGGAACGGAAATTTCAAAAGGAGAAATGACTGGCATTAGCATTGTTGTCAGAAAAGATAGTATTTCAACTATCCTTAATATCTGATGATGCATTGGGGTCATTTTTGGATTTATTCCAGTAAATATATTACATATTGGACCTTTAAGTATACTAGAGTGTGCACTTTATTATGCTGCTTGCTTGTTGCAACTGTGTGCAATAGTGTAATTATTTTATTTATGCTGAAATAATTATTTTTTGAATTTATTTTCTGAATTTTAATCATGCTTGAATATTTATTTTCAGTATTTTCAGCACTCAACTCTTTTTATTTGTTCTACCTCACCTATTTTTAACTTTAGTAATTGTTCCTTTTTTAAATTGAGACATTTGTTTCATCAAGTCACTTTTTATGATGTAAATTGAGGAAGAAAAAGCAGTATTGGCTCAAGAAAATCAACAGCCCGTATCGGTCATCGGCTAAGGCTGATGGGGGAAAAATAAAAAAATAAAAATCAGTATTGGCACTAAAAAAATCTGTATCGGTCGATCCCTAGTGTTAAGTACATAAACCTCATCCTTAAACACCACCATTCATCCATGTACAGTATCTCTATCGTTCATTTGCTTCCAGCGCCCTATGCTACTTTGGCCTACACAGTGTTATAGTAATATGGGTCACCAGTATTAATAAAACATAGATATTGTTGTCGTCAGGGTTGTGAGATGGAATGAGCAAGGTTTGGACCCAAATGCAGCGTGAGTAGCAGAGTAGCGTTCAAAGATTTAATAAAACAAAAATCACTACAACAAAAGAAGTCCAGAGGTAGGCAGGCAGGCACACACCAAAATAATCCCCAAAATATGAAGGCCAGGAAGCAAAACACAGAAGACAAGCCACAATGACAACACAACACAAAGCATGATCCACTCCAGATCCCGACAACACAAGGACTTAAACACCAGGTAACGACAACTAACAATGGACAGGTGACACTAGGGTTGAGGAACAGGTGAAACAAATCAGAGACGGGCAAACAATCACAAAAGACAGCAAATAAAACTAGACAAGATAAGGGAGAAAAAGGAGACTTCAAAATAAAACAAGAAACAGAACATACAGACACTAACAATCATGACAGTAGTCATGTTTATGTTTAAATTTGGAGCTATTTTAGAGGAGGGCAACCATACACGTGAGTGTGTGTGTGTGATATATATATATATATATATGTGAAATATATATTTCACAGCAGGCTGCCAGCTTCTTATTTGAGCCAGAGTCAAGCTTAGAGTGCATGCTAGACTAGATAGATTGGCACAATTAAATGGAAAAGAGCCATTGTTGATGTTATTAGTTACACATTTTCCGTCAATTACAAGCAACATGTCTGCTGTTGTTGTGATTGCATTCATATGCATCAAGCCATAAGAAATAGACAGTTTTGTTTTCTACAATATTTATTCATTACTCAAGTAAAACGTCCTGCATTCAAAATCGTACTCGTAGTAAATTAAGTAAATCATGCATTAGTTGATTTATACTTTGTATTAATAATCTGCAAAGTACTTATAAACTTAAGATGACATATAAATGTAGTACAGTAGAAGTATGGAGTAGCATAAAATGGAATTACTCAGGTATTGTACAACTACCTCAAAATTGTACATAGGTACAGTACTTGAGTAAATGTACTTAGTTACATTCCACCAACATTCAACAGCTAATTCACCCAATCTCCCAAAACGTTTTTCTGTTGGTTTGCAACAAGTCAGTAATATTTGTATTTAAAAAAAGTAGTCAGTAAAGCCTTTTATTAAAACTCATGTCTGTCCTGCAACAGCCAGAACATCCCCTATCATCCTCCGCCAAAAGGCTCTGCAATTTAAAAGTTGCAAGTAGCATTTGTAGAAAAAGTTGCTGACACGACATCTTAAGTCTGCACTTCTCCACCAACATAGCTTTTCCCAAACTTCATCAAATGGACCAAAAAAGCTATTACCGTACTAATTTTTATCTGCTTTCCGGTCCAACAGGCATAGCTGTGTGCAACATGCCAGCAGCCTCGGTGGAGGAGACGGCAGACTCCACACTTTGTCACATCCTCACCTTGTATCGACGCATCACCTGGCTGCACCAGGTTTGTGTCCTTGTGTGGCTGATAAATGGACTGAAATTAATTTGGATTTAAATGAACTAACTCTAAATGTGTTAGCTAGAGGTGTACATTCAGTTCACAATTTTAGCTTCGACAATACTAATAATTATCTAATGACAAATCAGCAAAATTGAAACGTTTCATTTTCTTTAGAATGTTGCTGTATTTGAAAGACGTTGATGTAAGAAGAGGTACAGTAAAATGATTTGTTCCTCAAATCAGTCATAAGTAATACTTATTTAGACTTATTCTTATTAACCATGTTCACAATATCCAAAGGGATTTAGATTTTGGTCATTAAGTGCAGACTGGATTGTGTCTAAATTGTCATGTTTTTGCTGTCTGTGTGATATTTGCATGTAATAATGATTTGTTATTCATGCCAGGCTCTCCGGGAGGGAACGCGGGTTCAAAGCGTGGAGCAGATCCGAGAGGTGGCGTCAGGAGCCGCGAGGATCAGAGGAGAGACACTGGGACTTATAGGGCTCGGTAAGTCACGTACTGTATGACTTAATGCCCAAAATACATTTCTGATCTGCTACTACATTATAAATCACCCAGACCTCTCAGGTTGTCTGGGACAGGTCTGCTTTCTGTCCCCAGAGTCAGAACTAAACATGGGGAAGCAGCATTCAGTTTTTATGCTCCACATATCTGGAACAAACTCACAGAAAACTGCAAGTCCGCCGCAACTCTCAGTTCTTTTACATCAAGGCTGAAGACCTTTCTTTATGATGCTGCCTGTCTTTGAATAATTCATTTCCTATACTGCACTGTGATCTTTACTCTCATATTTTATTGGGTTTTATATTTTTAACTGCTCTTTAATGTTTTATGAAGAGCACTTTGAATTGCCCTTTTGCTGAAATATGCTATACAAATAAAGCTGCCTTGCCTTGCCTCTGCAGTGACACCTGCTTAGCATACTATTGTAAAAACAAGACAAAGAGTCTATTGCAAGGCTAGCAGCTCTGTAATGCTGTATGTAGACACAACAGTGCTTTGAGCTAAATGGTAACGTGAACAAGCTAACATACTCACAATAGGATAATACCGATGCTAAGCCGGTATAATGGTTACCATGTTTAGTTTAGCCTGTTAGCATGCTCATATTTGCTATTTAGCACCAGTGGTGGACAGTAACTGGAAAGCACATTTACTACCCATGGTTTACTTGAGTATTTCCATTTTATGATACTTCTACTCCACTACAATTCTGAGGAAAATATTGTAATTTGTACTACATTACATCATCGACAGGTGTAGTTACTAGTTATTTTTCAGATTAAGATTTTTACATTACAAACATAAAAGAAGCTTATGAAATACAATGCATAATTAAAGTGATCAAACTCTGACTCCTAGGTTAAGTACCACTGGACTAACCTAGCTAACTGTATTAAAAGCAGTCTAAACTAGCTCCACGTCAAGCAGCTACAGGATATTAACTATCTAATAATGTAATCTATAATAATATATCAGTCACGGGACATTTTACTGACGAATGAGTACTTTAAGTACATCTGCAATACTTCTGTGCTTTTACTTCTGTAGGATTTTAAATGCTTGACTTTTACAGAAGATTTTCATATTCATTGTATTGCTACTTTCACTTTTGGAAACAATCCAAATACTTCTTCCATCACATATTAGCACTAAATAGAACGTTTGGCTGAGGCTGATGGAAATGTCTTTGGTTTTCATTGATATATTGTCAAAAAAATTTTTTTGAGAAAAAGAAACTTACACTAACTTCAGGTTATTAAATTCTTCCTGAGAGGCATGGATGTCTGTACTGTACTTAATAGGAGACATTAAGTACAACACAGGGAATCATTAAAGTCATTAGGGTACATCCTCTTGGGGAACATGAATGTTTGTACAAAATCTAATGACAATCAATTTAATAGTTGATCAAATATTTAAGGCAGGAATTAAGTGGTGGAGACCTAACGATACACCATCCATAGAGCCTTGCTGGTCGCACGTCTAAAAAGGTTTTTATTCTGTCTGATAGAGGATGGTCAGACTGAAGTTTTTAATCAAAGGCTTTTTCTCTCCTTTCCATTTCATTTTTGTCCTTAGCTCAGCTAAATTGGCTTCCTAAGGAGTTAATGCCAATAAAATATAAGCGGATTAACTAGAAGCTGAATGCAAATCTCTTCCCTGTACAGTCTGGAAGCTTTTTCAATAATAATGAGCACACATATTGTAGCCAGAAAATTGTAATTTTGTACAAGGCAAACCTAAAAAAAAAGGTGTTGTGTTTTTTGTTATATTTGAATGTGTATTTATGTGTATGCAATTTGTCTAAAGGCTCCTGTGTGTATTAATGTCTGTGCTCCTTCATGACTGTGTGTATTCATGAATTTTTAGGTCGAGTCGGCCAGGCTGTAGCCCTGCGAGCCAAGGCTTTCGGCTTCAATGTGATCTTCTATGACCCTTATTTGGCTGATGGTGTAGAAAGATCCTTGGGACTACAAAGGGTCACCACACTACAGGTACGCACGCATGCACACACGCACGCACGCACGTACGTACGTACGTACGTACGTATGCACACACACACTAGAGCCCGACCGCTAAAGGATTTTTAAGGCCGATTCCAATACAAGTATTTGGTTATTTAAAAATCCGATATACTGATATATAAATCCAGAAATGCGCAACAAAACATACACAAATTTCCCATTAGTTATTTGTAGTTATTTATGAGTTTTTACTAAATATAATAATTTGTTTTATTGTTACAACAGAACAGAGGAACATCAAAATATATTAAAGTTCTGATAAATAAAATGTATAAAAATACAAATTTAAGATATGAAACTTGAAGTCCTTTGAACAAAAACACAATGAAAAAAATAAATAACCAGTGTTGCCAACAGGGACGGTGTAGAGCGCCCTCTGGTGGACAAGCTATGCAATGCCAATGCTCATAACATGGTTGACCGTCCGATTTTATTTCATTTTTTTAAATATTCATTTATCAGAATCATTTGTCATTATAAATGATTCGGATGAATGATATACATGTCTACTTTTGTCTTTAGCCATTATAAATGCTGATACCATACAGAACGGGAAATGCCCAATATCAGGGAGACACACACACACACACACACACACACACGCACACAGCACTTGTGTGTTATATTTTCATGAACACAAAATAAAAATTAGACCCTAACTTATAAATAAACTCAGAAGCAGCAGCCATACCTGTACAGCTTTAAGTCTGGCTTGTAGAGTCATCATTTCTATGATTTTTACTGCCAGCACTTCAGAAATGTAGGGCTGGGGCAATAAAAGGGTGTATTTATTATTTATTTCCATTGTTCATTTCCTAAAAATAATTCAGTTTATCCATTTTAATTAGAAATGGTGAAATCGAACTGCACTGAGGGAAAGAAACTCTAGTGCGATTCAACAGAACTAAATGAGGCAGGTGTGAAAGCCCCCTGAATTAAATTGTATGCCATGTCTTTGTCTTTACTGATGGTATTGCTGTAGTTATGTTATCTTGTTTTGTTTTTTGTATTTACTTTTATTGTAAAGCACTTTGTAACTTTGTTTTATTATTTATTATTTGGTTATCTGGTTTCAATTTCTATTAAGTTGCTCTGCACATAACACCAGTATGACAGCGAGATTTGACTGCCACCGACTGACGTATCATTTACATCAGCCTCCCATTAGACTTAATATTCTTTTTACTGGGAGAAAAAAATCTATTGGCACGTTTTCTCTTTGCAGACAAAACACTGCTTTCTCCACCTAGACCATGACAAATGTGCATTTACTGTTATGCTGCTGTGCCTTCTGTATGTAGTCAGGGAATGACGCCCTCTTGTGCACATTTACAGTAATTGTGACAATGTCAGTAATTATAAAAAAAAAAACAATAACATATGTTAACACTTGCATTTGTTATGAAGATATAAAGTCCGGTTAATTATTTACAGAAATGGTTTACGGAAGATCTGAAACATGATTTGGTTCTCTCTCTAAAGCTCCTGCAGCAGCGAGCAACCATATGAAGTGTACATAGAAGATTGGGATTTATCTTTTCTTGTATTTCTCTTTAGGACCTGCTCTTCCACTCTGACTGTGTCTCTCTGCACTGCAGCCTCAACGAACACAATCACCACCTGATTAACGACTTCACCATCAAACAGGTGGAGCAAAAGGCAGCACACGCACGCGCACGCACACACACACACACACACACACACATTTTATTTATCCCTACATCATCTACCACATCCCATAGTCATACATATTAAAGAGAAGTGAGTACCCAGTGAAGCTCACTACCTACATACAGATGAATGAGGTTCTCTACTGCATGCACGTCATAGAATGACTGATACACTCAGGAAATATCCGTTTGTCCTTCATCTCCAGGGCTCAGCCTAAAGCAAATTTTCGTTCCAAGACATAGGCTATACTTGCTGGAGGATGGCAAGTGAAAAGAAAATGTAGCACATTTGTTATTATGGTTAGGTTTCACTAGGAATCTTTGCACTGAGAGTAGAGAAAAGTAGAACAACAACAGTTTTCTAAGCTTTTGTGTGTGTGTGTAAATTTATTTTGCCATTCATTTTAAAGACAATTAGCTAATGGGGAGAACAATATATTAATTATCGTGTTTTTCAAACTGACTGAATGTGTGTTTATGTGTGTTAAAGATGCGCCAGGGGGCGTTCCTGGTGAACACGGCCAGGGGGGGTCTGGTAGATGAGAAGGCCTTGGCTCAGGCCCTGAAGGAGGGGAGGATACGTGGAGCTGCTCTGGATGTTCATGAGACAGAGCCTTTTAGGTAATCACCCACTGATTTTATGTTTTTTTCCACATTCAGAGTAATGATGTTATCTATCTATCTATCTATCTATCTATCTATCTATCTATCTATCTATCTATCTATCTATCAGCAGAGGCAGAGCATACTGTATTGTGGAATATTTCTCCACTATCTACTACTTTTACTCCAATACTGTTATATAATACACAATAAAGTGGAATTAATTTTATGGAATACATAATAAAGTGTTTTTGTGAATTACATAAAAAGATAATCTAGTCTAGTCTAGAAAGTAGAAATTAGTCAACACTAAATGAAATAATCTTGTTGCAGCTGTAACTGACTGCACTGTGTACATGTGTCAGTTTCAGTCAGGGTGCGCTAAAGGACGCTCCCAATCTGATTTGCACCCCACACGCTGCCTGGTACAGCGAACAGGCATCGCTGGAGATGAGAGAGGAGGCAGCCAGGGAGATCCGAAGGGCTATCACAGGTAGCGCACACACACACACACACACACACACACACACACACACACAGTCTCCACTCTTTCCCATTTTACTATTGACCTGTTAAATCTTGTCTAACGTTTGTGTCTCTGTAGATATTTGGTTAATGAAATCACACCTGCTTTGAAATGTAATGCAGTAACACTAACAAGATCCCCAGTGTGACTTGTAGAACACTAGACTCTAGATTTCTGTTTTAACACTTATTATTTCTCCAATTCTCTATTTGTCAGGTCGTGTCCCTGACAGTCTAAAGAACTGTGTGAATAAGGAGTTCCTCTCCCAGAACAACCACTGGGCAGGAGTTGACCCCGCTACCGTCCACCCCGAGCTCAACGGGGCTTATAGGTAATAATCATCAGGATAAAGGAACCTGTAGTGGTCAGTTTGATTCATCCACTAACTGATGTTGATGCTGGTGATGAAATGATGGAGCATAAATCCAATCCCATCTTTCCTGCCAAAATAGACTGCTTCTCTTTCCATCAATGTTACACAAAATATAACCACAACTCTATATTGGCTTTGGGACTATAACCTTTCAATTGAAATCCTTTGATGCAAAACAGAGGTCTTAAAGGTGTCAACATTTATTAGGTAGTAACACTATAAAAAGACTTTTATGGAGCTCAATCCATACTTTGAAATACAAATCTTAATATATTATCCCGTGCTGCTTTGATTTTATTCATTTTAAAAAATATGTCTGTTCTGAGTAAGCTATAGATGTTAAAAAAAAAAATCAATCGGCTTGTCTAATTTTGATGGAGGCCTACTGCAATGTGTTTCCACAGGTCAAAACAAGGTCACATACTTGTAATTTTAGTTTTAATTGTACTTTGATGACTACATTTTGCATCTCTTTGTCTCCCTCACTCTCTCCAGGTATCCCCCAGGAGTCGTGAGCTTGCCAGCTGGCGGCCTCCCGCCACCTGTTGAAGGCATTGTGCCCAGCGCCGTGCCCATCACACACACCCTTCCGCCCGCTGTCACACACCCTCCTCATGTCCCATCCCCCGGACAAAATACAGTCAAGCCACCAGAGGGCGACAGGGAGCAGCATCCAAATGACCAATTGTAGCCAGACACACACACACACACACACACACACACACACACACACACACACACACACACACACACACACACACACACACACACACACACACCGAGATCCTAGTGATAAGTTCCCCAGTGACAAGTTGTCATCAGACAGGTTCACAGAGTGTCAGGCGGACAGGTTGAGGTCCCAATAACAATCGATTCACAACCCCTGGCAAATTGGTACCCAGCAGCCAGTTCACACTCCACAGAAGAAAATGATGATGATGATGATGATAAATAGGACGATGAAGAAGAGTGGATAGCTGTCAGATGCTCTAATCAAAGAGTGTTGAGTTGTCCTCTGCTCCAACCAGATGTCCTGAGAAAGACTGCAAAGATCCACAGGTTGATCTTCACATAAGACTTACAGTATGGTCAAGTTTCTGTGGAGTCCTGGAGGTGACATGGAGGTGACAAAAAAAAATAAAAATCAACAAAATAACATGTAATGGGGACAAACATTTTTGCGAGATCTTGACTTTGCGGGATCTTGATTTTCTTTTGTGAGACATCGAGTTTTATTTGCAAGATCTTGCAAATCCAACAAACAATATGGCTAACCTAGCTAGCTAATAGCGCGCTAGCTAGTAGCACAACATGATCTCCTTGGTTGTCTAAATACATATTTTATTTTGATAACCGTTACTAATTAACACATGCCAAAGTGAAGTCTTGGTGAACATTGTCGTTGACTGTTGATGTCAATAGTGCTAGTTTGTGTTGTCGTAGCAACATGCTCGTTCATGAGCTTCTTTTTCATGTCTATAGTTTATAGCTAGTTTGTTCTCTTAATACATCCATGGTATAGCTAGCTAGCTATGTAGCAAACTCATAAACTCGCCGTTTTCACTGTATAAATATTGGTAAACATTGTTTTTTAATTGTTCCTGATCGTTTACATGCTTGTCAAAATGAATGATGAATGTATTTAGACAACCAAGGCGATGTAATCATGTCATGCTACTAGCTAGATACTAAAGTTAGCATGCAGTCAACAACAATGTCCATTGTAACACTTCATTTTGGCATGTATTAATTAGTAATGCTTATCAAAATAAACAGATGTATTTAGACAATGTACATGTAATCATGACATCATGCTACTAGCTAGCTAGATTAGCCTTATTGGATTTTACGATATCTTGTAAATAAAATGCAATGAAACTTGATATCTCACAAAACAAAGTCAAGATCTTGCAAAAGTTTGTTCCCCAGTACATGTTTTTTCCATGTCACCTCCAGGGCTCCGTAAGTTTCTGCCAGAAGTAAAAAAAAAAAAAAATGTTGATTTGGGAAAAAAATGCAGAATCCAATTCTGCTGTCTTAGACTGTACTGCATCCAAAGTTAGAGGGGCAGGTTTCATGTCTTTCTGTCTTTTTCTGTCCTTTCCTTAGTTTGATGTAAAAGCATAAGTAGTAGGCAATGAAATGAATTTAACCTGTCTGTGTACAGTTTTTAGACTTACGCCAAGAAGATACTGATATTTGTATTCCAGTCTTAACAAAAAAAGGTTTCTATGTAGCCAAACTCATTGAGAATACAATATCTGATTTTGTTTCATGTGTCCCCAAATTAAGACCCCCAAAAAAAAAGAGGCAGCCTTTTGCACACCATCTCAGGAAATTAAGTTTCCGCAGTTGGTAAATATTTTCTTTTCTTTTTTGAATTATTTTTATGCCACTTAGTGCTTTTGTTTTTCTACCTGCTTGCCTTTTCATGTCCTGCGACATTAGATAAAAATAACTTTAACAAGAATTAAAGTTTATCTAATGTTTGCTTTACTTTGTTATGTTTAAGGGGCATGTGATTTTGCTCTTGGGACTTAATGTAAATGTTTGACCCAAATTGAGGGGGTTGTGGGAGGATAGGCTGTAAGGAGGTGGTGTAATGGTATGCTTGGCTGGGACGACTTCATCCCTAGTTACCATTTAAATAAAAAAAAAAAAAAGTGTTTGGGAGCAGGTTATGGGCAAGGCAATGCACTGACAGTTTGTAGCAGCTTACAGTTTTAGAAACAGTCTCTTAAAAGGTTATTATATTCTTTGTAGTCTTCATGTCTAATGATCCAGTACTTCCACTATTACACACATTCATTTTCCAAGTCATGGAGCATGAACAGTTCAGCACACCAAGGTTTACAGATGATGCACAACATTGTGTGTTGCTTTATGCTATGCTGTCAAATCAGCCAACAGACTACTGCAGAAGAACTGCATCAAACAACTCTATATCAATTATTCAACTGCTGTGCTTTCTGCAAGCATTTTTTTGGTTTATATGTGAAGTTAAACTCACTTGTACAGATATCACATCCAGTCAAGGACAATTAATGGTTACTGAGTAATGAGGAACAGTTGTGTTCTTGAAGGTAGGGGTCAAACCAAATGTTCATATTTTTAATCTACTCCCAAATTGACCTGTTAAGACTTTTTTAAATACTCTATGGCTCCTCAGTTTGATAAACTTTCAACAAACTAAAGGTGTTTCAAGATAGCATGTGAGAACATACTGATAAGTATACGCTTAACATTTCATGATGGGTCCTCCTGAGTATACTGTTTAACCACCCTCAGTGGCCTCTGTGTCTATGTGTACATACTGTATGGTGTTCTGCCTGCCTGTGTCAATGTGACTTGGTTGTATCTGTGTCTAAAAAAGCAGCACTGGGAGAAGGGGTGGTGACTAATACACTCCACAAGGCATCATTACAAAATCTAAATTCACAACTAAACATTATGTAAAAAAAAACAACTAAGAACTAGCTTAGAAGAACTAGACTTCAAATTGAAGCTAGCCAACTCAACTAGTTATCTGTGCATTTACTGGTTAGATTTCCACCATGTAAACAAGATGCTGATGTTACGTCAGTACAGTAAAATATCGGGCATATTTATTCCAGTTCACATGTTGTTGATGTTAGCAGGCCAGCTAAGTGACAGTGCTTTTAGGATCCCCTTCTACCAGCAGCTGAGTAGTAAAAACAGTTCACTGTTGCCTACCTGGTCTTCTTCTTCATGGGAAGGTAGTAAAAGTAGAAATCAGGGATGGACATTTCACGACCCATTGGCGTGTAGTTCTGAGTTCATACTGGCCAGAATCTGAAGGGTTGTCTAGTACAGAAGGTACTGAGGTGACATTTAAATATCACTGTCAGATTTAAGCCCCAAAATGCTTGCAATAGCTTGGATTTTACTCTTAATCTTTTCACACCAGATGCCTGTTGTTATGTGGGGGAGAAACTCTTTGCTTATACTCCCTGATATAAACTGTAAGCATTCCTCATTCAAACCGATGGGTGCCATAAGTGAAAAACAACAGACTAGCTTTGAGGGTCTTTTCGAGGTGCTCCTTGAAATTCCATCCCTGGTAGTAACACACAGTCCACTGTTGCCTACCTTGGTCCCCTTTATGGTAGTAAGTAGAAGGCGTAGCAATATACAGTATACATATTCTATATTCTACAGTAAATATCATTATTTTTGGTCAAAATTGACAACCTGAAAAAGAAATGTTTGTGACTGTATGCATTTGTATGAATTATTTTAAAAGGAAATAAACTGTGGAAAGGTGAAGTTTGTGTCTTATTCATCTTTAACCCCAATTTGTTTTGATAGTTTAGTTTGTACAACATGGCTTCACCGACAGCTTCCTGTTAGCATAGCCAGCAGATGTTGATCCTATAAGAAGAAAATTAATCACCAAATGCTGCAGTGAACCACCATTGAACACAATTTGTTAAAATACTTTTAGCTGTGGATGGTTGAGTTAAAGCAATTAATTGATTAGGTTGTTGACATGTAATGCAGGAACTAATAAGATAATTGATTTAGCGTTTAAGTCCTTTTTCAAGAAAAAACGCTGAAAAACATATTTCTATCTTCTCAAATGTGAGAATTTGCTACTTTCCTTTGTCCTATACTGTGGTAAATGGGTGTCACTTTTGACAGTTTTCACTATTTTCTGATGTTTTTAAGACCAACTGATTATTCAACTAATCTAGAAAATAATCAGCATGCTAATCAATAACAAAAATAATTGTTAGTCCCGTGGACTGCATTGTGAGACAACAGTGTAAATCAATTTAGTATGCATATTGACATGCTTAATTTTGTCACCTTTGTCAACCCAGTACGAACTGAAAACAGAATTAAGTATAAAAAGGGCATTGCAACAGTCTTGTTACACACTCTTCTTAACATGACAAAGTCTTATAATGGCTGGCACATTTCTAAATACTATTTTACTCAAATGCAGCTGGTTAGACAAACTGAAAAAATCTAGGACAATACATTTCTCTTTTATACAAGTAAAAGCAATACACAATGGTCTTTTTACTCAATTAGTTTGAAGTTTGCCTCCATCAACAGTAAATATAAAGTTACTAGCTGATTCCAACAGATGTCACTAGTACAGCTGAAACAGTCATACTAAGGAGAAAGACATGCAAACCAGCTTAACAATTGCAATGGTTGTATCTGTTTTTCAGTTTAATTTATATTATACAATAAATCGATTTTAATTTTTGGGTGTTCCTCAAGACATATACAGTGCACCTGTGTCAGATTAGTGCAGCGGTTGTCAACACTTTTTGCAACAGTTCCCAGCCTACACTGAGTTATTGACTGTTCAAACATGGAGCCTAGAGTCAGTACATTTACATTTCACTTGTCCATGCACAAAAGTCACTTGTCTGGGTAAAGATTTATCATTTTATAATGTCTTTTGTTTTAATGCTAATGCAGAATTCGAACAAACTGTTGAAAGCTGGTTTGAAAGAGGCAGATTTACCAAGGGATCCTTTAAAAGGTGTAGGTACTTTACAGTTAATATTAGCTGATAACCGATACAAATGCTGCTAAGGCTTGCTAGGTACGCTGTTGACGCTAGCTAGTTAACGTCTCTTACTTGTCTGTCAAGTTGGGTTGCCCCCAGCAGACGCCGCAGAACATTACTCCTTCATTCCTTCTTCTCATCCAGTTGAATTCATCTCTCCAGCTGTTCACAAATTTTCTTTCCCTTTTTAACTTGTATGTTGCTGTTGTTGTAAGGTTAATGGTTCTTAGTGCTTTTCCCGTCACTTGGCCGGGCTGTGAGCCTGAAGAAACATCACTCTCCACTTCAGTCTCAACCACTGTTCTTCTCAGTCAGGGAAAAATGTATGTTTAAACTACGGGCGATTATTACTTGGACTGACTCCGTAATCGTGAAATAGAAGTAATGCGTGGTACATAACGTGAAGTAACATGGCATTTTATCCTGTTTAAGTTTTAACTAAGTAAATGTCTCTTCTCTTGCCTTGCAAAAAATCCTCTTGTCCTGGACAAGCCTTAATGTCAAGCCCTGGGCATAATGACTTGTGTTTATTCATAAGTTTGAATGTTATGTTATATAGCCTCCAAAATAGTATAATTTTATGCGGTCACATTTCTCTCTATAAGTACGCTATGTAGCATCAGCAGCGTAAAATGTAAATCGTGATTGGATGACTCAAAAAGCTCCCGTGTGTGTGGTTATAATGATTGGACAATTATGGAGTCAAACTCTTTGCTACAGGAACACATAACATCAAAGAGCCCTGATAAAACCTCATTAGTCGGACAAGACCACCACAATGGGTGCGTCGTGTCACGAGTAACCACTTTTGGATTTAAAAATTTCCTGCAAGGAAAAAGCAAACTGGTGAATGCTAGACCTGCTCATCAAAGATTGTGGACAGCCAATTACAACTTCAAAATTTGTTTGTCATTCAAAGACTCATTCTGATCGGTAAGTGTCTACCATGAGGTCTGTTGTTATCTAACATTAGCCTGAGAACTGAATTGACTGGTTTACGTTGCCTTAACTAAGTACTCGACTTGAACTGTGACTGTGACTCCCAAAAAATAATTTGAGACTTGCTTGAGACTTGGACCAAATGATTTGAGACTTACTTGGGACTTGAGCAAATGTGACTTGGTCACAACATTGATTAATAATATTGATTATTAACTAACAAGATGTGGAATTGAATTTTTAGCAGAAACACTGCTTTTGTTTATGCTATGCATTATCCAGAAGACCAACGTCTCCAGCACTGTACTGATTCTTTCAATGATTTAAAGGACTGAGCAAATGAGATCTCAGGTTTTCATCCAATCGATGTAGGTAGGTTTTTCTGTATAAATAAGATACAGTATAAATATTCAATAATCTATTAAACAGTTAAAAGTTCAGATGTATTGGTCTATTGAAGAAACAGAAATGGTTGTTAGCTGGATGCTGCTAATCATGTGAGACCTCAACTTGAACAGACTGTAGCTGACTTCTGACACGCGGCATTGGAAAGACCTCTGATCATCTTTGTCTTTCTCTTTATCTATCTCTCTATTGCTCCCTACATACCCCCCAAATCTCTCCATCCAGACTCTCTTTTCTCTTTGTCACTTCCTCTGTCCCTCTTTGGTTCATTCATTTAAAGTTACAGCCAATGAAACAGGCTCTCCAGCAGCTGGAAACTCAACATCAGGAAGCATGATGAGAACCAGATGCATTAAAAGGCAAAAGAATGAAAACTGGCAGAGGGCACAATTTATTCAGTCAGCATGGGGAACTCCAAAGGACACTGTGCAAAAGGGAAGAGAAATGTTTACAAGGCTGCTGGGATTTTATAGGGAGGAAATAAGCATCTGCAGGGCATTTTCACACTAGTTTGTTTACTTTGGGTCCAAATCAGTTGATGAGTTTGTAAACTTGGAGCGATTTCCCATTGGTTTGGTTTCACACCTCGAATCAAAGTGTACCAAAATGCGTCATTATCAACCACACAAGTCCACAAACGTCCCCTTTCGGTGCGTACCCTGTGCAATTGCCGCATTCACACCTGCCCAAACGAACCGCGTCCATGGGGAAAACTAATTCTAGTGCAATTCAAACAAACAAAATGAGGCAGGTGTGAAAGCCCCCTTAGGCTTGTGCCTCGTTCAGAACGTATATCGACGATTGAAGAGATAAGATTTTAACTAACTTACTATCAGAACTAAGATATTATAAAGAAAAGCAATATCTAGAATATGTGCCCTACTGTTCATTTAGAGACGTTTCTGGTGCAGTGGTAAGTCTGCACACTTTTCTATGACACCTGATTGGCTATGCTTATTTCGGACAGTCACCCAGCCTCCCAGGCTTCCCAGCTTCTGCCAGGGGATGGCTTACAGGTCGGTCAGCTAACATTAGGTCGGTCGGTTACATTAACTAGTTTTCCTGATGTGTAGCCTCGCTGCCAACACGTCAAAAAACAACATGTACAATTATCACTGTAGGATGCAGAGGAATAGCTAAACATTTGACACGTAGATAAACAGAAAGCAGGAGAGTGAGAGAGACAAGCCATCACTAAATGATAACTACTAAGCTAAAGTAGCTAACAGACTTAATAGCATGTAAACAACTGTGGGACTACTGAGAAAATCACTGAAAGAAGGAAAGAGCTATGAGTGCTTGAGTAACTACACTGTAGTGTAGGTTTAAATAGCGGTGTCATGATTTTCCAAATCCTCGATTCGATTTTCGATTCTAAGATCAAGATTTGATTCTTAATTTTAACTTTTTTTTTAAAGCACAGGTTTCTATGCCATTTTTAGACTAGACTTGTATGTAATATAATGTCTGACCGTTGTTCGCAAATACTACATTACATTGCCAATTTAAAACATTTATTAACAACATAATGTAACAATAACATACTGTATCTTCAGTCAATTGGAAACTTGACAATTTGTCAATAACAAACCTGAGGGCAGACGCTTTGCACGACACAGAGTTTGGTGTTTGTAGCCCCCACAATGTCGTCTTCTAGGCAGCGCTGCCTGGAAGGCACTAGGATTAGGCAAAGGTTATTGTCGGTACATGATTCATGCTGCCTGCATGATCCGTCCTGCGCAAGATGTTCACGCGTTCACAGATGGTAATCATTGGTGTACGAGGATTTACAACACTGCACGATCTGTTCCCACAGACAGTTAAAGAAAGTCTGTTGCACAGTAGCGGTCTGCTGTTAGCCTTCCCCAGAAAGCTAATTTAGTTCAGCTGATTCGGCTAACCACTAGCTGAGACATGTAAAAGACCCTCAAAAATAACTGTATAAAATAACTTTACTCAAACTAAACAGTGGGAAAAGCTGGTAAATGAAGACTTTACAGTAATAATAAAGACAAGTATTGATTGATGGCTAACCGCTACGTGGAACAGATCGTGTAGTGTCGTAAATTGTCGTACATCATGTTTATCATCCATCTTTTGACTGGCTGTAGCTAAGTTACAGAAGGTTGACTGACTCGCAGCACATTGCTTTTTTGTATACTTTTTCCTTGTTAAAGCTTTGGCATTTAGACAAGACAGTATGAGGCATGACAGGAACAAAAACCCTGCAAGATTTAATGAAACAGCTCTTGCAAATGGGCGTACAAAAGTACAAGAGAGGCTTTTCCCAAAAGGTAAATGTGTGAGGAATTAATGGATGGTGAAAAAAGTGGCTGATGGGAAAATCTGTCATTTTTGTCACTTCAAATTTCAAATTTCCACTTATATTAAATACATTGGGATTGTTTCTACAGATTGTTCCACTTCATTTCATTGCTCTTGAAATACAAGATGCTTGCAAGCACGAATAGGCCTATTTGTATGTGTAGTTTGGTTGACACAAACATGTAAAAAGCTGTTATGTTTGAGCTTGTTACTATCAAAAAAGTCAAAAGCATGATGGTTTAATAACTATTTTTCCACTACAGATTATTCTAGACTGAAATGTCTCTTTATTTTTTCTCTTTTATCAGTATATTGGGTGTTTGTGAATATTGGATATTTCTACAACCTACTTTTTCCTTTTGTTTTTTTAATAAATGTATTTGACTGGAAGGTTAAGACAAAGCAGTTGTGTAATTAATAGAAGTGACAAAATGGAAATGCTTTGATTGCTTTTTAAAAGGAACACAGGAAAATTGCAGTATACCAATTTACCTGTAAACCTACTGAATGTGGCTGCAAATTTCATACAAAGTCATACAATGAAAAATCAGCTTTAGCTTTGAGACCACACACGTGGAACCCTTGTGACATGTTAACTTCTTGTCAAATTTGTGCACTCTCTGTTTGACGTGACAAAAGAAAGTGTGTGTTAGCAAGAGGTGGGTCCAGGCTGTTACAGATAAACTGGTTGATGATGGACATGGAGGAAATGGGTGGCTTTTCACACTTCCTCTTTGCATCTCCCTTTTCCTCTCTGCTCTTCTCACCTTTCATCATACATCTCCTCTCACCTCTTTGTGGTTTCTTCTCCTGACATTTTCTTTCTTCACTGTATATTCTGCTCTGCTCTCCCCTTAACTGGGCACAGTCCAGATAACGCCTAACAGAGAAATTATATCCCCAAAAATGTTGGGGAATACAGTGGCCACCCCCACATTCAGAAGGCGAGGCACCCTGCTGAGATGAGTGGACCACCGAATGCTGGATTTGACATTTGTTTCAGTGGCAGGTTTCAGTTTCCATGGGTCCACATACTGTTTCATAGGGCTCTTTCACCCTGCCAAGAAAAATGTCTGGTGGTTAACAAACACCAGACACATGCTTGTAAATGCTGCCTGAAAGGTGCCAACTTCGTTGGCAGCTCTGTCAGGTCATTATTACTTTGTTAGTGACAAGCAAAAATGGCACACTTCAAATTTGCCTGCTATATTTAATCAATTTATCCATTGCTTACAAGGATAACTGGCCATCACTGTCACAGATGTAGAAAATGTACAGACAAGCTACACTACCGGTCAAAAGTTTGGGGTCACTTACAAATTTCCATACCACTCCATTATAGACAGAATACCAGCTGATCTGGGTGGGGGGGCTGATCTTTAATGCAATATCTACATTTCCCATTATCAGCAACCATTAATCCAATATTCCAAAGGCACATTCTGTTTATTAATCTAATATCATCTTAAAAAACTAACTGAGAAAACATTAGAGAACCCTTTTGCAATCATGTAAGCACATAATGTAATCTGAAAACTGCTGCCCTGGTTAAAAAAACAATGCAACTGATCTGAGCTGGTAATCTGTCTATAATGGAGTGCAATGGAAATTTTTAAGTGACCCTAAACTTTTGACCGGTAGTGTACGTCATTAAAATTAAATGTTAAATGTCAATAACAATGTTAGTTTGAGTATTGGCCGGTTTATGCAGCAACTGTTACCAAGAGGATGATACAGGGATACAGCAGAAAGATCCTGCAAGAGGTTTGAACTCTTTGGCTACAGCTATTGGCCATTGCGTCAAACATGCAGGGTTTTGTTGATTTTATGCCTTTACGCCTCATTCAATATTTGTGGTTTTAAAAAGGCAAAAAAATGGCTCTAACTCCTGAACTGGGTCTGTTGAAGTAGATTATATTGTTATCTCTGGCCCAATGGGTTTTGTTAGACCCATACAATGTTGGAAGAGGCAGTGAAATGGTTTATATGAAAAATTAAATAGGCCGCTGGATAGAGCCCGCGCTGCTGGGGAAACCGCAAGGAATTGAATGAAAGGACAAGGAGAAAGACAGCTAAAGATACAAACAGATAGGAAGAAGGGGAAGAAAAGACTGACAATGAGAAAACGATGGAGAATGATAGGAGGTAAAGTTATCCGTTTTTTTATTTGCTTTCAGGATTGCTTACCACTGCCAGGGTTGAAAGTGAAATAAAAGGTTAAAGCAACCACAGTTTATGGAAAGGACAGGTGTAATTATGGTCAGATCTTGTGCCTGACTGATGGAGAAGTAATATTGATAAGCGTTGTGATTTATGCATTTACAGCGTCAGCTAATATTTTGCCAGCTTTCCTTCCTGTTTTAAGAAGCAGCAACTGTATTGCGTTTTGACTGTAAAACCGTGTCTGTTTTCTTCATATTTATGTAGAATTATAGTTTGCTCTTCTGATGTAAAATATGCAGCTCTGGTAGATGTTTGCATGGTCATGCCAGTCCCTCCAGGATTTTGCAGCCTTTATTTGAGATTGTTGCGGCCCAAAATGCCTGATGTTGCAGGAGCTTTTGTTAAAAAATGCAATACAAGTTGCAATGTTTTTTGTATGTTTGTTGCAATGAAGTTGCGATTGTTTTGTATAGTTCTTTAAAAATAAAAAGGAAACCTGTTTTGAGGAGAATAAAATTACTCTAGGCTGAGTTTTCCTAGTAAACTTAACAATAAGGCTGAGGATGCTGCAAATGAAAATGGCTGGTGGATTTTAGACAAAGAAATATTAATTTATTGAATGAACCAAATTTGTCTGTCAGTGGCTTGTTGATCTTTAGTTAGTTCATTTCCTATTCTGGCTTGGGACACACATACGGTTTGATAAAGTACTTAATGGACTTTAACTTATCATTGCACTTGCTCTAAGCTGGTTTAAGTCTTATTTATCAGATCGATCTCAGTTTGTTCATGTTAACGATGAATCCTCCTTGCACGCCAAAGTTAGATCCCACAAGGATCTGTGCTCGGTCCAATCCTGTTCACTTTATATATGCTTCCTTTAGGCAATATTATCAGGAAACACTCCATAAACTTTCATTGTTATGCTGATGATAATTATATCTATCGATCAACCCGGATGAAACTAATCAGTTAGCTAAACTTCAAATGTGCCTTCAGGATATTAAAACCTGGATGAGCTGTAATTTTCTAATGTTAAACTCAGATAAAACTGAAGTTATTGCTCTGGGGCCCAAGCACCTCCGTGATGCATTATCCAAAGAGATAGTTACTCTGGATGGCATCACTCTGGCCTCCAGCACCACCGTAAGGCATCTTGGAGTTATCTTTGATCAGGACATGACCTTTATTTCCCACATAAAGCAAATTTAATTCCCCGGAGTCCTTATGTTCTTTTTCGCCCAGCATGTTTCCTTGGATCAGGGAGGCTCCAACATCATGGTAGCAGCTGTCGCCATGGTCCCGCTACACGTCCTGCTACGCTCTGCTGTGCCCTGCTACGTCCTGCTGTGCCTTGTAATGTCGCACAGTGCCCTGCTATGCCATGAACTACTACAAACTACTATTTTTTGTGACTGTTAATGCCACACTTCATTCTAACCCCAACCGGTCGTCAGACACCGCCTACCAAGAGCCTGGGTCTGTCCGAGGTTTCTGCCTGTCCTCGCCACTGTAGCACTGTTGCTACTACTACTCTATCTGTAAAGTGTCTCGAGATAACGTTTGTTATGAATTTATACTATAAATAAAATTTAATTGAATTGAAAATTGAATTGAATTACAATAACGAGCATAGCTGTCCTCAATTTAGGTCACGTACGTCTCATCTCCGGTTTTCCCTGCATCTACCGTGTGTTTGTGTGTGTGTGCGTGCGCCTCAGTTGCGGGGGGAAACTGAGCAGCCCCGCCTGCTGCAGAGAGCCGACAGGATTGAAACAGCAGCAGCTTTCAGCGGCTTCAGAGTGAAAAATTGTTACAGTGTACATTGATGTTAAAATGTAATGAAATACATCCAGGGAATGTTGATCTTGATTCGTAGGTGCTTACAGGCGAGTGCAAAATGAATGGGACTCTATGGAGCTGTACCCTCAAAATCCAAATTTTTTGTCTAGTAATTTAAATGTTGCATACGAAAGGGGAAGCTAAGACAATACACCCTGCTGGGTGTAAGATTTTTTTAAAAGTGGCCTTTTTGTTCTAAAAAGCCTTTTAAAATCTCAATGATGTCATACACATCATACGGCCAGAGATACTGCTCTCTCTCTCTCTCTCTCTCTCTCTCTCTCTCTCTCTCTCTCTCTCTCTCGGCATCGACAACAGAGCTGAGAGATTAGGCTCTCCCTGTCAACACACATGCTAAAAAGAGGTTTGCACATTTTTTAAAGACCATTTTTTAAAGAAAATATTCACTTAGGCATTCTGGCTCTGCTTCGGATGCCATCAAGAGGGATCTCTGGTCGTAATGAGTCCTTCACTGACCAATCAGCATTCACTAGCAAAATGCTAGCGTGTTATGGGCAACAACAACTCAACCTGTAACAAATCAAAGTACTCATTCTTTCACCTTTTGACCCATAATCCATGTTGAACTTGCAAAAACTACAATCAAACCTGGGATTTCTCAACAACAATCAGGCAAAAGACACAAATTTAGCCGTCTAGCTCCATAGAGTCCCATTCATTTTACACTGGAGTGTGATCATGCCCCACGGAACCCTGGTGGATCTGTAACTAAATTCGGTACAATGGGGCTTAATAGAAAGTGAAAAGGCCTTCGGTAGATAGGCTTTGATATTGACTTTTCTACGTACTGCAATGTCCTTTGTCTTGTGTTGGTTCTGTAATTTTGCCCATTCAGAATGACAGACACACTAATACAACTCAATTTCACATTCCCCATTTATTTATGACCTAAAACTTACATCATGCTTTATTTAATTTATTTAATTAATTTTAGAAAAATTCTCTGGAACAACATATGTACTTGTATATACTTTTTCAGGAGGATTTTGAGCTAAAACCGCACCAATTTTCACCAGGATTATCCAGGAATTTATCAATAAACAAAAATTGATGCCATCAAAATATTTGAACTACTGTAAGTAGCTGAATGGTTGCATACAACTATGGTTGAACTAATACAGGAGCAATATGCTGGAAATTATAAAAGTCTAGGTGGAGTTTATTTTTTGCTAAGAAACAATAGAAAAAAGAAGAGAGAAAAAAATAATTAGAGTACATTCATGCAACTGGGCAAAAACTTCTCCAACTAGAGGGGGTTTTCTGCCCTGTGTTGCTCTCACATCTACTATTATGACAGTTTTGTCAACGTTTTGTCTAAAAACCAATGTATTTCTGTTTGTAGATCAAACAGAAATACTTTAACTGGAGTCTGACCCTACCAATCCACTCACAATAGCAAACATCCATCCAGTGACTGGGTTGTAATAACACTAAACATAACATTTTACATACTTGTAACGTAACCCGTGCCTCAAAACAATAGCCTGTTTTCACAGACGTTTATAGACTTCTCAAAGTAAAACAACACCAGCTTTGTCCTACTTAATCCAAACTGGGATATTTCCAAAAAACATCTAACCATCTCCAGTATTGTGTTTGAACAAATTAAGCATAGTTCTTCTCGGAATAAGTGGAGAATAAATTCAGATCACATGGCAGTGCTTCATCCTGTCATAGATTAATAACAGCCTGTTTTCCGAACGTTGATCCAGGAAGCTTTTAGAGAAACACTAGTGAACTATACTGCAATACCTCTACAGCTAAATTATCTATGTAGGTGCATTAAGGCATGCAGGGTGAATACAATTCCTTTTTAGGGTCACAAAATGGGTTACGGTGCTGCTGTGTCATTGTGAGCTATGTCAACACCAAGTGCTACGTATGAATTCTTTTCGTAAAGTCACTTTACAACCTCTTGCAGTTGCACCATCTGTCCACTAACTTAACTGAGTCAAGTGTAATCAAAACATTGTCACAGAAGATGACATTTCACCTAGCGTGTGATTTTGCTAAAATGTGTATTAGCGGTGGGTGATATGACCTTAAATAATATCACAATATTTCAGGGTATATCTGTGATAATGATGTACTTGATGATTTGACAAAATATGGAACACTATTTTATAATTAAAATCAAGAACAATAAATTGCAACAAATAAAGTGTTAAAGTTGTACATATGTCAGCACAAAAGTTAACAGTTCGGGTCAACTGATATTCTACCCATCAATAATAATTTGTTTAAAGTTTAGGCACAGGCTGTGTTTTTTTGTGTGCAGTGTTTGCAAGGCCTCTTCCCTCATTGCATACCAAAAACTGATTATTACAAACAAATATAAAACATTCAGGCTATTATTAAAGACAATATCTGATTACAGTAACACAAAACGTGGACAGGGAGTTTCATTAAACTTGACCAGTAACATCCCTACATGTTACAATTCAACTTCTTTCCTTTGTTAAGACATTTTTGGTTCCTTAGTAAATCCGATGCTCAACACCCACAGATTGTGAGTGCCAACTCAATGAAAACCGTAGCGCAGATTTGCGTTTATAATGCAATTATTGTAGTAAGTCTGGCCCAGTCTTCTTTTTTTGTTGAAAACAAAGATGAACATAAGATCAGAGAAAAGGGGGTTGGTTCACTGGTTTGGTTTCAATTGAAACTCTACTTTAGCGACATCACTGTGAGTTCTTGACTTTGAGCAGTATCCTCAATTTAATGATTAGAATCACATCCATGACTACAACTATTTCCATCCCACTAATGCCAAGTTACAGCAAAGCATGTCAAGTCAAGTTATGTCTAAGGATTTTTTTCATCAGCTTCTGTAGTCTGCTTTAATTCCTACTAGTTGGCGTCTGATTCCGTTGAATGTCAATTACACAGGCTTCAAATTATTGTGGCAGGAAAGGTCCAGAAAATGGTGCAATAACAGCAATGCCTAATGTGTTCTTTCAATCATGATGGAAAACTAGATCTATCAAACCACTTGTCATTTAGATATTTTAAATGTTGAAACAGCTTCAGGTTTTATAATCAGGATTAAAGTTCAATTCTTACATGTAATAGAAGCTCAGACTTAAAATCTTTCAGAGAGAAGGAAGGGGTTAAATGGGGTTGGGGGGTTGATGCTATCTGCAAGAAGACAGCAGACTTTGCAGGGAATTAAACCAACAACCTCTGAGTTATGATCCAGTTTCAAGCTACTATGTCGCTCCACAAGCCAGATACACATCTTATTGTATTAAAGTTTTGATGTTACATAAAAGGAATCTTTCTCCATGTTTCTATCTGGGTTACTGCTCTGGTGTTAATGACTGCCAAATGTAAAAAGTTTCAGTTTGTTTTTTTTAACAGGGAAATATACACAGACGCAATGATGCTGCAAATACCTTGAACAAGTGGTGTTTGAGGGTGAATTTGTTTGTTTATAAGTGTGGAGATGTACATATAACGTTAGGACTGATGTTTTTCTTTTAGACTAAGAGGTTATGTTTAGAGTAAGAACTGGGTATCTACTGTCGCATTGCTGGTGAAGATGAGGTTCATTAATATATAATATAATACGAATCACTGGAATAAAATGTATACGTTATCGTGCATGTGACATGATACTTAGTTTAGTGTTTTTTCTGTCTCCATAAATGTAAAATTAAAAAACCCAGCTAATGTTAAACAATGAGAAGCATCATTGTCCTTGACAAGTCGTGTATTTTGGGCTACTATCAGCTCCGTAGTTGAGATACACCTGACGGATTGTGGGTAACTTTAGCTTCCGTTATTGTTAGCCATGCTGCTGTAAAGATATGGTGTTGGGCTATAAACGGTTAATATTCCGTTAATATTCCCCCCCCCCCAGCTGTCAGATTTCAGGTTCTCACATCTGTCAATATTATTTTATTATATGAGAAACTTGAGAGACACACCGGCTGGTAAGGCAATTTACACAGAATATTGTGCAGTAAGTGCTCACACCTATAAAAACAAAAGTGCGGACCTTATTACTCTGTCAAGACGTCACAGGAAAGCAGGGGTAGAATGAAACGGATTATGGTGTTACAGAAATCTCATTAAAAAATGGTAATTCTTATCTCACTTTAATTTTTTACAGATACAAGAGGAAAATAACTGATTCCAGGTATAGTTGTTAAGTCTTACATTAGGTATTCCATTTTCCCTTGAACTTTCCTAAAATGTCAACATGAAACAAGGGCACTGCTTTTTTCGCACAAAGACTTCTCAGTAATACATGAAAAGGTTACAAAAGAAATTGCCCAGGACAACATTGGCAACACTAGAATGAGAAAGCAAATTACCTCAATTGTCGTGGGCATTTCTGGAGTTACGAGGGGAAAGTTTTTTCTAAAGGTCAGGTGTTCAAATCTGTGATCGAACCTTTGACACCTAACCTTGTTGAACTATGAAAGAAAAGGTAGATGGAAAAAAAGTACCTTTCTTCAAACCAAAGGTTTAAAACTATCTACAGGAGCAATACTTGCATGCATGCATGCATACACACACACATACACACACACACACACACACACACACACACACACACACACACACCAACTACAGTATGTGACTAAAACAAATAAAATAAAATATTTGAAAGTGAATTTTAAGATCATTCACAGGCATATTTTTGGCATAGACTGCACAAATATTAACACAAAGATTTGTTCTTTGCTCTGCCCAGGCATCACCCTGTTGCCCAAATTGCCAAATAATCCAAATAAAAGAGCCACCAGCTTGAAAAATGATGATCAAAGCTTTAAGTGATGCCACAGACACTATAAGCAAAGTCTATAATTCAGCCACAGCAATGCCATCAGTGGCGGTTTTAGACCACTTCAAATGGAGGGGCCAGGCTGGGGCCATATGCCATAATATCCCCTATTTGGGGATAAAGGTGGGGTTAAAAATGTCTGAAAATATTTGAGAGGGGGTTTAAGGTCCTTGCCCCACACACACACACACACACACACACACACAACTATAGTGACATGTATCGTCTTTCGCTTGTACCTCTAGAGGCACTACTGAATGTCTCGAGAAATGTCACCAAAACAAAACCCCTTATGTATTATTGCACCTGGGAGTTTTGGGGACTGCGATATTGAATTGCACCTGCTTTGACACAATCCATGTATGTGTATGAATTGTCTCATAGCTCAAAAACCCCTCTTCAACCTGTCCAGGGAGAAAAGAAGGCGATTTATTGGGTGAGCGGAGTGAGGGATCAGAGGATTCACCTAGTCAGCCAGGCTCATGGAAACAGCAGGTGCTCCTGATAGTTTTTTCTGAATTTGGTGTATGGCTGTGTTCTTAAGAATCACAGGATTTCTGGCCAGCGGAGCAGCATTACCTAACAGTTCCTCAGAGAGGGATGGCAAATCCCTGAACAGAGAGGGACACAAGAAACACAAGATGATCTTCCTAGCGGACCTACTGTAAGCCAATAAGGTGTGTGACAGCCTCTTTTGGTGTGTGCATTTATGTATTGTGTATTAAAGTCCCTTGTACTGCAATAATTCCAGAAAGAAATGTGTGTATTTTTATGAGACTTGATGATTGTGTGAGAATGTGCCTACATTTTTACTGAAGAGCAATTCTTCCTACACATAATAACAAAAACAGAAGGTCTATAAATTCTTCTTTGTGCAGACATCTGGTCAAATATCAAACCACATCTTGACTGAAGGCTTCTGTATGTGTTCTTGCATTTTTATTCATTCTGTTTGAATAATGTTTGAACTTTATTCATAAGTGCAGTCATGTCAATGTGAGAGCATTGCCTTGTGTGTGTGTGTGTGTCCCAATTGCTTCAACAGCCTGTCAATCAGGCTTTGATTTGCAGAACTAACTGGCCAGAGTTTCATATGCCACCAGGGGATTCACGACAAAGCATCATTGTCCAAGTGTTGTTATGCAACACCTCAGTCCTGTGGAAATTTTACTTTTGCTTTATTTTCATCTTTACTTTAAAGCTGACATCATCCTTAAGCATGCTGAGGGAGTGATATAAGCTTTATATCTGTGGAAACCATTCAAAGCGTATTGGCGTCACCTGGACAATGAAAAACTATCCATGTTGAGAGGTCATTCAGTGTTGAGTCTTCAAATTGTATTTCTCCAAAAGTAAGAGAGGCACAATCAGCCAGAGAGGTCAGGTAATCGTAAATTAGGCAAACTGGCTTGTTTGAGCAATTTTCAAGTGATTTATCTTGATATTTCTGGAGTGAGATTATCACAGATTTTACAATGTCATCACTTTTTAAAAGAAAATTCCAAGTGTATTGGGAACCAGTGAATTTATCACATGTATTTTCACCTTTGTTCAAGGAAGATAGTTTAAGATGGATGTTTTTTGCAGGTTGAAAAGTATATGTCTTCAGAGATTTAAAGGTTTTCTTTTGATTACAGTGATAATTTAATATCCTCCCCTGTCCCTTCATTTCCAAACTATTAGTAACTCATCTGTATCAAAGCCTGGACGCTGGACAGACTTCTGTTCAACTTATTTCTCTTCCAACAATCACAACGCAAAGCCGTCCTCACACTGACCTGTTTTTAAGCTGCAGGTTTCCTCAGTATCAAGTAATTAATTTGCTTTCATAATGTGGGAAAAGATTAAGGGACAAATGTTCCCTTGAACAATGTCTTGTTCTACATTTTCATTTCATCTTTACCTAAGAAAGATGGTTCAATAAGAGTCTGAAAACAAGCTGTTTTAACATTCTGATACTGCAGCTCCACAGTACTCAATATATTAACTTCCTTTTAGTGAAAGGCTCAGTGGTTAGCCTCACAGCAAAAAGGTTCTGAGTTCAAATCCAGGTCGTTCCGGGCCTTTCTGCGTGGGTTTCCTCCTGGTGCTCCGGTTTCTTTGCACCATAAAGACATGCGTGCTAGGTAACTAGGACTTACAGTTGAAAACTGGCTGACTGGCTAACACTGGCACATTTACAGAAATGTTGATTAATATTCATTGTCCTGATCAAATGAATAAATCTACGTTACAGGTGTTATATTTTAAATCCATCACCTTCATTGGTGTAGATTTGACCAATTTAACTTTTTAACTTTTAAATTTAACTGCTGTTGACAAAGCAAATATTTTAAACTGTCACTTATAAGTTCCGTATCATACATCCAGAAAGGCATGGTATCGTTTGGGTGTCAACACAGTTGAAGATTTCAAAACATGAATATAAGCATGATTATATAAAATACACATTTTAGGAAAAATCTCACAGGATTTTAGTTTATTTCATGGAAATTGTAAGCTTTGGTAATTCTATTTTCAACTCCTGCCTTCCTTTTTTCTTCAGTACACAGAAACAAAATTTCAATAATTTCACAAAATCATTTTATCCAGGCTGGCAGAGTTACTGTAACGGACATATTGTTAATAAAAGGCAGAGGGCAAAGGAATTTGGCAGGGAGGAGCTTTTCGGCACAAACACAGTAAAGCTAACAGGGGTGTAATGCTACAAGTAGTTGCTGTTCTGACTTGGATGCCTGGGGTTCCCGACGGTTCAGTTAACTGCCGTTAGTGTCTTTAGCACCGAGTGCTGACCCGGTTTGGATTGCTGTAATGAGAGTGGCTGGCAGCTAGCTGGCTGGGGGCTGACTGTGGATGCATCCATGGGGCGATCTGACTAAATTACCATTAGATTAGTCGTCTATCTATACAGTTAATGTTACTGATGAATTTGTGGGTTAGCCCAGAGTTGTTAACCATATATAATATAATAATATAATTATAATCATTGTCTATTGTTTGCCGTTTTTTCTTGTTTGTGTGTTTGTGTGTTTTGTTCTATTGCTGTTATTGTTGAAGAAAATGCTGTAACAAGGAAATTTCCACGTTGTGGGATGAATAAAGTATAATCTAATCTAATCTAACCGTGGTCAAAACAATCATACTTAAAATAACTGAGTGTGTTGATCAATGTCGTAATCTTATGTTACCCTCCAAGAATTAGCTAACTTTATAGACCAAGCATTAGCATTAGCTACTTGTCAACCAGCACCTTTATAGAAGGCTAACCTTAAAGCAACCCCAAAGCACTTTTCCTTTTTGGTCCACCTACAGGTTGGAAGTAGGACTGCCACAACCTGAAGTTTAGGAAGCAACATGCAGTCACTGTCATTCACGTTAGCCGTTATCACGTTACGTTATGTATTATTTCCAAATAGAGCCATTTATGTAATCTTTTAAAAATTACTTTTTATATATCGCAATATATATTGCAGGGGAAAAAAATATTGCAATGTAAGATTTTTCCAATATCGTGCAGGCCTAGTTGGAAGCACAATTGTCCAATACAGTAACCATTACCATTATTGTTATATCTCATTTGAATTACAGATCTGCTACCCGATCTGGCAAACTTTTAGAGTGCTGTTATAGCCAATAGAAGGCCGCAAAACGAATGCAGAAGTGCCGTTCACCAACAGTGTTGGGCAAGTTACTTCCCAAATGTAATATATTATAGATTACTGGTTAATGTTATTTGAGAGTAATAACTTATATTACAATATTACTGTCTCTGAATTGTAATGCGTTACACTACTTTTGAGTTATTTTCACCTAAATAACACCAGAAGTTTGACTAGGCAATGAAGTCCTCTTTATCCACTTTAATACATCATAGATCATGCATCATTTATTCATCAAAACATGTTTGTCTAGCTTAAGTTGCTCACTTTGTAGTTTGTAAAACTGCAACATATTGAACAATAAATGGGCACAGTAAAAGGAATGCGTTTTTGGTTGTCATTTGATGCCATTCCACTACAGGCATTGTTATTCCCTATGCCTGATAAAATGCAATGATATTTACATGTAGCAAGCCTAAACATTAATTCCTGACATGTTTCTATCTGTTAACAGCTTGGACACATGTTGTCCGTACAGGTTGTTCTGGCTCTGACCACGGGAACAGAGACAAGACAGCTTGCTTCAACGCAGCGTAATAACTCCTGAAAATAATATCTATCTCACAAATGTATCCGTCTCGGCAGTCACCCCAACTGATAGGTTAATATTTCTGCATGTAAAAGTTAAAATGCAGTAAACCATTCAGAGGGAGCTGTTAGGGCAGAGTCAGCATGAAGTGGACACTAGGTTGCAGGAATAGATCAGAATGTGTAAGCTAGTAGAAGTGTCTCACAAATAAGGAGTCGTGTCAAAGGTAACTCTGTTTCACAGAAATAGATTAACTGACCACTGCAGAACAAGAAGACTATAAAAAAAAGTTATTCTGATGTTCATTGGTCACTCTTGTATTGACATTCATGTGTATACAGAGTTGGCTCACTGTGTCATGAAAGTTTGTTCAGTGTTTGAATAAAGCTGTAAATGATTTGAAATCCTTGGACTCGTCATCTTTAAAGTCATCATCGTCTCCTGATCTCAACCCTTTATCATCAACCACTGAATACCGCAACAGGAAATAATACGCACAGCTTTTTTTTCCTCTGAAGAAATGTTTTGCGGTGTTGGTGAATTCTTAAAAAAAAAAGTTAAAATGCGTTGTAACTCGCATTACTGAGATTGTAATGAGTATATTACCAAAATTGAATTAGTATTGCATTATATTACTGTGTCACAGCAAAAAAAGGAATACATTACTCACCAAGTTACGAGTTGATGAACCACTGAAACAATTTTGGAAACATTATTTTAAAGTACAGAAGAACCTTTGGTGTTTGATCGATCAATACTGAAATCAACAAACTGTTCTAAGTAAATAGGATAAATAGGCTTGGAATTAGTTTTACAACTGATGTTTTTTTACAGTGGGAAAGTACCGAAAAGTACCGTTGGGTACCAGGAACCGAATTTCGGTACTGATATTGGTTCAGCTGCAAAAGGTACCCGTGCCTAGACCTATACTGAAATCCTTCCGTCCTGTCAGACATGATGCTAAACTTCCATATAAGAGATGTACTATATAATTAGTTATTGGTCATTTTAAATTATGGAATGGAAATCTCTGTGTAGAATTTCTGACCTTGATGTTAGTAATTAGCCTCAATTCTCAAACCAGCATTGAATCATAATGTAGAGTCAACCTCCAGTCAAGGCCTCTGTGTACAGTACATACAAATCGTTTTACCACATTATGTTCAGGAGAAGCAGTGCCAACAGTTCACTCTTACTCGATTACATAATCAGAATTGATAGAGAAAAAACACAGAAATTACCCAGAAAATGTTGTTAAACTGTTAAAATTGTGCGTGTAACTTGTTCTGAGTTTTGGATTTGTTCTGGTCTGTGCAATGCCAACTGTAGGCCTGTTTAAATCTACAACCTTTGGGGGTGTGTGAGGCGGCTGTCATGGGCAGCTCCGTCACTCTGACATCTCTCCATTAGTTTATGTATAGGTCGTGGCATGTGTATGTATTTCGGGCTTGTGTGTAATAACTAACAACAAAGTGAAAAAATGTAATTTCCCCTTGCTGGATCAATAAAGTATGTTTTATTCTTTAACAGCCTTTTATTCTACTAGTTATGTTTTGTTACCAGTAAATTATACACTCTAAACCAAAAATACAATATTTGGAGTGTTATAATATTGGATACCTGAACAGAGCTGTTAAATAGAGAAATAACCAAATGGATTCCAGCAAGTAGGCCAATAGCTTAACTCAACTCTTTATGTGGTTATGTAAGTGTTATAACCCTTTATTTATGGGTGTTTGGGGTTTGTTATGACGCTGACGCACAGATGTACTGGTGTACATCCAGTGGTGAAATTTATGGGCCTAGTCTATCACTGTCTGACAGCGTTTTGGTTCACAAGGAGTGTCTTGTCTGGACATAGTTGTTTTCTGACTGACAGAAGAGGTGTGATGTTGGCTAGGATTCAATGTGTTTCTGATTATGTTGCAGCCTGTCAGGCAGCTAGACTCCACTAATACCCAACTGGTTGCATGTTTGATTCCCCTACAAACAAGTCTGCATTTAAAAGACCACGCATGCAGTGGTAGGTGCTCAAAATTAGAGGGAGAGGTCAGCGCATACACTTTAAATTGATTACTGACAGCTTAAAATGTTGGCAATGAAACAGTACAACAACAGTAGTCTTGCCCTTTTGTTTACTTCAAAATGCATCTAATCTTAGTTTCAATAATATGGTATTTTAAAATAGCAATAATGCCATTTTCATTGTAGTCAAGAGGGAAACAATGGGAATTGCAATTATTTTGTTTGCTGAAAGATACAAATACCAAATAAAAAGATGAAGATGTGTGTAAGATTCCCATAAGAAACTAAATGCCAATACTTCTGATTTCTGTGGCACTGAGTCCAACAGCCATCAACACTGCAGTCCAAGCAGGACAGATATTCAGTTTAAAAAGGTTATTTGATGTGGAACATTTCTTAAAAATATTAAGTGCAGCCACCGTTTTGTGGCAAGAGGCAACATAACAGAACTTAAATTCAGCATTTAGAGGTTACATTCTCACTCCATTCATTAATTTCACTACTTT
This sequence comes from Percina caprodes, assembly GCA_013375575.1. Taxonomy (NCBI): domain Eukaryota; kingdom Metazoa; phylum Chordata; class Actinopteri; order Perciformes; family Percidae; genus Percina; species Percina caprodes. The sequence goes on along the minus strand of JABXJD010000003.1, from coordinate 5,235,805 downwards.
ATTAGCCAGTTATATCAAAGTAAAATCTGGTAAAGTTCTACATGTTCTGTCACAACCACCTGGGAGCTTTCCAGTGTAAACACAGTCTGACTATCATGGACCTGTTCCATCAGACCATTTGGGAATAAAATGTCTCGGTTGCTTAGGGACTGGAAACTTCTGTTGATTTTTCTTCTTAACTCGGTCCAGGATGTGAATTTGTGACGTTCCAGCCACAAGCCTGATGCTTTAATTTCCAGATCTCTTGGTTTAAAGCACTTTATAGAATCAGTGATAGGCTTAGTCAAACCCCTAACTGACTCTGTAGTGTAACATCTGTGGTTTCATGTCACAATTAGAGGTTTTGAATTATCAACTTGACTCTGCTCTGTCGGCCAGAGTCAATAGAAGAAGACTGTGTTCATGCTGAAAAGCTCCCAGGGTGTACAACTGTATGTAACAGTATGAAACAGGTTGTTTCTGAAAAACATAGACACGTTCCCGAAAAAAGTGGTTAAAATGAATACTATTTTTAGAGTAATAACAAATGGTGTCTTGCTTCAATAATTAAATATTTTTGATTGGAACAGCCAATGTGCAATGTTTTTCATTCAAAATATCTGTGTGGCAAAAAAATCTGAAATCCAGTCCTGGTACTCTTGCTTTTGAGAAATGTTGATATGCTTATCACACCTGTATATGTTAACAGTGCCAATAACATCCAATCCAAAATGTTTTGATTTACTTTTAACCGCTCAGCAGCATCACACTTTGCTAACTGTCCCCTCTTCCAAGTTTTGCAAGGGCTAATTTAAAACAGCATTCTTTGAGGACAGCTTTCCACAACAATACCACCATCAGCTTTAAATTGTATGAACAACTGGCTAACAAAATGAAAAAGCCAGAATTCATTAATTGGGACTTTACATCGCATGCTTCCTTTTAAAACAGAAAATTACAATGTGTCAATACCGCAGCCTTGGGCCTTAATGCTTAACTGTTGCTCCCACTGCCTCCCTCAATTTGATCTCTCTGTCGTTCCATCCAGACAGGTCAACAGAACACGCATGGAGAAAACTAAAACTGGCTTTATCACTGTTTTCTTCTCCCGCAGAATTACATTCTGGCACTTTTGCAACCTCACAAAATTGGACCACACCGTGTTGTGCCGGAGTACTGTACATATTTCAAGTCAAAACTTTGAAGAGTGAAACCTGCAATGAAGCATAAGACTACTGTGCTGGAAAACTGATCTTTCATCTAATATTTTTTTCCCTTTTTTGTTTGCAAAAGGGGCCCTGTAAATCATGTCCTTTATACCTCCGGCCGGGGGTTCACCGCCTCACCGCAGGGTGGGAGGAAAGCATGATGGGAAAAACATGATGGGATCTCACTTTAGCGGGTCAGAGAAAAGAGAAAGGGCAAAAGAGAATGAGAGGCTGCGAAAGAGGCAAGAGGAGCGGTCTGCCCTGGATAAGAGAGAAAGACAGAGACAGCAAGGGGCTAAAATATTGAAATATCATCAGACAGAGAAAAAGAAATATAGACTGAAGAATATGAAGACATAAAACCAAAGTAATAGCAATACAAATCAGATTCCCTATTTCAAACAATTTAGGAAATCAACAAGTTTAAGACCCAATTCCATACATGACATGAAAACAGACTATAAACTAATGAAAAAAATATATATCCAGGATAGCAATGACTCTTCAATTATTAGTACAGAGAAAGAAAAAGATAAAGGCTGCAGTGATTTGCAGTGATTTCTAATATTTTTAGAAGACAATCAAATGCACTTTCTTTAGCAAGCCTTTGTAATGAAAAACGTACTGTACTGTACTGTGACAATAATATGGTTTTGCTCCTCCTGGAAGTTTAACTGACGACCACTGGCTAACTCACTGAATCAATGGCAAATTATACATTATACTTCCTTTCTAAATCCCACAAAGCATAATGTGGAGTAGTGTTAGGGTCAAAACAAAATGTCAAAATGGCCCCACATTAGCAATTGTCCCTGACCCAGCTGAAGCTCTCTAAGAAGACAAAGACAAACCTCGAAAGGTTTTACAACATAGTGGAAAATTGGCTAACTATTAGCCTTTTTGCTCTAGTAGCCTATTTTAGGTTAAGGTTATGGCCACCATTAGATCTTGCACCTCTCTCCTCCACATGACCCCACACTGCCATTTGGAGTTGCCCATGTGCAAATCTGCTTTGTGCAGCTTTTAAAAGCCTTTCTAGTAAAACTGAACAATGCAATCCAGGTGCCAACTGCTCAGCAAATGAAAAAAACAAAAACGACTGAGGGGGAGCGAGAACAGCAGCCTCAGCAACTGTGATATCCTAAAGTTGAATTTATATGCGTTGTGTATTAATTCTCTGCGGTCACCTAATACCCTGGACCAGAGCTGTTCAACCATAATTCTCACATATTAACTGCTTTGGTCATGACATTTAATATTGGCTTGTCTGACAGTGGTGGGTTTTGATTTATGATGGTACAAACATTCAACAAAGTCCGTTACAATACCAGCAGTCTGCTTTTGTGGAGTCAAACAGTGGGACTCAGATTGTGTATCATTACAGGGTTGAGGCAGATCAGACAGTTTGTGATTGAATTCCTGTACAACCAACATTAAAAGAAGCCAAAATTACAGTCCTTCATATGGGTGAACAGTGTTTCCCACAGATTAGAAAGCAATCTGAGGCGGGGGGAGGTGACGTCATTACGCAATAATTTGCATGGAGTTTAGTGGTTGTGTCAACAAGGTAGATAGAAAGAAATAATAATAATCTCCAATTCAATACAGGAATTTATTTGACCTTATAATTAAGGAGGGGCTGCTCCTTTGCTGCTCACAAAACAGATTCAGAGAGAGGTGACTGTTTTGGCGGACACAGGAGAGAATTACCTTGTTGGTTTTGTGAAAAAAAGTCGCTAAAGGGGTCTAAAAAATGACTAAATCTAGCGACAAAGTCGCTAAGTTGGCAATACTGTTTTCATGGAGACAGACACTGTGTGCAAGCAGGGGAGGGGCTGTGTATGTGTGTGTGTGTGTGTAGAGTGACAAAGAAACGAAGGAGAGCAAGGAAAGGAAATGCAGCTGAACGAATGTGTTTTAAATAGCGGTAAAAAATTAAATACATTTATAACGAAATGCAATGTGTAGTGGCCGGTGTTGATTGACAGTGGAAGTACAAAATATTCATTCAACATTGAACAAAGAAGCACAACATCCACCACAGAAACATTATACTTATATTATTACACATAAACATGAGTAAATCTCCAGCCAAAAACCAAAGTGAGCCATGTGCTGCATAGATATAAAATATCATCATCAGCCTGGTTTTTGCTCTGACCTGCAGCTTCCATTAGAAGGGACACACAAATACACACACAATTTATCCACAAATGTGCAAATGAATGTACATGCACACAGACTGCTCCTACACAGTAGTGGAAATTATTCCCGGAAATCAGGGGTCATTATTGCTCTAACAAGGCCCCGGGGATAGGGTTAAGTTGCTAAGACCGGGGTAGTGTGTGTGTGTGTGTGTGTGTGTGTGTGTGTGTGTGTGTGTGTGTGTGTGTGTGTGTGTGAAAGTAGGAAAGATAGAGTAGAGTAACTGGTTCATAATGAATGACATGTGATTAATGTATTCTCTGCGTGTGCGAAATGTATGCATGCATTTGCGTGTGTGTTTGTAAGCACATGACTCAACCTCTCCTTGTGTCCATATTTGTGTCTATTTATCAGTATTTCCAGATCCAATGTGGTCAGCGCTAAACCTTTCTTAAACAAAGCCAGAGCCAATACAATGAACTCACATTCCGTCGCCATAGCAACACCACAGCAGCAACAACAACAACAACACGCTCTGCAGTTTTGTTTACAGGCTTTCCGGTCCATTGGGTTGACATATGGTGGCCCCTTGGTGGCGTGTATCTTTACTTCCAGTTTCTTTTAGAAAGTTCAATGATGTTACTTAACTTGTAAACCAGTTTTTGGATATAAAAGGGATTGAATCTGTTTCACAACCTTTATTTATATGAAACACCAGAGAAGTTAGTGGGTGCAGCCAATGGCAAGTATTGTACTGGCTGATTCAAGTTTTGAATTTGAATGTAAGAAACACCATGCACAGCACTCAGCACTCAGAGACTTTCATTTTGCAACAGGTCATGTCCAATTCAGACACTTTGATCAGTTCATATTGGCTCTGAACCTTCCAGTGCCTTAACGGTGTCACAGTTAACTGTTAAATGCAGGTCACTCAGGACACTAACTTCACAATTGTTCACTTAATTAGACAATAACACTAATTAGATCAATTTGAACTTAATAACTGATGATGAGGCACAATATATGATCCAAATGTAAACAATCACAACTGGAAAACACCAACATGGAAAACACGACTGGAAGCTGCTTCTTAACTCACAGAGTTTTTGATAAGCTGGCTAAATATAGAGGGATTTGTTTGCATTAGAAATGTTTCGAAAGAAAGAAGTAAGCAGAATGTAATAATTATACTGAACTTCAGACTCTGGTTCCCATTCTTTAGAGATTTATTCTATCCACACGTCATCATTATTACTACTGAAATATATGGGGTGCTGACAGTACTCCCAGTTCGCCACCACAATATGTACATCCTCAACTCCAACTGCAGTTGCAGCAGGCACGTGCCAGACTCGCCTCTTTGGCCCGAGGCTCTCGTGGTGCTTCTTGACTTATATTCTCTTAGACTCTCCTCTCCCCAAGTTTTTATAGCTTCCTTTCAAACAACATACGACTGTTCTCCTGTTTTCCTAAACAAACACACCATTATCTTGTGCTGGTTCCATTTTGTCTTTAAATCAAGACCTTACTCATTAAGTGTTGAAAATATAAAGCAAAAGTAGGCCATCCTTTACATATAAAGTTTTGCATCGCTGCAGCAACAGAAGAGGCAAAAATGCTATTACACAAATTTAGACCATGGAGAGTATATGTTTTGTGAGAGTCAGTCTGTCTCTGCATCAACAACAGTTCCCAAAACACTAAAACTGTACTGTAAGTGTGACTTTAACAACCACTCTCATTCAGGCAGCAAGATAGCAATTTTTATTTTAATTTTAGAAAGAAGTAAGCCATAAATGACAAAATATAAACTTGCAAATCAACATACAGCTGAAGTCTGTGTGATACGGTCAAAAGCTTGGTTTTGTCTTTAGCTGTTTTCAAGGTCAAGAATGAACTGTGAAGATCAACATAAGCCAACATGGCCGGAAAAGTCCTAAATGTGGTCAGAATAACGGAGTTGATGAAGTTCAAACGTTCATCACAACTGAGAAAACTTCAGAGCATAACTGGACCTTGAGTGGAGTGTTTTGTCTACAGTTCTGGCAGGTCTACCCATCTACATGCCATCAAGATACATACTACTACAAATACAGGGTTTCCCACAGCACTTTGCAGCTAAGGAGGCCGCCTAAGCAACAAAAGTGGCTGGCGTCTGGTGTGTGCGCGAGTTTGTGTGTGTGTGTGTGTGTGTGTGTGTGTGTGTGTGTGTGTGTGTGCTCCCCACAAAGCTCCAACATGCAGACAGCAGAGCAACAGAAGAAAGTAGCAGCACCTTCGCCAAAATGAAGACTATTTTGGTACAAATATTTACTTGCCATGTGGCAGATAGCCAAATAGATAGATATAATTTAGTAATGATATGTTATTCAATTTTATATTTAGTGTTTAATAAATAATTGTTAAATGTAATACAGTGTGTTCAATGTGCAGCATTATTGCTCATGCTGCTTCCTTCTTATGTTTTTTTTCTCGATGAAACTGAATACAAAACAGCACTGCTCGCTGTGCAAGAGTTAGGAAGGCGGTGATGAGTTAACCTTCCCCTTTTCAAAAGCCACTGACAGAAGGAGACTGGATTCTGAAGTATAAACAATAAATCCTGGAAATTGAGAGAGGTTGATTTGGGGCAACTGGTCTGTGTGTGTTAGTTTGTGCTTATAAGAAAAGTGACCATATGGAAATCATTAGATGTGGGCTGATTCAGCATGCTGGCACATATTTGTGTTTGCAAAAGTTGTGTGTGGAAAGCTGTCTGCCACCTCCAGTTTCAGTAAGTCAAGCACCACACCCTACACCCTGCAACCCACAAACACACACTCACGCACACGCACACTGTCTCTTTATATCTTAAAGTTTAGTATTGCTTGTTATTTTGTTAAATGATGCCTCAACTTTGAGTCCCTAAAAAACACATGAAAGGAGTTATGCAAATTGACTGTGACACAGGCAATATAACATCCTTCATGAGTTAAAAATCAGTACTGGAATTGGATCTAGCAGCTCAGCAGCAATTCAAAAATCTGACCAAGAGATACATTATTAGCCTCATAAGTCATATTCGTAAAAATAGAGGGTTACAGTATCACACTGTGAAATTACACTACCCACTAAGCTGCACAGTGGCAGTGCATCTAGAACTGCTGAATACATTAGCGAGTTAATAGGCTACACCTAAAGAGTAGGAGAGAGAGAGGAGGGCAGTGGAGGAGGGAGAGACAAAGTCAAAGGACATGAGGGAGGCAGGGAGGTCACTGACAAGCACTTTGAAAGTATTGGAAAAAAGTGAAGTGATTTGAAGAGGAGGAAGGAGGGGGAGGAAAAGGGAGAAAGGAGGGGGAAGAAAAGGGAGGAAAGAGGGAGAAGAGAGAGAGGGGTGAACCTCCTGGAAGACATAAATAGGCGAAAGAGGACTTAGAGGTTCGCAGTCAGTCTCCTCGACAGCCACATCCACCGCTCTTCTCTCCCCTCCTCACCTCCAGCCCTCCTCTCCATTCATCTCCTGCAACTCATCTGGAACCCTGAACAAAATCAGTGAGTAGTTTCATCAACACTTCATCGTCATCCTGTCGCCACATTACAGCACAGAGATCCTTAGATTAAGGGCTACCAAGTATGCAGGTATAATTACTGGCAATTATTTCTATAACAGGAATGGTATTCAATCATATTTAAGTGAAAAAAAAACACAGATAGCGTGATAAAATATTTGACAAAGAAGTGTGGAACAGATTTTATATGGATGCAGTGCGTTATATTGATTAAATAGGGATTGCAGTAAAACACAAACATCCGCTGTTAAACACATCCTGCTCTACTTTTGTGACATGTAAATTGCAATAGCACCCACTTTCACTTAATCAAAATGATAAATGAGTAAATTAAGAGCAAATCTTTGTAAGCCTACACATTTATTAAAAGAATTTCACATATTAAGTAGTCTTGATTAAGCTAACTGCATATCACTTTATTTGCATGCTGTCCATGTACATACTTCTTAGAGGCAAATATGTGCTGCTGTGATTTGCTTGATTAAAAATGAATGCACCAATGGGGAACAATTAGCTCTTCATTAATCAGGGACTGTCCACACATATATATGAAAGACCTTTTAATCACACGGTTAAAAGAGAAGAACTTGAACTCTGCAAATTATTTGGTTCTTATCAAAGAACTTAGATTTAGAAGTGTTAAATTATCTTATTTTAAGTGTTCAACTTTACACTATAATCTTAAATCAAGCAAGCTTGTCAAGTGAAATTCTCTTGCTAAATGGACAGATAAGTTCACTTGTTTTAAGTAACTTTTCCCTCAGATTTGTGTTTTTATCTTGTTTTTAGACACGCCTTTTTGTAGTGCAAACTAGTCAAGTCATTGAAAGCATTCAGGGAAGTTGGCTATGGATGATATAATGAGGTATCCAAAGTTAGGAAAGTCAGCTGACATAGCTTTATTCTGAGGCAGGAGTTAAGAGCAAACTAGACTGTAACTACTGCAAACATTACTAAATGAATGCAAGATCTCCTTTTGCCAATCCTACACTGCTTAACTGAGTTTACAAGTCTTAACATTGGAAAAACAGTGGAGGTTTAATTGAGAAAACTTTCCCTCTGACTCACATGCCCCACTTGTAAAACTTGATGCTGATGCTGCAGCCAGACACTTTGCCCTTTCACCATTTTTCCTTGAAAGTCTTGTAATGACCAAATCTGACTGACAAAAGGATAAACCTTATAGAAGTCAAAATGAAAAGGACAAATGATAACTAACTACAAACCTTTTAAATGCACAGAGACAGATGTGAAGAAATCCATTTTGGCAGAATAAAAATAGTTGAATCCTTAGAATGAAGACATTTATGGTAACCGTTAGTAAACATGCTCCAAATCAGACTTCTTGGGGTGTAGCAACAGCAGCAATCATGAAAAAGTGTATAGTATGTTGTGATTACACATGATAGAAACATCACAGATTTTCCTCCTTCAGGTCCTTTATCCTTCCCCAAATCAACCCTCATTATCATGGACACCACAAGGAACATCCTCTCCATCTCTGAGGCCCTCTACCACCTGATTGTCATGATGCTGACACTGGGCCAAGGCATTCATTCACTGCCTGTTCCTACTGACATCCCCATGTGCACGGCCTCGGAAACTGCCCAGTACAGGTTAACGTTTTCCGGCAAGTGGAACCAGGCAGCTTTCCCTAAACAGTATCCTGTCTACCGTCCGCCTGCACAGTGGTCAAACCTCATTGGTAAGTGCACAGCAAACTGGTGTCAAATTGTATTTCATTGGTTGCAGTTTGGGCAGAAGATGGGAAACAGTACTAATTGTATGAGTAACAGATAGCTAATTTAGGAAAGTACATGCAGCTTATAGTAAGTATATAGTAAATGCAAAGAAGCAAAATATCCTGGTTGGTCAGTATATAATACAAAACATGAAGTTATGTAACTTGAGTAATATCAACAAACAAGAAATACAACCTTATTGGCTAATGCAGTTAATATAGATATCTCTGATAACTGACTAATACCTGTTGCAACAAGTGGCTTACGTCCCTCTCTCTCTCTCTCTCCCCCCTCTTAGGGGTGACCCACAGCTCTGACTACCACATGTGGCAGCGTAATGAATTTGCCAGCAATGGAGTGAGGGAGTTCGCAGAGAAAGGCGAGGCCTGGACGCTTATAAAGGAAGTTGAAGCGGCCGGCGAACGCATCCAGAGTGTTTATGGGATCTTCTCTGCTCCCGCTGTGATGGGGGGGACAGGCCAGATGAACACTGAGTTCGAGGTTTTTGCCAGGCACTCATATGTAAGTCTCTCAATGCCTGGTTTAATTTTTTTGAACTCTTCAGAATGCTTTCCTAAGCCTAGGTCAGAGGTATAAAGGATTTCTTATAAATGTTGCCAATCATAGCTTTTATTGAACCAGGAATTGTTTTTTCATGTGTAGTTTTAGCCATTATTCCTATTAAATATATTGATATGATACCCCTAATTGACACTGATGATTTAAAAGTGAAAAAGTTTTGTAATAAATATCAGCCCAATTGTGCAACGCACCTAGCATTCGTCCAACTTTGACCCACCATATTTACTGTAGTTGGGCAGTGTACCATGATAATGGACATTTTAGGTGCATGCACTGTTGTTTAAGTTCCAAGTAAGTGTTTTACATACCTAGGCTGAACTAGATTAATGGTGTTGTTACTCCAGTTTAGGGTGTAGCATATGGAAAATAACAGTCTGGAGCTGGTTTTATAGTAGCATTAACTGTTTTGCTGCATCAGCCTAGTTAAAAAGGCACAATGCAGTTTTTTTATAATCAACAATTAGCAGTAGTGTGACAACTTATTACTTGGCTTAAAATACTTTTGGGGCATTAGGTAATTTCATTTTTTTTAACAACCCTGGTCACTTTTTTAGTGTGGTCACCTTTAGTTTTGGCTGGGTTTTTTATAATCATAGCCCTGTGACATGTAACAGCCTCAAGAGAGCTTCCCAAATGTAGCTTAAGTTATGTCTCTACAAAATAGTAAGATCAACATGTAAACAGTATGTAGGGAAGTGAGTGAGTTAATTATTCGGAACAGGTCTGAATACACGTTTGACAATTTAAACAATTTGTAGGTGTGTATTTAGAAATGAACTTACAGACCTCTGTAGCCTACTCCTCATCTCTACTTGAGGATAGTGGCTTAAAGGTCCCATGACATGGTGCTCTTTGGATGTTTTTATACATACAGCTTAGTCATCCTCTTAATAGATACTTAAAAAAAACTGATTCTAACAATGTTATGGGAAAGCAAAACTAAATTGGTGAAGTTCTTTACTTTGATTTAAACTCATTGTCCAAATGACAAGGTTAAAAAATTATCCACTGACAAACACGAAGACCAATTCATATATAGCGACATAAAATAACCCTTTTCTTCCCATCCATTTCTTTCTCCTATCTCTCTTTATCTCCATCTCTCACTTTGACCCACCTCCCCATTTCCCCCGCCCCTCTCTCTTTCTCCCCACGGTCTACTTTCTCCTCTTTATCGGCAGCTGTCGTTTATGGTGCATCTCATTCCAAGCCCGGACTGGTTTGTGGGTGTGGAGAGCTATGACCTCTGTGATGGCGACCACTGGAAAGAGAACGTGTCGCTGGAGCTTTTCCCATTCGATGCAGGAACTGACAGCGGGTTCACCTTCTCTTCTCCCAACTTCGAGACCATCCCACAGGACAAAATTACACAGGTGGGTTAGCCTGAGCCAAGGGCAACATCCATCAATCTAAAGCCAAAACTCACTAATCGTGTTAACAGGGACATGAGGTTAACATTGTTGATAAAACCAGTGTTGGCAAGGAGATCCACGTTGTTTTATACCATTTGTGTGTAAAGACGGAGCACAACAGAAGATAAAACAAATGCCTTGAAGGTTTTGTTTGCTCTTTCTATATCTTGCTTTCATCATAGATATGAAATGTTCCGGACACTGTGTCTATAGTGGAAAGTACAAACTATTAACATCATTATCACCATTTAAAAATCATTGGCATGAGCATTTAGTGCCCTAATTACTCAAGACACAAAAATCGTATTCGTTAAAAATGTATCTCTTTAACATAATTAAAAGGATGTCACATGTACTGTATAACAGTTGATGCCTCTGTTTACCTCCAATGACTCACCATATATAAACTGTTATTCCTTGTCCATTTCCCCTCCATAGATCACTTCGTCCTTCCCTAGCCACCCTGCTAACTCATTTTACTACCCCCGCCTGAAACACCTGCCGCCCATCGCCAAGGTAATGCTGACCAAGATAAAGAAAACCAATCAGATAATCAGCCTGCCTGTGGAGCCTACCCACTCCAATCAACTGCCAACAGGAAATGAGATTGAGGACAAGCTCATTAGTAAGTAAAAACTCTGAACTTTGCACTGGGTAAACTGTGGTATGCTGATGACAATACGTCACTTGCATAATAACAGTCATAAATGACTGATCACAAGTAGTAAAAAAAAAATAAATTAAAAACTGAATGGTGCTGTAATTATGATGACTATACTGACATAGAGAGCAGATGTGGTGACTAAGTCAGCTCTGTGTTAAAACAGTGCAAGGGGCTGTGTTGGTGGGGGTAACAATTGAGGACAAAACACTGCACAACCAATATGACATCATTACTTTGTGTAAACATACACGCCGACTTTCTTAAGCCAAGTGGCGTGTTATCTGTACACATTTTGAGCTGTCCGCATGTATGTCTACGCTGTATACAGCAGACAAACAAACACACGCCACTTACTGTGTTACCACGAGAAGAAAGCGACGGTTTAGTTTAGGAAACATGACACGCGGGTTGGCTTTAGAAAAAAAAAAAACGAAACCGACAGGAAAAGTGACACACGGGACACAAAGGAAACGTGACACGCAGGACACAATCCCCGGTGTCCTGGGTGAAAGTCTTTTACCCATCCACCACCCCAACCTTTCACACTACTCCCTACAGCGAAAATTCACACACTAAGGATTAAGGTAATTTAAGTCAATGGAGGCCAAACAGTGTCTAAAAAGTGAGTGTTGATATGCATCGTACATACGCCATTTCATTTGATCAGTCTGGTCCAACAGTTTATAATACTAACATACAGGATTTTTTAAAGTAACTTTGGAAAGTTATCAGAACGGCAACAATTTTATCTTTCATCATGATAATCTTTGACCATATATTAGTGCTATGGAGCAGTGCTATGCTATACAATGCTATACAAGTTCCTGCCACCGGTTTCACACTATTTTACTGATCAACATTTGGTGACAATATTGTTTGGAGTGCTGTAAAACTGTTTGTTTAATAGAAAACTCAACAAGGTTACTTCGGTACCAGGCCAAAGTGTCCAACAGTAAAACTCAAATATAAATATTTTGCAGGTATAACAAACATTTTTAAATCAAATTCAAGCACTTACATATAGCCAGCACAGTATGCTGAAATATGGATTAGTAAGATCAACATGTAAACAGTATTTGCATCCAACCTTCCTACCCTAAGCTGTCTCTCTCCACTCCACTTGCATTGATCTAATAATTTACACATTTAAAAGAAAATAAAGAAAGAAACAGATGAAGGATTTCACACAATTTTAGGAGCTAGAGTCTTAGTCTTGACTTAAATGAAAGCATTTGGGAACCATTACAGGCCACACACAAACTCAATTACTTCCAACCAGAAACCAGAGAAGCCAAGTGAGGGCAAGCAATTAGAAAATGCCAGGGGCACATCTGGCATCCAGTGGAAAACTCTAAAGATGGGAGACTGAGAAAGTAAGAGAGCATTTAAAGAAAACTAGGCTATAATTCTGTACAGCAACATTTGAGTCATGACCAAAAATAGGATGCAGACACATATGTTCTAACAAGATCTGGATCCATAAGGTGAAGCTGGGTTTATTTAATGTTGGTTCCCAGACTGTTAACATTTAAGACTCTGTTGTACAGATTAGTGGTAACAGTAAAAACGCCCAACTGCAAGTAAGAATAAAAAGAGGGCTTGGAAAAATTAAGACAATCAGTGTGTTGAACTAGAAGTAAAGCCAACAATGCAGTATTAAAAAAACCTGTGTGACTGATTTTCTCCAAGGAGGGGAAAAATATACTTTTATAAATAAATACATCACCACAGAAAGTCTAAACAGATGACTTGACCAGGAAAGTTTATTTTGGGCCGGGAAAAAAAATGAAATAGATAGCATGCCAACCTGGCAGTAGAGCTGACAGCACAGTAATCAGATTCAGTGTTCAGGTAGACTGTAAAGGTTTGAAGAAGCATCACAGACTACAAGTCTGTTCCCCTGACTACCCCACAACAAACAACAGAGGGGCCAGGAATCTGTAGGGTTTCCTGCCTTGTTTTCAATGCTCTAGCTTACCCCTCCTTCTGTTTTAACCTTCCTTCCCTCTGTCCCTTTTAGGCCTTTTCCACAGGGATTGAGCAACATTTTTCATTATAGATTACAAAACACCTTCTTTGGTTTAATCTGTGAAATACAAAAAACATAAATCACCTTTGCTTCATTTTACAACATTGTATCACCTTATCTTTCCCTCTGTCCTTAATAGAAGGGATATTTGACTTGCTTGGGCCATTCCTCCAGCCGGCAGTCCATCCATGTAGCTTCCGCATCGCCTCCCATCCTTCTGCTTTTCTACTCTTTAACCGACAACTAAGTCTGTGATGCATATTAGCTCTACGGAAGCTCACAACAAGTTTGGCTGAAGGAGCCTGGCTAGTTCTTTATGTTGGACAAAGGGAGAATCCGAGCAAAACAAGAAAGACATGATGTAACATTACACTTCAATGGCGAGCCTCTTTTCACTGTATTACAGCTGAGGTGCCTTTTAGCAAGGCTCCAAATCCCTATCTGCAGAAGTTGGCTTATTAAGTGATAGCACTGTTTACTGTGAGGCAGGGCTGTACTGACAAATGTTAATGTGTTATAATTTCCTTCTCCTGATGCAGATACCCCTCTGGACTGTGAGGTGTCAGTGTGGTCTCCTTGGGGCTTGTGCAAAAGCAAGTGTGGAGACTCAGGTGTGCAGCACCGCACACGCTACATCATTATGCACCCAGCCAACAATGGATTAGCCTGCCCCCTGCTGGAGGAAGAGAGGAAGTGCTTCCCGGACAACTGTTTATGACTAGGCCAGGAAAGGAGGAAGAAGAAAGAGAGGAAGGAGAGGAAAGCGAGGAAAGGGAGGAAAGCAAGGAAAGGGAGGAAAGGAGGAAGACAGAGAAACAACAGTAAAAGGTCTGCGGCTTATTCACATGAGGCATAAATATGATGAAGTACACTTCCCTATTTCCTCCCTGGCTATACCCTGTCTGTGGAAATGACTAATGTACTGATTTTCTGATTGTGAAATTGCAGAATGTCTTATCCTCAAGACATATTGATAGATCTGACAGCATTGGAAAGGTGTAGTTTGGCGAAATAGCTATTAGACACCACGTCAGTTTTGGCAGATTATCTAAATTGTCTGGGGACAGAACTATGCTGTTTTAAACATAGACATCAACTTAAAAACATATTTACACATTATAATTGGGTTTTAATTGGACTTTTTTGAAGATCACAGACACTTGTTTGCCCACAATAGATTATAATTCCCAGCAGCTTCCATCAAGCAGATTTGGAAATAAAATCAATATAAAGTAAATGATACTTGGATATAAAATCCCTATATACAAGAAATACTTAGCAGAAAATCATTATAATAGGCACAGGGGAAAACATGATACCTCAATAGTTCCATTAGCAAAAGTAGTAGTACAAGCAGAAATGTCATCGGTACATCATCAGTACGGTCCTCTCCGCATTCAAAACATAACATTCACAGAGACATATTAGAAATATTAGTTCAAACATGTTTTGTAAAAAACCAAATACTAAAAATGTAGACAGTCACAGAGGATAGAGTAACATGAGTAAAATTCCACAACAGATAGCAGCCGTCATACATCGGTCACAAGGTTTACCAGTTTACTAGTATGCATGATGCCTCAATAGTTCCATTAGCAAATGTATAGTAGTAAAAGCAGAAAAGTAAGTCAGACACATCAGTACAGTCCTCTCCGCATTCAAAACATAATATTCACAGAGACATCGATCGTTTTCTGAAAAAAAAAGAATATATTTATTAACAGGATTTTTTTTCCTGTGGTGTACAGTATATGAAATCAGAAAGTAATAAGTTGTAGGCCTTTATGTTATTGAAATATTAGTTCAAACATTTTTTGTAAAAAAACAAATGTTAAAAATGTAAAAAAAAAAATGTATATTTCCTGTATGGCCAATAAAGGTATTGTGACCTCATTGTTAACCGTTCCTTTTAGCAAGAGATTGCATTTACATTATGTATATTTGGAGTTTCATTGCCAAATTTCACATAATCAGAATAACAACTGTGAGTTTTCAATTTTATAGATTGAAATGCTTCTTTAGTGCCTGACCTTACTGCCTGACATTTAAATCGGAACCCCAGATTCAGGCTGACTTGTATTTGGGTTCTGAAAGTCAAATGACTAACACTGGAGCTGCAGGATTAAACTGAGTGAAGATAGAAAAGCTTTTAACAGGATGACCTGGGTTCAAGGCCAGGTGTTGCCTAGGATTCACCCTGATGAAGTGTTGGTCATAAAATTTATGAATGTACTGACCAACTATTTAAAACAGTTCACCAAATGTTGATTTAGCTCAGGAGGACTGAAATCTCACAGAGCACACTTCATGCTGCTATGTCCAGTGCAGCACAACCCACTATGGAGCAGGAATCCCACTTGATAGGCAGAACAGACACCAGTTACACATAAAGTGACCACTTTCTCCAGAAAAGGTTTCTTGGCAGTAACACCCCCATGCAACATAGAAAGCTTACTGCCGTTGACAGACTGAACAGCAATAAGAACTAAACATCTGGTGCAAGAGGGAGCTCTCCTTCCGTTTTGAATGACGAAGGAGAGGAAAATTACTGACAGAATCAGGAGGAACAGGAGCAGATTTAGTTTCTGGCCTTCCCTAACAGTAGTTCCATCAGCTAAGTCTGAGAGAAGTAAGTGTAAAGTATACAACAAGTAGACTATATTGTGGAGTGTATACAAAACAAGGGATTTTATTGCCATACCAAATCAGGTTTCCAGCATTTTTTTCAGAGTCAGGATATTAGTAAAAAAGTGAAAATATATGTACCCCTGCATAATGTTTGTAATATACAACAAACAACAAGATCAATACTCCTGCCATAGGGAAGAAATTGAAATTTGCTTCAAAATGACAGAAGGAACTAAAGTTGCACTATGTGGTTCACAGTAAATTACAGATATTAATGATAGTATTCATTACAAGATCTGACATGCTACGTATAAATCCATTGCAATTTAAAACTGAATCTATTATTTCAATGAATCCATTGATTTAGTATTCACACTCTGTAAAACCACTGACGTGTGGGAGGAGAAGGAAAAACAGATTCTCTGCTAACTTTGAGGAATAAGTTTTGCAGATGGTAAATATGAGAAGGATTTATTCTGTGTGTGGGGGTTTACTTTATAAGTGACCTCATCTAGGGTTAGCATATGGCAACTATTGTATGTAATGGTTTGGATTACAATGTCCACTCAATTTCCAAAGACATTTGAACCTTCTTTCATACTGTAGTAAAAGTCACAGACTAGTAATCCTTACTGTAGGGCTGCACAATTGTTCAAAATTTAATCACGATCATGGTTTTGGCTTCCAACGATCAAATTTGCGTAATCGAGCGATATTAAATGCGTCATTCCGTTCATAGAACACTCCGGGTTTTTTGCAAAGCCAATTGACCGCTCCACAAACCACTGTCTGATCATCTGACAGCTGTATATTGTTAAGCATGAGAGGCAAACCTGTATTTGTATCAGTGTTTCCATTGGTAACTCTGATATTGTGGCAGCCACAGCAAAAAACACAGAAGAAGTTATTGAATGCAACTAACTTCAGTTCGTAGAATAATAGCGTGTGAGACGGAGCCTGCTGGACCTGGGCGAGAGATGTGACCCATGGCCAAAATATCATAGTTCATAAAAATGCAGTGACGTACAGACATTTCATACACACGTGTGTAACTCTGCTGACCCGCTATTCAACCTGTGCTGGACCCATTCATAATGAGTCAGCCGTCACTCTGTGAGTGTACGCTTCAATCCATTGCACCCCCCCTCTCTCCCTAGATCTTTTAATCAGTTATTTTTGAAAACAAGTGAAGAAGCTTTCTATATATATATATATATATATATATATATATATATATATATATATATATATATATATATATATACACACACACACACACACACATACAAGCCACGAAGCACAGTACCCCCCATGGCGGAGAAGGTTAGAGGCCAAGATCAAGGCAACACGAAGAGAGGTTAGTCAGCTCTCAGAGATACAGAAAGGTGTAGGGAAGGGGTTACCTAAGAAATACAACAAGCTGTCCATACCTGAGGCTCTAGAGACTGCCAAACAAAGACTCACTGCTCTGGCCACCCGCCTAAAGAGATACAAGGGAGAAGCAGAAGCCAGGAGAATAAACCGGATGTTCTCCACCGAACCATCCAAAGTGTACTCTCAGTGGCAGGGCAATGGCACAAGATCAGATCCACCCAGGGCTGAGACTGAACAGTACTGGAAGAACATATGGGAGAAAGAGGCATCCCACAACACAGATGCTCAGTGGCTAGTGGATCTAAGAACAGATCACAGCAATCTCCCTGGACAAGAACCAGTAACCATAACAACGGCAGACATCCAAGAAAGAGTGGCAGGTATGAAGAGCTGGACAGCACCAGGCCCTGACATGATCCACACCTACTGGCTGAAGAAACTAACTGCGCTCCATGAACGCCTGGCAGTACAAATGAACCAACTGCTGATGGATGGGACCCACCCAGAATGGTTAACCCAAGGACGGACAATCCTGATCATGAAGGATCCCCAGAAGGGAACAATCCCATCCAACTACCGGCCAATAACCTGCCTCTGCACAACATGGAAGCTCCTGTCAGGCATCAACACATACGCCCTGCCAGTCATCAGATACCCCGCTGGTGTAATAAACTGGCCAAAGGAGGAGATAGAGGCTACTGACATCAAGACCAGAAAGCTCCTCACAATGCATGGAGGGTTTCACCCCAAATCCAGCACCCTGAGACTGTACACCAAGCGTAGCGAGGGAGGCCGAGGGCTAGTGAGTGTCAAGACCACTATCCAGGATGAAACAACGAAGATCCAGGAGTACATCGGAAAGATGGCCCCCAAAGATGAAGGGCTTAGGGAATACCTCAGGCAGCAGAAACCCGAAGGTGAGGACAAGGAAGATGAAGAACCATCATGGAGGGACAAGCCGCTGCACGGCGTGTACCACAGACAAATAGAAGAAGTGGCTGATATCAAGAAATCCTACCAGTGGCTGGAAAAGGCTGGACTGAAGGACAGCACAGAGGCACTAATCATGGCAGCACAAGAGCAGGCACTCAGTACAAGATCAATAGAGGCTGGGATCTACCACACCAGGCAGGACCCCAGGTGCAGACTGTGCAAGGATGCCCCTGAGACAGTACAGCACATAACAGCAGGGTGTAAGATGCAGGCAGGAAGAGCGTACATGGAACGCCATTAGGAGGTGTCTTCCATTTTGACCCAAGGTCAAAATGGAAGACACCTCCTAAGGTAGTCGAGAACGACCGAGCTAAGATCCTGTGGGACTTCAAGATCCAGACTGACAAACTGGTGATGGCTAACCAACCAGACATCGTGTTGATCGACAAACAGCAGAAGAAGGCAGTAGTGATAGATGTGGCGATCCCAAGCGACAGCAACATCAAGAAGAAGGAACACGAGAAGCTTGAGAAATACCAAGGGCTGAAAGAGGAGCTAGAAAAGATGTGGAAAGTAAGAGCAACAGTGGTGCCGGTGGTAATCGGAGCACTAGGGGCTGTGACCCCCAAACTGGGAGAGTGGCTACAGCAGATTCCAGGTAAAACATCAGAGGTCTCTGTCCAGAAGAGTGCAGTCCTAGGAACAGCTAAGATACTGCGCAGAACCCTCAAACTCCCAGGCCTCTGGTAGAGGACCCGAGGTTGAGGATGACACATACCACCCCACAAGGGGTGAGAAGGGGATTTTTATATATATATATATATATATATATATATATATATATATATATATATATATATATATATATATATATATATATATATATATATATATATATATATATATATATATATATATATATATATATATATATATATCTATCTATCTATCTATCTATCTATCTATCTATCTATCTATCTATCTATCTATCTATCTATCTCTCTCTCTCTCCTAGGCTATTTATTTAAGATAATTTTCATTTACATATGTTGCAGCTGTATGTACAACATACAACTTCAACACAAGAGGATGGATGTGAAAGCAGTCATAAATAGCCTATCTGACAATACAATTCTTTGGTTAAAATCAACCAATGATCATGATAATTAATCATGATCTCAAAAACAAAAAAAATAATCGTGATGATAATTTTGGCCATAATCGGGCAGCCATACCTTACTGCATTACTAGATTAAAAGGTGACCAACATATTTTATTAATAAAAATTAAGTCAGTAGGTCAGATGAGAAGTGCATGTCTAATTTGTGAAGAGAAACTGCTGTGGTATCACTCTACCACAGCAGTGTGTTCATACATTGTCTCAGCCTAGAGGAACAACCAAAATGGATAAACACCTTCTTGGATATATTACTTCCTGCATCTTGTTGATAGCTACTGATATATCCCTTAAGGCACAGTTCAACATCTTTCACTTTTGATTTAGTGTAGTAAATGCAGAGGAGGCAATTGGCTCTGTGAATAAAATAAATCTATTGCAATGTTAAACAAGTATACAGCAATAAATATTTTCTGTTTAATAGCAAGGAAATATATACATTTTGCACGTGCCAGAGTGTTACTCCTACTTCCACGTTGGTGTATTATGAGCACAATGTTGGATTATCTGTATCTGCAGCAAGTATTCAGTCCCAGTCAATCACTATTCTTAGCAGCTTTGCTATTGGCTCCCAGTTTAACCAGTCACATAACAACCAGAATGCCTCGTCACACAAAGCAGCACCTGTGAGTTTCTCACACTCAAACGGTCTCCCTTATAGCCTTCCACTTTAAATACACGCTATAGGACATGAGTATTTGGCTGGTCAATGAAAAATACCTCAATCCTGACCTAGAGTTTGCAGATCTACAAAAAAACGTCAAGTGGAACTACAGGCCAACATTTGGATGTCACATGTATTGTAATTTAATATCTCACTGTTAACTGAAAATGGGTTTGCGAGGCATTGGCTTTCTTCTGCAGTGTTACCTGATGTTGGCAGCAGCCATGTATTTTGATCTCGGAGAGCAGGAGGAAAAGTGCATCATTGAGGAGATTCCTGAAGACATGCTAGTCACCGGTGAGTCCTGGAGAGGGAATATTCCTGTTGTTTACAATCTGTAGAATTAGATTTGGAAAACTGCATTGTAAATTGCCACGTGATTTGTAAATTGCCACAGTGATGTTATAGGCAAATCCATGACAGTGTGTCTCTTAATACAGTGAGTGCTAAGGCCATGACTTCCAAACTGCAGATTAAGTAGTCTTTGTGAAAACTGATTAGCAAGGAACAAATCAGTTCTATTCTATACACATTTACTTTCATATTTTATATATATAAAATATGAAAGTAAATGTGTATGTGGTTGACATTTGTTTTAACAGAAACTTGTCAATGAATGCATAGATTACATACTATATTTTTTATTTTTGGACACCTTAAATATAATGAATTTTAATGTAAATCCCAATTTAAAATTCATGATTTCTATTCCCTCTTTATGATCAATCTAATCCTTATCAATCTTATTCAAATGTTAGAAGCTGTATAATGCCTTGACTACTACTGTGTGGGATTGACATACAAACTGTATCTTACCTTCAGGTTATTTCTTGTTGGAGCCTTGGGATTTGAAGGCGTATTCCCACTACCCTCAACTCGGCGTCACTGTGACAGTCAGAGACCCAAACCATGAGGTACTGCACTCACAGGAGAGGTTTATCACCAAGCCAGCATAATACAAACATGTGTGTGTGAGATAGTACACTAAAAAAATGTGCTGGCTTGTTTCCCCATTCAAACCAAACCCAAACAAGGATGAGATTTAACACAGTATTACTTAAGATTAGCACTGCAGCATAAGCTTTATCTCTGTTATTGTACAATAACTTTAGTCTCACACCTCCAGTTTGCCAGTGCTGGAAGAAGTTTTGAAATCATTTACTTAACAGGGCTCTACTACTCAACATTCAGATCATTAATATAGCAGCAAACAAATATGTGCTATGGGAAGATATCGCGAGTAATGGCATCCTGAGCAGAGAAAAAAAGTCACACTCTCTCTGAGTGTGTTGTAATCTGAGTTTTTGTGTCTTTTGTTTTGACAACCGGTAGGCAGCATGTGCATATTAGTGGATGTGGCCATAAAAAATGGTTTGTATCGTGGAACAGTCTGTGGGGAAGCCTTGTGGAGGCAATCCAACGCACGATGAAACAAAACCGTGTCTCAATTTTGTTGACCCATAGATGCGGAAATGTTGGCCTAACAGTGTCTTTCCTGGTCTCTAGGTTCTGATGTCCAAACGCTACGGTAAATTTAGTAAATTCACCTTCACAGCTCACGCCTCTGGTCAGCACTACCTTTGCTTCCAAACCAACTCCACAAGGTTCGCTGTCTTTGCTGGAGAGAAGCTGGTGAGACCTACCTACAAACAGAAAATTGATTTAAAAAAAGAGAGGGAAATGGAACAACACATACAGTCTTATAATATTATATTGAACACTCTGTCACAACATTTTACACGTGTATAGCGACAATAAAAAGCAATCTATTCTTCTATCTGTAAATTGTGTACAGACTTATCACACATTTCTAAAAATAAATAAATAAATATAAAAATGTCTTCATTCGCGCTGCACAGAAACTACATTTGGACGTTCAGGTGGGAGAGCACTCGATTAACCCTAAAACCGACAGGACCAAAGACAACATGGAGACTGTGGAGAACAACCTCAGCCACCTCATTGATCAGATGATGTACATCACCAGGCAGCAGGAGTACCAGAGGGTAAGTACTGTACTTTCCTGTCCTCAGTGGAAAGACCAGAAGCAGTGTGGAATTTGACAATATTAAGTTCACAATGTGAAGATTATCATTCAGTATGAACTTAAATAAATAAATATGGCATACTCTACTAATGTTACAAAATCTAGGTTTTTTTCTGAAAGGCAACAATATTTCATGTGTCTCTTCTCCATGTTTTACATTCCCTTCTTTCATTCAGGAGAAAGAAGAGGTGTTTCGTCAGATCGGTGAGGACACCAACAGTAAAGTGCTATGGTGGGCCGTGGTGCAGACCTTCATTCTGTTGTCAGTTGGTTTCTGGCAGATGAAACGACTCAAAGACTTCTTCATCGCCAAGAAGCTGGTCTAATGATGAACTAGATAAATTAATCAAAAAATGTTAAGACTAAAATCCACCAACACTGCTTTTAAAATGTTGTTCGTGTACGATATGCATAATCTTGCCCAAACTACAATATTTCTAGAGGTCAGCGTTATTCTTTCTTTATACAATTACTTTCCTTTTTCTCTTTCTATTTTTCAACTCTGTTGCCCTTAAAACAGAAGGTTATTGCACAAGATGGACTGTAATCTTAAATTGGGCTCATATTCCCACACCTGTTTATGCTTCTGTTAAAATAAATTGATATCCGAATAACTTTTGACCCCCATTAACACACAACACAGGACACTAAAGGGAAGTAATAAACGTAATATAACAGGAGCATTGTTGTCTATATTTTCCTGACCTGACTTACCTCATGTTTAAATATTTTAATTAATTTACTGAAAAAGATGTATTACACTTTGCTAACGATAGTTAGCTAGCTAGCAGTCTTGTATGTTGATTATATGGATACATGTACCCAATTAGCTAGCGTTAGCTAACGTTAGTTCACAGGTAACGTTAAAATTAGCGCTAACTGAAGAAAACACTGACGTCGTTAGGTGCTAGCTAGCAACGTTAAATATAACGGGAAAATGTATTATGACGTTAGCTAGGCTGGCAGTTACTTCTGATATTTTTTCAACATGACATTTTTCAACTGAAGCTTGGTAAAGTTGCAGTAATTAGTTTTAAATTAATTCAAATACATTAAAAGAGCAGCTGCACCATATAGCTAGCTAGGTCTTTCAGACCATCCAAGCGATTTGCGCTTGCCGCAGGGTTCAGCGCCCTAAGTTCACTCTGAATTAGCTACCTAGACCTTAGGCTCCAACACATCCGTTATTTAAGCTAGCTAGCTATACGTTAGCATTTAGCTTCACTTGCAGCGGGATATCCTAGGTAACGTAAACATCTACATAGAACATTGTTTACAAACTTTAAGAAGGGGTTAGTGGTTAATACATGTAGCTAAACAGAGATGGGTCTAAATCACGCAATGAAGGTGTAGCTAATATCACTTAGCCAAATTAGTTAATGCTTAACAGTTAGCTAGCTTAGCTTGCTAGTCAACGAACTAGCTAGCTAACCCCTAGCAACAACGAGTTAGACAGGTCAATTAGCAACCTAAACCCAACCTTATCTTCTTGCAGGTCTTCAAATGGCTTACTGGATCTGTTGCAACTCCTGCTTCCTCTCGCCCAGTGCTGAAAGGAAACTAGCTGTCACAACCTGTGGCCATATCATCTGTAGTACCTGTTATCAGAAAGGTAGCTAGACAGGTTTATGCTACTAATCACTGTTGTGGTTATGTTTGGATAGCTAGCTAGTGTCTAACAGTTCAGCGCCATATCTTTACTTCAGTTGTACCAGACAGGTGAAAGGAATTAAACAGGGACATCTGTTGGACTTCAAGGGGTATTGCAGAGCTGATGACTCAGTTTTACACAAGTGTGTACTCAAGCCAGGAGCTTCAAACTAAACTTTTCCATGCCTAAGATACAAACGAGTCTCCCAGTAAATAAACTTTCCCTTAAGAAGTCAATTTTTACAGTATTTATTTGTCACACTTTGATGTTGTTATTGTCCATTTTATGTAACAGCAGAGGGAGTGAAATCTCTCAATTCATGCTCTGTTAGTGTCTGCTTCTCCTCATATACTCCAGAGTAAAATTACACCATTCAATATTGGATATGGGATACATACAGGAGAGTGCTCTCCTGGAAATCCCTTGGTCCACTTTGGGAGCTTCTAATCATATTCACAAGGTCTAATCTCAGTCAGACTCTCAAGAGTTTGATTTTAATTTGCTTTGGCTTTCGGAGGTTACACTTCATGTAACTAATTTTGGTCCTCAGGCGCCAGCAATTTGAAACCCTAATTTTGTTCAGTTCCTGTATTGGATTTAGAGTCTACATGTTGATTACGTGATGCATTTTTTTCCATATATAATTGAAACTTTTCTTTTAGGCAAACCAGGTCAGTGTTTAATATGCAACACCAAATGCCAAGTATCACCTCTCAATGACAAAGTAAGCATCATTCTTCTCATTGAATGGCATCCTCGGGAGGCTGTGGGGCTATCTGCATGGGATAACACCACAACAGACTAATATCATTTCACAGTCCTACTGTCATTACAGACATGTGAAATGTCTTTGTTTCAGAGCAGCTCAGAGGTGAAGGCCCTGTTCTCCGACATCAATGTTGTGACAACCAAACACTTCACGGAAATCAGCAAAGTTTGGTCATTTTCTATCCCACAAAATATTAAAAACTTTTTAAACTTTTAAAATCTTGTTAACTGTTCATATCAGTTCAGGATTAGGGTCTGTCCATGATGGTTTGAGTTATATATACAATACGTGTTTTAAATGACTTTACATTAGATTTACTTTCTTCCCTCTTGTCAGGTTCTAATGTTCCAAGCAAGACATCAAAAGAGACTGTTGACCTACTACCAGCAAAGGGTGTGTGTGTGTGTGTGTGTGTGTGTGTGTGTGTGTGTGTGTGTGTGTGTGTGTGTGTGTGTAAAATCTGGGTGGCATACATTTTTTGAAACCCCCCCAACCATTTTGAAAGTACAATTTAATTTGTGTTTCCTGTTCTATTTGCCTACTAAAATAGATATTAACACTACTACTGTACTAGTTCATTACTAAACATTTTTTTAATCATTTTATCAATTACAGAATGAGAAATTAGAAGATGTATTAGTCAATATGAAGCAAGAAATGCAGCAGATGGCAAAGTAGGTTAAACCATAAGTTTATAATAATTATTTTCATTTTCATACATATGTTTTAAACTGCAGTTTATGAAAAGTTTGGTGCCTTTCTTAATATTTCAATGTTTTCCTTTTAAAGGAAGCTGAATGAACAGACTGCCTACATCACTAAGCTGGAAAACTCTTTTCAGCATCAGAGGTACAGCACAGAGTAGATACTTATTATATAGTATATACATATTAAGAATAATCATATTGGATACATGAGGAAGTTCTGATTATGGGATATTAAAAGATGAGTAACCCATCCCAAAAAAACATCTGTAGTATTGCTCATGTGTTACAATTTTAGCATTCTCCAAGATTTGATACCTTTTTAAGAAATAAGTGTATTCAAAAGGTTTCTTGGGCAATCACTTTGTTAATGCTTGTAACTTTGTAGTCACTATGCTGTGTCATTAGCCAGTCTTTAACGGTTCCACAAACTGGCCTATTCTAAAAAAAAAATATCTTTCATTTTCCAAAGCATTTGGCTGATTCTGTCTTTTCAGCATCCTTCATTTGCACAGAATTATCAAATGGCATACTGCATGGCAGTGATCATAATGCTCATGAAATAAAAGACTAAAATTTGACTAAATCTACAGTAAAACTTGTAATGATTTAGAATTAAATGGCCTCTTTGAGTTTGGCAGCAGCTTAGCATATGAAGTTATTTACAACCAGCTGGCTGTTATACCTCACCTCTCACTAGGTGTCACTCCTGCCTCATGTACTCCTGGAAAGTTACAACCACTACCAACACTGAATTGGTTCAAAGGGACAGGTTTATTCTTTTCTTTTATAGACAGAAGAGATATATTTTTTATGGTACTTAAGTGAAATTTCTGGATTAAACATTAATATGTATCTGAATAATAATTTCAGCAAATATTACAGCCTACAGTGTTAGATACTATTTAGATTATCCATATAGAGCTCTACATCATTCACTTATCATTCATGAGTACTGCAAGTCTTTTTTAAATGTTCTTTAATAAACAAACTAAACGGAGAAATATTGTAAGAAAAAAACTCTACAGTAACTTCTTATTAAAGTTTGTTTGTCTGGCTTAATGGGGAGAAGAGTTCTTACCCATTCTCTTATTCTAGGATTCAAATTGATTGATTTATTAACGTTGTTTACTACTGTTCTTACTCAGCGCCAAAGTTTCATCAGGGCCTCAGATGAGCCATAGTTCCCATACTCCACATGGACATAAACCAGGTAAGCAACAACATCATCATCATTTTAGGTCATCATGTGCTCTACTCAAATCAGAGCTGTAGGCAAGACCACTCAAGTCCGAGACCAAGACAAGTCCAAGTCGACAAGTCCCAAGTCTACCCAGATTAAATGGGCTTGAGTTGGAGTCAAGACCATGTTCTGATAGCAGTTCACATTAAGTAGTCTTCTCTGTTGTTTCACTGTTGTTCATTGTAAGAGTCAAATGTGATAGATATGTGAAAACTTTTGAATTTGCCCATATTTTGCATGGTTTACTAAAATTGAGATTATAACTTCAAGCAAAGAGAAACAAATACAGGGGACTAGAAACAGACATGTTTGAGATAATAGTAAAAACAAAATTTGGGACCAGACTCACAAAAATATACTAGTAATAAAAAAAGATTAGATCCTCAAAATTTTATAAATCAGGATTCAACATTAAGAATTGTTATTCTTTTTAAGGCGGACCAATCAAGACTGTTACTTCTTGCATAATGCCTGTTTTACAAAGCGCTATAGTACATGTAGTAAGAAGATGCACAGCCAAGCAGGATTGGCTAGCGGCTGAAAAAAAACTAATTAGGCCGCTGACTGACCATAAAAGTGGTTCATGTCCCGTCTTGGTGGTCATATCACTGAACCAGGTTTTTTCCTACATTCCCTGCATAACCACTAATGTCTCATTATCATTAATAGAGTATGGTGGCTGTAATAATGTTTCTTGCATGGTGTCAGTCCTACAGATTCAATATACCTCCCCCATGTCCCTCTCAAGACACTCCTCAACAACTAATGTGTAAGTATTGTCCTTCCTTCCCTAACTGTTCACTGTATTTCTGAACATCCCAGTCTGTGTTTGTTTTTACTCTGTCCTTAATTACCTCTCACTACGAGAGCAAAAGAGAGGGAATGTCGGAGGTATTTCACAAAACAAACAAGCTATATATCCTGAGTTCAGCCCCAATGTCTTATGTTAGCTTTAGCTGCTGTATAGCTTTGCCCTGCCCTGTGGTTATCTACACACACACACACCTGAATAAGCTAAGCTTTGCTTGGGTTTAGTCAAGATTCCCTATTGGGTTTCCCAGACACCATTGACACAGGATTGAATGTCTGCTTGAGTTTAATAGTACTAACGTTGTTGCATCCACTGAGACTTTAGATTCTTCCACTGAGCAAATAGATGACGGACAGCGGATATTAACCCCATTTGCAGTACTACCGCCACGCCTGCAGGGTCAATTCAGTTTTGATTTTGAAAGGAGTTGTTATAGAAATAATATGTACAAGTGCTTTTTTTAAATATTTAGATTTAAGTCACTAAATAAAATAAAAAAATCTGACCGACTAAATCAAAGAGTTTCATTAGGAGACTTGATAGTTTGCAGTTGTTCTCAAGTTTTGGCGAAATGCATGACAATTTCAATAAATAATCAAACAAATATGATATAATGATGTTGAATAAACAACGAGCTAATTCTGGTCATAGAATTGTTTTCCTTAAAACCAACAGATGCATAAAATAATTAAAAAGAAATCTGTTTAAAAAATCAAGTACTACTAAAATGATGGGCTTTTTTATGAATTCGGAAGGTAAAAATCAATCATGTAAAAGCATGAAATTATCTCACTAATATTCTACACTAATAATGTTGAAATGATCAACTTGCATTCTATTTTACATAACAGTACACTAATTTACTGCAATGTTTGTAAAACTATGAATGCTGTAGTTACATATTTGGCTTGTTGTTAAAAAAAAGTTGAGGCACCACTGCAGTGCTCAGCCAACTGAACCCAACAGGACGTAATGAAGCATGCTTTCATGTCTTCCAGCATTGAAAACATGGACCTAGATGAAAGAAGTCTGTTCAGGAAAGTAAGTGTCATTATTTTCTTTGCAATAAGCCTTCCATTTCTGCTGTACCGTTTGTGTAATGTAACGTATGAGCTCTGTCAAGATTATACAGCATCTTGACATTTACTTCAAGACTAAGTACATAAATAAAAGTGTTGAAAAATGAGCAAATTAAATATAATGATTTGTCTCTGTCTTTCAGCCTAACAATGTCCCCAGACTGTCATTGATCAGTCCTCCACAAGATGGACGGATGGGTATGTGCTTTGCTTTTGGTACTCCCTAAAGAGCTGTTGTCCATGTCCAAATTTGCTCTGTTAGGACATTATACTAGTAAAATCACATTCAGTTCAGTGGTTTGACGCCTATGGATACAAGCAAGGCACTAAAGATGCTTTAAGAAATGACATGTTACCTAGGGTGTAACACAATTAAGTCTCTCTGCCAAAGGTATGCATATAAAGTTGCATATTTATAAACAAGATGTCACATTGATACAGACATAATTGCACTTGATCATCTGACAAAACCATCTTGCAAACTTATTTGGTGGTTATGGACTCCACGTTTGACCACCCACAGTGATTAAACTGATACAGATGTTGGCTGTTGTTATGTTTAGGATTACGTCTATTGAGTTCCTTCTCTTTGATTATGTACTTTAATCCCTTAAAGGATTTGACCACCAAGATAAATTATGTGACAGCCTTCAAATGTTATTAGGATAGCGTAGATCCTTACTAAATCTGTGTGAGCGTTTGGTTTAGTAAATATTGCACTGAAGGAAATCATAATATTTAAAGAGCAGCAGATAAATTGGGCACAGACAAATAAATGTGTTGTTATTACTACAAATGGCATGTGCATCCATGTGCAGAGGGTTGTGTACATACTGTAGATGTTTTGCCCTGTTTGGTTAGCAACATCTACGTTTGTGTGTAGCATTTGGAAGATGATTTTCCCCATTTATCTTGTCTTCCTGGAGGATTTTCCAAACTAAACTTGCAGCATGTTATGGAAGAAGAGACACATAAGCCTATAATGACCCAGAAATATCTCAGGCATTTCAAAAATCATTACGAGCCATAATATCTGTTTTAAGAATTAACCTTGGATCTCTCTGGTGTTACGTTTAGGCACCATCCCTCACAGGTCGTCCAATCAGAACATGTTGACGAACCATTCTGCACGCTCTGCCACAGTCAGGTGACTCATTTCATTCCTTAATGGCATGATTAAATCAAAATAATGCAGATTCCTTATTTTACATATCCTAATT
Organism: Percina caprodes; assembly: GCA_013375575.1. Classification (NCBI taxonomy): domain Eukaryota; kingdom Metazoa; phylum Chordata; class Actinopteri; order Perciformes; family Percidae; genus Percina; species Percina caprodes. The sequence goes on along the minus strand of JABXJD010000003.1, from coordinate 5,206,193 downwards.
TATACAAGCTAAGCTATTTCAACTTTACATTGACACTATGAACAACTTGTCTGACTGATTGTGAGTCTAACAAGAAGCTGCATATGGCACAGCCCTAATCGCACATACATCACACTACTCAGGAGCACAGCAAATCTTTGGCTGATAATTGTCCCTAACAAAGACACTATTTACTCCTGTTTAAGTGACATTTTTTAAGTAATGATCATTTTAAAGATAAGAAAAGCTGGGGACATTGGAAAGTATTTATAGACAGACTAACGCAGTGTTGCTTTTGGTAATTTAATGGTATTTCATGACAATAACAAAAGACTGTAAATACAACTGAAGGGATGTGAAATGGAAGGGAAGGTCAGTGTATATGAACTCTTCTCTCCTCTCCCAGTCGTTTTCAAGGATCTCCAGTGACCCCAGATATTTCATACAACCAGAGTTCTGGATGGAAGTCTCCCATCTTCAAACCTCTCACTTCCTTCAGACACTCTATGTCCTCCCTGGTCTGCCCTCCTCCTTAACAAATACACACATAAACTGACATGAAGCCTTTAGAGGAAATACACCTGGCAACTGACTATGTCTTTCACAACCTAAAATGAGTCACCAAAGAGGTTGTGTAATGTGTTTTAACGACCCTGGATTCACAAATTAAAATTTATTTGGCTTGTCTTTCTGTGTTGTTGAATTGTCTCACAATGAATTAAAGGGATGAAAAGATGTCACAAGTCTGGTTGCTTTTAAATGAAATATAGTGCACAGTATATTTGGTCGCAGGTGAGGTTATCTACTAGAGTTAGAGTTGTTTAGCCGTGTTGTTTTGAAAGTCTCACACTAACTCACACTAATCCAGCACAGAGACCTACAGGCCTCAATTTACAGAGCTTACAAGCCTCTTGCCGAAGGCACGATCTGACGTCATGCTCACTCTGCTGCACCAGCACCTGTTCAATTTACAAAGATAAACTGGGATTACATTCACAAAATAATATGTGCATTTATTGTATTCTACAAAACAAGACTTCAAGGTTGACTGACAAATGCTGCAGTGGCATGAAGAAAGCCCTTTAGGCAGTGATGTAGTACTAACTACCCTCAACAATAGTCTCCGCACTCCTGGCCTGCTGCTTGTAACTTCAGTAACATGACTCGTGATTTTACCATCAAATCTTGTTACAAAACAGCTGCAAGTAAAGGCA